>OY804558.1:4102906-4744648 GCA_963680865.1 Spergularia marina | reverse complement strand
AATATATTAATAGTCGTGTTTTTAAAGCATTATTAGGAAATACATGTAGGCGATGATGTCAAATGAAAAATGCCGTTAATAGCACTCGCATTTAGGAAACTAATATATTTTGTCATTTATGTATTTTTTACAATTAAATAATCCATATAAATATTTATAACATTCCGTAATTAATCTAATTTTATAGTGTATTTTATATGATACCTAATTTAAAAAAATTGGGCCGGAAAACTTTCAGTAATAGTGTCCATGATTAATAAAAACGCCCGCACTTATAGGAAATGAATCTGCAATTAAAAAAAAAATAGAATTATCCATAATTAAATTAACAAAATATTAGTATATTTCCAAAAAAATGTTTCCCTAAATACTACTTAACTACATCCGAAATTGTTTTTAATAAAAAAAAGGAAAAATTGTTTTAAAAGCAGAAAGTATCAATCTTTTAACAAAATCTTCCAAGTTTTACTCTCTCTACCCACCTAATTAGCCATCTACCGAGATTATAACTAAAAAATTGTCAAACTAGGAAAGAATCTTCTGGAAAAAAAAAGAAATAATTATTTTAAGAAGAAATGGAAAATGTCACAGCTAAAATTAAAAATACTTTTGATACTAAGTCCTAAACATTAGCTAGATAGTAGATACCAGTATACCACTATATCGTGATTTTTCTTTCTCTTTTTTCTGCCGTCCAAAAAAAAAAAAAGATATCCCTATCTTTTTCTTCTTTTAGGAAAATATAATCTTCTTTATTATAATATCAAGAGAATTGTAACCAAAAAAAATATATGGGTTAATTTGTAAGGGGTCTAATCAGGTCAATGGGTCGGGTGAAATTAGATGAAAAAAATATGTGTGCTAACTGGCTAAGACAGGACCGCGTAACTATGGGTCATGGGTCGTATAAAGTATTGTCATTATCCAGTAAAATCAGGCCGGATTGAGTTAAGTTGTTCGGTTACTTAATATTTTAAGTTTTAACAGGTCTAAAAAATACAGTTATGAGACGCATACAAATTCCCCTTATTTGAAGGTTAATCCTACAGTAGCTACTACCATATTAGCATATTTTAGTGAGCTAATTACTGGCCAAAACGGGTCAACAAGTCGGATTATCTCTGACCAGAAATATTATAATGGTTTTATATTATTCTTCTTACGTGGTGTATTATTTTAGCGCCACAGCTATATTTTAAATTTGTTTAACATGGATATAATCAGTCAATGGGTCGAACGAAGTTAGATTAAAAAATATGCACGAGCAAAGAACTACGGGTCAAACACGGGTTGCAAGAAAGGGTGGTCATTTGGCAGAGAGGGGTGGTGGTTTTAGGATTCGGTTAGACATGGGGAAATGATTTTTTATTATATTTGTCTTTCTTATACTTTTTAAGAGAATGGCACCCGAAATTGTTCATTTTACTTATTGTCATGGCTTTTTTTCGTATTGGGGTTACGACATCATTTTAACAATAAAAATCTCCAAAACAAAGATAATATATAAAGATAACATTTAATAAAGAGGGGCAATTGAGACTAAAAAATTTAAAAATGAGCTAGAGTATAAATAATGCAAGCGTAAAACACATAAAACAATAAAGTTTGAAATTTATATTGAATTTAGGCCGATTTATGTTAGTTGGTCCTACGGGAGACCAACCATGATATTTACATCATGACCATTTTTACAGTATATAATAGTGACTATTATACTATTTTTGGTAATTGTTTTAGTTAATGACCTTGACAATTAATCTAAGTTTTGCAAAGAGGTTACTTTATAATTTTTAACTAATTTTATATGAAGGTATATTAAAAAAAATAGATAATATAATTTATATAGTAAATTAATAAGATCACTAAAAGTATTTTCATGGTTACAAGCAATGTAAAAATAGTCATTTTGTCACACAATATAAATGTGGTCTTTCAATAATTATAGAGAGATTGTCTTTTATGAGACTTTGATCAACGGGTTGGATCGAGTTTGAAATTAAATACATGGTTTAATAGGGGTGACAAGTAAAAAAACCAAAAAAAAGAGGGTGCATGACGAAAAAAGCGAGTGGGGTCAAATATCATCAATATTGGGATTTTAAATTAAAATTATTAACACAATTCCCTAAAATGAAATGTAATATATAAAGATAAAAGGGGCGTTTGAGAAAGAGAAAAATAAATGTTATACAAGTTAGAATTTGTTTTTTAATTACACAAATTATTTGCAATTGAAATAATAGTTTTTCCAGCTAGCGTGTGCCCACATGCTACATGTTAAGAGTCTATTTATTTCATCTCAATAAGTTGTTGGTTTGAATTTAGGTGATTTGTCTTAATTAGTGGTCAAATTTGATCAACGGGTCGCATCGAGTAACAATAAAAAATTATGGGGTTCATGACCATGAAAATCGGGTGAGGTCAAATGTGATCAACTTTTGTATAGTGTATCTTCGGGGTTCTTTTTTTTTTTTCTATCTTAATACGCGTCTATGAGTTTGACAATAGTTCAAAATAGTATCACCGCAGTAAGATCTTTAGTTGATAAAAGTGACACTATTATTTTAATGTGTTGTTTATTACATCTATAATTAGCAATTCCGATTGAGTATATGCAAACATAAATGAAAAAATACGTCTTTTGTGAATCTATCGCTGATCAACGCGGTACATTTATTCAATAGTTATCGAGTGTATTATAGTGTGTCAAAAGCTTACTTTATTCGGAAATCTAACTAATACGAAGTACCGTTTTTTATATTGGGCGTAAAAACATCGACGACTTATAGAGTTATAGTATTGAGAACCGGTATAAACATTATCTAACGAAAATCAGTCCAAAGAACAAAGAGGTAAAACGCCCCGTGCAATTTTGCACGGGTCAAATAACTAGTACTATATAATCATGCTCAGCAGACGCAAGACAATAATTCAAATTCAGCAGTCGCCAGACTATAAAATCAACCTCACTAGTCGACAGACTATAAACGACAGCAATTTCTCTCGGATGACAACTGCGCCCATCCAGAATATACAAGTTATTATCCAAATGCGCGTTGAATGTCTTGAATGACTACTTTTCCCATTCAAGATATCACTATACAACATTTACATTTTGATCGTTTACTACGCCCGATCGAAATGGCTATAGTTAAATCTTTTGTGATGCTACGTGTGGCTTAAAGTAATGTTCTTTGTCATAATTTGTTGCAAATGATTTTTCAAACCTTTGACTTTCGTCTACTCAAAGACCCAGTCAAAGCGGGGGCTCCTGTAGACACCCTACATTTGCACCCATTTTAGCGCCCGATGATGAAAACGGACAGTGGACACGCGTTAAACGGTATCGTTTGCCAATGAGTTTGATATATTAGTTTAGACCCTTACCACATTTAGCCAGAAATAACCGTTTTACCGATGGTCGTGGCTTAAGTGTCAAGTTTGGGCCAATGTGAGATTGGCGTTGATTGGGCTTAGACTTCTACAAGATTCTTTATTAAGCCTGGGCCAAACCCCCCATTACTCATGCAATTCACTTACTTAGCCCACTGGTGCCAGTCACCTATTGGCATTAGAATTTGCTTCGAGATAGAATTCTTGTTCATATACTGATTATCTGCCAAGATATCCAGAACTTTCCATAAGGTTTCCTAATGCCATCTTGTCACTAGCATTCACAGACACCTCGTACTAAAACTGTTAGAAACTCCTCTGATTGGTACGAACATGTCACCCAAGAGAGTTCTAATGCTAGTATAATGCCATTCACCTCCTAGTATAAATAGCCTCCTCCGTAATGCCTTGTTTTGGCATGCAAAAAACCACACAGATAAACCCTCTCCGACTAGTGTGCAAAAATAGCCGAGACACCCATGAACAAGCACATGAGTTTCGAATAATATTTGTCACACATAATTACCTAAGCTACAAACTCTGACCTACATCTTCAACAACGAAGGTTGGGAAAAGATCAAGAAACAGCCTTATCACCATAAACATATCCACCTAACCTACGACGTCCAACGACCGTAGATATCAAATCAAGACTAGACATCTAGGCTACGTGGAATACGAGGTTCAAGATTATATACCTTGGGCTCATTGGCAAACGACATCGAGATCTGCGATACAATTACACAAGAACGTCCACCTGAGGGCACCAACATCTTTCTTAAAACAGTTTTTCAAAGTGTTTGTTTTTATTGTTATATGAGTCTGGGATCAAAAGGTAAGTTAATGCGTCGTTAATTTATTTTATCTAACTCGTGAGCATGAATACGTATGCATGTCAACTCGATATCTTGATTTTCATAATTTGGCTTTGTTATCCATTTGTTCGAATCTCGCATGTACGTATATACTTCAGTCATGAGCATATAATTAATTGTTTGCATGCAAGTTTACAAAAACAAAGTTAGTAACTATTTGCATCTTGATTCACATGCTTGGCAGTAGGACTAAATTACTAAAGCATGCATGTTTACGTGTATTTATCTGATCATATGAATTATCTCGTCGCATGTTTTGTTTATTGTCTTGCATGCTATTTGTACGTGCTTTTATCGTTAATTACAACTTTTATATTTAATTCGGATCAATTAGTAGAGACCATCAACTCGATGGGCGAGTTGGGTGCCTTACACCTTCCTAACTCGTAACCTTGCATCGAACCCCCAGTCTAGGTTCGTGGGGGTACCTATAAAAATTCCGCTGCCGACTCCGTGTAATTCACACCTCTTTTCGGGAGAGAGGATCGGCAATCCGCCGGTACGGCATCACACACCTATGATACATATACTAAGTAATAGACTATCTCCAACACATAAACGAACATTGAGTACCACAAAAGTAATTCTATTACTCTGATTAGTTCATAATCACCATTAGGACACTAATAACAAGGAAATTCCAAAAGCATCAGTTGATTTTGTTAAAACAGAGAATAAACCTCCAAAAATCAAACCTTTATTTATCCATATTAATCCCAAATTAAACCGACTCTATACTTTATGCAAAAACTATCAAAAACTCACGTTTTCGGCCTAATTAATCATAAATTCGAAAATTAACAATCAAATTATGAAAAATCAAAAAATAATTCTACAACTTATGATAATTTCGAAAATCGTCAATAACATACTAATTTCAATTTATTGTAATAAATTTAAATTCCAAGTTAATTTCCAAAATCAATTTCAATTACACAAAATATGAATAACCAAACTTATTACTTCAAATCAATTTTCGAAAACCCTAGGATCAAAATTATCTAATTTCACCATCAATCTTATAAATTCAAAAACAGTAACAAATTAACCATAAGAACAATCTATAATCTATAATTCGAATTATAATTAGCCACAAAAATTCCAATTTCACCATCAATCCTATAAATTCAAAAACTTGCATAAAACTTGATCTTTTGAAATTAAAATCGACCCTAATCAATTACTCATCTCATATATGATCTAATTAAGTAATTACAACATAAAAAAAAATCAAACAAGCAAGAAACGAAATTGGGTCTTAGGTTGTCCGAAAACAGAGGAGAGAGAAAAGAGGGGGTAGAGGGGCTTGTTACCCAAGTATTGCCGGAAAGAAGAGGAGGAGGGAGGAGAAGCGACGGAGAGTATTGACCGGCGGCGGAGATGAGGCGGCAGGCGCGATGGTTGTCGAACGGGGATGAGTTTCGCGTAGCAGAGAACAAAGGAAGCAAGGAAGGAAAACAGAAAATAAATTTTGTTTTTTTTGGGGTTGGGGTTTGGGTTATACGTGAGAGAGGTGAGAGAAAATAAATTTTGTTTTTTGTTTTTGTTTTTCTTTTCTAATTTGGTTTATGTTTTGGGTTGGATTTCGGGTTGAGTTGTTTGGGCTAGTAGAGAAAAATGATAGACCATAAATGGAAACATAATCTAAAACCCATTTAATTTTTTTATTTTTTTTTCCGAAAATCGAAACCCGATATCAACTTGTAACTCATTTCGTTAAAATATAATTATAAAATATCACGAAAATTCGGGATATTACACTTTAGGCTTTGCATCTATGCACTTGAATTTACAATGTGAAGTTCGATGTAGAGAGATTTGATTTGGTCTGTATAAGATTTGAAATCATAGATGTTATGTTGTCTTGTTTTTTACAAATACATGCAGTTCGATTAATAGTTCTTTTATGAACCTAAACTGTTGAAGAATGTATATATGATAATGTATTGGTTATCAAGTAAAATGAAGTTTTGCTATCAAATGCAGGGGGTATCACTTCGAAGAAATTGTGACACTTTGAAAAAATTGTGACATGTGATCATTTAGAACGGACAGCTGCCTGAATTAATCAACTAAGGATCCTGAATTAATCAACAACAAGAGTTCAACCTCGACATGTTCACTTAGTTATGTATGTTGTATACTTTCATCGTTCTGAGATGTTTTAGCCGAGTACATGTAATTTTTCGGAATTGAGTTTACTTAACTTTGGAATTTTCAGAATTTTTGGAAAAAAAAGAGGCAAAACTGGTTATGCTTCGACTTTATCACTGATTGTTTCCGATTTTCTGAAATGGTCAATCCTTGAATGGATCTCTGACTTCAAGAAGAAAATGACATAGAGCCAATTTGCAACTATACCTGACAAGTTAAACGGGTCTCAAGTTTGCAACTAGCCAAATGCTTTGTAGTACACTTGAGATTCTTTTTTGCATGACATATATATCATGCATTTTCAGCGAATCACAACCATTTTGCTTTTCTAATTGCAATAACTTAACATTTTATCATTGAGGTTATATTGCCTAATGCTACAAACAACGTTACTCACTCGATGTTGTATACTTGTATGACTATACGGTAGAGGTTATTAAAACACTCCTCCATGTTCATAAAACTACAATTGATATACGCATGACGCAATCACCGCTGGTCAATTACTCGCGCAAATAATGTTGTGGCTAAGTTTTGAGTTCTTGAAACACAATGTTTATGTGCGCTGTCAAAAATGACAAAATGACGGTGATCAATTACAAGAAACGAAAATGTTGGGGGGCCATGCGCATCGCACGCGGCCCAACAACTAGTAGAACATAAATATGGGCAAAAGGCTCACCAACCTATACTCTATTATTTTATTCCTCATCTTCTTCAAATCTCATTTCTAAGTTCTTGTTTTCTCTCGCCATTGTCAAACTCTCAAGACTAAATTTGGGTAAATTGATTTGATGACTTCGACATTGTTGGCCCCCGTATGGATGTGGACTCCGGCGCGTTGCTCGGGCTCGCCCTACCCCAGGGCCGACCCTAATAGAAACACGTGAGTTTTCCGAAAAAAAATTGCTCAATTAAAAGAGCTAAAATGCGTAGAAATACGAATTTAACAGAATAAATAAAACGCAATCCAATAAGAAGAAGATGGACCACAAAATCAGGTAAAAGAAGGAATCTTGTACGGTACTTGCTTAGCTGCGGTAACCATCATTTGTTGCTTAACTGCCACCTCTCACTCAATTTCAATACATTTCCTTCTCCCATCTTTCCAGAAACTGTGCTGGAAAAAAAACACTCAACCTCTGTGCACAAAACAAACGAAAAAAACAAAAAGTAATGATCCTTTCTCTTCACTAATGAAATTTTAAAAGAAGCAAAATATACTACCCCATTAGAATCTTTTCAGAAGCAATTTACTTAGGGCCTGCTTGGATTAGGAGTAATTATTAGGGGGTTATAGGAGCTAAAATAAGGGAAAAATTAAAGAAAATGTGGTGGTGGAGGGAGGAAATGAAGGGTGGAGGAGGAATCATTACCCCCAAATGGGAGTAATGCATTACCATAGGGGGGAGGGGAGTAATGGATTACCCCCATATGGGGGTAATAGTTCCTCCTCTCCCCTTTTTTTCCTCCCTCTACCACCACCATTTCTACAATTTTCCCCTTGTTTTAGCCTTCATTACCCCCCTAATGATTACTCTCAATCCAAGCATGGCAAAACAATACTAAAAATTAGAACTTTTCTATTTTAGTCCTTGTTCAACCTTTAATGGCGGCCCGAGATGCAACGTTTGTAATAGCCTGAACCACCGTCCGTCGCAACACATCCCAATAAGATGGGTAGTCACCCTTTAGGCCCATATATCCTCTCCGGGCTCTAAAAGGTGAAGGCCTTGTTGTTAGTATGATGGTAGGAATCTATTATAAACTGATCATATGAGCTTTATTTTCCCAATGTGGGACAAACCAACTCCATAATCCACTTTCCATATTCTGTAGTGTTACAAACTCCCCCACTTAGAGAACGCGACGTCCCCGTCGCGCCTCGGCCATTTCATACTAACATCAACACAGGTCCAAGATCTCCCACGCTAGACGACTGACCTGGGCCTAACCCCAGCACTCAGCACGCGGTCGCAGGGTTGCTGTGATACCATCTGTAATAGCCCGAACCACCGTCCGTCGCAACACAGCCCAATAAGATGGGTAGTCACCCTTTAGGCCCATATATCCTCTCTGGGCTCTAAAAGGTGAAGACCTTGTTGTTAGTATGATGGTAGGAATCTATTATAAACTGATCATATGAGCTTTATTTTCCCAATGTGGGACAAACCAACTCCATAATCCACTTTCCATATTCTGTAGTGTTACAATGTTTCCTACCCCGTCGGCCTTATTTCGTCGCACCTTACTGCAAGCGTACCCGTGATGGCCGTGAAGGGGTGGGGAGTGGGGACCTCTGTTAGGATAGACATTCCGGGGGTTTCTCAAGAGAATGTCATCTTGGAGCTAGGAGGCCTTCGCTTGTTGTTCTTCCGAGCTACTTCTGCGGCAGACCTGCGGACCAATGATCCCGAAATCTCTTACATCGGCTAAGTTACAGCTGAGTTAGGGGACAGTCAAGCTTTACTTTCCGTAAGGTTTTCTCCTGAAGTTCAAGGCATCGATACTGGTATGGTATATACTCTATAATATTTGGTTCCCTTTTCAATGTTTTACATTATTATATTTATTGCATCTCCAAAACATTCGGGAAGATTATAATTATTGATTCTTAATAAATTTTGTACATATTTTTTTTTACCAGTTTCCGGGTAAATTGATTATCAGTGAGGAGGTAAATTTTTCCGATCACTCAAATTTATGTATACTACGGGGTATATCAGCAGAATTTACCTAATTTTTTCCTCTTTTTAAAAAAAAAATTCTATTTGTTTGTAATTCCTGATATACCTCACCTAAAAAAATTATATCTACTCCCCCTGTCCCCCTTTAAACACCCCATTCATTTTTTGTCATAGATTTAGGTGGTGTGGTTTGTTTATTATTGTTGGAGATGATGAATGATTTATTTATTATTGTTGAATATAGTGGGTGGTTTGTTTATTATTGTTGGAGATAATGGGTGGTTTGTTTATTATTTTTGGAGATAATGGGTGGTTTGTTTATTGTTTTTGAGATAGTGGAAGGTTGATGTGTGGTGAAAACTTACCTCATTTAGAATGTTTTGAAATGGGTTGTTTAAATAAAGATGCCCCGAATAGGGAAGTGATGTGTTTAAAGGGGGACGGAGGGAGTATCTAATTATGAGAAACTTTTTGACGATAGCTTCCTTAAATTGGCTTACGAAAGTCCGATGATATTTGTAGATGCGGTATGCCGGTACGACCTTTTAATTAATGATATTTGTAGTCATAATAACTTTTTGTGGGTTCATTCTAGTTTTAATTTAGTGACCCCATTTACATTTCTACTGAAAATTATACTACATTTAGTAATATGTTTTAATTTATGATTATAATCTCTAATTTATGATCAGTAAAGGGTGTATTCATAAAATAATGTTGGGCCCCTGCGTTTGCCAACCACCGGTCCAATTAGTATGATATTGTCCGCTTTGTGCCTAGCCCTCACGGATTTGTGTTTCGCGCTCCTTCCCAAAAGGTCTCATACTAATCAGTGTGGTGATCACTTATAAACAAGGCTTCCGCTCCTTGTTTCTTCGATGTGGGTCTTAGGTTTGCACCCTAACAATCCTCCCCTCAAACCAAGACCCATCTTTGAACTTGATTTTTATGACCTTCTAATTTATACGCCTTAGGGTCTATTTTAGCATGGTGTTATCGTGATTCGTGAACCACACGATTGGGAGTTGTTTGGAGCTTATTAGGTGGTTTTACGAGTTTTTATTCGTTCAAGGCCATTTGAAATGAATTAGGAGGGAACGTGGATGGAGTTGGAGTCGGATCGGGGTTCGAGAGAAGCTAGCTTAGATGCACTACGGTAATCACAAGTGCTCGAGCCACGAATGAACGGTAATCACAAGAGCTCGAGCCACGTAGAAGAGGAGCAAATGAGGGAGGAATTCAAGTTCCTCGACTCGAGAGGAAGAAGCCTCGAGTCGAGGATTTCCTCGCTCGACTCGAGGAGAGTGTTCCTCGAGTCGAGGATGCTAGCTTCCGGGAAGTTTCATGAGGCTTTTGACGGTTTCTTTTTGGTTAAGAAATGGTTATTTTCGTCTTGTAGTGTTTTATTTTGTACTTATCCTTAATAAAAGGGGCATGTAACCCCTCCCTAGTAATTATCACCCTTCATATTATTTTTCATCTAGTTTTCATTTTAGAGAGAAAAAAATCAAGGAGAATTAATATTTTCATTATGAATTTGTTCTCAAATATTATTGTAATAATTAGTATGGGAGGCTAATCCCCCTCCTAGACTCTTGGTGTAATCAATTCTTCATCCTATGTATTAGTAAGTATTTTTCTCTCTATTTTTCCTTTAATATCATTATAATTAATTCCTTGTTCTTTAATGCATGATTTATCCTTGTTTTATCTAATTGGTTGATTGGATTGAATTGGGTATTTCATATGCTTGGTCGATAATTGGAGGTCATTGATTATTAGCCTAAAAGGAATCAACTTTCACATGTTTAGTGTATGGTTATGGCTAACTTGTGATTGGGGAATTAATTAGGCAACTAATAGATTTGATTTGATTAGTGTCGCGGTTGCGGCTAATTAGATACTAATTTGGGTTGTTCTCAATCTTTTATTAGTTTTTGCTCTTCATGCCTTTGGTTGTGATTTGTTTGAGTGGTCACTAGACAATTTAGGACTTAAAGGAGGGGAATTTGGTAGCGGTTGCTCAAATTCCCCATAAAAGAGGATTAATTGGTTCAAACCGAGATTGTTAATGAATTGGTAATATTAGAGAGAGGTAAAACTTACTATACTAGGGTGTTAGAAGAGATTATCACCGAGAGTCGCCTTAGTAATCTTGATAAATCGTTTATTTCTTGTTTAATCGTCTTTCAAACCAGAAACCCCCCATTTAATTGCTTTATTTATTTCGTTTTAGTTTTTCCGCATAGAATTCGCATTTTAAACTTTCCCTTTTCCTTGTGGATACGATACCCACTTACCCTTGCTAGTTTAGTAGGAATAGTGGTAATTTGACTAATAATAACGACTTATTAGCTTGTCAAATTTGGCTCCCTTGATCTCGATTCTTCCTCTCGAGTCGAGGAACTTGAATTCCTCCCTCATTTGCTCCTCTTCTACGTGGCTCGAGCTCTTGTGATTACCGTTCATTTGTGGCTCGAGCACTTGTGATTACCGTAGTGCATCCGAGCTAGCGTCTCTCGAACCCCGATCCGACTCCAACTCGATCCACGCTTCCTCCTAATTCACTCCAAAGGGTCTTGAGCGAATAAAAACCCGTAAAACCACCAAATAAGCTCCAAACAACTCCCAATGGTGTGGTTCACGAATCACGATAACACCATGCTAAAATAGACCCTAAGGCGTATAAATTACGCGGAGTAGCACACTACTTTAACGCCATATCACCTTCCCTCAAGCGACAATTTGTTGGCATCACACAGAATTCGCGAGGTTGGCCCCTGATAGAGGACACACCCACATTATACGTAGACCCTCCACAGTTGGGGATCACAACCCCCACAACCAGGCACCACGCCAGCATTTGAGTCTTCATAACCTCCCTTAGGGCATGTCGGCTACAATTTCACCTAAAGAGTCTTCGTACCCTTCCCACGGGGCTGGCTCCGAGCTCACCACTCTTTCTTCAAGGTTTCGGGATTTCCTAGTGCACGCCAACTTCAAGTCTCGACCAATGCTTCCAACGTATCACAAATGAACTGCAGCTCACCACACGCAGCGCCTGACCCAAGTCGAACCTTGGGCTCTGATACCACTTGTTGGGCCCCTGCGTCTGTCGACCACCGGTCCAATTAGTATGATATTGTCCGCTTTGGGCCTAGCCCTCACGGATTTGTTTTTGGGCTCTTTCCCAAAATGCCTCAAACTAATTAGTGTGGTGATCACTTATAAACAAGGCTTCCGCTCCTTGTTTCTTCGATGTGGGACTTAGGTTTGCACCCTAACAATAGGGTATCTTATGGTACGTTTCGGTAGGTGCTACATTGATCAATTTGGTGATGAGGTACGTTTGGCCACGTTTCGTGCACTTGGTACATTTGTATTTGTTTTTGACTTTGGGTGTAAGAGTGTTCAAGTCAAGGTGGAGATTGTTAGAAAAATGCCTTGAACGACTCGTACCATTTGGGTATGTCGTAGTGGGTGACCAAGGGGGGAGCTCGAGGCATGGTGAGCTACGGTGTACGGGTGTTGGGCAAGAATCGGGAAGAAGGAGAAACAGTGACTTTTGGCGGTCCGCGGGGGTGAAGCCGCGAACCGTGACTGTTTCGTCGAGCACAGAATGCAGAGAATCCTGGTGGCCCGCCATGGAGGTGGCGCGGGCCGCGGCCCACTGGGCTTTCGCCGGTCGATTTTTGTCTTGCGCGTGCGTTTGTTTCCTTATTCCATTTCGTCGACCCATTAGCTAATTTGTGTGTAGAAGACTATATAAACACCTGATAGAGCGCAACTGTAGTGTGTTAATGCGCATGATTTAGGCGCCTTAGGGTCTATTTGGGGATGGTTTTATCGTGATTCGTAGACGTAGAGCACACCACTCGAAGTCTTTTTGGAGACTAGTCGTTGGTTTTACGAGTTTTTGGTGTCCTTAGACCCTTTTGGTGAGTCTCGGACAATAATAGGGGATCAAGCTACAAGTTGAGCAAGATTCGAGGAAAAGATCGCTTCACCACACTTCGAGAACCACACACCATCACCTCCAACTTCATTGGATCATAACTCTTTATTCAGAAGATATTTTGCAGAAATTCCAATTAGAGAGGAAAGTTCATCGTCTTAGCTTTCCAGCGATATATTATGACCTCAAAATGAATTTCGGAGGTGAGAGTTATGGCCGTTTGAAGATTGGCATGCGCACAGTCCCTCGACTCGAGGATCATCAGCCTCAACTCGAGGAAGTGACGCTCGACTCGAGGATTTCTTCCCTCGAGTCGAGGAGATTTGACAGCACGGGTATATTGAAGAACAAGATTCTCGACTCGAGAGAGGGCATCCTCGAGTCGAGAATTTCCTCGCTCGACTCGAGGAGGGTGTGCCTCGAGTCGAGGATTTCGTCGCTCGACTCGAGGATTTCTTTCCTCGAGTCGAGGAAGTTAGCTTTCGTGAAGTTTCCCATGGGCTTTTCACGGTTTCTTTTTGCTTCAGAAATATCTATTTTGTCATTTAGTGTCTTTGGTACTTATCCTTAATAAAAGGGGCATGTAACCCCTCCCTAGTAATTATCACCTTATCACTTTCATTATTCTTGATTTAGTTTTCATTTTAGAGAGAGAAACTCAAGGAGAATTAGTATTTTCATAATGAATTTCTTCTCAAATATTATTGTAATAATTAGTATGGGAGGCTAATCCCCCTCCTAGACTCTTGGTGTAATCAATTCTTCATCCTATGTATTAGTAAGTATTTTTCTCTCTATTTTACCTTTATTTTCATTATAATTAATTCCTTGTTCTTTAATGCATGATTTATCCTTATTTTATCTAATTGGTTGATTGGATTAAATTGGGTACTTCATATGCTTGGTTTTTAATTGATGGTCATTGATTATTAACCTTAAAGGAAGCAACTTTCACATGTTTAGTGTATGGTTATGATTAACTTGTGATTGGGGAATTAATTAGGCAAGTAATCGATTAGATTTGATTAGTGTCGAGGTTGCGGCTAATTTGATACTAATTTGGGTTGTTCTCAATCTTTTATTAGTCCTTGCTCTTCATGCCTTTAGTTGTGATTTGTTTGAGTGGTCACTAGACAAATTCCCCATAAAAGACGATTAATTGGTTAAAACCGGGATTGTTAATGAATTGGTAATATTAGAGAGAGGTAAAACTTACTATATTAGGGTGTTAGAAGAGATTATCACCGAGAGTCGCTTTAATTAACTTGTTATTCTCGTTTATTTCGTTTTGATCCAACTTTCAAACCAAAAATCCCCCATTTATTGTTCTTATTTCTTTTATTTCTTATTTTTCCGCACTAGAATCGCATATTAGGACTTCCCCTCTTCCTCGTGGATACGATACCCACTTACCCTTGCTAGTTAGCTTGATTTAGTGGTAATTTGACTAGATTTAACGACAATCTACGTGTCAAATTTGGCGCCGTTGCCGGGGAAGAGACGTTTTTAGTCTTTTTGCTATTTTTGTGTGGTTTTTGTACTTATTTGTTTTTGTTTTGTGCCGTTATAGTCTATTTTTTTTAGACTATCATCTATGGTCTAGTACCATGTAGTTTTTTTTGTTCTTGTGTTTTTGTAAATATTTTTTTTCTTTTTTTTCTTTCTCTTTATTATTATTTATTTGTGATCATGGATAATTACTATTTTCCTCAATCGAATGATGAACCTTTTCATATCTATCTTTCTCGACTTGAGAAACTTGATAAAACTTCTAATGTTTTCTGCGGGTTGGATTTAAATTGGATTATAATGATTGGTATAAATTTTGAAACCCGAGATTTGGCCGATTATATGAGTAATGGAAAACTTTATGACATGGATTCTTGTGAGATTTGGGATTTTTGGCACTTCATGGCTTATCAATGTTCACAAGTTGCGGATTTAGAAGTCCGAGAGCAAATACAAAGTTCTTTGCATGATACCCAAGATTTCAATTGGTCTCAATTTAATGATGAACCCTTTCATGAGTATTTTTCGAGATTAGAAACTTTTCTTGATTATCTTGGTTGTCGTGGCCAAATTTATTCTGATTTTGAAATATGTGATATTGTCAAAAAGGGTATGAATCATGAAACTTGGAATTTGGCACTGTATATGAGTAATGAAAGACTTTCACAAATGCCAATTGATGAGTGTTTTGATTTCTTTAAATTCATGGCCTTTCAATGTTCTGAGGTGGATGTGAATGCTCCACCACCCGCTTATTTGATGAGCAATGATGAGTTCAAGGAGGCGGAGGAAAATATTTTTGTCAATTTTGAGTCTAAAAGAATTTTTCACCCGCACATTCCTTCTTTTAAGAGTGAGCATGATGCTATTCAGTTGAGAGAGGAGTTTGTCTTTTGTGAAGATGATGATAATTATGTAGATTGGAATAAGCCTTCTTCTTCTTTGATTGTACCGACTTTGTCCATTGATCTTGAGATTGTACCATTGGATATTTTTGATGATCTCACATTGACTCATGATTTAAATGTTGATATATCTTTTAATATTTCTTTGAACAACACATTAGAAGAGTCGGAGAGTCTTGTACATTTCAAGAAGAATGAGAGTAGAGAAATAATGACCAAATCCATATGCTTAAACCCCAAACCCCCTTGGATTAATTACCATCATTATTCTTTATCTCTTGTTCCGAGCTTGTCAAATCATAAGTCTAAAGATGATGACAAAGGAGATAATTATGAGCATAGAGGTCCGGGAAATCTTTGTATTCATGATTTTGCCTCTATTGTTTATGCATTACTGGTTACTAATGTTTTCTATTGTCACTCTTATGAGATGTTTTCTGGATCATTTGACAAGCTTCTAAGGGATTTGAATTGTTCCGCTCTTAATCTTTGATGTGGGGACTACCTTTTGGGATTGTAGGGTAATTCCCTAATATGAGTCGAGCCAACGACGTTAAACAAAGGCGCTACTTGGGAGGCAACCCAAGCTTATTATTTGTGTTGTTTGTTGATTTTTGGTGTGTTTTTAGCTCGTGACACTTGTCATACGATGGAGAAGCCAAGGTATGAATACATTCTTCCCTACACTTTCTTCCCATCTCATTTCTAGCCAAGTCACTCCATCACCATGTTTTGTCCTATGTTTTATACCATCCCTCTTCATATTGACCCCTCCCGTTTGTTCCACATGCTTGTTTGTCCATAAACCTTTGACATTTGGCCCGAAACTCACAAAATTTTCATAAAATGGCCTTCTATCGGTTTTTGGACAACTTTTGGTGTGGGGTCATTATGCTCCAATAAACACACGAGGAAGATAGGAGCTTGTAAGGTGATAGGAGGCGACATATTTTGAGGAAGACGGGGTTGTGAGGTAAGAGAGTGGCTCTTCTGCCGGTCTTTGGACCACGAGCCACTTGTATTGACGATTATTGAGGGAAATGGATCTGTCACGAGGTATGATTTCTTTTCCCTTAAATTTTCTCTCTCAATCTCGATTCTAGCCTCTACTTCCCCACCCGTTTCACTAACCGTTTCTAGACCATCACTCTTTGTGCCCCACCGCGTTTGTTCCCCCCCGTTATTCTTGTTCTACCCACCCCATTTTACCCCTTAAACCAATAAAATAACCTTGTTTTGTTCATTGCTGGTTGGGTTGTTTTTGGATGGTTAGTTATTATTGGAGGAAGACGTGTTATTGTCATTATTCATGAGGGAGATGGAGTAGTGAGACGAGGGAGGACTCTTTTTCTAGGAAGATAGGGGAGTGAGGTAGAGTGGGTGTCCCTTGGCACGAGAGCTCGTTATTTCTTCACTTGATGAGATGAGATGGTTTCTATTTGCACTAGTTGTATGGGATGATTGCGGATGTTTTGTTGGTTCTCCCCCTCCCTAACTCGTGGTTGCCCAATCTTTCGGTTGGTGTGTGATGGTCATTTTGGGCAATGACGAGGTTCAAGCATGGGGGAGACGCTTGGCATGATAGTGTAATTTGGTTTGGCATTTGTCACTTTGGTGGTAATATAAGTGTGATTTTAATTTCCGTTTGCAAAAAAAAAAAAAAAAAAAAAAATTGAGGTAATCCATGGCGGGCGACATTAGATGAGGAGTTTGGGGCGTAAAGGGTTAGGATCACTACGGGAGTCATAAGGAGGTCCGGTGATAGGAATTGGTGGTCCTAGGTTAGAAATCCTTTTGCATTATGATGATAGGGGCGCCGGTGGATTGATGGGAGGTGAGTCGTGCTCGATAACTTCATTGTGAGCACGACTTTGAGGGAGTCGTTGAGCCAAGCATGGGGGAAATGTTTTGTGTGTTAGTTCCCCCTAGCTTAGAGTGTGTGAGAAGGGAGGATAAGATGGTTAGAGTTGGGGTGTCGAGCATTTCATCCACTCCAACTCTAGCTAGCACCGTTTGAGTGTTTTGTTGGCTTGCGATTCTTTGATTTGGAGGAGTTTGATTGTTGTAACTCAACTCGTGCTATAAGAGAGACCTAGGTGTTACGTGTGGAGAGTTGGATAACTCGAGAACGAGTAATGGTCTATGCATGGGGGAGTTTGATAGAGCGCAACTGTAGTGTGTTAGTGCGCATGATTTAGGCGCCTTAGGGTCTATTTGGGCATGGTTTTATCGTGATTCGTAGACTACACCACACGAAGTATTTTTGGAGACTAGCCGTTGGTTTTACGAGTTTTTGGTGTCCTTAGACCGTTTTGGTGAGTCTCGGACAATAATAGGGGATCAAGCTACAAGTTGAGCAAGATTCGAGGAGAAGATCGCTTCACCACACTCCGAGAACCACACACCATCACCTCCAACTTCATTGGATCATAACTCTTTAATCAGAAGATATTTTGCAGAAATTTCAATTAGAGAGGAAAGTTCATCGTCTTATCTTTCCAACGATATATTATGAGCTCAAAATGAAGTTCGGAGGTGAGAGTTATGCCCGTTTGAAGATTGGCATGCGCACAGTCCCTCGACTCGAGGAGCATCAGCCTTGACTCGAGGAAGTGACTCTCGACTCGAGGATTTCTTCCCTCGAGTCGAGGAAATTTGACAGGACGGGTATATTGAAGAACAAGATTCTCGACTCGAGAGAGGGCATCCTCGAGTCGAGAATTTCCTCGCTCGACCCGAGGAGGGTGTGCCTCGAGTCGAGGATCTCGTCGCTCGACTCGAGGATTTCTTTCCTCGAGTCGAGGAAGTTAACTTTCGTGAAGTTTCCCATGGGCTTTTCACGGTTTCTTTTTGCTCCAGAAATATCTATTTTGTCATTTAGTGTCTTTGGTACTTATCCTTAATAAAAGGGGCATGTAACCCCTCCCTAGTAATTATCACCTTATCACTTTCATTATTCTTGATCTAGTTTTCATTTTAGAGAGAGAAACTCAAGGAGAATTAGTTTTTTCATTATGAATTTCTTCTCAAATATTATTGTAATAATTAGTATGGGAGGCTAATCCCCCTCCTAGACTCTTGGTGTAATCAATTCTTCATCCTATGTATTAGTAAGTATTTTTCTCTCTATTTTACCTTTATTTTCATTATAATTAATTCCTTGTTCTTTAATGCATGATTTATCCTTATTTTATCTAATTGGTTGATTGGACTGAATTGGGTACTTCATATGCTTGGTTTTTAATTGATGGTCATTGATTATTAACCTTAAAGGAAGCAACTTTCACATGTTTAGTGTATGGTTATGACTAACTTGTGATTGGGGAATTAATTAGGCAAGTAATCGATTAGATTTGATTAGTGTCGCGGTTGCGGCTAATTTGATACTAATTTGGGTTGTTCTCAATCTTTTATTAGTCCTTGCTCTTCATGCCTTTAGTTGTGATTTGTTTGAGTGGTCACTAGACAAATTAGGACTAAAAGGAGGGGAATTTGGTAGCGGTTGCTTAAATTCCCCATAAAAGAGGATTAATTGGTTAAAACCAGGATTGTTAATGAATTGGTAATATTAGAGAGAGGTAAAACTTACTATATTAGGGTGTTAGAAGAGATCGATTTAATTAACTTGTTATCTCGTTTATTTTGTTTTGATCCAACTTTTAAACCAAAAATCCCCAATTTATTGTTCTTATTTCTTTTATTTCTTATTTTTCCGCACTAGAATCGCATATTAGGACTTCCCCTCTTCCTCGTGGATACGATACCCACTTACCCTTGCTATTTAGTTTGATTTAGTGGTAATTTGACTAGGAATAACGACTTCTTAGCTTGTCGACACCCTAGTCTTCTCATAGCCTCCCTAAGACACAATTGAGTGATTCTCTTGTAATTGTGAGTACCTAGAGTCATAGTTGCGGGTTTTCTCAAGGTGTGACTTCTTTGTCAATTGGGTAGATTCAAGGGCGTTCGTTTGGGTTCTTGGTTGATCGCAAGAACAATTTGGCTCTTAGATCTCGTTCGTATTTGGTGAGTTCTTTTTGGATTGAACTCATATTTGTATTGATGCTATTCTCATATAGTGAATATTTCTCCTCTATTTGGTGACGTAGCTGGCACATCGTTGGTGAATCACGTTAAATCTGGTGTCTATTTCTTTACGTTTATTGCTTGTGTTATTATTGATACCACGTTCGTTACTACATCTATTCACGCCCAATCACACTCAAACCTTTCGTTGTTGGGACTGGACACCTCTGTCACAACAATTGGCATCGGGTTAGATCCGCAAAGCTTCCGCGTTTGTTTAGGTGTGTTATTTGAATTGGGGTTTTTGCTGTGATTATAAATTTTCGTGAAAAGATGTCTAGGTTGAACATATTGAATGTTAATAAGTTTACTCGAGAGAATAACTTTTGCCTATGAAAGTTGAAGATGAAGGCTTTGCTCCGACAGCAAGGGGTTTGGTCAGTCCTTTCCAAAAAGAAGGGTTAGACATTGGGTGAGAAAACTGCAGCGGAGGTGCTTTTGGAGGAGAAGGCGCATTCGTTGATTATGTTATGTCTAGCCGATGATGTAATCGTTGAAGTTGCTGATTCTGAAACTGCTAAGGAACTTTGGGATATGTTGGAGAGTCTTTTTATGAAGAAATCTCTAACTAATAAGTTGCTTATGAAGCAGCGTTTGTTCAGTCTTTGCATGCAAGAAGGTACGCCCCTCAAAGAACATCTGGACTGACTTAAAATACTATTTTACTGACTTTGAGTAATATAGATGTTAAGATAGATACTGAGGATGCTGCTTTAATTTTGTTGGTTTCTCTACCGCTGTCGTATGAAAATTTCGTTGAGAATTTTGTGGTGGGTAGAACAACCGTGTCTCTAGAGGTAGTGAAGTCAGCGCTTCACACTATGGAATTGCGTCAGAAGGCTTCTGACGAACTTGCAGGTGGTTATGGGAGTAGTTAAGTAGCGGAATCTTCAGGGACCAAGAAGAAATCGTGGTCGAAGGGTTCACATTCTAAGGACATCTGTAACTACTGTAAGGAGTCCGTGCATTGCAAGGATAAGTGTCCTAAGCTTATCAAGGATAGAGCTAGGGATGCTGCTCCTCAGGCCGCTATTGCACATGATGGGAAAGATGATGACTCAGATGGAGATTATGCGCTTGTTGTCGTTGTTGCTTCACATCCTGGTGATAGATGGATTTTGGACACAGGTTGTCCATATCATATGTGTCCTACAATAGAGTGGTTCGATTCCTATGAAGAATCTAATGGAGGTTCCGTTGCCATAGTAATGGTGCTATATGTGAGATTGTGGGAATTGGTTCCGTTCGAGTTAGGGCTGCTGATGGTGTGGTTCGGTTTTTTCATGGAGTTAGGCATATCCCGAAGCTGAAGATAAATCTTGTGTCACTGGGAAAATTAGTCGAAGACGGCTATAGTTTCCAAGGTGATGGGGCTGTTTTGTGCGTTTGTGAGGGCTCGTCTGTAATTTGGAAGGGTGTCAAGGAAGGATCTATGTATGTCCTTAAAGGCACTACGCTGACTGCTGGTTCGTCTTGTGATTCACCGTTTGTTTCTTTATCGACGAAATTGAGGCATGCACAACTTAGTCATTTGGGTGATCCATCGACGAAATTAGAAGATTCTGAGTTGGTTGTTCCTAAGGTAGAGGATGAGAGTGTTGACAGTAAGGTGGAGTTAGCCCCTAAGGGGGTCGAGTCTCAAGGTCAACAAAAGGACGAATCGACTCTTGACTTGGCGCCTTAGTAAGGCGATCGGCGCCCCATCGGGGGCGTGTTTGGGCTTCGGGCGGAGCCGTTGGTTGGAGCTCTAGGTGGAGCTCGTTTGTGCCTCGAAAGGGGCAATTTGGGACTCTAACGAGTCTATCGCATTTGGACTTCGAAAGAGGTAGTTTGGATTCCTTTAGGAGTCATTTGTTTTGAATTTGTTTTGGTGTTCCTTGGGGCAATTTGGTTAGATTTAGTCTAGAATTTGTACCTCTAACTCAGTGGGGTAGTTTCGCTCTTTGGGATGTTTGGTTCGGTCTTGAGTCTTTGGCTTGCATAAGCAATTTGGTGTCTGCAGCACGTTCGGTTACTCAAGAGGGACAATTTGTATCTGTTTGGCCATTTGTGTCTTTAATTAGACTGTTGGGTACTTTGGTACAATCGGCCGTTTGTGAGGAGAAATATTTTGGTGTTTGGTAGCTTGTGCACATTTGGTTATACCGTTTGGTTTTGTGGCGTTTGGTATTCCATTAACTGGGTTTGTGATGATGATGGCGTTCTACTATTTGGTGTTGTGGGGCGACGGTATTACGATACATTTGGTATCTTATGGTACATTTGGGTAGGTGCTACATTGAACAATTTGGTGATGAGGTACGTTTGGCCACGTTTGGTGCACTTGGTACATTTGTATTTGTTTTTGACTTTGGGTGTAAGAGTGTTCAAGTCAAAGTGGATATTGTTAGGAAAATGCCTTGAACGACTCGTACCATTTGGGTATGTTGTAGTGGGTGACCGAGGGGGAGCTCGGGGCATGGTGAGCTACATACGGTGTACGGGTGTTAGGCAAGAATCGGGAAGAAGGAGAAACAGTGACTTTTGGCGGTCCGCGGGGGTGAAGCCGCAAACCGCGGCTGTTTCGTCGAGCACGGGATGCAGAGAATCCTGGCGGCCCGCTATGGTGGTGGCGCGGACCGCGGTGGTCGGGCGCGGGCCGCGGCCCATTGGGCCTTTGTCGGTCGATTTCTGTCTTGCGCGTGCATTTGTTTCCTTATTCTATTTCGTCGACCCATTAGGTATTTTTGTATGTAGAAGACTATATAAACACCCTAGTCTTCTCATAGCCTCCCTAAGACACAATTGAGTGATTCTCTTGTAATTGTGAGTACCCAGAGTCATAGTTGCGGGTTTTCTCAATGTGTGATTTCTTTGCAATTGGGTAAATTTAAGGGCGCTCGTTTGGGTTCTTGGTTGATCGCAAGAACAATTTGGCTTAGATCTTGTTCGTATTTAGTGAGTTCTTTTTGGATTGAACTCATATTTGTATTGGTGTTATTCTCATATAGTGAATATTTCTCCTCTGTTTGGTGGACGTAGTTGGCACATCGCTGGTGAACCATGTTAAATTTGGTGTCTATTTCTTTACGTTTATTGCTTGTGTTATTATTAATACCACGTTCGTTACTACATCTATTCACGCCCAATCACGCTCAAACCTTTCGTTGCTGGGACTGGACGCCTCTGTCACAACAAGTAAGACTAATTTTTATGATGTAATCCTTTAAAATTACAAGTAATGTGGTTTAAACATCTTGTAAAACAATTACTAAGTAATGAAATGTTAAGCATGTATGACTTGGGAGAATATATGTAGGAATCTTAGCCTTAACACTGTTATACATGTATATATCATTTATTAGCGTGACTTGGGAGAACATATGTAGAATTCTTAGCCTCAACACTGTAATACATGTATATAATGTTTATTACCCTGACTTGGGAGAACATACGTAGGATTCTTTAACACTGTTATGTTGGGAGAACATATGTAAGATTTCTTAGCCTTAAGCAGTGTATGTTATGCATGCATATATCGTTCATTAGCTTGACCTGAGACAACATGTGTAGGATTCTTAGCGTTAACACTGTTATGCACATATACGGAGTATATCGTATATTAGCCTAATGTTAGGCTACAAAGGTTTTCTTTTTCTTAAGAAAAATTAGTTTAGATGATACTCCTTCCCAAAATGATCCCCCCCTTTCAAAAACTATTTTTGAGTAGGCATGTTAGGAGCTACTTTTAGACCGAATGAATCATTCACTTGTTGAAAAAATTAGTAGATATTCTATTCTGCAGTGCATTCTACCAAGCTCATTTCATTTTAAGGTAAATGGGTCTTTCATTTGGTTTAGAAGTAGCTCCCAAGATGGCTACTCAAAAACAGTTTCGAAAGGGGGAAATCATAGTGGGTAAGAGGGTGTATGCCTTTAGTCTTTTTTTTTTTGGAAGGATCCTTAGATGATAGGCTGATTGGCTCCCGATTTTGTATTCCCTTCACTAAGTAGTATGAATCTTGCTTCTTTTTATATTTTTTTTTTTTATGAATTTCATTGTATGTTTCTTTGTTTGTATCATGGTACTTCAATGTTCCGTCTTTCTATGGGATGCAGATGACGGATATTTCAGACTTTGTTATTGATGAATTAACAAGACATAAGAGATATCATACTGAAGAGTGAGAAGTTTTCGGCACCATCAACAATCACGTCACTACTACAAAAACGTGGATAGACATCAGTCAATAGACATCAAACTAATGGAAAACTGATGTGTATAGGGATCCAGTGGCAGCTTTGAAATTATGGCCAACTAATAGACATCAGTTTTTTCAACTAAACAGATGTGTAATAATAGACATCAGTTGTTTTAAAGAAAACTTACGTCTTTTGTTTGCAATGGACATCAGAGTTTTTGGAAATCTGATGTATATGTATTCGTACCTTTTTTTTTAATTCAGTGTGTTGCACGACCTAATAAAACGCTACCCTTCTAATTTTTTTCTCTCTCCTGTTAGTTCCCAACTCTCTCAGCCTCCTTCTTCCTTCTTCATCACTGCTTCTTCGTTTTCTCTCCTTTTTTTTTTCTAACGTTTTTATTCCCAAATCACAAGATTTCTTCTCTCCCTCTCATCTCTTGTAACATGAACATCTCCCTTTTTCCTCTTCAAAAACCCTAGAATAAAGTTTAGTTTGTTCAACTTTTCTCCATTTGTGGCCTTAAGTTTCCGTGTTTCCCTCTTTTGGGGTTGAAATTTATAGATCTAGAACAGCAATAGCCACCAACAAGATCAAGATTACAAGAGAAAAATATCACCAATTTGAAGGTATTTCTACTCTTTTTTTTTCCGTATTATTATTGTGCTTTGTGCATGTGACATTTGATGGGTCTGTGGTGGTATCGGATTCATATTCGGTTATCCCAATCTCATTGTTGGATAGTAACAGCAGCAGATCATGAAAACTCAAACTACTTTTTAGGGTTTTCATTCTCTCTCTCCTCTCCACCTCCTCCGCCAGCCACCACCGTATACCACCGGCGACTTCCGCTACTCCGCCGCTCAATCGCTCCACAGAAAAACTTCTCTCTCTCTCCTCATATTTCGTCAACTTTACATCCGAATTTGATCTAATTTCAAACCTAAATCAGGTATTTCTTTTTTCGATTTAATTTTATTAATTTCACATGTACTGCTTTGTTTTTGGTCTACGGTACAATCTCAGGTGAAATCGGAGTTTTTGGTCGAGCCTGATCTGGAACTCGAGATTTGTGTGTTGCTTTTAGTTTTTGATTTAATTAAAATCTCATGTAAAGTTAGAGATTTGGAAGGTTTTTTCTGTTTGTTTCTTTGCAGGCTCTCCATATCTGGAACAATATGCATATTAATTTTATACTAATCTCTAGTTTTGGTTTAATTTCAATACTTGTAATTTTTGTTGTATATTTTGCTAATGTAAATTCAACATTTGTAGTTTTCGTTGTTCATATTCTCAATCTTGTAATTTGTACCAAACTGCACATCTTTTGTACGGGCAACAATTAATCAAGTTATCATCGTTTGATAAACGGTCCTTAATATTAATCTTCAATTCACGTCGTCATGTGTATGTGACGGCACTGAGTATTTTTTTTTTGATATTTTTGGGGAGAATAGACGTCGGTTGTTGTAGCAAGCCTCACGTCTAAGCACGTAATAGACGTCCAATTTTCCAAAAAATCTGATGTCTATTATAGTGAATAAACATCAGTTTTATTGAAAAGTCTGATGTCTATAAAAGTAATAGACGTCAGACTTAAACCCGATGTCTATTCCTCTGAAATAGACGTCAGCCACATTAACGTGTACCGAGAAACCGACGTCTATGCCGTTAAAACACCAATGTCTATGCACCGTTTTGTAGTAGTGCACTCCTCCAATGGAATATGAGCATTACTTCATTAAGAACTGAATACTGAGGTCAGGATCTCTCTGTTATGTGTACAAGGGACATGATACCAACAACAACAACAACAACAACATCCAAGCCTTATTCCCAAAATGATTTGGGGTCGGCTAACATGAATCGTCGTCTAAGAACCGTCTTATGCGCGCCATAAAATTTCAAAAACGATGTGAACCATTTTGAAACGTTGAAACACTTTCGGAAAGAGTTTTGGAAAGTCCTCAAAATAAGTAAAAAGTTTGAAAATTAGTGAAAAACATATAAACTTTGAACACCAAGTAAGGAAAAGTTTTGGAACAAGTTAGGCAAACCAAACAAAGAAACTAAAAACAGTCAAATTTAGTCCTCCACATGGATAGCGTCTGTCCACGGCGCCCTATCCAACACCATATTCTCTTCAAGCCCTGGGAAACTCATATCACTTCTAATCACCCTCATCTAAGTCAACTTGGGTCTTCCCCGACCCCTACTAATATTATCACTCCCCACCCTTCTACTCTTCTAACCGGCGCGTCACTAGGCCTCCTCCTCACATGACCATACCACCTCAATCTGTTCTCCATCATCTTGTCCGCGATGGGCGCAACCCCTACTTTTTCCCTAATAACTTCATTTCTTAACCGATCATGTCTTGTATGTCCACACATCCACCGTAGCATGCGCATCTCCGTCACACTCATCTTATGAACGTGGCACTGTTTCACAGCCCAACATTCCGTGCCGTATAACAGTGCCGGCCTGATTGCCGTACGATAAAACTTACCCTTCAACTCATTGGGCATTCCTCGATCACACAGGAGCCCTGTTGCATTCGTCCACTTCACCCAACCTGATTTGATCCTATGGGTCACATCTCCATCTAATTCTCTCCATCCTTTTGAAGAATCGATCCCAAATATCGAAAGAAATCTGATCCCTGAACCATCTTTCCATCCAACCTGATCGTCTCTGTCTCCGTTCGCCTACTGCGGCTGAACTTACACTCCAAATATTCAGTCTTGTTTCGGCTCAACCGAAACCCTCTAGACTCCAAAGTGTGAAGAGGCATGATACCAGAACTAAGGAAAATATGGCTTTTAAGATTTTACCCTTGGCATCTGGGAATAATCTAACGCGTGCCTTAGTCAGGGAACTTTTCGCCTTATATGACAACAAAGAGTTATTTACTAAAACAGAACCTGAACTTTTGATTGATTCTGAAATCAGGACCTCCCAACTTATTTATCTGAAATCAGAACCTGAGGTTTAATTTCTAACGGCTTCGTTTGTGTCTAGCGTAGCTGGCAATCACAAGGACCTGAACTTGTGCGAAAATCAACTGTTGACTGCAAATATTCCTTTATGACAGTACAAGGACCTGTACTTGTACAACAACTGAAGGTTTTTGTTCAAAATTACAGTTATTACACTGCACAAAAAATAGCCGTTGGCTACGTCTGATTTTCATCATATAAGCTCCATATTTCCTCTGTTTTTTTTCCCCAAAATCACGAACTCCTCTCTTCTTATTTGTAATACAATCAAAATACAGAAAATGGAGTATAGTCAGGTATTGTGCCACTGCAACTCTAGAGCTTATAAAAAATTGTCAAAAACAAAACGTAACTCGATACGAAGATTCTACATATGCGCAAATACAAGCTTCATCATGGGGTGAATTTTTTCAATGGATTGATCCACCACATCATCCAGAAATTCACTCGGAAATTGTAGGATTGATGTCAAAATTTGAGATGTTTGAAGAAGAACACCAGCAAAAGAGGAAAACCATCCGATTCCTAAAACTGATTATTGTAATCCTTGTACTTCTTATTTTTTTGTTGCATAAATTTTAGGAATTGAAATGAGTCGTGAGATTTGTGTTGTAACCCCTTATTTCAATGAATAAATATAAAGTTAGTAAATTACGTTGGTTCCTTATTGTAAGTTGCCTTGATTTTGCCTCTGCCTTTGTGTTTTGCCAATTGAATCAATCATGTTTTGTGTTTGCTCCTGCATGATAAGAAAGTAATTAACTTAATCATTTTATATACAGGATAAGAAAATGCAACCTGTTAATGTGATCTTTACCTACAGAGTTTGACTTGAAATTGAGTGCCTGCTTCTGGAGTCGAAAAATGTTGGTCTAGGTGTTGAACTCGAGCTTGTTTGAGACAAGTTTACTACTGGTGCACTTGACATAATTTGCACCAATTGCAAGGTTTGTTGCCCTTCAAAATCTTTGTAGATGGCAACATTCGTTGTATGAGGTTGTACCAACTATGAGCAACACATATTGGGGTAGTTGGTTAGTTAGTTAGAATAAGAGGTTGTAATGACAAAATATAGTAAAGATACTTACAGTGACAGGTCTAGAGTAACCATTAGAATAGGTCAAGTTCCCATATCCTCTGTGGTGCATAGGTATACGTTCTTGCCTGCTTGTAGATGCAGAACGAGGTTGTGCCTTTGCTCTGGCAGCAGCTGCAACCTTATTCTGTCTAGCAAGGGTTCGATGTAATTCTCTTTGTTGCTTTCTAGCCTTGGCAATCCTCGTTTTCTTTTCTGCAATTTTTTTCCTTGTTGCCTCTTCCTTAGCTTTCTTTTGGACTATTTGCTCCTTTATTGCAGCATCAAGCTTGCACCCAGCCTTATTGTGCCCAGTCTCACCACAGTACCAGCATCTCATGACTGTGGCTTTCCTACTCTTCCTTGTGACATCCTCACCAACAAACGGTTTTCTTTTGGTTTGGGGTCTTTGTACTTTCACCTCTTTGAGCTCAGGAGGTTCAATGTCTTGCTTATTACTCTTTTCCCACTGTTTGGCACCTCTCAAGTTTGACATAGAAATCTTATAAGCCTTGAGGTAGTAAAACATGTGGTAGTACTCGGAAACATAATTCTCAGGCTCCTCATTCTCATACCAAATAGCACAAACAGCATGTTTGCATGGCATACTATTTAGTTGCCAAGAGTTGCAAGAACATGTCTTCTTAGTTATATCAAATTTATACCTCTCTTGATCAAACCCCTCTCTAACACTATAAGTATCATTTTCATCCCAAATTGCTGACCAACTTCTAGCCCCAACCTTTGAAATTTCCAACTGATTCTGTATCCTGGGGCATATACGCAGGTTCTTGTCCTTAAAAATATCTCTCTTTTTGTGCAATCTCTCCATCAGTGCTTCTCTAATGTCCTCCAACATAGTGATTATGGGTTTGTGTCTAGACTTTAAGATATAGGCATTGAAAACTTCACTCATGTTATTGTCTACATTGTCACAAGTAGACATACTAGTAAAGTATGCCCTCACCCACTTCTGATAATTCCTCTCAAGTAAGTCGTCAGCTACTTCACTACAAACGGCTCTTAATTGATTCAGATTTTTATTGAACTCAATCTCTGTTGTAGACTTAGCAATCTTCCAAAACCACCTTCTATACTCTATGTTGCCTCCAAATACACCTCTGAAATTCATATAGACATGTCTTGCACAACAACGCTTTTCAGCTTGTGAAAAGACGTCTTCTGATGCCGCCAACAACCCTTTCTGTTGGTCTGACATAACTACATAGTCTGCCCTATCAATTGTACCCAAATCAGTAGCTAATATTTCCAAAAACCAAGTCCAACTTTCTGCATTCTCATGCCCCACAATAGCCCAAGCTATGGGAAACATCTAGTTGTTCCCGTCTCTCCCAACAGCAACCAACAGTTGGCCTCCATAGGGACCCTTTAGAAAACAGCCATCTAAAGAAATGAAAGGTCTACAACCTTCCTTAAAACCTTGAATCAGAGCATGAAATGAAATATACATGCTTTCAAACACACAACCTGATAGCTGAAACTTTATCGTGTTATTTGGGTCTGCTCTTTTGATCTCATCGGCATATTCATTAAGGAGCTTATATTGTTCTTTATATTCACCGAGAACCAGGTTCACAGCTTCTGTCTTGGCCTTAGAAGCACAATACATTGATATCTTAACCCCCCAATCATTCTTCACATATTCTATAATATCAGATAATTTCACATATGGATTCACCTTAAACCTGCTAGCATATTTCTGAGCAATCCAAGTATATGAAATTTTTTTCACATGTCTTTGCCTACCATGAGTATGCTCTGGGACATATGTTTTGATAACAAAAGACTTAGACGAGTCCAAAGAAGCCCAAAACATCCATGGACAGCCATCAACCTTACACTTACCTCCTACCCTTTTCCAGTGGTTCTTTGTGTATTCATAATCAACTCCTTTAGTGCCACAATAGTCTCTTAGGGCAGCCTTCAATTGCTCAGCATTGTCAAATTTTTGACCAACAAAAAAAACAGAGTCCTATTCCCTATACACCACACTCTTCTTTCTTTTAGGCCTAGACTCAACCGGACATATGTAACCACACTTCTCATCCTCACTAGACGCAGCTGGACTATCTAGGTCAGAATAACCCTCATAATCACTATCCTCATCAATCCCTTTCCTCTTTAATTCATCATCTAGCCCTGATAACTCTTCATCAATCTCCCTCTCTAGATCATAGTTTTTGTATATGTCTCTCCTTGCAGTAATGACCTCCTCATCATCTAAATCAGTACCCTCATCATCATAATCAATGTGAACATCAAAGTATTGAGGTTCAGATTGTACAGCCAAATCATCCCTTCCATCAACACAAATAACATCCATATTCCCTCTCTTATACTCTACAAGTTGCAAATCATGTCCCTCCTTTTCAATAACATCATCATCAGACAGTGATTGAACGTCTAAATCAATCAAATTAGAGTACGGAACTTGCGATACATCTATATCAATCAAATCATGCTCAATATAAATATTGACATCTAAGCCAAGATTCAGCTCATGCAAAACAGGCTTGTAGCTTTCATGGACATCATCATACAACATTCTCAATCCATTAGCAAAATCAGCCTTTGGATCAACCTTTGGATCAAGATAATGCATTTTAATAATGTTTTTGTGACCCAAGCTTTGAATCAATTGCATCAGATGGATGGTATCAATGTCAAATGGCAAATTATCAAAACTAACCACTTGACCTCCAACATACTTCAAAGTAGGAGAAAGTTTCCAATGTCCACCATGGTGCACGATAATGCTAGGATTTAAGCTCATCGATCTGACACAAAAATGATTGCAAACTAGTTAAGAGAGTACACATAAATAAGAGACAACATCCACCATTTTAATAATTTCATTCACTTTAATATGCTACATAGGAGAAGGTCAGCATTATATTGTCATTACGTCTAAACAAAAGGCCATAGTGGCTACATATATAATACTAGCTAAAGGTCATAATGGCTAACATAATACACATCAAAGCCTTTAGTAACCTTGTTTTTATGGTTAAACTCCCATATTTCCTTGGATACAGAGTATATACAAGGAATAATACATTTGACAAATTTTATGATTTCAACGATAAGAGCAATCGATACAGGTTGGAATCACGGCAAATAACCTCCTTCTCTTCGTTGATTAGAAACATAAAATAATTGTTCTATGATAGACCAAGGCCACCAAGCGAAGACAAACCCTAATTAGACTGATTTCATCTTGAAAACTGTACCCCTAATTTTCAAAAACCCTCATCTTCAAAAATTACCAAAAAAAGTTACAAACAAATCAACAAATAATTAAAATCCAACACGTCAATTCAAGAAACATAACTACATCCACTGATCCATAGCTATAACAATGTTCATCTAAGTCATGCGAAATCAATATATTCACTAAATTTCATACTTGATAAAAAAATGTATGAACAAATAAAAATTCAGTTAACAACAAATCTAACCTTTTAGCTGAACTTTGACAACAATAAAGTTTGGATTTCTCTTTAGAGGATGATGACTTGTAGAATGCTACGGTTTTTTTTTGGTAAAGTGTTGAGTATTTTTGGGATACAATGGTTGAAAAGCAAGGAAAGGTATGATGGGAGGGAAAAGGCCTCTTATTTTTGCGCCAAACACAAGTAGGTCCCAAAAAATATATTAAAATGGGATAGGAAAGTTTGTCCGTCAAAGAATCAGCCACCTTTTTCACTTTCAGCAATAAATACAACCCACGTCATCAAACGACGTTACATTGTTAACGGCAAATAGACCTCAGGTATTGATTTCAGATATATAAGTTAGGAGGTCCTGATTTCAGAATCAATCAAAAGTTCAGGTCATGTTTTAGTAAATAACTCTAACAACAAACATCCCAACATAGTTACATTAAAAGATGCTTATACGCCTAAAAATCAGCTTTTGCTTGTAATGGAGGGGTTGGCTTTGAACCTCAAAGATGCTATAACAAGGTTTCAAAGTGGGAAGCATGCTCTCGTAGTTCCTCAAATTCTAAAACAAATACTTCGTGGAATTTCACATTTACACAGCCGTGGGATTTTTTATAGAGATTTGAAGCCGGAGAATATAGTTCTTAGTGAAGATATGATCACTACTGAAGTCAAAATTGCTGATTTTGGGTTTGCTCGTTTACTTGGTCCAGACCTCACTCCACAGGTAATGTCTCAGCCTATTATGTTTTAAAATGATGTGAGTGCTTGGATAAACATACAATAGCCTAATTTTTCTTAAAATGTCGGCCATGATAGCTTAGGGGAAGACATAATCTGTTGAACTTTGTGAACTTAGTATCTTATAATCTCGTTCCTCATCAAAAAAGAGACACAGTAAACTTGACTATAGATTTTCATTAATTGATCCACCTTTTGGTGTCAATCTTATGCTTGGATTACTCATATATAATCTAAATCTTTTGTAGTGTCTATCATGTATGTGTGAGTGTTTTTATGCTCTTTTTTGTTTGATCTCCCTCCTTAACTAGTCTGATGCCTATATCTATATTACGAGAATTGGATGGCCGTAGATAAACGAAGTAGATTGCAAGATTTACAAGGGGTTTTAAAGTTTGCTTTACTAAAACTGTTTTTTTTTTTCCTGTAAGAATTGGTAGTCTTTTATTCTTCCAAAATTGGGAATTAAAAAGAGAGACAAACTTACAAAACGCAGCCCCTAAAGAAGTACAGTATCAAACTATCTTCAAGCTCTCTACTATCTCCTCATGGAGAATATTACTAGCCCAAGTTAGTAACCTAATGCTAACAACATATTTGATTCTAGCTATTAGCCATTCTATATTGTGCTTAATGTTTCTGAAAATTCTAGAATTTCTTTCAACTTAAATGGTATGGACCGTAGCTACCAAGCAACCACTGAACTATTTAATATTTATACTTCCAATGCTTCGTTTTTCTATGAGCAGAGCACCAATTGAGTTCCTCCTTTAAGCTTTTGCCCATCCTTTAAAGCCTCATCCATTTGATTATCGAGTTCCAGATTCTGTTGGCAAAGCCACACTTAAAGAATAGATGGGAGTGATCCTCTGTTGCTGCCTTACACAAACAACACCAATTTACAAGGCACATACCCCTACTACATAGCTTATCAATTGTGGCCAGACTATCCTGAGCTGCAAGATATGTAATGTAGCAATATCTTGGGAGGTTTGTTGAGTTCCAAACTGTTTTATGCCATCGGACTTTTCTTTGATGGGTCTGAAGTAGTCGTATGCCTTAGCCAGTTTAAATTTTCCTGTTTCTCCCCATGTCACCGAGAGTTATCTCTGCCAATTGTTAATCCTTAGATCTTGCTAGAATTTCATTTTTGACTGATATAATGCCTCCCCAACCCTCTGCATCAGAATTTTTTGCATTAATCTGCCAGCAGCTCTGAGACTTTAGCATGTAGGCTTTCGTCCAATCTAGCCACACAATCTCCATAACCACTTTGCTAGAGGCTTTACACCATGAGAGGACCTTCTTTATTCCAAATCCTCCTTTTTTCGGCCTGCAGACATTTTTCCAGCTTATAAAGACCATTTTTTTTCTTGCCTTCATCTATATTCCAGAAGTAAATTTTCACTGCCCTGTCAATCTGCTTTGCTATGTGCTCCGGAAGTAAGAACCCTGCACACTAGTAGGTTTCAATCCCAAAATCACTGAGTTTATAAGCTCTGTTTTTCCAGCATAGGATAAAAGCTTAGAAGTGCAATGATGCACAGGGTTGCTGATTTTGGAAACAATGGGGGGTATACATACTTGACAAAAGCTTGCTTGTGTTAAGAGGAACCCCAAAATAACTGAAGGGGAAACTACCCTCAGAGAAACCCGTTTCTTTCAAGGTTTGACCCTTTATGCTTTGACCAACTCCTCCAAAATAAATGTCTGTCTTGCTGGGATTTGTTTCAAGGCCAGAGACTTTTGCAAACTTATCGAAGCAATTTGAGGCTATACAGAGGGAACATCGCCTCTAACAGAAGTGATTAGATCATCTGCAAAAATTAGGTGAGAGAGCTTGATTTTGCAGCATTTGGGATGATAAGAGAACTGATGATATGTGTGGATATTTCTCAAGTATCCAGAGACCACCTCCTTTGCCATTACAAAGACGTATGGTGAGATGGGATCACCTTGCCTAACCCCTATCTTTCCTTTAAAAAATCCATGTGTGCTACCATTGATCTTGACACTAAACCAAGTAGAAGTACGGCAGGCCCTGATCCACTTGATAAAGATCTTGGATTCTTGGGAAAGTTGAAGGCTTTAAGCATACCTTCAATGAAGTTCCAGTCTATAGAATCAAAGGCTTTTCTAATATCTACTTTTACGAGGCTTCTTGGAAACACATTTTTCCTTCCATAACCCTTGATAAGATTTTGAGAGACTAGAATGATGTCAAAGATGCATCTATCTTTCACAAAAGCTGATTGCTCCTTTCCCACTAGCAGGTGAAGTATTTTCTGAATTATGTTTGCAAGTACTTTACTTATTACCTTATATACTGTTGTGCAACATGAAATGGGTCGGAATTCTATCACACTTGTTGCATTTTGCTTCTTTGGTATCAAGGGTTAACTTGTTTTGTGCGCTGTCCGGTCTTGAAAAAGTTCACTATTGCAGTCATAAAATCCCTTTGAATGATCTTCCAGGATGCACTACAAGGAACATTTTCATTTGCGACGGAGCAAACTCGTCGCAAATCAACCAAAACTCGTCGTAAATGGTCTTTTACGACGAGATTTCCGTCCGGTCGCAAGTCGTCACAAAAGGATTCGTCGCAAATACTTTGCGACGAGTTTACTGTACCCCGTTGTAATAAGTTTTTTTGCGACGAGATGTTTTTCTCGTCGTAAAAGCTCTTTTGCGACGACTTTTTCTCGTCGTAATTCTTTTTTCCAACACATAGTTACACAATTTAATCTTTTTCCCCTCACGTGGACCGGTAGTATTTCGTTCTCCCGCAACTCGATCTCACTCGTGAGTATCTTAGTAAGGTTCCCAGGAGGTCACCCATCCTAAGACTACTCCCCATTAAGCACGCTTAACTTTGGAGTTCTTAACACATGAATTTCCTACATGGAAAGCCAACTTTATTTGTATGATTATTACTATCAACTCATTTAAACACTCACAGGGACCCTTAAATCTCTTAGAAATCCTCAATATATATAGTTTCGAGTATTACACGATCATTTATGACCCTAGAGCTTACTGTGATTTTTTTTATATTTTGACCTTATATCGCACAACTATCTATCAACTATTACATAATGGTTTCAAATAGTTCAAGAAATAAGATCGAATCTTTTAAAATCAATGCACTCATTTACATTATAAATTGTTTAAAATAATTCTTGTTTATTTTCTCTACATCTTAACTCTAATTTTGAGTTTTTGTAGATTTTATTTTTCGTCGTACCTAATCTATTATCTACGATGAGAAACTAAATCTCGTCGTAGCAAATTTATTATCTACGACGATAAACCGAATCTTGTCGTAGCTAATCTATTATTTACGACGAGAAACCGAATCTCGTTGTAGCTAATCTATTATCTACTACGAGAAACTGAATCTCGTCGTAATATATATTTTTTGCAACGAGAAATTTGACTTTCGTAGATAATATTATTTTTAAGACGAGATCAAAAATCTCGTTGTAAAAGATATATCTTTTGCGACGAGAATCCCTTCCGATCGTAATTTTGGTCGCAAATGAACGTTTTTCTTGTAGTGATGAGTGAAAGAAAAATGCCGAGAATCCATCATATCCAGGACTTTTGTTGGGATGAATTTCTCTTTGAGCTCTGAGAACTTGTGTTTGGGCGACATTAGCTATTAGGCCCTCCTTATGACTATCCTTGAGAGTAGCTCCTGTCGAAATAAAGAGAATATCCAATGGTTCCATTTTCTTTTCTTTCTGAATGAGCCTTTTATAGTATTCAATAAAAGCATCAACTACCTTTGCTTGTCCCTCCTATGTGATACCACTTTGATCCACAAATTTTTCAATGCTTTACTAAAACTGTTATCTAGATTCGGCGTGCACTAAAGAAATATATGAGAGATAGAGAATACGACATAAAGAGATTCGTATATTGATGTGTGTGATCTCAATGACTTGAATTGAGAGTAGGGATGAACCCCTATTTATACAAGAGATAACTTGGAGAATAAGTCGGAGATAATTTCTACGACATAGAATTTTACCATAACTAGAATCTACCAAACACATAGAATTCTACCATAATTAGAATTTACCAAACACTAATATTCCTTATACTATTACAACCCATATTCCTAAGATAGATATTACCATATCTCCAACACTCCCCCGCAATCGCAGCGGCAGTAACACGAACGATGCGATTGGACCTCAAAATAATAACATCTTGAAGATAGCTTGTCGTCGAAACAAGAAAAACAACCGGGCGAAACACGAGTCGTTGATCCGGAAAAGCCTACTGCAACTTGCTTGTGAGGGGCCGATGAGAAACGATGGACTCGGCTAGAAAGCCACACAGTTGAGAACGTGTTACATATTCCACGTAAGGACGACGAAAAAGGTGATAACTTGATCAATAATTGAATTGATTCTGACATAACATAACCATGACGATAAAGACGGCAATGCACCACAAACCAAAGACAATTGATCAATGACAACAGAAAAAAGACGATAAGAAAGACGATTATAGAGGGATGCGAACAATAATCGGCGATTACGAGAGCCAGATTTAGGTGCAGCAACAATGCGAGAGGGAGTCAATAACAAATTGATAATTGACAAAAGAAATTAAGGTGAGATTAGGTAGGCTTTGGGTTAGGGAACAATAAGGATAAGCCGTGCGAAGACACATGCAAACGACAAATATGAGAAACATAGTGTACTGTTTAGGATTTGAGACAAGCCGTGTGTGAGAATAAAACGGCATGAAAAATTTGTCAATGAGAGGTAAAGAGTATGGTAGCAGCCGTGGACATACGAACAGCAAAAGAAGAAATTGAGAGAAAAAAAAAACAAGAAAAAAAAACTCATTATAATTGATGAGAAATGCCGCCGGTGGGCTTGATTAGATCACGCACCGTCGGAGCGGAAGCAAAATTTGAAGAGTACTCAGGAAAGAGGCTCTGATACCATGAAGAAATATATGAGAGATAGAGAATACGACATAAAGAGATTTGTATATTGATATGTGTGATCTCAATGACTTGAATTGAGAGTAGGGATGAACCCCTATTTATACAAGAGATAACTTGGAGAATAAGTCGGAGATAATCTCTACGACATAGAATTCTACCATAACTAGAATTTACCAAACACATAGATTTCTACCATAATTAGAATTTACCAAACACTAATATTACTTACTAGTATACTATTACAACCCATATTCCTAAGATAGATATTACCGTATCTCCAACATGCACCTTAGATTTGTTTTCGCCTCCATTACTCTCATGAACTACATTTTTTTTGCAAGTAATTAGGAGCTTTTCCTCCTATAAAGGGAAAAAAGCAAAAACACTTACAAAAAAAAAACGATCCCCTAGATAGTCAAGCATTACGGGATTTTACGATTTCCTCATGCTCGCAATGCTTAGTGAAGCTTAAAATCCTAACACTAACCACAAATTTGATGAGTTTCACAATACTATCTACTTTTTTTAGTTGCTCCTCTGAACAATCTACCGTTTCTTTCGCTCCATACCATGTAAATAGTGGAGATTAGGCTCCAGTGCTTTGATGTGCTTTTGATACCACATAATCTCCCGTTTAAGAGTTCTGCTGCTTTGGGGGGCGGGGGTGTTCCAATCCACCTTTGAATCTCATTCCAGATTTGCTGCACCACTTGACCTTAAAGAACAAGTGGTGATGGTTTTCCAGGTCTTTACAGCAGGCAACCTGTTTACTATCACCATTCCCCGGCTGCAAATTCTGTCAACTGTTAGAGCGTTTTGCATTGCCAGATTAGCACTAAAGCTGTACCTTGGCACATTTACTGAGTTCCGAACAATATTACTACCATGCTTCTTAGTAAATTTTTGCCTAAAGAATACGTAGGCCTTATTGTTTGTGACTTTATTACTCTCCTAGTTTGAAAGAAATATTTATGTGTATTATTTCGTGTAGATGACAACTTTGACGTTTCGCGCACCTGAAATCTTACTTGGGGCTCCCACATATTCACAACCTATGGATATGTGGTCCATAGGTTGTATTTTTGCTGAAATGGTGGATCATGTTGTTCCATTCTCTTGTGATCAAGGTTACGATGGATCTCATGGCATGATCCGTTCAATAATCAAGTATGAAGTTTTATTATTAATTTTCATTTATATACTATTTCTTGAATAAAAGCCATTATCAGCAACCTACTCATTTGTGAATATATAATGACTTCACTTTTTTTTTTTACTTTAATTGCAGGAGACTTGGCACACCCGTTCAAAGCTGGCCAGAAGCTATGTTGTTGAACTACCATGATGATCCCGATATCAACAGCATTGAGTAGTGAGTTCAATGACAGCAAAAAAGATGTCCAGCGCTTGAACTCTGTAACAACAACTGGAAACCTTACCAGTAAAATGGCAGGCACTGGTTTGGAAGAGTTCAATGTAAATGTTGTCCCTGGCCAAGAATATAGCCAATAGAGCATAATGGCATTCACAGCTCCACTCGCACCCTGAAAGCCAAGGCACAAATTACTTCATTTTTTTGGCATTTCAAATGACAGTAACATCTAACTTTTGCAAAATAATACTGATGAACAACCAAGTCATTACATTATGAGGGAATTTACTTATCTTGGCATATCACACTTGTAGCACCAGCTTTGAAAAATCAATCTTTTAAATTATACATACTACGAGATTTATGCCTACAAAGATTAGGTCTAACAGCTATTTATGTTTGTACTCTCTCCGTTGTTTTCATTTATTAAGGTTTTGTTCAAATACATGCGAGAAATTCAAACAAAACTTAACAAATGAAAATAACGGAAGGAGCTTACCAATCCAGGAGTTTTTGAATCAACCATTTGGCCATCAGTCTGTAGAAATTGATAAAGTTAGCATTGCTGAGGTATATTTTATGCTTAAGCACAAAAATCTCAAACTAGTAATTTTTAATTATGATTTTGATTTTTCAAAGATGGTTAACTTAATGGCTATGAACGGTTTTTATGTATTTGTTCAGGCATGTTTTACAAGTTCACATCTAGGAGACGCTGGAAATGATCTACTAAGCGTAAGTAATCTTTTCATTGGAAAATAATATCGAAAACAATATCGATCTAGGGTTTTTTTGGTCAGATGCTGATAGATTTTCATTTTTGTCAGACTACACCTAAATATAATACAAAAGAGAGTCAAAAATCGACTTTAGTTGTTTTGGCAAAATTTGTTTATTTGGTGTAGTCGGATAATTTGTTTATTAGGTTAGTGTGACAAAAAACAAAAACCATTGAATTACGAATTTGATATTTTTTTTGAATTTGATTTATTGTGTAAATTCAGAGACTCCTATGCATGAACCCGAAACAAAGGATCACAGCTAAAGAAGCTCTTGAACACTGTTACTTTGGTATGTTTGTTGCTGTTGAAAATTAACAGTTGTAATGATTACATGGAAGTGAAGAGCAAATAAATAGATACAACTGGACGCTACTAGCTATCTAAATATGGGTTAATTGTTTGGTTTCATAGATTGGTTATCCAAACAGAATCAATGCGATTTTAGACTAAAGTAGCATTGTTGCTAGCATGGGTTGGTAATAAGGGTGGAATAGCAGTTTGATGGGAAAGGTTTTTGTTTAATTTGAGTTGCTACTCTTTAGTTATTTTATTGTGAATCTGATCTGTAGAATAGAGACAGGTCAGCAGCAAGCAACTTGTTCCAGCAGCAAGTTGATTCTCCGGGCATTACCTGCTGATTGAATATGGCTCCGATCTGACCTGGCAACTCCGGCAACCAATCACAGCACATTGCCAGCAAGCTCAACCAATCAAAGTGTAGCTAGACGTCATAGGTGCCACGTAGGATCAGAGTCAAAGTTTGTTACAAGTTAGTCAAAGTTTGTTACTTTGTACAGCTAGGAAATTTTGTTGTAAATTAGTTAGTGGCAGTTATCTATCTTGTGTATAAATACAATCCACCCTCTGTAAATTCATTCACAAGCTTTTATGAAATAAATCATAATATTCATATTTTGTTTGGAGCTTCGTTTTTACTCTTTAATGGCGTAATGCATACGTTTTAATATGGTATCAGACGAATGTTTCGATCCTGTACCTCTTTTTCACGCAAAATGATCTGAAATAATGATCAATCTCTTCCATTTGTTTGTTTTTCACACCAATACAATTTTTTTTACGACTTTTCTCACATTTTCTGCTGAAATAGCAGATTTCTCAGTGTTTTTTTACTACGGTTTCCTTGCGAAGCGTTCGCGAAGAGTTAGCGGAAGTTTCTCTGCACAAATTGTGAAAATTTGTGGTTTTTTCTACATCATTTGCAGATTTTCTGGTGATTTGTTGTTTTTTTTTTTCAGTTGAATTACTGCTGAATTTGTGGTTTTCTGCAGAAGAAAATCACATTTGAAGATCATATTGTGATCTGGTGGTTTTGTGGTTAATTTCTTTCACATTTTCTCGGATTTGTCAGTGATATTCACTGATTGTGCATTTCCTGCGGTTTTCTGGTATTCTTTGGGATGTTTTAGCTGGTTTAGTGTTGTCTGTGTTCAGTCAAACTTCTCGAGGAAGTTTCTTGGATAATTACTGGTGAATTGAGGTTTTGGTTGGAGAATTAGTGAAGTCAGGTCTCTAATTGATCTTGTTGGAGAAGATTCCACTGGTTGCTAGTGTATTCGATTAATTTCAGTGTTAGTTGGAATAATTGGGAATATCTTTGGTGGTCAGTGAATTTTTTTTGGTGATTTTGCTAAAATTCAGCCATATTCTAGTTGAAAGGGAACTTACAACAGTTTTTCGACGCCTTAACAATGGCGCTTGAGATGAATTCGCAGAATAATCCTCTCGTAAATGCCTATAGAGATCCATACTACTTACCTGGTGGTGATTTGAGCAGTGTCAGACTTGTATCCACTCTCTTTAATGGCAGCCACTATCTGAAGTGGTCAAGAGCCATAAAAATGGCACTCATGGCCAGGAATAAGTTTGGTTTCATTCTCGGCAGTGTGTCAAAACCTGCGGATGGTGATGACAGGTTATAGGACTGGTTGAGAGTGGACTACGCTGTTATGACCTGGATTCATAACTCTATGGAGAGCAGCATTTCTGATTGTTTTCTCAGGATAGATTCCTCACAGCAGCTGTGGGAAGAGATAAGGGAGAGATACAGTCAGTCCAATGCACCTTTTCTCTACAGGCTGCGCAGAGATCTCAGTCAGACATCTCAACAGGAAGGACAAACTGTTGCAGATTACTACAGCCACATGCAAGTAGTACAGGCTGAACTGCAGTCATTGGATCCACTTCCTACCTGCAACTGTGGTGCCATGTCTGCCTGCAGCTGTACTGTTCTCAAGAGGATCTCTGATAGAGATAATAGGAACAGAACACTCGACTTCTTGATGGGCTTAGACGCCAAATATGACAATATTCGAGATCAATTGCTGGCTTTGGATCCATTTCCGACGATGAATGTTGCTTTCTTCAAGGTCCAGCAATTTGAAACACAGCACAAGGATGAAGCTGGCACTTCAGTTGACTCCAACAGCAGTGCCATGGCCGCTAACCAGCGCTACAAGAACTTTTCAAGGCAAGATTCATCTGCTAGCAGCAGGATCTCTGACAATGGTGGAGGCTACAACAGGGATTACAACAAGAAATCTAAGCTGACGATTGAAGAAAGACAGCCACTCATCTGCTATCATTGTGGTAGAGAAGGTCACACTCGAGCTTATTGCTACAAGCTTAATGGACCAACTGGCAAAGGGAAGGGTATAGCCAGAGACAGTGGTAGAGGCAATATCTATGGAGGAAAAAGGTTTGCTGCTAATCTGGAGGATGATTCAGATGATGAAGAAGAAGATACACCCTTCAGTGATGACAGGAATCATTTCTATGACAACAAACCAACTTATGATCCAAAAGCGCCATCAACTTCTAATAATCCTGTGCACATTGATCCTGTGATGCTGAATGCCCTATTCAACAAGTTTGTGACATCAATGCAGCAGCCTAAGTCTGAACCTGGACCATCAGCAAATCAAGCTTCAGTAATTTCTGGTGACTGTAATGACAATCAGCCTGACTATGCCATAGCAGGTATGACTTTCACTTCTAATGCAACTGTGTGTAATGTTTTTACTGATAATAATGCATGGATAGTTGACTCAGGAGCTTCAGATCACATGTCCTATGCTAAAAGTCATTTTAAAACTATACACAAGTTGCCTAGACCAGTCAAAGTCACTTTGCCTGATGGTTCTATCAAATTGGTTCATTTTGCTGGTAGTGTACAATTGAATGATGTCATCTGCCTGAAGAATGTTCTGTATATTCCTGAGTTTAGACATAATCTCCTATCTGTTGGAAGGTTATTGGTTGACTCAAACTTATCAGTTGTGTTTTCTGCTGATAAATGCCAATTCCAGGACCTTTCCACTAAAGGAGTTGTGGGAATTGGATACAAGAATGGAGGAGTATATCATATCTCTGCTTGCGATAAACAGTTAGCAGTATCTTGTAACATAAATAACTCTTGTAATGCAAATGCTAATACTAGTTTATCTGAGAATGTTGTACTTTTTCATCAAAGATTAGGTCACACTTCCTTGTCTAAGCTTAGACATGTACCTGATTTTGAATGCAATAAAGTTTCTGATTTGAATTGTGATGTCTGTATGCTTGCCAAACATCACAAATTACCATTTTCTGAAAGTGTTTCCCATGCTGATGCTCCTTTTGATCTTATTCATGTTGACCTCTGGGGTCCATATAAGATTAAAGCTCTTACTGGTGAACCATATTTTTTGACAATTGTTGATGATCACTCGAGAGCTACATGGACTACCCTTATCAAGGAGAAAACTCAAGTTACTAAAATCATGTCCAATTTTCTGGCATAAGTTACAAATCATTTTAAAACAACTGTCAAAACTGTGAGAAGTGACAATGGTCGGGAAATTTTACAACAAATCTGTGGTTGCATATTCATGGAGAGAGGGATAGTTCATCAGACCAGTATAGCCGGAGTACCTCAGCAAAAAGGTCGAGTAGAACGCAAACACAGGCATTTACTGGATACTGCTAGGGCTCTTCGTTTTCAAGCTCACCAACCTAAGAAGTTTTGGGGGGAAATGGTTTTAGCTGCTACACATTTGATTAATATGATGCCATCATTTGTTTTAAAATGGAAAGTTCCTTCAGAAGTATTATTTGGCAAGCCAGTGAATTACACAGACTTAAGGGTAATCGGATGCTTATGCTATGCTGCTGTGAATTCTGGAGACAAGCTTGAGCCTAGAGCCAGAAGGACCATCTTCATCGGGTATCCATTCAGACAAAAAGGGTATAAGTTGTTTGATTTGGACAACCATCAGATTTTCACAAGTAGGGATGTGGTTTTTAAGGAGAATATTTTTCCCTACAAAGACAAGTCAGGCAATTTAACACAGTCTTCCACTACTTTTCCTGAGTATTCTGTTGTTCCTGATAACTTGGTTGACATTTCCACACTGCAGCATCATGCTGATACAACTCCTGTATTGCAGCATCATGCTGATACAAACCCTGCACCTAGATTAGAATCACAATCTCAGAATTTACAGTCTGATCAAAGTATGACAGCACCTCAAACTCTTCCTACTCAATCTGATGTCAGAAGGTCGACAAGACCCATAATGCCGTCTGTCAGGTTGCAGGAATTTGTGACAAAAGGAGTACCAACTTCTATTTTACCTGATTCAGGCAATGCCAACATCAATTTTGCTTCACTGGTGGATTACACTCCATACACTGATGAGTACACAGCATCACTGAACAATGTTTTGGCTCAGATTGAACCATCTACTTATGCACAGGCAAAACAAGACCCTAACTGGGTTGCAGCCATGGACAAGGAGCTGCAAGCTTTGGAAAGCAATCACAAATGGGAAATTGTACCTCTGCCTCCAGGAAAGAAAGCCATAGGAGCAAAATGGGTTTATAAGATTAAGTTCAGACCAGATGGAACTGTGGAAAGGCATAAGGTTAGGCTGGTGGCAAAAGGATACAATCAAGTCGAGGGGAAGGATTATAAGCATACATTCAGTCTAGTTGCCAAGTTCACTACTGTCAGATCATTAATTGCAATTGCTGCAGCAAAAGGTTGGTTCTTACACCAGTTAGATGTCAACAATGCTTTCTTACATGGCTTTCTCGATGAAGAAGTGTATATGAAACTACCAGAAGGGTACAATAAAGGTAAAACTGGTGAAGTTTGTCATCTCAAAAGATCATTATATGGTCTGAAACAGGCTTCCAGACAATGGAATGTTGAACTTTCCAAGTTTTTAAGGCAGCAGGGTTATGTACAATCGAAATCAGATTATTCTCTATTCACCAAAGTGTCTACAAATGGAAACTTTACTGCAGTTTTGGTATATGTGGATGATTTACTACTCACTGGAAATGATATACCCACAATCAATCTACTGAAATCAACTCTGCACAAACAGTTTACCATTAAGGATTTGGGAGAAATCAGATATTTTCTTGGTATAGAGTGTTAGAACCTAATGTGGTTTAGACACTCTAAACAACACTTAATAACTCTATTAAGTGGAACCTTAGGTGAGGATCGATTTGCATGTAGTTAAAAACAACTAAAAACCGAGTTTAAAGATCGTATACCTTGTTTTGGCTCTAGGTTGTGCTCTCCTTTACTAAGGAGTGTCTTGAGCTGCTTAACAAGGATGATCCTCCTTCCAAACCTTGATTCTTGAACTCTTCTAATCTCCCACGGCACGTACCAAAGGATTCACGAGAAAACCGAGTTATTATGTACTAGTAATAACTCGGTTTACCCCAAAAACAAAATAGCCCTAATCCCTAACAATTAGGATCAATTAGGGTGAAGTATTTTTGTGTTTAGATGTGTTTTTGAGCTACATGCAAAGCTCAAAAAACTTGGTGGCTATGGTGAAATAGTTGGCTCTTTTTAGAGAGGAAGAAGATGATGATTCTTTCCTCAATTTTTTGGGTTTTTATTTTTGTGTTGAAAATGATTAGTTCTCTAAGTCTAAACATGGATTAGACTATATATAGTGGTGGGTTAAACTAGTAAATCAAATTTACTAATTTGCCCCCACTAACATTAACCAACCTTTAAGGTATAGTAAGGTTAATTTAGTCATTTCATAACTTAACTAATTAAGTTACAATTAACTATTATATATTGATATAATAATTATATCTAATCATATTTTAGCTAATAATTACAACTCTTGTAATTAATTCTAGCTAAATTTGTCACGACTGACAAATCACAACAATACCCGTATAATTACTAATCTCAAATTTAGTAACTTATACACTGATAAAATTTCTATTTTATCAGTGGTTTATTTATTATCAATTATCTTATAATCAATAATATAATAAACTCTACAACCTGATACTAAACACATTGCCAGTTAACTATTAACTGGCTAACAGGAGTTCATCACGTTATCCTATATAGGTATGACCGATAGGGATCAGTCGATCTCCGCCATCTTACGACGACAATAACGTCAAACCCTAGACGGCCAATCGTTATTGATTTACGTTGATCAACTGATAAGTTCATCTTATAAACCGATCCCTGTTTATTCCATAATTGAGATTTATTAATCAACGCACTATTGTCGGAGGACACTAGTCCAACAATCTCCCACTTGTCCGAGACAAGTATGTGCGTGATCGACTCTCTTGCCCTTTATATCTCCCACTCAATGCAAGATGTCTTTCAGGTCACTCCTGCACCCGATGTGAATCGTAAAGTGGTTTTCTCGATCGAGAGCGCAACTGTCTGACCGGAAAAATCTACCTTAGATTGCTTCCGAACGTGACCACGCATTTCCAGTTGCTACTCCTCGAGTGGCCTAAAGATATTAACCCTGACGTGGGCGAACAATCCCTTCACTCTATTTTCATTGTTCCATACAACTCACAGTGACCCAAAATATGCCCTTATAACCTCCTTTAACGGCACGACTTAGGACATAAATCAAAGCCACTATTTATTGCACAAACTCTGGCAAATAGTTTCAGGTCAAAAGAATCGACTCAATGGTATAATACAGTGCTCCTAGCTTCGACCCAGCAATAGGAATCTGTAGGTGGTCAAGTCCGACAGAGTGTCTCACATTCTGCTTGTGTAAACGACCGGTCATCCCATGACCTATGACTTTTGAACCAGTCATCCTAATCGACTTACACTCTAGTCACTTAGAGTCGTCACCTCACATTGTGACTAGGGACTAAATTATTCTGCTATTCCTGTTCACTTCATAGGGCTCAAATCGTCTCTACGACCTATAGGAGTTTAACAGAATGTATTTTTATTCAGCATATACAAAACTGAACAAATTTAAACGATAAAATCTTTATATATATATATATGTATGTAAAAAGTCAATACAAAGATCTAACTATTACATACCATATAATCTACAACCAATCAGTCATGCGTCTCAATCCCATGGACGCTACATGACTGTTGTGCTTAGCCAGTATCATCGGCTTAGTCAGAGGATCGGCGACATTATCATCTGTCCCGATCTTACAAACCAAAATATCTCCTCGTTCCACAAAATCTCGTATTACGTGAAACTTCCTGAGTACATGTCTAGACTTGTTACTAGACTTAGGCTCTTTAGCCTGAACTATTGCTCCACTGTTGTCGCAATAGATGGTGATAGGATCTGCTGCTGCAGGAACAACCTTCAGCTCTTCTAGAAACTGCTTGATCCATACCGCTTCTTTTGCAGCTTCTGAAGCCGCAATGTACTCTGCCTCCGTTGTAGAATCCGCTGTGACAGATTGCTTGGAACTTTTCCAGCAGATCGCTCCACCGTTCAGAGTAAAAACATAGCCGGATTGAGATTTCATATCATCTCGATCAGTTTGGAAACTAGCATCTGTGTAACCTTTTACACGTAGCTCAGTATCTCCTCCAAACACTAAGAATGTATCTTTAGTCCTTCTCAAGTACTTTAGGATATTCTTTACAGCTATCCAGTGACTTTCACCGGGATTAGCCTGATACCTGCTCGTCATGCTCAAAGCATGTGAGACATCAGGCCTCGTACACATCATAGCATACATGACTGATCCAACTGCGGAAGCGTACGGGATCTTTTTCATGCGTTCAATATCTGCGGGCACAGACGGACATTGAGACTTACTCAGAACTATTCCGTGACCCATTGGCAAATATCCTCTCTTGGATTTCTCCATATTGAATCTCTCAAGAATCCTATCTACATAAGCTTCTTGACTTAATGCCAACATCCGTTTTGATCTATCTCTATAGATTCGAATGCCTAAGATGCGTTGCGCTTCTCCTAGGTCCTTCATCCGAAAATGATTTCCTAACCATCCTTTAACTGAGTTGAGGGTCGGAATATCATTTCCTATGAGAAGTATGTCATCCACATACAGGACCAGGAACGTTACCTTGCTCCCACTAAACTTCATGTACAAACATGGTTCCTCAACACTGCGAGCGAAACCATTTTGTTTGATTACATGATCAAACCGATGATTCCAGCTCCTGGATGCTTGCTTAAGTCCATAAATGGACCTTTTAAGCTTGCAAACTTTCTCAGGATTGCGTGGATCGACAAAACCCTCTGGCTGTGTCATATACACTTCCTCTTCCAGAAACCCGTTCAGGAAGGCGGTTTTGACATCCATCTGCCATATTTCATAATCATGAAACGCATCAATCGCTAAGATTATACGAACGGATCTGAGCATCGCAACTGGTGCAAATGTTTCATCATAGTGAATACCATGAATTTGCGTGAAACCTTTCGCCACTAGTCGAGCTTTGAAAACGTCCTTGTTTCCATCCATGCGATTTTGATCTTATAGATCCATTTGCATTTCAGAACTTTTGTTCCAACTAGCACATCTACCAAGTCCCATACTTGGTTCTCGTACATGGAATCCATTTCAGATTTCATCGCCTCCAGCCATTTTGTAGAATTTGGACATGTCATGGCTGCGTTGTAGGTTGCGGGCTCGTCACTTTCTAAAAGTAACATTAAGTATTTATCATCATCTTCGACAATACCTAAGTATCTCTCAGGTGGGTGACTTACTCTCCCTGACCTTCTAGGAACGGAGGTTGGAACCACTATATCAGAAGTTTCAGGGCTGTTTTCTCGTAAAACATCCTGATTATCTTCCTCTGTTTGTGACTCCTGAACTTCTCTAAGTTCAAAATTTCTCCCACTCTGTCTTCTAGAAATAAATTCCTTTTCTAGAAAGACAGCATCACGAGACACAAACACTTTGTTCTCCTGACGATTGTAGAAGTAATATCCTCGTGTTACTAAAGGATAACCTACAAATAGGCATTTTTGGGATCTGGGTGCTAGCTTATTGTCAGAACGGTTCTTAACATAAGTTTCACAGCCCCAAACCTTTATGAAAGACAAGTCAGGAGTTTTTCCTTTCCATATCTCGTATGGTGTCTTTGGAGCTGATTTTGTCGGACTCCTGTTCAGCAGGAAAACGGCGGATACTAGAGCGAAACCCCAAAATGAATCAGGAAGCTCAGCCTGACTCATCATAGATCGAACCATATCTAATAGGGTTCTATTTCTCCTTTCAGCAACACCATTTATCTGTGGTGTTCCAGGAGGTGTTAATTGTGATACTATACCACAATCTCTCAGGTGATAACTGAATTCGTTACTCAGATATTCACCTCCACGATCAGATCGTAAGGTTTTGATCTTCCTATCAAGTTGGTTTTCAACTTCCCTCTGAAATTCTATGAATTTCTGTAGGACTTCGTCTTTGTTCCTCATTAAGTAGATGTATCCATATCTACTAAAGTCATCTGTGAATGTGACGAAGTAGTTGTAACCACCTCTGGCTGTGATGCTCATTGGACCACACACATCTGAATGTATTAGTTCCAATAGCTCACCAGCTCGAATTCCTTTTCCCGAAAAAGGTTTTCGCGCCATCTTGCCTAATAGGCAAGATTCACATTTATCAAATGATTCGTAATCAAGTGATTTGAGCACTCCACTGGATACGAGTCTCTTAATGCGTTTTTCGTTTATATGACCTAAACGACAATGCCAGAGATAGGATAACTTAGGATCACCTGATTTGAGCTTTTTATTTTCTACATGGTAGACATCGGTGGTTAAGTCTAAAACATATATTCCGTTGATTGACGGGGCTTTTCCATAGACCATATCATTGTGCGAGAAGGAACAACATTTGTTTTTAATTTCAAAACGAAAACCTTCCGCGTCTAACATAGATACAGATATTATGTTTTTGCTCAGGGTTGGTACATAATAACAATTATACAAGTGCAATTCCAACCCTGACGCTAACGACAAAACATATGTTCCTACGGAAACAGCAGCTATCCTTGCTTCGTTTCCAACGCGTAGGTCCACTTCACCCCTTGCTAGCGCTCGCACCTCCTGCAGCCCCTGCAAATGATTACAGAGATGAGATCCACATCCAGTATCTAATACCCACGACGTGGAACTAGCAAAATTTATGTCTATAGTGTAGATACCTGAAGCTTTCTTCTCCTCCAGGTATTTGGGGCAGTTGCGCTTCCAGTAACCTACTCCTTCACAATGGAAGCACCTTTGATCGGGGTTCGTGCTTTTGGGCGGCTTAGTCTTTGTGTTTACTGGCGCTTTTCCTTTGCCCTTGCCCTTTCCTTGCACGGGTTTCTTCCCCTTTTTCCCTCGGTTTTTGAACTTGCCACCTTCCTTCCTCACATTTAGCGCTAAAACATCTCGTTTTCCGCTAGTACTCCCACTTGCGCCCATGTCTTTCTCTGCTTGGACAAGCAGAGCATGAATTTCATTGAGGTTTTTCCTCAAATCGTTCATGTTAAAGTTCAACCTGAAATTGTTGAACTCGTCATGTAGCGAGTGGAGTATACGATCTACCGCGATTTGGTCGGAAATCGGGCATCCCAGTCGTTCTAACGTCTCTACGTTTTCGATCATTTTGAGCACGTGGGGACCAACAGGCTGTCCCTTGATTAAACGTGCCTCAAAGAATCGACCGGCGGCATCGTATTGCAATATTCGCGGGTTTTGCGAAAACATATTCGTCAATTTGACGAATATTTGGTATGAGGAGGAATAAATCAACCTGCGCTGCAATTTTGACGCCATCGAATAGATCAAAACGTTTTTGATCGAGGTTGATTCCTGCTCGTACAATTCGTACGCTCGACGCTCGACGCTCGACCATCGTTGCGTTAGGCCCTGGCGTCGCAGGTGGTGGTTCAACGAGGAACCGCTCCTTTCCGTCGCTTTTAGCGGCTAAACGTAGACTCAATTCCCACTCTGGGAAGTTGCTCCCATCGTCCTTCAAGGAGTGCTTCTCCATGAAGGCACGGAGCCATGAGTCTTTCGTGATACTCGGTAGAACTGGGTTCGCATTTGGATTTGCCATTGCGATTTATGATTCTACAAGTTTGAAAATAAAATTTGGTTAGATTTTATCGCATTATTTTACTTCACATTTTACACATAAAACGTGAATTCCGTTTATATAATTGATCTCCCTTAATTATATAACCGATTCCGAGATCCGTCGTACTTATAAATTTTGGGCACGCGAGAGGGCGTCTTTAGCTTTTTCCCTAATTTATAACACTCGGGTGAACCAATTCTTGGTTGATTCTAACTCTAAGAACTCTCGGTTGACAAATTTCTCGAATATTTGTCCTCTAGCCTCGAATTTGCATAACCCTTATGCCCAATTCGTCGAGATCAACCAAATCTAACGCGTTGTAACACTTACAACCCTACTCCCCAAGGTAAAAAGGTCCCACCTCACGAGAGGGTGAGTGTGGTTCCTAATGAACAAGGTTGTATAGGTGTTAGATTTGGAAAAGCTAGCTCTCGATATTACGTTTGATTAAATTTTAGGAGATCTAGTCGTCTTATATTGTCTATCGCGTTTATTCAGTGAACTAAATATTTAGCGAATCGTTGACAATTTATAACGACTAAAACGTGTGCACAAATTTTAGTTTATATCATATCCACTACGTCGGCGGAAAAAAAACGCAATAAACCAAACATGCAACAGACGATTAAACTAATAAATCGATCACGAGTACTAGTATGGCCCTATCTCGCCTAAAAGAAACCTAAACTAGTCCTAACTAGTCTTGACGGCTTCTCGTCTTCAAATGCAATCTTCGACTCCACGCCAAGGTTTGTAAAAGCTCCAAAATAGAATTACATGTCAAAGCCTATTATACATTCACTTTCTAAAAATAGAAAAGAAATAAAAAATATTACAATCTGGCGATACGAGATCGCAATTAATTACAAACCCACCGATACCGTCCTTACATTACGGTACAGTACCGGTCCTACGAGACATCTTGGCCATACTGTACTCGGATTTTGGTCAAACGTATAACACTTATACGTTTGACCTCGGTAAATCACATTTACCGACTAACAAAAATCAAACAACGGCTAATTTTGGAAAACGATTTTAACAGTTAAAATCACGAATCAATCAAAACACTTTTGGAACCAAACCAACAACTAAACTTTTTAGTTTATCAACCTTTAATCCCACTAAAGTCGATTCAATTAGTTTGATGGATTCGTTTTAGCCCTCTTTTTGCTCGAAAAGTGGCATAAATCATTAATTTACTCTAATTAATCATAACAATTATGAATTTAATTAGAAAAATCATTTTCTTTAACTAACAAACCATACTGCCAGTAGCACATGCATGAGCAAAATTTCCAGATATTTCTTGTTTTAATTCAATTAAGAAAACAATTTTCAAGTTAATCATTATTAACTCTTAATAACGATAAAAACCCAAAATTAACTTTTAATTTTAGAAAAATTCGAACCAATGCCATGGTGAATTTTATTACTGGAAATTTTAGTCCTCTTAATTTTCACATAATTTTATACATGCAAATTATCTAATTAACACTTAATTCGATAATTAAGCTAATTATGTGATTTAAACCGAAAATTCATGGAAAAATAGCTAAAAAATTCCAAAATTTCTACAATTTCGTCCTAAACTGTTTTAAGACCAGTAGAAGCCATGCATGTCGAAAAAACCCAGTGACAAAATCATGTTACCATTAAAATTAATTAAGTCGATAATTCACCTAATTAACCAACTCGGTTTTAACATGCAATTAGACCAAATGCTCTGATACCAATTGTTAGAACCTAAGGTGGTTTAGACACTCTAAACAACACTTAATAACTCTATTAAGTGGAACCTTAGGTGAGGATCGATTTGCATGTAGTTAAAAACAACTAAAAACCGAGTTTAAAGATCGTATACCTTGTTTTGGCTCTAGGTTGTGCTCTCCTTTACTAAGGAGTGTCTTGAGCTGCTTAACAAGGATGATTCTCCTTCCAAACTTTGATTCTTGAACTCTTCTAATCTCCCACGGCACGTACCAAAGGATTCACGAGAAAACCGAGTTATTATGTACTAGTAATAACTCGGTTTACCCCAAAAACAAAATAGCCCTAATCCCTAACAATTAGGATCAATTAGGGTGAAGTATTTTTGTGTTTAGATGTGTTTTTGAGCTACATGCAAAGCTCAAAAAACTTGGTGGTTATGGTGAAATAGTTGGCTCTTTTTAGAGAGGAAGAAGATGATGATTCTTTCCTCAATTTTTTGGGTTTTTATTTTTGTGTTGAAAATGATTAGTTCTCTAAGTCTAAACATGGATTAGACTATATATATTGGTGGGTTAAATTAGTAAATCAAATTTACTAATTTGCCCCCACTAACATTAACCAACCTTTAAGGTATAGTAAGGTTAATTTAGTCATTTCATAACTTAACTAATTAAGTTACAATTAACTATTATATATTGATATAATAATTATATCTAATCATATTTTAGCTAATAATTACAACTCTTGTAATTATTTCTAGCTAAATTTGTCACGACTGACAAATCACAACAATACCCGTATAATTACTAATCTCAAATTTAGTAACTTATACACTGATAAAATTTCTATTTTATCAGTGGTTTATTTATTATCAATTATCTTATAATCAATAATATAATAAACTGTACAGCCTGATACTAAACACATTGCCAGTTAACTATTAACTGGCTAACAGGAGTTCATCACGTTATCCTATATAGGTATGACCGATAGGGATCAGTCAATCTCCGCCATCTTACGACGACAATAACGTCAAACCCTAGACGGCCAATCGTTATTGATTTACGTTGATCAACTGATAAGTTCATCTTATAAACCGATCCCTGTTTATTCCATAATTGAGATTTATTAATCAACGCACTATTGTCGGAGGACACTAGTCCAACATAGAGGTCTGCGGGTCTCAGGAGGGCGTCACTCTTAATCAAAGAAAGTATATTATAGATCTTTTGCAGCAGAATAATATGGAAAACTGTAAACCAGCTGCATTCCCACTTCCAACAGGTCTGAGACTTTCCACAGATGATGGTGAAGAACTTAAAGATCCTGAAGTTTACAGGAGACTTGTGGGTAAACTACTCTACCTCAATTTGAGTAGGCCTGACATCTCCTACTCAGTTCAGCAACTTAGCCAATTTTTACAAGTTCCTAGACTTCCACATTTACAAGCAGCATTATACCTTGTAAGGTATCTGAAAGGAACCATAAATTCAGGGTTGTTTTACTCAGCTGAGTCTGATCTAGTCCTCAAAGCATATTGTGATGCAGATTGGGGATCCTGTGCTTTCACGGGAAAGTCCTTGACAGGTTTCTGTGTTTTCTTAGGAAAATCCTTGATTTCCTGGAAAACAAAGAAGCAGAACACAGTTAGTAAGTCCGGTGCAGAGGCCGAATACAGGAGCATGAGTCAAACAAGTGCAGAACTTGTATGGTTGGAAACTTTGCTCAGAGATTTTATGATACAGGTTCCCTTGCCTATTGCCTTGCATTGTGACAACAAGTCAGCCCAATATATTGCGGCTAATCCAGTCTTTCATGAAAGGACAAAACACATAAGACTGGATTGTCATTACATTCGTGAGAAAATACAGGAAGGATTGATACAGACAGTGCATGTTTCCAGCAAGCTACAGTTGGCCGATGTCATGACAAAGGCACTGGGAGCAGTGCAGCATCAGTTCCTAATTCAGCAGTTAGGTCTCGTTCCTTCTTCTGCAAGCTCTGCTTGAGGGGGGGGGGATGTAGAGTAGAGACAGGTCAGCAGCAAGCAACTTGTTCCAGCAGCAAGTTGATTCTCCGGGCATTACCTGCTGATTGAATATGGCTCCGATCTGACCTGGCAACTCCGGCAACCAATCACAGCACATTGCCAGCAAGCTCAACCAATCAAAGTGCAGCTAGACGTCATAGGTGCCACGTAGGATCAGAGTCAAAGTTTGTTACAAGCAAGTCAAAGTTTGTTACTTCGTACAGCTAGGAAATTCTGTTGTAAATTAGTTAGTGGCAGTTATCTATCTTGTGTATAAATACAATCCACCCTCTGTAAATTCATTCACAAGCTTTTATGAAATAAATCATAATATTCATATTTTGTTTGGAGCTTCGTTTTTACTCTTTAATGGCGTAATACGTTTTAATATGATCGAGTCACAAGAAACTTGATTAGCCTTCCTTTTGTAGCTCTATAGAGAATTCTAGAGCTACCCTGGGAATTAGGTGTACAACTCTGAACTTAAATTTCCTAGGTGACATTAAATGAGAGGTTACACTCTTAGACAAATTAGAGAACTCCATACTTTCAAGCATTCTCCATAATATGCTGCTGCATATTTATGTACTGCTGGAAATACAAATTATCTCACAACATGCATGCTATCATTTTCCTAGTAGTGTGTACTAGTGTTATTACACATGGGGTTACTTAGATAGATGGGAAACTCAGGAGATCATAGTAAAAGACTTGTGAGATTGTTATTGATTGCAGATGAATGTTTGAGGTGACATGAAGAAGTTTTGCAAGCAAGGCCCAACCAGTTAGTTAATTACTTTGATCTCGCACTCGCTCTAGAGTAGAATCTCATGGGAACCATTGTAATCATATTGTGCTACTTGATGCGCAAATTTTGGTACAACATTCTTATCTTCAGGTACAAAATTACTAGTAGAGTTTCTTTGCACATTTGTCAATGACCCTTTAATCGGGATTTTTCGGTTAACCAGTTGTAGCTTTGATGATGGTTTGTTGGTCAATGCATGTTTTGGCGATTTCTCTTGGTTGTGATTAAGATCGAATGCCACATATGGGCAGGGTGAAACATCTAATTGCTAGTCTCTAGATGATACCAGTTTAATTTGTTTGATGGCCTTTTGATAATATGATTTGTTCCAATTTTATCAGATGTCCCCGAAGGGACTGATAATATATGATTTGTAGTGCTAGCTTGAAGTTTCGCTGATTTAGGGCTTATGGCAGTCGATACAGTAAGCTACTACTTAATTAAGGAGATTATGGGTCAGAGGAGGTGCGCGGATTTGGCTGTTTTTGGCTTGTGATTTTTTTTTTTTTTTTTTGACAACAATGAAATAATCTTATACTCGTATTTATAGAACAACTAGTTTTTATACCCGTGCAAATGCACGGGAATTACAAATGCTTATATAAAATACAAAGTCTCATAAAAGACGGTCTCTCAATAAGTTATTGAGAGACCATTATACTGTGTTACAAAGTGACCCTTTTTATATTGATTGTAATCATGATAATATTTTTATTGATCATATTAATTTACTATAATAAATCACATTATTTATGATTTTGGAAGATCAAATCATATAAAATTAGCTAAAATTTATAAAGTAACCCCTTTGCAAATCTTGGATTAAGTGTCTAAAGTTTTTCACTAAAAACGATTACCAAAAGTAGTATAACGGTCACTAATTATATAAACATGGTCACGATGTAAATAACACAATTGGTCTCTCAATAAATTATTGAAAGACGGTCTCTCACAAGACCTACTGTATATAAAATAGTTTTGTGGCATATTACTTTAAAGTTATTAAATAAAAGTATCATAATATTGACAAATATAAAGGAATTTAAAACATAGCATTGACAAACATAAATTTAAAATTTGCAAAGAGAATTTACAAATGTTCATAGAAAAGAACACCAAAATTTATAGACATAAGAATTTAAAACCAATGATAATGATTTCGTATTTTCCGTGTGATCAAATATGTTTAAAAAAGCAAGCATCATATAAGATATTCTCCCACCAACTTATTTCGTTTTGAATCTCCTATTGAACGCATAAACTAACAATCGATTTTTAAACTTGACAATAGTTATCATCCTGAAACTTTCTTAGTTGATCCCCTCTCACCCTTAAATTCCCAAATCGTCCCAACAATTCTTTTTAACTCTTATACAAAGATCGTCAACCAACAATTTCCACCCCCCAACGTCAATTTCTATTGCCCACATACACCTTCATGCTAGTATCCCACCCACTTTCCTTACCAACACCCAATAACCCGTCAACATGCTACCCGACACTGTAACAGTCTGATCCATCATACGTCGCAACACAACCCAATAAGATTAAATGTCACCCTTAAGTTTGTAAATCCCCGCTTGGGTTTTAAAAGATGAAAGGCATGTTGGTAATGTATAGTAGAAACCTATTATAAACATATCAAAACCAATTTCATAAACCACTTTCCATAATCCTGGAGTGTTACAAACACTCTCTGCCCTTATGTCACATGTTCTAGCCGACCCTCAACCCCAGTCGATGCTTACTTGGCCCATTAACCAACTTTTCTTCACTTGTCAGATTTTTTAAACCGCACTGCCACACATGAACTCATTTGAGGCCCCACTCCAAGTGAATTCCTCTACTGGACCCCCTCCCGGTCAATTCCTATGCACCCGTTCTCTTTACCCGTGTCGATTCGTATATTCGGCCCTCTATAACTAACACACATATTCTCGACTCCTCCACTTGCCCTGATCTGCCTAATCAACATATAAGTCTCTGCCCCACATGAACTCCTATACTCGACCTCCAACTCGGCCATTTCTCTTACTCCCAGTCCCCTTTACCTATGTCGATTCTTATTCTCGACCCCTTATAACACACATGTTATCGACTCCTCCACTTGGCTCCCCTCATCTCCCGATGCAACATATGAGGCTCTGCCCCACATGAATTCCTCTACTCGACCTCCAACTCAATTCTTGTACCTTGTTCTATTCACCCCTGTCGATTCTTATGCAAGTAACCCGTTCACGTAGACTTGTGATTCTTCTCTCGAGTAACTGTAGCCTCTCATTGAGTGCCTCTATACAATCACGTTGATAGGTGATTTCGTCTTGGTGATCTTCTGTCCACTGTCTATAACCCCGCATTTTATATTGTACTTCAACTGGTGGTGCTTCAATAGTAACTTGTGAATTTGATATTGTTTCATTATTTTCCATTTTGCAGGAGAATATGTGTGAGAAGAGATTTGTATCTGTCAATGTCATTGCCTCGGATGCTATGTCGACTACCATTTATATAATAGCGTGTAATTAGGGTTGGATCATAACAAAATCTCTACACACACATAATGTAATGGGCCATATGAATGTCTTGTATTTTTTTTATTTGGACTGTTCTTTCCTCTTTATAGAATAAGTTGTAAAAATATGCATGAAGTAAAAGCTAGCACACTGATAATGTAATGAATATGTAAGTGAGAGGTCAATGGTCCAAATCCTAGCTCACACGTGTCAGTTGTACGTAGAAGCTCACCACGTCAGCTTATCATGTAATTATTAAAAGTAATAGATAGAGTACAAACGCAAGACTAGATTGGAAAACAGAGATGTCTATGTACAGTTGCACATCTATCGAAACAGAAGGCAATGGGGGCAGAAAGCTAACTCTGTATACTAGTGGGTACGACACTGCTGAATATGAGGCATACGTTTTATCAGATCCCCTTCTCCTTACAATAGTCTATGATTAGGAGAGAGAATAACTGGTAGCTTAAAGTTTGCGATCAAAACTTATCCGTGTTGTGAAAAGTCCAGATGGGGATCAACAACATAGAAGAGGAGTGTGTATGCGTGGGCTGCGGCTACGAGTCTCTAGATGTAGAATTTTTTTTCGAAATAGGGCTTAAAAAATAAATATTAAACAAACTGGGTCGGATTCAAAAATGTTTAATGTTATGGGGTGCACGTCACCCATTTCAGGTTCGGGACAAAACCGCCATTACCACTGGCGGTTTTACGTGCGTTAAACAGTAAACTTGAGCTGCAGTGGGGATCTTGGACAAGGGTAAAACCGCCATGGGGGGTGGCGGTTTCACTTCAAGTAAAACCGTCACTCCCCATGGCGATTTCAAACCCGAACTGAGTATTATAAGTGTAAACCCCCAATTTTGCTAAGGGTGAAACCGCCATGGGGGGTGGCGGTTTCACTTCAAGTGAAACCGCCACCCCCCCATGGCGGTTTCATTTTTTTTTTTTTCAAACACTTATATCGGGTTTCTCTCTCTTCTTCCTCCATTCACCAGACTTCACAAAAAAAAAAAAAAACACCCGACTCTCCGCTCCGTCCTCTCCCACCGCCCACGTCTCCATCTGTGCTGCTGCTCCGGCCTTCTTCCGCCTCTGCTCCGCCTCTCTCCCGCCGCTCCGTCCTCTCCCACCGCCGCCGGCCGCCGCTGCTCCGCCCTCTTTTGTACCAATTTCTTTAAGGTAATTTCATCCCATTTTAATTGTACCAATTTGTTTTAGTTAATTTCAATTCATTAGTTTAATTGTTTTTTTTTTTTAATTAGATTACTAATTTATTGAATAATTTGTTTTGTTAGTATTGATAATAATTTGCAAATTCATGGTATATGATAGAAGTTGAATTTTTAGGGTTTTGTTTAATGTTGTAATTAAACCACACTAATTTAGGTTAATTTGAGTTCATTGAGTTGTTTTTTTGTTTATGTTAGATTACTAATATGTTTAATCCAATTTAGTTAGTATTATGCTTGAGTTTAGTTATTAAGATTCATAAGTCGATTTTTAGGGTTTTGGTTAATTGAAGATTTATGTTAGTTGAATTTCTTAATTAAATTAGTTTATTTTTCTCATTATAGAATGGAAATTACGGGATATCCTTTGGTATGTTATTGGGATGGAGAAATTGTTGAAGCTAGTGGAAATGTTTGTTATAAGGGTGGAAATGAGAGTTTTGTATTTGTTAGTACTAGTATGACTTATAATGACTTCGTTGGGGAGATTTGTGAGGCAATGAAAATCAATAGAAAGAGTGTTTCATTGACGGTGAAGATGAAGTATCCGAGTGCCGGGTATTATAAGGTTGTACCCCTTAATAATGATCGTTCTTTACTTGCTATGTGGGCAATTGTTCGACACTCAAAGATTCTTTCTATGGACATTTATGTTGAAGTGGGAAGGGTAGACTCTAGAAATGTATTGCCAACAACTATTTCAACAACGCCCAATACTTCTCTCACATCAATGAGATTTGGGGATGTTGCGCAATATGTTTCCATTGAAACCAATAACATAAATAATGGGACCTTGAACGAGGATTTAGAAGGAGATGAGGCGGAGGAGGAGTTGAATGTTGTTGAACGTATGATTGATGATGAAGATGAAAATGATGATTTGGTTGGGAAAAGTGCTCCACATTTAGAATTCAATACGATTCATGAAATTGATCAACAACATGTGAATGCTTGGAAAACATGGGTCAATGAAGTTGAAGTTAAGGTTGGTAGGGAGTTTATAGTTGGTCAAAGATTTCCAAATAAGGCTGCTTTGATAGAAAATGTAACTTTGTACTCTGTACAACGTAACCAAACTTTCAAAGTGCCTGAATCCAAACCCCACACTGTCACTTTCAAGTGCGGTAGAACGCGAAACCCATGCAATTGGAGGCTTAGGGCATCACAAAAAGAAGAACAATTTTCAGAAGCCTTCACCATTGTCACTTATTTTGGGCCTCACGAAGCTACCTGTGTTGGTGACGTTATCCCACGCGACCATATGAATTTGAAATGTAGATTCATTAGTGAAGCTATTAAAAACCTCGTTGCCGAGGATTGGTCCATTACTGTCCCAGTTCTTATTGAATTTATCAAAGATAAATTCAATTATACTATCTCATATATGAAGCGGTGGAATGCTAAACAAAGGGCAATTGAAAATTTATATGGTGATTGGGATGAATCCTACACTTTGCTTCCTCATTTCATGCAAGCAATGAAAGAATCCAACCCGGGAACTGTTGTGCATTTTGTAAATACGCCAACAGGCAAACCTAATGAGGAAACTTTCTTTCGAGTGTTTTGGGCATTTGGACCATCAATTCAAGGTTTCAACCATTGTCGCCCTCTTATAACTATTGATGACACTCACTTATATGTGAAATATAAGGGTACTTCACTTATTGCAATGGCAGTTGATGCTAACGACCAACTTTATCCACTCGCTTTCGGAATTGTTGAGAGTGAAAATACTAGTAGTTGGCCATGGTTTATGGCATGTATAAGGACTTTCGTGACAGATAGAAAAGGTCTTTGGGTTATATCTGATAGACATGATGGCATCAAAGCTGCTATGAATGATGAACACATCGAAATGACTGAGCCGCATGCCTACCATAGATTTTGCATGCGTCATGTGGCATCCAACATCAATACAAAGTTTAAAAGTAGGGATTTGAAAAACTTGTTTGGTTGGACTGCTACACAACATCAGAAGAAGAAGTTCAATCGTGGTTTCAATCGAATGGGTGAAATAAATATTGATACACGACGATATTTGACCAAACATGGTTTGGAGATGGAGAAGTGGTCAAATTATCATGACAGTGGGTTCAGGTATGGTATAATAACTACCAATATGGTGGAGTGTTTCAATGGAGTTTTGAAAGGAGGCTGATTCTTACCCATCGTCGCACTTGTGAAATTGACATTTTATCGAGTCAATGCGTACTTTGTGGAACGGCGTGAGAAGGCAAAACAAAGGATTGAAGAGAGACATGCATATTGTAAGAAAATAATGGATGTCATTGCTGTCAATTCTGAGAAGGCCGCACACCATACTGTTGTGCCATTCGATAGAGGACTGTTTCAAGTGACCACTGGGTCGGGGCATAGAGGTAGTGGAAAAGGGAAACATAAGCATACTGTGAATGTTGTGACTAAAACATGCACTTGTAAGAAACTTGAAATTTACAAGTACCCTTGTTCACATGTACTTGCCGTTTGTAGCTCAATGGGTTTAAGTACAAATGCATTTGTGGATGTGTTTTACACTAGTGGCGAGTATTTGGGGTCATACGCACCCAAATTTCGACCCATTCCGGATGAAGCTTATTGGACACCTCTTGATGGTCCTAAAATCCTTGCTAATAAGGATATGAAACGTCAACCAAAGAAGAAGGGTACGAAGGATAAGTCACATTCGAAGCGATTGCGTAATGAGATGGATGAAAAACCACCATCAAAATCATTATGTGGCATATGTCGTCAACCCGGTCATAACAAAAAAACATGTTCTTTAAGAGGGTAACATTTTTTGTGGATTTTTATATTATTGTGAACTTATTTTTGCCTAATATTTTTGTGTAATATTTTAACTCTTTTCTTTTTTCTTTTTGTAGCTCTCATGGAGGCGGATCTTCATCCGGGACCGATCGAACCGTCTCTTCTCAAACTGCAAGACAAACACAGGAGTCAAGCAATTTGGGACGGAGAGGAGGTGAGTCTGCTTAGATGTAGAACTCACATAAAATGGCATGGCGAGTATCGTCCTAGTAAGCGGGTAGTTAAATTTATTAGGAAAACCCAGTTTTATGGGGCGCATAGAGTAGCTAGAGTTAAATTAGATCAGGATTTAATAAGTGCGTTGGTAGAAAGATGGAGGCAAGAAACCCACACTTTTCACTTAACCGTTGGGGAGGCCACTATCACCTTGCAAGATGTGCAAATTATGTTAGGTTTGAGGATAGATGGTAGAGTTGTGACGGATGAGACCCATCAAGATTGGAAGGATTAGTGACTAGATTGTTGGGAAGAGCACCTGGGGGAAGTTTGAAGGGAACTTCTTTGAAAATTTCTTGGTTGATGAAACATTTTAGTCATTTGCCCAACGGTATGGACGATGCCGTATTTCATTGCTATATTCGAGTTTATCTTCTCATTTTGTTTGGTACCGTTCTATTTCCCGACAAGAGTGGGGATGTAGTTCAAGTAATCTATTTGCCATTGTTAAGTGATGTCAATAGATTAGATGATTACTCGTGGGGAAGTGCGGTACTAGCAACATTGTATCGTAACTTGTGTCGAGGGTGTTGTAAGGGTGCATTAGAGATATCCGGACCTCTTATTCTTCTTCAGTTGTGGTCTTGGGAACGTATTGCTATAGGACGTCCTATGAACATGGGACCATTAGAATATGAGGATGAGGATGAGGATGAGCATAAGGATGATGATGAGGATGAGGATGAGGATGAGGATGAGAATATAGCTAGTCCATTTGGGTCACAACATATCTATGGGAGAGATGCATTAGGACGTAAGTGGCTTATGATCGATCGACGAAGAGCCGATGGGATTTTCTCTCTTACCGCTTACAGAGATGCATTTGATTGCATGACTCATGATCAAGTAAGTTTACTTATCCAATCCAATTTTTTGTGACTTTATAAGTATGAAAATAATTTGGTAGTTTACTTATTTATTTGTTTTGTTTTAGTTTATTTGGCAGCCTTATACAGCGGATGTCATCTCAGCTCTCTCTCCGATTTGTTCTAAGGATGAACAAGATTGGTGTGTTTTGGCTCCCATGATCTGCTTTGATATTGTAGAGTGGCATTGTCCGGATCGGGTAGTACGCCAGTTTGGTTTGAAACAAACAATCCCGATGGACTGTGATACTTCGGTGGCTCTTCATAAATTGGATAGGAGAGGAAATCGGAAGGTAAGTTGGACTGAAATCCACAATGTCTATATCGATTTATGGTGTAGGGGTCGAGAGAGGGTGGTGGCTAATACCGATGTAGATGATAGCACGATGGATTACAATGATCCGTATATGGTTTGGTATCGAAACCATACTCGTCGTATCATTGGAGCTGTTAAACAATCTCATGGTGGCCCGGTTTCCTACCATCCATCTTCTCCGTCAATTCAATTGCTTGTAAGTATGATTTATCGTTATTTCACTTTTATTGAATAATAAGCATGTTTAGGAATTAATTAGTGCAATTTTTTTATTTTTGTGATTATAGACCCAAGGTTTTGCAACTCTACACATGAGGTGTGAGCATGACCTTCAAGCTGCATTAAATGACGCATCTAGTGTCAATTTTGTCCAAACTTTAAACGACATCCGCAAACATTGCTCTGAATGTCTCGAGAAAGTGGGATTTTCACATCTTATCCAACAATCTCAAGAACAACCAAGTGCAGGTTTGGATGATCATTCTCCTCTTATCCAATATATGCGTCGACGTAGAGTTGGTTCTCCTATGACGCCAATTATGGAAGGCGACACTCCGGGTTCTTCCTCAAGCCAACCCGCTTCCTCAAGCCAACGTCGAGCTACACGCCGCCGCCGCCTAGCGGATGATTAGCTATTAATATAGTAGTTTGTAATGTATGGAAACAATTTTATGTTGTATTCGACTCTTTCAAGTATGTAAAATGCGTTTTTAAGTTATGAAATAAGATACCATGCCTTCGAGTTCTCATCTTGGGTTGTCATTGTTGTTATTGAAAGATTGTGGTCGTGGCATATTGGTTTGAGTTTGTTTGAGTTGCAGGTGAAACGGAAAATAGGGAAAACGCTTTCAAAAAAAAAAAAAAAACTATAACTGCCACGGAGCACAGCGGTTTCACACATGATGAAACCGCTACTCTCCGTGGCGATTTCATCACAGCTTCAATGTATATGGGAAGTGAGAGGCCTTTATTTTGTTAAGGGTGAAACCGCCATGGGGGGTGGCGGTTTTACTTGAAGTGAAACCGCCACCCCCCATGGCGGTTTTACCCTTGTCCAAGATCCTCACTGCAGCTCAAGTTTACTGTTTAACACACGTAAAACCGCCAGTGGTAATGGCGGTTTTGTCCCGAACCTGAAATGAGTGACGTGCACCCCATAACATTAAACATTTTTGAATCCGACCCAATTTGTTTAATATTTATTTTTTAAGCTTCGAAAAAAAATTCCTAGATGTAAGATACTCTAATTTGTGTGAAGGCTTTTCAGGTTGTGATGATACGATTCGTGCAGGTTGAAGTCTGTTCTTTCGCTGCTGAATTGGAAATTCTGGTAGTCGATGGAGTATATCACTATTGCTTAATTAACGAAATTAATGGCAGGAGGCGTGGACACACCTACGCGGAGTAGGCTGCGTTTAGCTTGCTAAATTTAAACAGTCAGAGTAATGATCATGTAACTTGTGTTGACCTATATCATTCCTGTCATTTTGGGCTTGAGTTTTAGAGCACAAGAACACAGCGAATCTGCGACCGCACAAATCAGTGCAAACCATGTAATTTCATTTGCTGTCAATTTGCAAATATTCTAAATTAGTCAGAAAAAGCTAGCCGTAAATCAAGAAAATGCGACCGATAGGAATTGGATGCTAATTTTGCAACGCATGTCCGACTGATTGACGGTCGCATTTATACAATTACTCCTCCAATGTTAGGTGCTAGGTAGCACCGATACGGACTCGGACACGGACACGGACACCGATACGGATACGTGACATGACACTTGGAAAAATAGCGGACACGGACACGGCAAAAAATAAAAATTAATATGTATTTGAATGCATCTTTTTTCAATTCCACGTATTGTTTGCGGGTAGGTAGAGGTAGGGCTAGTGCGGTCGGGTGCAGGTTGGGTTGTAGCGATGAGGCCGCTAGTGGACGTCGGTCGGAGGAGGTCTCCTTAGGCGGCGGCGATCGAAGGTGGAAGAGTCAATCGAAGCAAGAAGATGGGAAACAAAAAGAGACAAAGAAGTAACACATGAAGTTGAGCTATCTGCTAGTGTAATTAGAATAGGAGAGACAAAAAAAATAGTTTTTTTAAAAAAAAACTTGTGAAAACGGCGTAGTTTTGTGTCGTGTCGGGTGTCTGGTCGGTGTCCGGTTCGTGTTCAATTAAAAAAAACCGTGTCCGTGTCCTAAAATTAAATAAAAAAACCGGACACGGTTTTTGGGTGTGTCAGACACGTATCGGTGTCCGACACGGACACGACACTGGACACGCGTGTCCGTGCTTCCTAGGTTAGGTGTAGTGATCAGTGCAACATAAAAATTTACAAAGGCGAATATGTATGCAAAGTAGCGAAACAAAATTAGATTTTTATAATGGGGACACTCGAGAATATTGAAGGCCAGCACTGTCCCATCAGGTTAAGTTGGCACTACCTTCGCTGGTTTGTGGTGCGATGGTTACTTACAAAGAGAATCACAAATGTGGTGATGTAATGAGGCTTACTTAACATGAAGATCGTGACGAACGCCACAAACTTGCCTCAGACATTGTGTAGTCCCGCTGTGCTTCAGGCTTGTAGCTTATAAGGCTCGATAAACTCCAGTCATGGCCTGACACATTATTCACACGAGGCGCAAACTCGGACATAAACAAGTCCAGATATTACACCTCAAACTCGCGTTTGGATATGACAGGTATACAGCAGTCATCATCCTCGAGATCACTAAAAGATATATCCTCAGCGATCCCAACAGGAATTACTTTTCCATTCTGTTCCAAGCAATCATCCTCAGGCCATTCGTCATCATCATCAAATTGAAAAGCAGGTCTCTTGGATACAACGGGAACAAATCTGCACTTATAATTTGTGTCCATGAATGGTCTCTCATCAATAGTAGACTTCTCTGTATATGGCATCTCACTGCTCACAACTTGTTTCTCGTTGTCAGAATCAGCTGTACTGGAAGTGGCAGGTTCAGAAGCAAACGTCCAGGAAGAATGAGTCTCTGAATGATCATTTTGAAGCGATCTTGGAGTAAAATCTTCATCAAAGTCAGCACTTCCATACTGACCACCGTGATACTGTTCTGAGTCCTTTTTTGCCCGCTTTTGTAACTCTAGCATCCATTTTGCTCTTGCTTCTACGACCTACAAAACTAGTTGCAGTCAATTAATTATACGAATAATAGATAGATTGGTAACAAAAGTTGAGAAACTATTAACATCTCATACGAGTGATTGCTTAGTTGCAGTCAGAAGACTCATAGACGTGGAAAGACAGTTGAAAGTCAGGGAGCACTTACTCAATGCAACAGATACTGAACAAGCAGTGGCTTTGTTAACAAAATGGTGTCTTAAAGGTCACTTTATAGTAAACAGGCTTATCATACCTACGTCCTAGTAAACCTTTGGATCAAAACCATATTGAAGCAAATCGAGACGAGATTTAAATTAGAAGAATTAAATGAAATCCGGGGGGGTGGGGGTATAAAACATTGAAATTAGTCTGACAAATCCCTTCTTCCACATAGATCTTCCCCCCACTCCGAATTCTCCCACATGGTCCTTTGAGCCCAGACTCGTATTGCTCTTAATAACTTTAACCATGTTTGTTCAAGACTTCAAGTTATCCTTACTCCAATGGATAAGTCTTTCTAACCAGCACATCATTTTGGTCTGACTCATATGCCTTTGAGGGTTAGTCATCATTTTACTTACAATAATGCAACTCTTACTTTCTTCCCAATCACTTCATTCCCAGACCACTTATTTCTTGTACGGCAACTCATCAACTGTAGCATACACATCTCCATCACAGTCAACTTATGAGTGTGAACATTTTCACATCCCAAAACTCAATGTCAATCCCACTGTCAGTTTATTGTCGTAGGATAGATTTCTTCTTCAATCTGTGAGGCATGCTAACACACATAGAATTCATGTGGCGCTCTTCCACTCAGTAATTATGAGTCACGCGTCCATCGAATTCTCTATTTGGACTATCGATCCAGAATAGCGGAAAAAGTTGGACTTCGGTCAATTTTCGCATCAACTTTCTAAGCACACTAAACATTCACTCCAAATATTTTGTTTTCCCACTTAGATCGCAATGTTTATCTCCAGAATTTCAACTTCCTCTCTACGAAAAGAACATCATATTCATATACCATGACATTATGGTATCACGTCACCCATGACTATAGCAAAGAGAAAAACATTAGATGGAGAGTCTTGATCACTCCAAATTCGATCGAGAACTCTGTCATCCCCCCCACCCTACTCCACACACTCATACTACGGTACTAGCACCTTCATAGTTCCTACATGTCCTTGTTGATGTAAATATATATTTTTGCCAAATTCTCCCAAAAGTATATATTTAACAGTTTACAGTACCTCTTTTCCTAATCAATGAAATCCATATGTAAATATATTTTTTATTTCAATAATTCTTCACGGTCAGTCTTACAAGATAGATGCAACCACAAGCCATCTTCCATCCTCCGAAAAAAATCCAAATGCTTTCTCTGAAATCTTCTCTCTTCTAGCCTTTTCTCTTGCTGATTCCATGTTGGGGCGGGCTTAAATTCCGATCCTTTTCCACCCCTTTTGAGGGTCAATCATGACTCTACACTTTAGCTCTCTTCAAAATAGTAAATGGCACAGAGAACTGAAGTTACTCACTGAGCAGGCTGAACTCCTTTATTCTATTGCATCAAGCTAATGAAACTCAAAACCTAAGCTATGGTTCATAATGTCTAAGCGTAGAGTATTTCAAAGTCAAAGACTCCAATAGAACAAGCACCACAACATCAGTATACCATACAATAAATCCTCTACCAAATCGGTCCACTCTTTCTCGCCCTCCAGCCTGCTTCCTCGGTTGTATGTACACGGTTGACGAACAGATGGAACTTAGAAACTCAAAAGGGAGTAGAACTAGTTGGCTAGCCAAAAACATGGAAAAAAGCTCTGTATCACAAGGCCGAAACACGAGTGCAATTGCACACATAAAATTAGGTTGTTGCCTGAGAATTTCTCTGAACGAAGAAGTGGATGCATACTTATGCAGTAACAGTCAATAGAGATTTAATTGCAAAAAGCGCTATGCAGCTTCTTTTTTAGTGTTATTGGGGCAGGGAGTGATCAGTTCCCTACTTCCCTATATACTAAATAACTGTCCTCACACAGTCAGAGAAAAGAAAAATGTTGAGAAAGACAAAGATACAAGATCAACAATATGCAATCAACAGTATTCCTACGGGCTTAAGGTTTAGCAGTTCTATGGCAGGTTTTCCTTAGTAATGCCACAGCCAAGAAATGTTAATTAGGAGCAAGCTAGTCTCAAAGAACATATAGTCTTCATACAGCCGAAGAAAAGAAAAATGTACAGAAAACAAAGATATAAGACTGGCGATATGCCAAATAACAGTATTCCTGTGGCTTAAGGTTTAGCAGTTCTAAGGTAGGTTTTTCTTAGTAATGTTACAGCCAAGAAACATCAAGTAGGAACAAGCTCGTCTCAAGAAACATATCGACAAAGGTATTTGTCTGAACCGAATTGGATCGAGGACAAAGGCTCAACAAAATTTGGACCGAGGACATTCGGTCCGGTCCGGTCCCTTGGACAGAACCGAATTTCCCCAGAAAACATGGACCGAGGACCAGACCGAATTCAAACTCTGTCCGGACCAAGTTTTGCTCTCCCCTAGTCTGAACATACGAGGCAACAGAGATAATAATTGAATAAAGCTTCACAACAAATATCACAACAATTCAAAGGCTTCCTAAGAGACATTAGCTCAGCTTGACACACCTAGATATGGTAATGGAGAAACCGGTGAGCATTCTTATGAAAAAGATCATCATTTTGATTAAGTTCAACAAGGTGACTTTGCGGCTCTAATAAGCTCTGAACGATACTTCTTGTCCAAAAAAAAAGAGCTCTGGACTATAGCACTTTAAAAGAACAGTGAATATTGGTCAAGTGTTCCACTGGCAAGAACCATTTATTGAAAAAGAAAAAAGAAAAAAAAAAAAAAACAGTCCAAACATGAGACATCACATTTTCCTAGAACTTACATAAAAAAAAAAGGGTGATAAAATTTGATGGTGTTCATTTTCAGGATTGGGTGTACTTCAACTGTGAGGCTGAATCCTAGACGAAACTGGCACTACGTTTGAGTCTTTGGGAATAAAGGTAAAACTCACGGAATCAGGAAGCCCATATCTTCAAAGTTGAGCAGTCAAATCCAGATATCAGTGCCTCTTAAATAAATAATGAAATGCTGATTTAATAACAGCCAAGAATATCCATCCGTAATAGCAACTATTTCTTAAATCTACATAATCAGGTTGTGCCCTTATTGACCCTGTCGAAAATGCAATTGGGAAACAATTTTCAGATGCATAGGACTATACTGGTAAAAGACTCGTGGGCAACAACGATGCAAGGACGCTAATTTCGCTCCTAGGATATTGGGACCTGCTTTTCTGTAAGGTAAGAAGCCAATGGCCAGTCCTCAATAGTCAATACCCCGTGCAAGAAATGTGGAAGCCTCGTTGGGCAAATTATCTAGAATTTAGATAAAAACTTAGGAACAAAAGATACCAAGAGTGCAATTTGGAAACAATTTCAGATCCATGGGACAATAAGGTAAAAAAGCACATCCTGTACAACACTGTAAAGGCTGAAGACCTTATTTGGTTGGGGGCCATGTTCTCTTCAAGGTCAGTGACTGTTCTGTAGATCAAATTTGAAGGACAATAAAGTAAAAAGGTACAGCCTGGACAACACTGTGAAGACTGAAGACCTTATTTGGTTGGGGCTTGGGGGCCTTGTTCTCTTCAAGGTCAGTGACAATTCCACAGATCAAACTTAGAGAGCAAATGACATCAATTCAATGAGAAAGCAAAGGATTGACTACAGCCACCATGGAAGAGAAAGGGACAGCCTTATGCAAGCTGATCTTTCTGCGTACTCTAGAGTTAATATTTAATTGCTGAGGAGAGCGCAGCTCGAGGATTCTACTGACGATAAAGCTAGAGTAAGACCTCCATCTCATGTCACCAAAATCTCCAACAAGGATGGCAGCCGATAATGCTGGGATCCTTATACATACAGGGAATTTAAGCCAATCAAAGCTGTTTTCTACCACCAAGTATTCTCAAACATTAAAATATTGCATCTAATGAAGCTCTTTAACTTGATCGGATTCGATATAGCACACCACAAGAGGGGTGATAACTCAAAAAATTATATCAATACAAAATACAGCATAATAGCCTACACCACCTCATAAGTGAAACAAAAGGTTCATTTACCGAATTTCTAGTTTACATGGTCTGGATAAGGTTATGAGACCAATGGGAAACGATTAAGAAAAGGGGAAGAAGTGAATTTTTCTAGGAATGGATTCACAGAAAGACCAACATACAGAAGATTCATTTATCGAATTTCTAGTTTACATGGTGCGGATAAGGTAATGAGCGAAATGGGAAACGATTAAAGAAAAAGGGAAGAAACACATTTTTTTTCTGGGAATGGATTCAAGAGAGGCTCATAGCACAATCTTTTCACTTAGTTTTTCATGGAAGGGTGGAAATCGAGGGAATTACTGTGTCCTTTCATGGAAGGGTGGAAAGGAAAGACATAGGTTAAGACTACCATATCATCATTTAGAGGCTTGCCATTCAAACAATTAGTCAACAATTTTCATGGAACAAAATCACTAGGGCGCATATTTTACAAATGCATGCAATTGCCACAGAAAAAAATCATAAAAAGCTCAGCAAAGATAAGAAGACTTATAATACCAACTTCAGGAACTTCTGACTAATTCTTAATGATTAATGGTTATTAACTGGTGCATCATAGATAGTAAAATCATAATGAGCTCATATCAAAAGAGGGCAGCTCAGTTTACCTCAGGAGTTGACAGTAGCTCAGCATCTTGCTTATTTAGTCTTGAATGCAAAAGAACAAAATAGACATTCCAGAAGAAGCCCACACTCATATGGGCAGGACAAAGTTCGATTCTGAGTGCTGCTAGTCTTGGCGTGAGGTGCTCAACTGCTAGAGTGTGCCGTTTCTGGGACTCTGACATGGGAAAATCTGCAGCATAAATTCCCATCACATTTTTATTCAACCCAAAAACCAGCACGAACCATTTTCAGTCTTTCTCACAATATTAAGGAAAAATATATAAACAACAAAGAGATGAAATTAATGTCAAAAGAAGAATAACAGCAAAAGATCCAAAAAAATACATGAAATGAGTTTGAATAATATCAAGATATCCAGAAAACAAAGCCATAAATCTCCCACTTATTTATAAGCCATAAATTTCCCAAATATGGAATTTGAATAATGACAAATTGACAATTACTTCTTTAAAATATATGACCTTCATTATACAAATTATTAAATGGATGACAAACATTGAATAACATGTGATGAATAGAAACAGTATTGTCTTATTATGATGATAAAAGCATGGTAAAAAAATTAAAGATTTCCAATCCCGCCTCATGTATAGTGTAAGTTCTCGACAAAAGGTTTTACCAATGAAATATATCGATATATGCCTTAAGGTCAGTCAGAAATCTAAATCAGCAAGAACCGAAACAGAAATCGAGTGCTAGAAATGGGAGTACCAAATTGGTATTTGTGCTTCAAAAATTGTTCAGTTGCAAATGCTGAAAATTGTGTTAGCAACATTTCTACCCTAAATAAAACTTATAATCATTACTACACAATATAAAAAGAAAAATTCCTGCTCTATGTATTCCTGTTCCTCAAAGTACATTGTTACAAGGTCCCTTTCTACATCAAACTCTCCACTATCATATTACTACCAGCTAATCTCTACACAGAACCTTTTGCTTTCGATCATGGTATTGAACACTTGTACTCCATTAAAGGTTGATCTGTACGTCCCCACTTGTAATATTCTTTTTCCTCGCTTTGATTGAAATTATCAAGCATATGATGTGTAGAATAAGATAGCTATATTTTCCAAAGATTGCTATTTCAGACGCATCGACGATCCAAGCTATCACATTATCCAGAGTGAGCAAAACTGGGTTTAGCATGCACTTACTAGCTAGCAGATCCAAACTACATGCCTACTGTAGAAATCGAAGATGAGGCAGATGAGACCAGTCCGTGGAGAAACATCAGAGCATGATGAGATGATGATAATAATATAGCCATGGTTCATAATCCTATTAGTACTGAGCAGGATATGATTTTTTTACATTTCTGGATCACAAGTAGCAGAAATAATAGTAATATAACTTCATGTTTCTTAAATTAAGATGCAGTTACCATCTCAAACACAATTACAGAAGTCTTATCTAAGAAAAAAAGAACACCATTAGCGAAGACATGAACTACATGCCTACTGTACAAGGAGCAGAATATGGGGAAGATGAGACCATAGTGGAGAATAAAATGGGCATTGGGTATCAAATAAATATTGCCATTACTAGGGCTCCTAATAAGGAACAGATGACTTTTCAACATTTTCTTGATCAGAAATACTGGCATTCATACTTTGATGGCGGCGATATAACGTTTTTGTTGAGTTACTCATGCACTGGCTCTAAGAACGCTGCTATTACTGCTCTGTTGTCTTGGAATACGGGGTCTGTTTTTCAATTCTGTGAAGCTCACAATTTCTTAGGCATAGAAATAGCACAGTTAATTAGGCATGGATGCTGCTAATCTGCCCAAGCATAGCTGCATGCCTCCATCGCCGCCGCTTTAGCAGCACAGGAGATATTAGCTATTATGGATGACATTTGCTGTAGAGGAATCCAGTTTGCTAGCTGTTTGTCTTTGTATGAGACCCATAGCCATCTCTTCTTCGTGTGAGATTATTCTCGTGAGTTTATGGCTTGGTTTCCAAGTTTGGTGGGATAAGGGGGGAGTTGGCTTGGTCTAAAACCCACATTGTACGGAGGCACTAGAACTGAGTTAAAGTGCTCTGTTCCTGTTGCTACAGCCTACACTCTGGACAGCGACAAGCACACACCTCTGTTCAAATGCACTTAACTCTACAAATGTTATTCTCCGCTACATTCGATTTCTTGTTAGTCTCTGAGTCCTTGGTTGGCTCAAAGGTGGTTTAGATAGTCTTAATGCTTAATCTTTAGGGGTGTTCTTCTGTAAGTTTCCAGTTTAATTCTCTTTAGATACCTGTTTTCTCACCCAAGAAAATAAAAAATAAAAGATGAGGACCAAACCGTGAATACTCGTGCTGCCTCCTTCACTCCAACTCTTGCAGGAAAACAAACCAAAATAAAAACAACAAGGAGACCATCTACAGAAACCTGATTTCAAGTCTTTATAGCTGTGCTTCCAATGATCTAACCAACTTAACACTTCCAAGAATAGGCTTACGTCAATCTGATCATATCTCCTTGCTCTCACTAGATTCTAATAAAGAACATGCTAGAACTGCTAAATCCACCACAAGTCATGTCAGATCACAGATGTATAGCCGTTTCGACCAACAACTTGGATACTTGACACTCACCTAAAGCCGTTTCGACCAACAACTTCGACCACAAGTCATGTCAGATTCACAAATAGATGATTTTGTATCGGTGTACAGAAGACAAAGCAAAAGAGCTAAGGAGTACTCAATCCTATGCCAAAATACGCTTCAAAGAGACCTTGAATTTTAAAGCAAATGTCCAAAAACTATATGGCCAGTAGGCAATGATCAGTTCACCAACAACTGACAAATCAATAACTCGTATATATCGAGTTTTCAACATTATTAAACTTTGTCAGCAAATAACTCTCGTTACAGTCCGATTCTAAAGGATTCTCAAGACACAACAATGTTACGAATGTGAGTCCCTCATCCATATTTAAACGTCACACATAAGTTCAAAAACATAGTGCTCAATCAAGTAAATTTCACTGAAAATTTTGAAATAAAAACAAGCTGAATTAAAATTGAACAACATACCATCAAAATAATCTTCATCATCTTCGAGGGGAAAATCCAACCAAGTCTCGGGATGATGGGCAATATTCCCCGCAAATGCCAAAACCTCATCCGTCAATCGAGCTACTTCTTTTATCCAATCACTACCTTCATTTTCTTCTCCCTCAGAGTCTTCCTCAGCATTCACGCTTTGCTTTTCGCAATTCGTTGAAACATTTCCACGTTTATCCAAATTCCGGAAACTTCTGCCTGAAGGATCACGCCCGTAAAGTGTCGGAGATTGATCGTCGTCATCTTCATCAAACTCGCCGTAAATGGAGGTCGATTCCGGCCGATTCAACAAGAAATTGACTCGCCGATCATCATCCGTACTTGTCCACGTTGTGGTTGTTGGTAGTGGTGGCGGTGGTGGTGGTGGAGGAGCGAGAAAGTTGGCGACGCCCCAGAGTTGACGAGTAAAGGATTCTCTGAATTCGGAGAGATCCTCCTTCACGCCGCGCAGATCTCCGCCGTCCGATTCTCCGTCCTTTGCCGCGTTTCGCAGTGTGGCTTCCCTGAAACGGTTAGACGGAGAAGGTGCTTCGTCGGTTTCGATGTCGTCATCAGCGTTGTGGTGGGCATCGTCGTCGTCGTCGATGCGGAGAGAGCGGGCGATGGAACGAGCAAGCCATGAGTCCATGACATTTGATGTCGACGAAATTTTGTTTTGAAGAAAAAAAAAAACAAAAAGGAGGAATTTGATTCCACGAAGTTCTAAATTTCTTACTCCGGGAGTCGGGGCAGGCTTACAGGCCAACTAGTTCTTTGATCCGTGCAATGCACAGGGAGTTATAACTCTTTTATCTTGGAATTGGTGTTAGTTTGAAAAATATTTGTACAAATATCCAATACTATAGGTATAAAACGTTGTTACGGCTAATCTACCACAATGATGTTGGTGAGGTTTTAGAATAATTTGAGTTTTTTTACTCACTAAAATACACTCGATACGCATTGAACAAATGAACCATATTGAACGGTGATAGTATAAACCTCCCTTACTCTCAACATTAACATGTTCATATAACCTCCCGGGTAGGAAATCGCACGGACTGTTATACGGAAATGATAATTACACGATTTTTTATTCTTACGTCTACATATGGTGATACTATTATAACTATTGTATTAACAAACTAATAGATGCGTACTAATAATATTCTTGAGGGCATTATTGATTTGATTTGTAACTCTTTAACTACCGTATGTTGATCTGTAAATCTGCCCTCAATAATGTTCATTAGGTAAGACCCTCTTTGGGGAAGTAAAAGTAGACTCCTCCAAATGGTTGTAATGTGTTCTGACTTGATGTATGCAGATTTCTTTGTTAATTTCTTGTGTCTCTATCTAATAAAGTGCACGGTTTGTTATATAAAAACGATAATATAACATGATTTTTCTTCGTAGGACCATATATGGTGAGGTGATACTACGTATAACTCTTGAAAAAGATGCGTATTTGAAATCGTCCGCTTTTCTTGATCATGAACCAATTTTTTAATTTTTATTTGTGACCCGTATTAACCCAATTGCGATATTCCGAAATACGATGTGATCATTGTATTTAATATCAAACGATATGACCCGTTGATCAAATTTGACCTTAATTAATACAATCACCTTAAATTCAAAGCAAAACCTTATTGAGACGACCCTTAGTTAAGCTGACTTCATATTTGACTTGACCCGTTTACAGGTTTACACAACTTAGTTTTCGTATAACAGTTTGATGAGTGCACTTTTAGTTAGGTAGACCCCACAATTGTGTATTCTATAAAAACAGTTTTTACTTGTAATTAAGAAAATCGAATTATGTGAAACTCAAATCTCAAAGTTAAGACACTATTCCGGGGTGTTTATTTAAATTGTTGATAGCTTGTTTAACTTAGGAGAAATTAATACATTTATGTGTGTAGAATAATTCATATATAATGATTTGTTTTAATATATTTCGAGGTGTTTATTTTAATTGTTAATAAATTGCTTAACTTGGAAAAAAATATTACCAGTATGTGTGTAAAGTACTTTCTACTCCCTCTGCTCCCCTTTAAATACCCCAGTTTTCTTTTCGTTGTGTCTTTCTTTAAACACCCCATTTCAAAATTTTCTAAATTTTACTACTATCGCGTAATTTTTTTTCAACGTTTTCCAAATATACCCTTTTACCATTTTTCCATTTCTACTTATTCCCACTCACTAACGTTTATATGATAAAGTCAGAGTCATCTCTTATCCCTAACATACCCCCCACAGGGCCCACATCCATCAACACAACAACCACAAATTGCTCTGAAATCTTAACTTTGCGATGGAAGAGACAATTTTAGCAGAGATGGCATACAAGAGTTTACTCCAAATGCTACGACATGTTATATAACTAAGAAACAATCAAATTTGTTTCAATTGATACTCGAGAAAAATCGCGGCGCCGCCTTTGATAACCGCCTTACCGGACATTCGTTACTGACATTGGAACAACATAGAAGTGTTGACAAGATTCCTCGTTTCACTACAGACATCTTGACTATGTGTACATATAGTAGTAACAGACTTCTTGATCAATCGTCTATGATCAAAGCTAGACGTGTTAACTACACGTCCTTGGCGTACTGTCTACGTTGTCCATACGCGTTGCGCGCCATCGGCAGCAGCGTATTGTCTTCGCGACAGTTACTTCGGTGAGCTGTGTGTTGTGGTTGGAAGTTGGGGGTCATCCACTTGTCGGAAATGGTGGTGAAATTGAGGGTTGTTTTTTTTTTTTTTGTAGGTGGAAACTTTGGTGAGAGGGGCGTTGTTTGAGGGGAATGAAAACTGTTTGATTAAGAATCATATTGAAATGGGGTAATATAGATATTTTAACTAATAGGGATATTTTAGGAATTGTGTACTGTGGGCGATGTTACTAATAGACTAGGCGACGATTAACACCCCTCCCATACACTTTCTCCCTTCTATGGCCATTTACCCATCACCACCACCACCGCCGCCGCCACAACCAATCATAGCTGCTAAATTCTCTCTCCTCTTACCCCCCAAATTAGCACCTACCGCCACCACAACCAAACATCAACCAAGCCATAAATGGTAGTCGGCGACTATGTATATGTTTGAGTGAGTTTCTTCGAAGGACAGCTGATCGGGGAGCCTCACCGAATACTTGCAAAAAGGGAGCCTGTCTTTCACCAGGCGTCGCCCCTCCGACGCTCAAGTCAGTAAGATGGCTCGGGGAGAGATGGCAAGTAAAAGACAAAAGATGCCTTTGATGCGCAAATCTAGGAAATAATTGGAAGAATAAAGAATGTCAGAATTTTGTGTGTCATAACCTGATTTTGATGGGTCATAAAGGGGGTATTTATACCAAATGATGAAGGGGTCCTAGGAATAATTCCCTTCCATCTAACGGCTGCCTTTATTTGGATTTCCTTGCATCACATGTGCCTTTACTAAGGTGCACTACCCTTAAAGGCTGTGGCCCAACCCAAAGTGGTACCAACAGAGCCCCTCGAAACCTGGTCGCGCCTTTCGTTGTCGATGGGGGCCGACTCGCTAGTAGCGACTAGGGTACGATCCCTGGCCGCCCTTTATCGAGGTGTACTTTGTGGACCTTGGTAAAGACATGCGATGCAACGTACCCTTTCGAGGCTTCTGTACTTCTTTGTTCATCTGGTGCTTCAAAAATTTCGTGGCGAGGGAGTGATGACTCGAATCAATAATGATTCGAAAATTTCACCCTTTTCGAGTCCTCGATCCCTCGCTTGGGAGAGCTTTTACCCCCTAGTCGAGGGAGTGATGACTCGAATCAATATTGATTCGAAAATTTCACCATTTTCGAGTCCTCGATCCCTCGCTTGGGAGAGCTCGAAAATTTTACCCCTTAGTCGAGGGAGTGATGGCTCGAATCAATAATGTTTGAGCCCCTACCCGAGGCTTTTAAATTTAAATCACAAATTTTGAAATTAAATTTTGAAAATTTCAAAATTTAAATTCTGCAATTATTAATATCTCGGGAGTTGACGAGAATTTGAACAGTTTTCTACGCCAACCGTCCCTTGATTCCCGTGTGAAGCAACCTCGGGAAGACGCGAAAACTTTTCGTCTCTTGTGCCGTAATGATGACTGACAGCGCGTGGGAAGTTGTGTAAAAAATTACGCTTTTACGCTTTTACCCCTCACCCTTTTAAATAGGGAAGGGTTTCCTCATTTTTCTCATTATCCTCCAAAATCTCTCTTTTTCTGCTGCGCTTTTCTTTTCTCCGGCGAGGTTTCCGACTCCGGCGTTGTTTCTTCTCCGCTTTTGTCTTCTTTTTCTTCTCCGATCACGGCATGCTTCCTTATCCTTTTCTCGTCATCTTTTGTACGCTTTTTGTTGTACTTTTTGTACCTTTTTGGTAACCTGTTATTGTCGTTGCCGCTTTTTCGTTTACCCGGTGACGATCCCGGGTTGCTTGTCCCACTCCGGCGGTAAATAGATGTCGGCCGAGTGTGATGGGATTGGGAACCCATGTAACACCCGATGGCCCGCTTGGTTTCGAGGTCGGCGAGGGGGAGCGACCAACCATTTGGCCTACTTGCTTCTCCCGCTTCGATCCTTCGATTTCTTCGACTCTCAGTCGACCCATCAAGTGTTGGGTGTTTAAGATCCGTCATCGGAGGAGGAAACGAAAGGTACCGATTCGCACGAGGCGAGTCCGTAACTACCTTTCTTTTTTTTTCTTTCAGATGGCAAGGACTAAACAAACGGTTCGCGAGTGGGCGGGGGGTTCAACAGATCCGAGGATGGCTCGAGGAGTTCGTATCGATCCTAACTCGGTTGTTCACCCCTCGCAGGAACCACCCGACTCGATGGCATCTAGAGCTGTTGCACGGGTTAGTACAACACGTTTACCACTGCGGTGATCGACGAGGGTTGGTGAAGATCTCAAACGTCCGAGATGGTTCGGGCGTTCAAAGAGGCTAACCAGATTTACGACCCGCTTACGCTGATGGTCTAGGCCGAGGGATCAGTCTGCTCGAACCCTCCGGAGAACTGCTTCGGGGTGTACGCGCAGGCCTTCGCTTATGGGTTTCGCGTGCCCTTCTTTTTAACCATTACGGTATCTGCCCCTCTGAGCTTACCGTCAACGCTTATATCATCCTTAAGGGTTTTATCATGATGTGTCAGGCGGCTCGAATCCCCCTATCCGTCAACCTCTTTCGCTACCTTCACATCGCTTTCGGCGATCAGTGGGGGTTTAAAAATTTTGCCGTTCAAGGCAAAACTTCTACTTATCAAATCGTGACACATCCTCTGAAGTCTGGTCGAGGGCCGGAGTGGAAGAGCATGTTCTATTGGCTGACCACCAACGATGGCTCGCCGTTGAGCGACCACCTAAAGGTTTTGCTTTGGTACCCTGGCCGTCAAACGCTTCACGATGTTTTTCAGAGGCTTAATCTCTTGGAGGATCGGTGTGTAGATTACTTCCTTCGACCACACAATTGCGAGGCGAAGGAGCTGACGTGGGTCCCGGACATGCTCTTGCTAAATGACTCTGTCTGGCTTTTGTATTCGGGCTTGATTTAGCCTGAGAGCGAGGAGGAGCGAAGTATGTTTTGGCGTGTCTCGCCTTTGCGTTCCATGTGCTTTCCTTGCCTTTCGGCCCCACTAAGTACTGTCTTTTGCTTTTTCATGTGCTGCTCAGGCTGTGGTGAGGGCTCAACTCGATGAGTGGAATGAAAAAATGCCTAACCTTAGTCGCTTAATGGCTCAGCGGGCAAGGAGGGAGAGCTCGAGCGTTCTTCAAGACGCTGTTCGGGAACCTGCTCGACCAATCCCTCAAGGAGGCGGGGCTCGAGCGATAGGAGGTTGCTCGACTGGTGAGCAAGCTTCTCCCTCGACTCAGCCTCGAGCTCGTCCTGCCCAGGGGGGCTCGGGGGCTCCTCTTCAAGCCACTCCTGTTAGTGTGCTCGTGTCTGGTGCTGCAGCGGCCCGACCTGTTCCGGGATCGACACCGTGGCAAAGAGCTTTGGGGAGGTCTGAGCCAACGGCTCCTGAAACTGTTGGGGTCCTATCCTCGGATGGCGAGGAAGAAGAGGGGGAAGGGGAAGAGGTAATCCCGTCGTATTCTCTTGCCAATACTTGCTTTTGGAGTGATCTTTGATGTTGACGACTCGTTTTCAGGCTCTCCATACGCGACGCCGCGAGAAGAGACCGATCAAGGGGGGTGAGACGTCGGCTGGCAAGAGGGCGGATGTCGGTGCCTCGAGTTCGGTGGCCATGCCTCACGTTCCCAACACTTCGAAGGCCGCCGAGGCATTGTATGAGCTGGCTCGCAACATGCCTCATTCTGAAGACTGGGCTCGACAAGCTGTGACCCTTATGCTTCAGGTATGTCTAGATCGCTTCGTTTCTTTTCCTTTTGCTTCGGTGAATTTCTATTATTTTTCTTACAGGCCGCTGTGCTTGTGTGCCAAGGGGAGATACGTGGCTCGGAGCAGGCCGAGGGAGGCACTTGGAAAGACAAAATGTCTGTCCACCGAGGCGAAACTGAAAGAGGTCGAGACTACTCGGGAGGCGCTCGAGCAGGAGCTGGCTGAGGCAAAGAAGAATGTCGCCGACTGTCACGCGCAGAATGAGAAGGCACTGGCTGCTATGTCCGAGGCGGACGCGAAGGCTACCTCGCTGGCGGCAGAACTGGATAGGGCTAAGGCAGACGCTCATCAGTTAAGCCTCAAGTTGGTCAATGCCTCGAGCCATGCGACTCTCTGGGCGAAGCGTGCCTGCTCGGCTGTTTCGTCCTTCCTCACTTCGAAGGGCTATGCCTACCTAAGTGACCTTACCAAAGCCTCTTCCAAGCAAGACGGCATTGAGTTGGGTTTTCGACTCGGGGTGGATGGCTCTTGAGAAGTGCCACGAGGGTCGGGATAACTTCGAGCTGGACCAGGAGCAATTTGAATCCGCTTTCCGAGCTGAATTAGACAAGCATAACCAGGAGGAAGCTGGGGAAGCCCTCGAGGGAGGAGAAACCGAGGAAGACACCGAGGCAGCATCAGCGGTGGAGGAGGCAGCTGCGAAGAAGGAGATGTACGATCTGCATGCGTCCTTCGACTTCACCCAGCCAGCTGAGGAACCTGCGACCAACACAGGACAGTAATCATTATTCTAGCAGTGTGCCATGTAAGACAATACATTTCCTTTTTTTATATCTTGTTTGGCCGCCCTTTCGAGGGTGTTTGGTCTTTATGACTGTCTGTCGAAGCCGCCCATTTTTCAGGGTGTTTGGCTTCGACTAATTTATTTTAACTGATGCGTTGCATTATCGAGTGCTTTTTTACTGTCGTTGTATTTGTACAACTCTTTTTTCAGGCATCTGTAGGTAGTCTTGCCCTCGAGACGAATAACATTCGGGGATAAGGGTTTCGCGACCCGTTTTCTCGAAATTATTCGACTCATCGCGAGGGATGACTGTTTGATGCGATATTTCGATCACTATCGGCTCGAATGGTATTTTGTCTCAATCCCGCCTTTTCGAAGGGATTTATAAAATTGTTCCCATACCCTAAGGGGGTTGCGTCTTGTTAGTTGTTGCTCGTGGTGCCTCAGTTCTACCATGGGTCGCGGTATACTTGCGAGGAGCGTTGATGATTTTAAGTATTTGGTCGAAGCCCATCTGTTGATGGAGCCATTCGAGGGGAGACTTCCCATTGGCCTCCCTTTTTCCAATTTAAATTTTTAATAAGCTATGGGAATTTATCCTTCGTAGGCGAATTTGTTCGTGTCTGAACTTTTATTCGACGGAACGCGTGTCGCTACTAAGGTGGGGCAACTTCTAACCCGCTCCGGGCGATTGTTATTTGCAACAACACCTTTGACCTTAGTAGGGCAATTTATAGACTCTTGTCTTGGCGGAAATGCCTCGAGTGGCTCCCCGCTTGGGCAATTTCACTCTGCTCTCCTCCAAAGAGGGGCGTTAAGCGTACCATTGTATGGCTCGAGCGACTTCCCATTTGGGTGATTGCACTTATTCACTTGAAAGTGATCATTTTGCATACCCTTATACGCTTCGAGTGGCTCCCCTTTCGGGTGATTGCACTCGGCTCCTTTTTCAAGGAGGAAGTTGAGCGTTGATCTGCATCGTGCTCGATTCGTCGACATCTTCGTCGACTTTGGGAGGGGGCAGGTTTGGGGGATTTAACACCATAAGTACTGCATAACATCGCGGCCCTCGGTCTTTCATTACTTAAAAGCAAAAAGATTACATACTTTGGCTCATGACCACAAAACTCGTTCGAAAACATTACAAACTACGGCTCGGAACTGCGAGCTTTGATTGGGACAACAAAGATAAAACTTAAGGCTGGCTGGATATGTAACTAGGCATAATACTTCTTGAGGTTGTAGAGGTTCTACGGCCTCTGTACCATTTCACCATCCAAGGTACTGAGTCGGAACGTTCCTTCCTTGACCTGCTCGACCACTAGGTATGACCCTTCCCATTTCTCCTTCAACTTTCCTCCCCGAAGCTTCTTTCCTGTGGCTTTGGCATTCCTTAGAACCATGTCTCCCATTTCTAGCTTCCTGGGGCGGACCATTCGATTGAATGCCTTGGCCATCTGTTGCTTTTGCTTTTCACCTTTCAAAAGCGCATTTCCTCGGCACTCGGGGAGAAGGTTGAGTGCGGCTCACAACTCAACTTCGTTCTCGTCGGGCTCATAGGTACTGATGCGAACAGATTTGGTTTCCCATTCAATTGGCAGGACAGCATCCGAACCATATACAAGCTGGAAAGGGGTCTCTCCTGTGGCTCGCTTTGTCGTGGTTTGAAGAGCCCATAGGACTCCTGCCAGCTCCTCGACCCATTTCCCTTTGGCTCCTTCAACCATGGTCCTCAACCCGTGCAAGACTATCTTGTTCGACGATTCGACTTGTCCATTTGCCTGGGGGTAGGCCACCGAGGTATAGCAAATTTCAACGCCGTACTGGGCACAATACTCCTTGAAGTAGTTACTGTCGAATCGGGTCCCATTGTCGAACATGAACATTCGGGGGACCCCAAACATGGTTAGTATATTTCTTCAGATAAAGTTGGTGATATTTCGGTCGGTGATTTTCTCCAATGGTTCGGCCTCGACCCACTTAACTTCATTTTGAGCTCATAATATATCGTTGGAAAGCTAAGACAATGAAGTTTCATCTCGAATTAGAATTTTTGCAAAATATCTTACGGTTAGATAGGTATGATCCAATGAATTTGAAGGTGATAGTGTGTGGTTCTCGGAGTGTGGTCAAGCGATCTTCTCCTCGAATCTTGCTCCAACTTGTAGCTTCATCGCCTAGTATTGTCCGAGACTTACCAAAAGGGTCTAAGGACACTAAAAACTTGTAAAACCAACGAATAATTTTCAAAATTACTTCGAGTGGTGTGGTCTACGAATCACGTTAAAACCATGCCCAAATAGAAACTAAGGCGACTAAACCATGCGCACTAACACACTACATTTGCATCCTATCACTAAACTTGCTCGTTCGTTATGTAACCTTATTCTATTTTGCCTTCTTCTTCATTCGTGAAGATTAACCCTTTTCCGTTTCATCAACGTTCATAATTGTATGTGGACGCTTCTAACCCGTGGTAATTTCCCGAACATACATATTGGAGGATTAGTTTTTTTATTTAAATATAATAATTAAGTGTGTTTTTTACTATTAATGTCACATAGCTCAACACATCTTTTGTCTAAAATGTTTAGAACGCTGAAACTCTTTCTCTTGTTAGCTGTATGATTTTAATCATGAACAAAAAATTCTTTACCGATAAACGTGTTATAAATTAAACGCGGAATAACTCTTCCATCATCATCATCTTCATCCTAAAGTACATGTGAAATCGGCATAAAAAGAATTTTGATAAATCCAATAAATTTAAAAATTTAGAAATAAATAGTATTACCTCAGTTTCTTCAGATTCGTACAAAGTCGACGCATCTTGCCCGATAAGTCTCTTGCCATCATTATCGAATACATTAAAAAATGTTTAGGAGTCCTTGTCTTGAATGCATAACTCAATGCAGTACCTAGGAGTTAAAAAAGTAATGGCTAATTTACTCTCGTTTTTTATATAAGCGATATCTTTAAACATGAAAGCATACCTGATTGTTTGTGTTTCTATATCTTTGGCACATTTGTAGCAGTGGAATAAATTTGGCTCTACTTCACTTGGCTTGCAAGGACAGCTCACACAAGATTGATAGTACCATGGTCTTTCGGCAAAAAACATCTATAACTTTAGCATTGCAGTAGCATATCAAGTCCTATAATTATCATAACAAACGATTAGAAACACAACAAATTAAATTATACGAGTATAGGATAACAAAAACAGGATTTCAAAATTAGTAACCTTTTTGTAGATTGTTTTACAATGCTAAAGTATGCTCGAAATGTCTTTCTGGACAATATGTTCGTGTTGCATAGCTTGTCTGATAAATAGTTCACCACAATTTTCTTTAAGTTCGGCCACTTCAGGTACATCGGCATTAACATATATAGAGACTGCTGTAAAATGATGTATTTATACTACTAAACCCTAAGATTAAGAGAAATCCGTGTCAAAATTTGAGCTTTAATAAATATGCATGCTATTAAAAATCTATAAGATCAAGTTCTTACAATAAAACCTTCGTATTCTTTCACCATAAGAGATGTTGCAATTACTACAATTGCTTTCGTAGTTTCGTGTGATCAGAAAGTTCCTTCTTTTGCTCTATGTAATCAGCACGACATTGGTCCCATAATGTAATTCTCGCACGTTGTCCACTGTATAAAAGAAGTAAGCAAAAATCAAAAAAATCAAATAATACATTGTTTTCAAATTTTGAACTTTCAATTTAATCAGATGAACTGAATCAAACCTTAGATCTTGTATCTCAATTGCATAATAGTTTCCTTTTATATGCTCTTTACAAACTACGCCAATCAAGTCTAAGAATACAAAAATAAAGTTAGTAAGGGGTTTGTTTAGCTATTGAATATCATTGGTAACCATATAACGCATGAAATCAAGAATTTCATTTTAAGTTTGATTTGGGACTTTGTTGTATCCAAGTTAAATTTCATATCTTCAAAAAGGAGCTATTCGACGATTTCACCCAATAGGGCGCTAGAAGACCAATTTGCCTCAAACTATATTACCCATCTACCCTCCCAATCACTCACCTTCTTCCTTAACCTTATTACCTGCAATTCTGCAAACCTCCTCCATGGCCACGCACTTGGCACACCCAGGCCTACCACCTACACCATCACAATCTGTCACCATCAACGACCAGTCGACCACCCATTCTAGCCGGACCCAAACCCCCCACAATAACAACCCAAGCCAACCCAACAACCTTACTCAACCCAAAAATCTCATTCAACCCCTCTCTCTCATCTCGTGCTAAACCACTCATCGTTTCCGACCAAGATAGGTCCGACTACATTACGACAACCATATTCAACTCCATATATTCCAATTCCAAACAAATATATACCATTCAATTTTCGCCATATACCATCTCAATTTCCGCGCGACATTACAACAACCATATTCAACTCCATATATTCAATTTCGAAACAACTGTTTACCATTCAGTTTACGCCATATACTATTGCAGTCGTCAAAAACACTAAACCCAAACCCAATAACAATAGCCACTGACCACCCATCGCCGGTTTTGCCGGTGAAACACAACGACACCCTATGTCGAGTGGGTGTTTGAAGGGGTGTGGTGAACCCTTATGGGCCTTTATTGAGGTTCTCGAAAAAGGTTTTATAGTTGGCATTCCCGCCGCCGCTACCGCGGCACCAGAAACGCCAACCCTAAAATCTTTTTCGGTGACTGCATGGGGGAAACAATGGAGATGGAAGGCGAAAAGCTGCATCAATAAAGATGAAATGAAAGAGCCGAGGGGACTTAACGACGCGACTTAATTGGGGCGCTCAAAATGGCTGTTATGTGTGGGCGGTGGTTTTGGGTTGAAAGATACGGAATAGGTGGTGGGTGTCATGGCTGGTCTAGGGTGTGTCGTGGATTTGGGTGGGTGTGGCTGAAAGTATGAAAGATGGGATTATTTCTCTGAATGTCAATTTTATCAAAGTTAATGAAATCAAACTTATGTTTAGGTATGGTAATATCATCTTTTTCAATACCCCTAACAGAATTGTTCTAATAAAAGCTAATCATTCGCTTAGAATCGCTAACAATGCGGTACTGATCTTTATTCGGAATCACGTTAAATTAGATACTCCCTCCGTTCGGCTATAAAACGCGTAGGGTCGGAACACAGTTTTTAAGAAAAGTAGAATAAAGAATGAGTTTTAGGGTCCACTTAATGTAAAATTACACATAGGGGTATGTCCCACCTCCACTTTTAATAAAAAAATAAGGGTGTTTTGGTATTTATATGTACAAATAAGGAAATATTACAAGTATGAAGTTTAAAGATGAACACCCCTAAATAGAAAGTAGGAAGTTTAAAGCCGAACGGAGGGAGTATAGTGTAAACTTTTCCATCAATAATTCTCGTGTGGAAACGTCGTTGCCAATAATCGATATGCGACACAAATAATCAGTTTTTGTGATAAATTTACAAAGAAAAAGTAACAAAATCTATAAGAAATAGCAATAATACCTGTTGATCTATAAGAACCATAGATAAAAACATGAGTTGATCCGTTTTCCCACGGTTTGGATTATGCACTAAACAAAATTGACTAACATGGACCCTAATTTTGTTCTCTTTCTTCTTTGATTTTTCATCCGAAGATTTTTCGTCGGTGTTGAGTTTTCGACTGTGGTTAAAACTAAGGCACTAATTGGAAAGTAAGATCTGCAATTATGATAAAAATTATGACGTTAGAATTATGATAATTTAATTTAAAACCAATATATAATACCATGATAAGAGTGAGTTAACTCTAAAAGAAGGAATTGTATGACAAAGAAAAGGAGATTGTGCTTATAAACAATACCAATTCTACAATAGCTACGAAACATTGGTAGCCATTGTAAACAAAACAATAACAACCCTTTGATTTCCCCAAATAAATCTCAACCTTTGATTAGTTTGACCATGATATAATCACTAAAACTAATAAACACAATAAAATAATTAATATTATTATAACCATTATGTCCCACCTCCCTCTCCCCCACCCAAGCAACCATCGCGCCCCAATCCAACTACCACCAAATCGTCGCCTGGCATCACCATTGAGACGTAAAGTCGTGTACAACCACACGCCTCACTTTTTGCGTCATCGGCGACGTCGTTTGCTCCACCTCGTTTTCTCTGACTCTTCTCCGGTCATCTCCTTGGGCGGCAACGGATATGAGGGGGCGGCGACTTGGGAGGCCAATAGCGGGGTCGTGGAGGGGTGGTAACGGGCTTTCGTGGGGCGGGGGATCGGAGCCGGGAATCAGAGGGAGGAAATGATGGTGTTGACGAGATAGACGTCGTTTTCCGGTCGGGAGTGGTTCTCTTAAGTGCAATGATGGTGTTGGGTGTGAAGCGGAGGTGGTGCTAGGGTGGTGTCGTGGTGGCAGAATTGGGGAAAGGGAAGGGGAGGAGAGAGAAAGGTAGGAAGGCTGGGGCTTGATTGAATTAATTAGTTTTTTTTTATAATAATTTAAATTTCATAAAATAATTAAAATAGGGTCAAATTTACAATGGCTACCCAAGTTTGGTAGCCATTGTAGAATCACTCTATAAACAAATCAAACAACAATTAACAATGAAAAGTAGATTAATGGTTATCCGCTCTTACCGTGGTGCCATGATTTTTCTACGATATTATATGTTGCGATATAATTATTAGGGTTTTTGGCGAAACCCTACCTTTAAAAGCTCCGATTTTGCAAATTCATACCTTTTATAATATATTTTGTAAAAGACTACCTTAAAATAAGAATTCTTTGCAAAACGCTACCCAAACTCTCATTTCCGTCATTGACCGTTAGTTGACCAAGTTTCCTTCCATATCTCAACTAAAAACAACATTTTCCCTACAAAAAAAAAAGATATTCATGAATCACTGCACTACGACATTCCTTCCCCTTACCTCCAGTAGCAGGACCTTTTTTCCAACTCTCTTCTTTCACTAATTTTTCTCTCTCCTTTATGCTCAATCACACTTAATTGGATAAGTGGAATGGAGTTTTCTTATAAATATTGATTTGGGAAATCAAAATCTATAGTATTAATTGTACTATGAAATCGAAACGTGTGTAACAACGTCAACTACGGCGACGATTGAATCTCAGACGTCCCCAAAAATTGTACTTCTCGTATAAATTTTGTTACAAAGAGAGAAAGATTTTGAGATGAATTATTGAAGAAGGTAAGATTTGTTAGTAATTGAAGAGGCTTGGAAAATATTTGGGGGTTTCTGGGTTAATTGAAGGTGGGGATTTTTAGGGGAGATTATTAGGGTAATTGATTTGGGTGAGAAAAAAATTGGGGTTTCTGGGTTAAATTAAAGGTGGGAAAATTGGGGGAGTTTTGGGTGAAAAAAATGTCAACTAACAGTCGAGTAAGACAAGAAGTTAATGTAGACGGAAATGAGGGTTTGGGTAGCGTTTTGCAAAGAATTTTTATTTCAAGGTAGTCCTTTACAAAAAATATTATAAAAGGTAGAAATTCGCAAAATCGGAGCTTTTAAAGGTAGGGTTTCGCAAAAAACCCTAATTATTATGTGCTATGATTTGTTTATTATGTGTTTTCCAAAAATTGCTTAAATACTTAACATCGATGGGTCCTAAGATTGGTAAACCTGATCAATGGGTCGTAAGATTGGTAAAACTGTGATACAAATTTATTTTAGATAGCACTATAAGAGTTAAAAGTTTATTTTAAGTAGGATTGTAATAGGCCCATATAATTAGAAGAAGTTCATTGGTGTAAAAAAAAGGTTTTTGTTAAAATCAAAGTGGTCACTATTTATTTATTTAGTGTTTAGTTACCACAACACAATAGGATTGTAATGGCCATATAATTAGAAGAATCTAATCGCGGGCAGATAACAAGTCATTCAATTGCTCAAGAATATCAGCTGGCTCCCAAGTCATCCGCTCTAACTCTTCAATGGCCTCAAAGAAGCATTCACGCATCTCCTCCACATCTCCACTCGTCAAAACTCGGTCCTATTGAACGAATTCTAATAATATTTAATTGTTATAATCGATTAATGATATTTAATTGCTAAAATCGATTAATAATATTTAATTGCCAAAATCGATTAATAATATTTAATTGCTAAAACTCTCTAAAAACACTCTAAAGACAATTGGTCGTTGTGGGAGCCGCGAATTTTAATAATATTTAATTGTTAAATCGATTAATAATATTTAATTGCTAAAAATCGATTAATAATATTCAATTGCTAAAATCGATTAATAATTTTCAGCATCCTAAAATCGAGTAATAATATTTAATTGCTAAAACTCTCTAAAAACACTCTAACGACAATCAGTCGTTGTGGAATCTTCAAAAAAAAGCCTCATTTAATAATATATAGAAGGACTAGTACTATGACCCATTTTCCTTTTAAAAAATGTTAATCCCTTTGATTATTTAGATTTGCCCATTTTCCTTTTTTGGATGGTGCAATATATTTGCCCTATTTCTATTTTTTTGTGTCATTTGTATAGGTATGAGTCCATTTTACCCTTCATTAAAGGTTAGCGACATCCATGTGCACATGGGACAAATGCCATTTAGTGTAAAAAGCCAAAACAACCCCACTATTATTAAACTTTGTGCCCAAATGAAATTGGGCAAATCTAAAGAATTGGAGGAAGTAATAATAATTAACTTACATATTAGTGCTTTAAATATGTTAAAAACCGTATTAGGATTTTAAACTCTAATATTGAAAACGATCAATTAGAAATTTGTTGTGAGAATAACACATATGAAAAATGAAAGTAACAAACATTTTTAAAACTAATCAAGAATTTAAGAGTTGATCTACTATATAAAAAAAAGTGGTCAACGTGCTTTCCAAATTAAATTAGGATTGATTTTCTCTTTCCTGGATTTTATTTGTGCATCAATTTACAGTTGGCGGCGGAGACGGGTCGAATAGAAGTAATGAGACAAAGGATCTGGGTGGTGGTGCGGCAGTGGTTGAAGCGATTGGGTTTGTGACGGTGGTGGGATGAATGGGTGAATATCGAGACTAAAGAGATGACTAAGGAGAGCGAAACAAACAAATGAGGAAAGGTAGTGTGGCATTCCTTTGGCATAAATACGGATTAATTCTTTTGTCTCCTTTCTTCGTTACTCTCATACAACAAAAACAAAATAAAAAACTCCTTGGTTTCTCTCTCGCTATAATTTATGGTCCCAACCCAGAATTTTGATGTTGAATTTTCCCCTCCCATTGTCATTTCTATTATGCCATTTTTCTCCTGTAAACCATTGCCCAATGGGGCTGTTCTTCTGCGCATTTTTAATACAACTCGTATGATTCTCTCACAATTACAAGAATCATTACTATTTAGCTCCCTCCCAACCAGGTATCTTGTTGCCCTTTTTTTTCTTTTTTTTTTTGGAATTGAACTGAATTGTACGACTGTCCGCCGTTGTTCTTCATGTTAATGATAACAAACGAGTTCTAAATTTTTCGTTAGAGATATCACGTAATCAGGGATCGGACAAAGCTCCAAATGTTTGGGATAACCCTTTTAATACAAGATTTTTTTTCTCAATCTTTTCCTATCTTTTGGAATTTTTTAGGCGATGCTCAAAGATTTACGCGAAATTTTGGGTAGATGATGTACCTCACTCTACCCATGATTTCTCTGATGCGCGCAATAGTTAAATCCACCACCTAGACTTTTTAATCCTGGCTTATTGATGTTGTTTGAATTTTCGATAGTTGTGATTTGTCTCATGTTTTATTGTTGATGTTGTTTGTGTTTTCGATAGTTGTAGATGGCTGAAAATAAGTTGCTCGATCAAACACCCACGTGGGTGTTTGCGACTGTATTCATCGCAATGATCACTTTAGGGAATGCCTGGCAAAATTCTTCCAATTTTTGATGAGGGTGAGTACTACAATATATTTTAATTTATTTTTATATTCATGGTATTTTACGTTATCCAACTTTTGATGTCAATTTTTTAGATGTTGTGCAAATGCCCGGGAATAAAAAATGTTAATATCAATTGACTTATATATTTGTAATTTGAAAATATTGAAATATCGTATCAGTACTTTACATATTAGTACTTTACATATCAGTCTTTTCCTATCTTTAGGAATTTTTTAGACGATGCACAGAGATTTCCGAGGAATTTGGGGTAGAATGTTCCAATTGTTGTGGGAGTTCTAAAAAAGCTTGTTTTAATAATATATATAATATTGACTAGTTTAAAGAGTTACACGATTATTATAAAAATATTATATATAATATACGCACCATCAATAACTAAAATCATTATGGAATGGCTAAACAAAGTTTAATTTTAAGGCATAACTATATTGTACATTTATTATTCTTTTTTAATATGATGGTATAATTGTTATATAGACTATATTTATACTTCGAATATTAAATATACTAGGTGAAACGCCCGTGCGTTGCACGTGACACTTTATCATAATTGATTATTCTTATTTATTAAGTTAATCTCAAAATAAATAAGTAAACTATGATAACTAATTAAATGTTTGTTATTTAAAATGTCTCCTAATCACACTCAATCGTCATTGTACATTTGTATGGAGTATTACTTGATCTTTAAAGAATATTCTTGTTTTTTTGTTTATTTTTAAATCATTTTTCACAAAAACCTTAAACTTGTCAACATATCTGTACCAAAATCATACTTAACTTTTCAAAAGTATGTGTAAATGGATCTTATATTGAAATACATTTTGACACGAACTCAATGATACATGTATTGTAATATTTTGATATACGTAACCCGAGTTATAACAGTTTATATTATGTTTCATGTTGATAACTTTATTATGTAAGAGTTTTACAAATATGAACTCTCTTCGCATGCATTTCTTAATGTTTAATGTGGATTAACTTAATATTTTATGTGAGAGTTTAACATATCTTGGATTCTCGTCTTGCATTTTTTGACCTCCTGATGCTCTCAATGCGCTCTAAATTATTAGCTTCTTAACTTTTCAAAAGTATGTGTAAAAGGATCTTATATTGACATACATTTCAACACGAACTTAATGATACATGTATCGTAATATTCTGATATGCGTAGCCCGAGTTATATATGATTATATCATGTTTCATGTTAATAACTTTATTACATAAAAGTTTTACAAATATTGGAATATGTGTGCATTTTTTAATATTTTATGTGGATTATATTAATACTTTAGGTGAGAGTTTATTAAATTTTGGACTCGCTCTCTGCATTTCTTGACCTCCCGACACCCTAAATGCGCTCCAAATTATTCGCTTTTATGTATTTTCATTAAACTGGAAAACTGAGGGACACCACAGTCACATACACAAATTGTAAAACTGGGGGACAACATGTGCACAAAAGTGTAAAACTGAGTGACACCGTGTGCAATGTGTTTTTCCACCAATAACATAATTTCGGGGAAATGTTTTCGAAAAATCAATATTCGAAATTATTTTTGGAAAAATCAATACTCCCTCCGTCCCCCTTAAACACCCCACTTTCCTTTTCGGGGTGTCTTTCTTTAAACATTCTATTTCAAAACTTTCTAAATGTGGTAAGTTTTCACCACAAATCAACCCTCCACCCATTATCTCCAAAAATGATAGACAAACCACTCGTTATCTCCAACAATAATAAACAAATCATCTATTATTTCCAACAATAATAAGTAAACCATCCACTATCTCCAACAATAATAAACAAATCACATTACCTTAATCCACGTAAAATGGGGAGCGGGGTGTTTAAAAGGGGACGGAGGGAGTATTTGGAATTTTTTAAAGAATTTTTATTTTTTATATGTTTTATTAATTTTTTTATTAAAATATAATTAACAGCACTAATTATTTTCACGCCAACCACTAATGACGTCCACGTCATCACTTAACGAAAGTCTTTTAACAGAGTTAGACACAAGGACACCATGTGTCAGGTTGTGTAAAACTGAGGGACACCATAGAGTAGTAGTTTCAAAAGCAGGGACACCATGTGCAAACGTTAAAACTCGGGGACACCACGTGAATTTGCCAATAATATAATGTGTGTATTTCTCATTTTTTAAACTCTCTCGGTATTTCTCTTTTGTTGGACTCTTTCTATGCTCGCAAAGAAGGGAAATCTCAATGCAAAATTCATTATTGATGTCATTTCTTCTTTAAAAGAAAAACAACATACACAAAAAACGGCCTAAGAGAGATATACCAAGGATCCAAAAACAATCATCAACTGTGCAAATATACGCTTGGAGTTATTTACAGTGCATTAGGCCTTGCAGAAGGACACAAACTATTAAACGTTATTTTTAAGGAGAACACAAGAAGACAAATAAGAGAAATGTGTGCAATACTTCGAAAAATTGCCATTCAAACCAATATGCCAATCTCTATGCCCAAGACTCAACTTTGCAACGAAAACAATATCGGACATTGGGTAAAAGATAAAGCCACCCCAATAGGAAAGGATGAAAATAAACAAACATGTACAAAGTGTTATATCCAAATGCAGTTGTACAAGTTTAAGTTTCATATATTGTGATTCAAACCACCGCAACTTTAGCAAAGAACACAATGTTTAATTGTCGTTCACCATTACATTTTAGATTTTTTTTTGTTTTTTTATATATATTTTTATAATATGAATACATAGAACTAGTGAACAATGGTGCTATATTGAACAACTCCTCTATTGTAAGTACCCATTTTCTTATTACAAATATAAATTATAAAAATTAACTAAAAAAATTGTGCAATCTTGAAAATCGTTGACTACCGGGCTAACAAGTATAAGGTAGTACCGATCAAGGATCTACTCCTTGAAAGCATCTCACTTCTTCTTTAAATGTCATTGGTCATTAATATTACACTCTTAAATCTTTAGCAAAATTTACAAACAATTTTGTCCTGCACAACTTGAGGAAAATACACAATAGAATGATTAAAACTATAATCAAACACAGGCCTGGATAAAACCTAGTATGATACTCTATTTAGGCAAGCTCTAAAACACACTTTCTCTTAGATTCATTATCACGTTCTCATTCTTATTTGCCTATACTGGTACAATGTTAAATTAATCAATATTTCGGATTCTTGTAGCAACATTATCGTACTTACTGATCACGGGTTATAACTTATAAATTTCTCAAAACTTCATAATAATGTAAAAACCAAAGTGAACCTATGAAGTCTGATAAATAAGGGAAAAAACAAAAGACACGAAGAAGATGTGATAGAAACAAGAGAAGGAGATCAGAGAGAAGAAATAGGAGGGGGCAGCAGGGCATGGATGAGTCGTCTCCCGCCACATCTTAACACCGAAGAAACAACACAACCCCTCAAATTTTCACATTTTACTCCCACGTGTCCTTTCCTCGTCTTTTACCTCCCCCTCCCTCCAAAAAAAGACATAAAATCAAAAAAATAAAAATAGAAAAACTGAAGCTAGCTCCCTATATCAGTTCCTATACTATACACCTGGGGGTAGTACCCCCAAAATTATTTGAAAAAATAAATCTTATTTGAAATTTATCCACAAAAAAAAAAAAATTGATTTCACGTTTCTTTGAAACGTGTATTCAATGTTTTTTGATTTTTTTTTATTTAACCCTAATATCTAACTTTCTCCTCATTATACGTAACTAATCAATTCAAAAACATATCAAGATTCTTCTAATTCACCAACATTGATCAAAGGTATGTTAATTTTCACTTCTTTTTTTTTTTGGTAAGCAGGTAAAAGATTTTATTCATCCAAAAATGAGAATAAAAACGTTATCTTACAAAAATAAGAACCTTTAAGAAACTAGGCATTAAGAAAATTCACTAGTTCCTCACTTTCTAAATTTTTCCGCCAACTATAAACTCGAACACAAACTAGAAATTTAACTTCAGCTATAATATCCTGGGTTTGCTTTTCTAAATTTGCAAAAATGCGTTTGTTCCGTTCAGTCCATATGCAGTAGACATCAGCAGTAAGACAACATTTACACCAGATTGCCTTCCAATGCTTCTGGTTTCTGTGTTTTGCAAACCAAGCTGCTTCTTGATATAATGTCCATTTCCTGTCACTTACTCTTATCCAATTAAGGACAACATACCACACATGGGCAGAGTGGCGGACCTAGGATTCAAAATAAGTGGGGTCAAAAGATGTGCCAAAATTTAAGTGGGGTCAAAAAGATAATAGAAATGACAATCTCAAGGCTTGAACTTGGGACCTCATATATAGTTCTTGAGCAATTACCACTGTGCTAAGTGAAATTTCATGCTTGCTCCTAACATGGCAAGGTATTTATAATTTTTCAAGTGGGGTCAGGTAAACCCTTTTGGGCATACCTAGGACCGCCACTGCCTGGGCAGAGAAATCACATCGAAAAAATAGATGTCGATGAGATTTTGAGGCTTTCTTGCACAAAGCACATCTATTCACTATTTGGACACCCCTTGATCTCAAGTTATCCACTGTTGCCAGCTTATTTTGGATGGCAAGGCTGGATATGAAACTGTGTTTAGACAAAGCTACACTGCTCCATATTACTTTGCTCCATTTCACTTTAGGCTGAACATCTCTGTAAGCTTCATAAGCTTTTTTTCACACTGAATTTACTGCCATTCATCCAGCTGCAAATCAAGTCATGAAGCTCTGTGGCATTCTGATGCTGATTAATAAGGTAGTCCCTGACTGCAATAATTCCTCTCCATGACTCAGAGTCAGTAGACTTACTCTTAATATCCCAAAAACTTCCTCCTTTCGGACAGTACAATCTTACCCAGTCACACCAAATGCTATTGTGCTGCTTCAATATTTTCCAAATCCACTTTGTCATTATGGCCTTGTTCCATACAAGCACTTCCTTAATGCCAAAACCACATTCATCCTTTGGAGTACAAGAGCTTTTCCAACTCTTAAAGCTAATTTTCCTCTGATTTTCCCCAATATTTCACAAAAAATCCTTACAGATTTTATTGATTTTCTTAATGACTCCTTTTGGAAGCAGAATGCTGGCACACCAGAAGTTTTCTAGCCCAAAGATGATGGAGTTGATAAGCTGGACCTTTCCTGCATAGGATAGGGCTTGGGAAGACCAATGCTTGATTGCTTTGCTGATTTTTCCAATCATCATTTGATAGATTTATGCTTTTAGCTTCTTGGAGTGCAAAGGTATGCCCAGGTATCTGAATGGGAAATGACCTTTGGCAAACTTTGTCTCTTTAAGGATTTGACCTTGAACTTCTCTTCTAATACCACCAAAGTAGATTTCAGTGTTGGAGGGATTAGCCTCCAAACCAAAAACACCAGCAAAAATTCTTAAGCAATCAACCACAGCCATAGTTGAAGGAACATCACCCCTTACAAATATCATAAGGTCATCAGCAAAAGTAAGGTGAGTGAGGTTAAGCTTACCACACTTAGGGTGGAAGGAGAATTGACTGTAGGTAGGCATGTTTCTCAGATACCTTGAAAAGATCTCCATTCTCACTTTTTATGGTACCAAATTTCATCAATATTTATAACAATATTCCAATTCTTAGTTGTGTTTTGTTGTTTAGTAACAAATACTCAAGATCAAGCAAAAAAGAGTTCATCAACACCAAATTTTGTACTTCTCAGAGGTCAGTTTGTTCATGTAAATTGAAATTCTATATTAATTTGTTTTTAGTTCTTGATTTTATACATTCAATAGACTTCATTTTCTAATGTCTAATTCTCCATTTTCATGATATAGTATTAAATTTCAATTATACACTTCAAAAAATTCTATGCACACTTATCTTCACATTTATTAATTATTAATGCTCAATAGTTTGATACCAAAATTTGTTAGTTTGATACCAAAACTCGTTAGTTAAATACCTTTACTCGATAGTTTGACATGGATACTCATTGAATTTAAATGTATTCGTTAGTTTAATATGAATGCTCGTTTGTTTAATATGAATACTCGATAGTTTCAGTATAATGGTCATAACATTTTTAATAATGCTCATTAGGTTTAAACGCATTGTAATTTACCTAACTTCTAATAATTTCTAATGTTCGTTACATTTTGATGAATACTCATACGTTTTTAGTAAACCCTCATTAACTTAGTTTTTTATATAATACTCGTAATTTTGATGTCAATGCTTGTTCGTCAGTTTAATACTAAAACTCGTTAGTTTGATACTAATACTCGTTAGTTTAGCATCTATACTCGTTAGTTTAACATGAATACGCATTGGATTTAAATGTATTCGTTTTGTTTGATAATCGATGTGTTTAGTATTACGCTTATTACATTTTCAATAATGCTCCTTAGGTCCAAAAATTTACCTAATGTCTTTTAATATCTAATGCTCGTTACATTTTGATCAATACTCATACGTTTTTAGTAAATACGGAGTACTCATTAACTTATTTTTGATATAATACTCGTAATTTTGATGTCAATGCTTGCTCGTTAGTTTGATACCAATACTCGTTACTTTGAAAGTAATACTTGTTAGTTTAACATCTATACTCGTTGGTTTAACATGAATGCTCATTGGATTTAAATGTATTTGTTAATTTAATCGTTAATGTCAATGCTCGATTGTTTAATATGAACGCTCGATAGTTTTAGTATTATGCTCATTATATTTTAAATAATGCTCATTAGGTTTCAATGCATTGTTATTACCTTAACATCTAATAATTTCTAATGCTTGGTAAATTTTGATGAATACTCATACGTTTTTAGTAAATACTTATTAACTTATTTTTTATATAGTACTCGTAATTATGATGTTAATGCTCGTTACTTTGACACTAATGCTCATTGAATTTTTAATATGAGCTCGCTAGTTTGATCATTAGTTTGATAATTGATGTGAATGCTCATTTGATTAATGTGGATGCTTATTACTATTTTTTAATAATGATTAACTATTTTTTCCTGAATGCAGAGAGAAATTTTCAATATTACAATGACGCACGATATTGAAAGAGAAAGGAGGACAAAAAGTAACAACGACAGGTCACAATAGAGATTGCAACAACCTGAAGAACAACGCCCCGAGTCGTTGAAGAAGAAAAGACCATCAAAATACAAGCAAATGGGTAAAATAATGAAAAAAAGCAATATGAGTAGCTAGATTAAAAAATGTCTCCTTTGATATTGTTCACGTTTTTTAGTGAGATATCTGAAAAGCAATGGGAAGAAGCTAATTGATGAGAACGTGAGTAATATTTATAGATTAAATAATTTAAAGTTTACAATTGAAGTTTAGTTGTCATATTAATGTGTTTTATTGTTTACTAATTTGTAGAACTCATATATCCATGCAACAATAAAGTCAAATTCCGCACATTCTTTTCGCGGGGTGTTTAAAGAAGATGGTGTCTATATGATCAAAAATTTCTCTATTATTGACAACAAAAACAGTTATCGTGTCATCGCGGAAAATAAACAAATGATACAAATCTACTCAAATACTATCGTGAGAGCCGAGACCCAGCCCCCCAATTTTTCAAAGAGAAGTTACGTTTGATTTGGACAAAATTCCACATCATCGGGTTTGACTTCGGTGATTTTGAAAAACTTCATGAACGCCTAGGAAAAACTTACATTCTAACAGGTAAGGTTTATTACGTTTAACTAAATGCAGTTCTATTTTCAAAATAAGTTTATCATTTACAAATTGACAAATCTTCGATTTTGATAGATGTTATTGGCGAAGTTGTTGGCGAAGGAGCCATCAAAACCATAAAATTCAAAGACAAAGAGGCAAATACCATTGAGGTGGAACTTATTATTTTAATGAAGAAAACAATAAGGATTACCCTATGGGTATAGCTATTGAGGACTACCAAAAGGCAATGTTCGAAAGTGGCCAACAAAAGGGAATTGGAGTTTTCACATCCAATTTGGTGATGGAGTACAACCGTAATTACATCATTCTTCTAAAATGTTCAAATAATTAATGTAAACTCTTTTTAACTATCTTAACAACACTCTATGAATATCAATTGTCTAGATAAAATACACCTATCAACTACTCCATCTTCAAAGATGTACTTCAATCTACGAATTCGGGAAGTCGAAGAGTACAAGTCATACTCGAGGTAATTTATAAGTTTAGAATTTTATTAATATATAAACATTTTAAGTCATTTTGGCCCTATTTAATTTAAATTAACTGCAATTCTCCTATGAAAACATTGGAGATGTCAAAGAAGAGCGTGGACAAAAATGACATGCTTGCCAAGAAGAAAACAATTGCCGAAATTTTGGAGGAAACAACTTTAAATTTTCAACAAGATTTGGTTTACTATTGTCTAGCAACGATAAAAAGCTTCTCAAACAAAAATGGGTGGAATTTCCCCGCATGTGGACGCCACAAAACTTTGGCAAAAATTGCAGGAACATAATTTTGGTGTTCAAAATGTATGTTCGTGATTGACGATGCAGTGGCAAGGTAAGTTATTCACTAAACGTACAACAACTTAAACAAAATAAAATAAAAGTGTCAAAGCCAACGATAGTGAAAAGAATAAAAAAAAGATTGAAAAATGACAAGTTTCTTCATAGCAAGAAATTAAGCCCCAAATACATAGTCATCTGCATTACTACATACGTGTCTCAGTACCCAAAAAAATTTCCTCCAAATGGTCATCATCAGTTTCCAATATTCACGTACTTAGAAAGAAACAAATTAAAGTGAAATGACAAGCATATTGCCTATTTTTCAAAGAAATAACTGACATCATTTTTTTTTTTTTTTGATTTTTGATTTTTGATTTTGGCGTCATTTTATGGCCTTTTTTTGTTTTGTTTTTTTTTTCTCTTTTTTTTTAGTGGTAGAAGTGATGTAGAACAATTCTTTATATTTTTAACTGCATCCTTGTATATAGCTATCTTGTTTTTCCATTTTTTTTTTTTTTGGTTTCACATCGTCTTCTTCATACAGTATCTAGTATTATCTTTCTAGTTCTACATCTATTCACAACACTTTTTCATCATCGTCATTTAATTTCTTGTTTAGTTTCTTTAGTTTATACTTTTTCTAATGTAAATCTATAATTGTGTTGAGCATTGATCATGTATTTTAGAGTATTAATCTATTTTTGTTGAGCATTTCAATAGTCGGTTAAGATTAATTTAGGTATTATTTTTAACATTATGTTTTCAGGGATTATATTGAGCGTTGTTAGAATATGGGTGTATTGTCAAGTATGAGTGTGATGTGAGTACAAGTAATCTAAATTGTGGAAGCATTGGGTTGAATATATTGAGCATTGTTCTTTTATAAATAAGCATTCGTAGGCCAAAAAATCGTAAACAATGTAAAATCTTGCAAATAAATGAATCTAGTACGTATGAAACATGGTAAAAAGGTAGAGTGCCTAATTACATATTAATGCAATATTAATTTCGTGATCAACCACATAAGAGAACCAAAACCCATACTATCAATGTCTAGAACCATATCGATACTGATCAACTCATTCTTGTTGCTAACATTAACCTCATTCCAAAATCGAGACACTCTTGCTTACACCTTCTAATCATCTTTCTCTCTAATAAGGGTATTTAATAGGACGTACTTTTCACTTTGGGAAGCAACACCACACCTATAAAAACATAGAAAGAAGAGTTCTATGAATAATGCATAATCAAAGTTAAGATGCATTGTCAAATTATATAAAAAAAAACCAAGTCATGACCTGAGGAGTAGCTTTCTCCCCAAGTTTTGTCTGTAAGAAAAGCTTGTATCATGGCTGGAAGAGGTAAACCAGGGCGCCCAAGAAAACAGAAGACACAGCAAGAATCAGCACACTCAGACGAATAAAATGGTAGGATTATCGAGCACGACGATGGTGATGAAATGGGGGAGAAAACACAAACCCAGATACGAATTTCGGTGAGTTTTTCAGATATTATTCAATCTGCTATGAATTCGGCTCGGCTAAGTCAGAATAGGAATTTAGAAGTCACGCAATTGAATTTGGAGGATAATTTCCTGAAAATTGGGACTGATAATGATGTAGGAAAGAACATGGATGATGGTGTGAAAACTAATGTAGAATCAGAAGTAATTGGATCAAAAATGGGTAATGATAAGGTGAAAAAATCATGGACTAAGGTTGTTGGAAAACCACAGGCACGTATGAGTCTGTATTTTTGTGAAGAAAGCTTGAAGGAGGAGGATATAACTATTGAATTAGAGGATGTTAAGGAGGAATTGGAATTGTGGAAGCATACTTTGGTAGGACATGTTATTGGAGCTAAGACTGATCTGAAACAAATGAAGCATGTGGCTGAGAAAAACTGGGCAGGAAAGTGTGTTGTGCAGTATTATAGGAAATGGTGGTTTGCCTTTCGATTCACCTCGCAGGAGGATATGGAGATTGTTTTGAGAGGAGGGCCATGGCTAATCTCAGGGAAAACACTGATTCCCAAACAATGGACACCAACAGTGGCACAAGAATTAGATAGAATGACTGTCATTCATGTCTGGGTACTTTTCCTTGATTTGGATCCATATTTGTGGTCAGTTGCAGCATTAAGCAAAATTGCAAGTAAGGTTGGAAAACCACTCTTTGCTGATCAAATAACTACAATGAAGAGGAGACTGTCTTTTGCTAGAGTTATGATAGAGGTAGACATTTCTAAGGACTTGCCCACTGAAGTGATGATAAACACACCATATGGGGAAAAAATTGAGCAGAGAGTGGAGTATGAGTGGGTTCCATATTTCTGCAGGGGCTGCAAGAAAATATGACATACAATCTTAGCTTGTAAGCATAATAAGAAACCTATGGAAAGCAAAGTATATAGGCCTATGCAGCAGAAATCTGAAAAAGAGAAACCAGTAGGAGAAACAAAGGAGAAGGAAGAAGTGAATGAGATACATTCTGATGCACTTCAGGAACAACATATTATAGAGGCAGAGTTTTCGAAAGAGACTGAATCTCCTCCACCACCTAGTGATGATGTGGATTTGGGATTCAAAACTGTGGTAAGGAAAAGCAGAAGCAAGCGAGCAAAAATGTAGTAGGGATTATAAGTAACAGATTTACAAATCTGTTTTCAGGAGGGACTTATGAAGCAATAAGGGATGAAGAGCAAAATAAGGATGAGACTGTTGCAATAGGGGAGGGGGAGCCACCTGATTCTCCCTTATCTCTATGATTATTCTCTCATGGAATGTAAGGGGGTTAAATCAACCCCTTAAACAGCAGGAGCTTAAGGAGCTCCTGTGGAGAAATAAAATAGATATTGCTGGTGTCATAGAGACCAAAATAAAGGAGGGCAATGCTAGCAAAGTTCTTAAGAGTAAATTTGTCAACTACTCTCATGCTCATAACTATAGGTATCATAATAATGGACGAATATGGGTTTTATGGAATGCAAGAATGATAAACTTTGATGTGAAGTATGTCAGTGACCAAATGATTCAAGGAATTGCAACAAACCTGCTTGCTCACTACTCTTTTGGCCTTACTATTGTCTATGCAAAAAATGATAGTATGGGAAGGAGAGAGTTATGGAAGAGTTTGGAAACTAATGTGCCCAATATTCCATGGGTGGTGATGGGATATTTCAATGTTGTGAAGGATGATAGTGGAAGAATGGGGAGAATTCCACCAAATATTCAAGATATGGCAGATTTCAATGACTGCCTAGTGAATGTGGGTTAGAGGATTTGAAGGGTCAAGGTCACTTCTTTACTTGGACCAATAAACAAAATGGGGCGGATAGAGTGTGGGGGAAGCTTGACAGAGCTTTAGTGAATGATAAGTGGCTTCATAAACATACAGCTTCTTTTGCCTAGTACCTTCCTCCAAGCATCCCAGATCATTATGCAGTGAAAATTACTATAAATGTTTTGGAGAAGATTGGAAAATCTTTCAAATTTCTCAATTGCTGGACTGATCATCCCCAATACAAGTTCAGTTGTAAAGAAAGCTTGGGACTGGAATGGAGGAGGCACACATATTTATAGATTGTTCAGCAAACTGAAAAGAGTTAAGCATGCTCTAGGGATTCTGAACAAGAAACACTACTCTAATCTCCCTGATAGAGTGAAGACTTATAAGGAAAAACTAGAGGAGATTCAGAACAAGCTAAAAGACAGGCCTATGAATGATTTGCTACTGGAGCATGAGGAATATGCATAGATAGAATACTGTGAATTGAAGAGGGCTGAGATGAGTATGTTGCAGCAGAGAGCAAAAATCAATGATATTAAGAATAATGACTGCAGCTCAAAGTTTTTCTATGCTAGAATTGCAACTAGAAAAAACCAAAGTATTGTGGGGCAGGTGATTGACAAAGATGGGATTGAATTCACCGATCAAGAAGGTATTAGCAAAGCCTATACAGAGTACTATAAAAGTCTGCTGGGAAAGGAAAAGTCTGTAGAGGATTTTGATGACACCTACATTTCTAAAGACAGTGTAGTATCTGAGTACTGGAAGGATTTTCTGAGTAGAGATGTTAATGAAGAGGAAATAAAAAACGCTCTGGCTGATATCCACTCTGATAAAAGCCCGGGCCAAGATGGTTTTTCAGCTGGATTTTTTTTTTTAAAATCATGGGACATTGTTGGTGTTGATGTATGCAATGCAGTGAGGGAATCTTACAGAAAGTGCAAGCTCAATAAACAAGCTAATGCTACCATTATAACACTTATACCAAAGAAGGAAAATGCTACTTCAGTCACAAAATATAGGCCAATTTCCTGTTGCACAACTTTCTACAAGATTGTTAGTAAGATTTTTGGCTAACAGGCTTAAGAGAGTTTTGCCATAATTGATAGGCAAGGAGCAGTCAGCATGTGTGCAAAATAGGAGTATTTTTGAGAATATAATGGTCTCTCAGGGGCTGATTAAAGAATACAGGAGGAAAAATATCTCACCTAGATGTTTGATGAAGATTGATATTAAGAAAGCCTTCGATTCGCTCAATTGGACGTTCATTAAGGCAATGTTGACAGCTTTGGAATTCCCTGAGAATTTTGTGAACTCGATCATGGAATGTATTAGTTCAACTTGGTTTAGCTTGAAGATCAATGGCTCAGCAAAAGGGTTCTTTAAAGGTAGGAGTGGGGTTAGACAAGGAGACCCTTTATCTCCTTATTTGTTTGTCTTGAGTATGGAAATGTTGTCCAAGTATCTTAGAGAAATGCCAAAAGAAACTCAGTTTTCTTATCATCCTAAGTGTGCTAGAGTCCAGTTGACACATATGGTCTTTGCCGACGATCTCATGATCTTTACTAGGGGAGATTTGCCATCAGTGAGGGCTGCAACTATTTGTCTTGAGAAATTTGCAAAAATTTCTGGGTTGGAGGCTAACCCAGCAAAAACAGATATATACTTTGGAGGGGTTTCAAGATTGGTTAAAGATCAGATTCTCCAAGCCACGGGTTTTTTAGAGGGAAGCTTCCCTTTTAGATATCTAGGTTTGCCTTTGAATCCAAGCAGACTTTTGGCTGATATGTATACTCCTCTTGTGAGCAAAATCAAGAGTAGAATCAGCAACTGGTCAGCAAGCCTGTTGTCTTATGCTGGCAAGATAGAGCTTCTCAATTCAGTAATTTTTTGCATTGAGAACTTCTGGAGTTCAGGTTTTATACTCCCACAACATATAATAGTCATGATTGACAGAAGTAGTAGAAGGTTTTTGTGGAATATAGAGGAAGGAGGCAGAAAACTGACCTTCAAGAGCTGGAAGGGTATGTGCTCTCCAAAAATGGAAGGTGGAATAGGAATCAAAGAAATTCTGGCTTGGAACAAAGCTTTAACGGCAAAATGGTTATTGAAGGTTGTTACTAAGCAAGATGGACTTTGGATGCAATGGATACAATCCTATTATCTTAAGAACTGCAGTATTTGGGAAGTAAAAGCAAAAGAAGGTGATTCAGAAAGTTGGAAAGGTGCATTGAAAGTCAGGGATGAGATATTGCACAAAGAAGGAAGTAAAGATAGGGCAGAGCTGTTGATCAGAACTTGGGCCAAAAATGGCAAATACAAGGTGAAGTATGCATATGAAAGCTTCAGAGAGAATAGGAGAAAGGTGAAATGGTGTAAGGTGATTTGGAACAACACTAATCTGCCAAGCACAGGTTCACTGCTAGTTTGGCTGTGCAGAAATGTCTGCCTACTATCGACAACCTCTGTAAAACGGGATTGGTCATAGTTAACAGATGTTGCTTGTGTAAGAGCAATTTGGAAAGCCATGATCACCTTTTCTTTGATTGTGACTTCTCTAGGAAGGTTTGGCTGGCAGTATTTGATTGGATAGGTATGAAACGAGGAGTATGGAGCTTGAAAAGAGAGCTCAAATGGTGTGCTAGAAGGAAAACAAAGAAGCATTGGCACTTCGACTGGTTTTGCTCAAGTATCACTGCTACCATCTATGGCAATTGGCGGGAAAGAAACGCAAGAATTTTTGGTGACAAGGAGACTGTAGCGGAACAAGTAGTGAAGATAATTCAGGATACAGTTAGTGTTAGATTATTGGCTCTAACAAAAAAAATTGTATGCATAATGAAATAGTTGAGTGTCTAAATGATAATTAGTTCAAGTTGTTTAGTGGAAACCTATTTTTTTGTAAAATATGATTTTGTTTTTCCCGAAAGGATGAATAAAATCTACCATTTTTACAAAAAAGAAAAAAAAAAAAAAAAAGTTAAGATGCAAATTTTAAAGGGGGTTGATTTGGACGTTATACCTTGATTTTGCCATTTACTACAAACTTGTATGGGATATAAAGAAGAAATAGCATTCTCTCTATGCAAGATATGTTTAAAATAGTGCTATGAGATGACCTTGATGATTTACGTGTAGTATATATTTATACTTTTTATTTGTAATAATATTTCATACATGTACGTAATATGTTCATGCATTTTCACCTATGACCTTTGATAGAACCTAGACGGGTACAATGTTTAAGCGTTTCAATATTTTTCATCATCAAAATATTTAATGTAGTCAATGACCAAATTCAAAGTATGTCACATGTACCATACATGGTATCTTTTATTTCACCAATGTACGTAGCATGCAATATGGTCAGTGTAGTGAATGACCGATTTCAAAGTGACACGTATCAGACAATGTTCATAGTAGGAACAATGCATGAGGTTGTAAGTACCCATTTCATTCGCGTACATGTTCAACCAATTTCAAAGTGTCACACATATCTGGCAATGTTCATAGTATGAACAATGCATGAGGTTGTAAGTACCCATTTCATTCGCGTACATGTTCAATGTACATACACATTAATTTTTTTCATCAATATGCAAATGTTCATTGAACGTACAATGCCTTTGCCCGATGGTTGCCAAATGAATCATGAACCAACTCTTCCTCACTATTGTGGAATGAAATATACCCAATAACAAATTGCTACATGTCACTATCTCACCTTCTAAACTCACTTTTATATATAGATATAAGATACTAGTTTATATGTTCGTGCGTTGCACAGACTCTTGGTTTAAACTCAAACTAAATATGTTTATTTAAGCTTAAATTGATCTTTTTATTATTTGATTTAATAAAAACCAAAACTGGTACACTATAAATTATATTTTATTTATTATTTTTATTGTGACCAAACTAAATGAATTTTATTGCAAATGTATTACCTAATTATGAATATACTATCAAGTATACTAAGTTTTTTTTTCATAGGATTTCCATTGATTATGATAGTCCAACACTTCTATTATTTTTATTTTATTTTATTTAACTAGCAATTTTATTACTATCACGTATGCCAACCATAAATGTTAACAAATGGAAAAAACAGATGCGTTAGGAGAATATCACTTAATTAAAAAAGAACATGGAGTTTTATCATGTGCCTTATGCCCAGACCGTTAGGAAAATTAATTCTATAAAGATACAAATTCAATTTAATAAGTGATAATTAGAAAGATCAAAAGGTTGATATTGTTGTAAATTATTCTTAAAAAATAAATGTTAGGTTGATCAAAAGGTTCGGACCGATTCACCTTCATCCATGTGTTCATATCTTTAGAATAAATGACAAATTATTTAAAGAAGTTGGAATAAGGAAAATCGCATGGCTTACTTTGATGTGATGTTATTTTAACGACGAACTATACACTTACGAATTAACTTTATTAAGACGGTGAATATGTTCAACTATTGTCGAACTTTTGGATTTGACTATATTCCCTATCCAATTACCGTATTGGCCTAATCCTGACAATTGAGGCCGAGTGGGATGGATTGGATTACCAAATAAAAAATTATACTACCCAAGTTTTATGCAGGTGCATTTGAATGATGTGAAGTTAATTTAATGATAAACTATGCACCTAATGCTTAACTATATCAATCGGTATATGGTACCCCGGGGGTTCGTAGCTCTAGGAACCCCCAGTTCAAGTGGTATATAATGAGTGAAAATTGAAAACTAATGAGTGGAATTTGGGAGGTAATGAGTGAAAGTTGGGAAATAATGATTGAAATAAAGTTGTATATAGTCATTGGAAATTCAGACATAATGACTGAAAATAAATAATGACTATAATGTTATATATAATGAGTGAAAATCGGAAGATAATGAGTGAAAATTGAGAAATAATCAGTAAAAATTGTAAAATAATGAGAGAATTGGTAATTGTTTTTACATGTAAGTTTTATATATATTTGTTATTTTTATTGAATAATTTAATTGTTTCGATTCATTGAAATATGAAGGTAGATGTAATTTGGTATTGGAATTAGAAAGTACGAAACTCATGGACATGTATGAAATTTGTTGGTCTTGGAAGGTCAAACATACCTTATTATTTGGAATGATATTCACTGAATTGGAATGAGAAAATTTTATGTCTATTTAAGTATGCATGCTCGACATGTATAATCTTGGTTTCATGGAATGTGTCTCAATTGAGACATATAATGTTTGTGTATTTATTAGTGTCGGAGTTGTTACTAAGTGCTTAATAGCTAATTACTGCATCATTCTTAAAGGGTTGACTTAACCATACATAGAGGAAATATACCAAATTGTAGATAGTGCCCTCCCACCCTACCCTTAGTAGTGGAACTGTTGACTAATACATTGATTATTATTGATGCTCTATATTTAGCATTTTAAAACTTTGTTGACATCGCTACGTCGAAGATTTACATGAGATTTTGGTCAAATATGAGATATATAGTGGGGGTTATATGGTTAATTGAATTTTTCATGATAAGGAGATCTATGGACGACTATACTAATTATAAGTTTTATATTATACGGAGGTCTGTTTCATGATTGAGTAGTATCGTGAGAAAGTGATTATTACGAGTTTTCTTAGGAAAATGCTATTATCACATAATGTGAATAAGAAATTTAAGTGTAGCATACGAAATCGAGTTTGGAGTTTGGAGATTGATTGGTTTCTAAAGATTAAAATTGTTCTCGTGTGGTGAATTTGGAATGTTGAACTTGAAATTTATTGACTTGGCTATTTTGGGTTATATGGCTTGATCGATTACTTAATGGATTTGAGTTTGTTATAATTAATATCGTTATGGAAGGTTGCAACTATTTTGGGATAATATGATTTTGGGAATCATGATCTCAATTATTTTCTTTGTATGGGTTTACCTTCAGGAATAGTGTGGTATCTTAATTTGAGTCTTTGGGTTTTATATATAATGTAAGGTGATTGTATTTTGACAAGAATCGGATTAGATTGAAAATTTACTTGGGTCATAAATATTATTCTTTCGGGTTTAAATCTCTTTATTGTTCCATGATATGATTTATTGCGTTATGATTTAGAGAGTTGAGTTTATTGTCAAAGTGACTTTAGTGAATTTGGTTACTTCAAATTTCATTTGGGGTTACTAGTTATGAAGCGATAATTCTTAAAGGTGACTTTATGAGTTTTGTATAGTACAGAGAGTATGGTCTTAATTAAATGATTGAGGATGAAAATAATTTAATTTAGATATAATGGTTTTGTTTGATTTTGATGTATATGATTTTGGGTGCTCGATTAAATTAAATTTTGAAGGTGATAATATGGATCTTGAATATCTTTCGGGTTTTTATGTATATTTTGATTGACTACTATTGAGAAACGATTGTGGTAAGTTAAGGTGTGACGATGACTACTCGAATTGTTCAGAGGGTTTGAGAATTTTGGGATGTGTATCGAATAGTGTTGATTATTTTGATTTAAATGAATGGATTGGTCGATAAGGTTTCTCGATTCATAATTTGTGTATTGACAGGCTAAAGTCGTATGCCTACAAATATAAATTATCGATGCTAACCTAAAACGTAGTAAAAGGGAAGCAAGGTTCGTATCCACAGAGAACGGTAATCGTCTAAGTATGTAAAGTAACCAATTGGGGGGGTTTTGTGAGTGTATATGATCAATTATTCAAAATGCAAGAGAGTAATTCGTAAACAATTGGGGAAAAGAATCTCGGTCAATTAATGTCCACTATCATTCACCTAATTGGTCCTAATTATCAACTAATCCTAATTCGTTGAGTACTTAATTGTAGAAATATAGTTTCCTATCGTTTCTTAATTGTAGCTAAGAGGAGAGATCAACCCTACCTAATAGCCCTAATCGGTGGAAAACAAAGACGCGCGCCTAAATTCAATCCAGCGAAAGCATAAAACAATTAAACGATATCAACTAAGATTAACAAGATCTAGACACACGCGGTTTCGATCTTCAATTAATATGTTTATTCTCTCTAACCTAATACCGATGTTCAGCATAGAAATACTAGGCTAGTTGCTACTAGTGGATCAACAATCTAACAATTAGTCTTTAAATTGTTAATGTAGCAATATGATAGATTTAGGTCTAATTAGTTTGCAACCTAATTGAGCAATAAATCAATCAATAACAATAAGCATGAGAGAATAAACAATACTCAAACGAATAAAGGAATTAGAATCAAACTCACAATTGTCGGTGAATAATAGTTTCGATTAATCGATCCGAGAATAAAGGTCTTTAGCCTTGCATAGTCTTGAAAATAATCTCTAAAAGTTCTGAATCCTGAATGATTAAAACTACCGAAAGTTTAAAGTATAAATACTAAAAAATTATAAAACGGGATTAGGAAACCCGTCAATACGCCGACACAGCAGCGGACGAGTCGTCCGGATCGGGACGACTCGTCTTCCTGGCACCTTATGTGGATTTTGCTGAAGTCTCTACAAGAGTCGTCTGGAAGTCGTCTGGATCGGGACGAGTCGTCTGGACGACTCGTCTGATTGACGACTCGTCAAGAGGGGTGGCGGTTCCACTTCAAGTGAAACCGCCACTTCCCATGGCGGTTTTATCACCGAACTGAGTATAAAAAATCGAAATAAAAATTTTGTCAAGGGTGAAACCGCCATGGGGGTAGCCGTTTCACTTGAAGTGAAACTGTTACCCCCCATAGAGGTTTCACTTTTTTTTTTCCAAACATTATACGCGTATTTGGGGAAAAAAAACATAACTCACCCAATTCACCCCCGACTCTCACCCCGACTCACCCCCAACTCTCCACATTACATCCTCTCTCTCCTGCTCCGACTTACCGCCCCTGCTCCGTCGTCCGCCGCCGCTGCCCAATTTTACTCCTACACTCCTAATCTATATAATAATATTAATAGACTAACATATAAGAAGTGCACTAATCCAACGTGTCGCGGTGGGGCGAATTTAGATCAATTTTTAATTCAAAACAAATCATAGAAGCATCATAAGTACATGAAAAGGTATTCATAAATATATGAAATATATAAACCATTAATATGACAATAAATTATAGGACTGATTGAATTCAAAAGTGACCTTTCATCTTACTTTCAACATGAGTTTTACTTATTTATGTTCACTTTAAATTATGGATAAATTGAAGTTATTTTATTTATTATAGTATTAAACATGGTAACTCTTGACTATTGGTTTGCCAAATTTGTCGGTTACATGTCAATTCGAATTAGTATATATACCTTGATTTTTTGCTTGATTTTGTTGACAAACACATGCATTGCGCAATACGTTTTTGAGAGCGAGAAACATAGTTAGGGGAAGAACAATATTTATAGAGTTGTAAACAGAGTTATTTTTCTAAAGTCATGAAGAGAGGAAGCTTCCTCTCCAAGTAGTCCGTACAACACGAACAGCTTGATCATGGCGAAGGAGCAAAGAGGTAGAGGACGGCCCCGAAAACAAAAGACACCAGTAGAATCGGCGGAATCTGAGGAAGAAAATGGTACTAGAATCGGAGGAGATAACGATGAAGAGGGAGAGAAACAGCTGGAGAAATCAACCTTGAATAAGCTTCTTGAGGAAGCTTTTCCTAAATCGGGTAAGAATACTAAATCAAAACAAAATTCAGCTGTTAATACTCAAATTAACAGCAGCAATTCAGGAACAATTGATGGAATTGTGCCCCAAATCCCAATAGTAGTGAATGTCGAAAACCAGGATACGGAAATGGGGAATAAGGATAATGGGAAAACTGAGGAAGCTGTAAACCAAACAAAAACATGGAGCAAGGTGGTGAAAGCTAAACCTAAAAGAGGGATGAATCTTCATCATTATGAGGATAATCTGGAGGCAGAAGAAATTGTCATAGAAGTGGAGGATATTAGGGATGAGCTAAGTTACTAGGAAAACACTCTAATTGGGAATGTAATAGGATCGAAGCCTACAATTAAGATCATGAAGGATTATGTTGGAAAGAATTGGCAGAATTTTGAGACTCCTGATGTCAAATACTTTAAGCGGGGCTGGTTTAGCTTCAGGTTCAGCTCAAGAGAGGAAATGAGTAATATGCTTAAGGGAGGTCCATGGAGAATGGGTGCAAATACTCTTATTCTGAAACAGTGGGAACCTGGGATCGCTCAAGAGCTAGATAAGATCAGCACTGTTCCGGTCTGGGTATTATTCCCAGAGCTAGAACCATGGTGTTGGTCGGAGGTTTCACTAAGTAAGATTGCTAGCAAGCTTGGCAAACCACTGTATGCTGATTACATGACAACTTATAAGGAGAAGCTGTCATATGCTCGTGTCATGATAGAGATTGATGCTCGAAGGAGTTTCCAAATGAAATACTGATTAGTACACCATTCTCTGGCAAGCAAATGCAGACAGTCATGTATGAGTGGGTCCCATTCTACTGTAAAGGGTGCAGTAAACTTGGCCATGAAATACAGAACTGTAAGCTTCAGAGGGTTAAGGAAGTCAAAACGCAAGGCAAAGTTTACAAACCAGTGAATAAGGATAAAAAAGAGGAAAATGGGATAAAAAAGAGGAAAATGAATTGTAAGCTCTGAGAATGCTACACAGGCAGTTCCTGAACCTGGTGTAGATGAGGGTCAGCAGCAAGTCATCCTAGATGACCTGAATCATAAGGATGGAGAGTCGCCAGGAGGATTAACACCTAGGAGTAAGGGTATATCAGTTGAAGGGACTCAGGGAAAGGAGCATCAACAGATTGTTACAAGAGATCAAAAATTGGAGTTGATGGGTAAGCTAACCCCTGCAGCTGACTACTCAGCAAGTGACCAGGAATTGGGATTCACAATCCAAACCAGGAAACAGTCAAAAAGGAGAAGTAAGGCCCAGCATCAGATTATTTCTACTCAAACTGGAAATAGTTTTGCGAGTCTGATTAATGAAGCAGGAATGCAGGTTTGAGCATATTGGGAGAAAACATTGATTTCTTAGGGGAAGAGGATCCATCCGACCCTCCAACTCAATGTTAGTATCAACCTGGAATATTAGGGGGGCTTAATGAAGCCCTTAAACAACAAGAAATCAAGGATTTCTTGTTGGAAGCAGAAGTTAGATATGTTGGGAGTATTAGAAACAAGGGTGAAAGAAAGGAAGGCTAGTAGTATAATAAAAAGGCAGTTTTCCAGCTGCGAGGCTTACACTAACTATAATTTCCATAGAAATGGAAGAATTTGGTTATTGTGGAAGCCTCAGCAAATAAGAGTGACTATATTTCAGGGGCATGCTCAGTTTGTGCACTGTAAAATAGTTCACATAACCATTAATAAAGAGTATCAGGTGACAGTAGTTTATGCTAGCAACGATGCTGAAAATAGGAAAGAACTGTGGAAGGAATTAGTCTCCATTAACCCTGGAAATTTGCCTTGGATTATTTTGGGAGACTTTAATGTGATCAGGGAGAGTAAAGAAAAGGATGAAATCCACCCTCCTAGCATCTCAGACATGACTGATTTTAACACCTGTTTAAATCACTGTGGCCTTGATGATATCAGAGGGCAAGGGTGTTACTTCACTTGGACAAATAATCAAAGTGGAGATACAAGAAACTGGTGCAAGTTAGATCGAGCCCTAGTTAATGCTAGATGGGTGAATGATTTTCCTAATTCTTATGCAGAATTCTTACCAGCAGGAGTTTCCGATCATTCTCCAGTCCTGGTGAAAGTTCTTGAACCTCACAAAATCAAAAGGAACTTCAAATACCTAAATTGATGGGAAAGTCAGGCAGATTATAAGCAGATTGTGGAGGAAGCATGGAACTGTGGAGTGAGTGGGAATAGGATGCAGAAAATTTTTCAGAAACTTAAGAATGTTAAGAAGGCTTTGACAGTATGAACAAGAGACATTTCTCCAAGCTTTTAGAGAGGGTAGATGAATGCAGGAAGGAGTTATTGGAGACTAAGGAGAAAATGCAGAAAAGAATGTCTGTTGAGCTGTATAGAGAAGTTGAGGAAATAAAAGAAAGATATCAAAAGCTGAAGAAAGCAGAAATTAGCATGCTTAGCCAACGAGCAAAACTTCAACACATCAAAGAAGGGGATTGTAGCTCAAGATACTTTTATGCAAAAATTGCAGAGAGAAGGCATCAAAGTCTAATTGGAAAAATCACTGATATGAATGGAGTTACCCATACTGATCAAGATGGCATCATTGCCTCTTTCATCGATTACTATAAGAATTTATTGGGAGCTGATCATCCGGTGGACTCAATTGATGATAGTGTCTTTAGCAAGGGGCCCAAGGTTTGCAATGAAGATAATAAGAAAATCACAGGGCCTGTTACCAGGGAAGAAATCAGGAAGGCTTTGTTCGACATTGACTCGAACAAAAGCCCGGGGCATGATGGATATTCTGCAGGGTTCTTTAAGACTAACTGGAATATGGTTCAAGATGATTTTACTGCAGCAATCCTGGAATTTTTCATCACCAAAAAAATGCCCAGGCAAGCTAACAGTACACTTATTTCTCTCATCCCTAAAAAAGAGAATCCTGCCAGTGTCACAGAGTTTAGGCCAATATCCTGCTGCTCAACATTATACAAAACAATCACAAAGCTACTTGCTAATAGGATCCAAGACATTCTTCCTAAGCTCATAGGGCAAGAGCAAGCTGCTTTCATCAAGGGTAGATGCATTTTTGATAACATTATGCTTTCACAAGCACTAGTTAAGGGTTATAAGCAAAAAAATGTCTCACCTAGATGTCTGATTAAGGTGGACATCAAAAAAGCTTTTGACTCCTTGAATTGGAGCTTTGTGAAGAGCATGTTGGAGGGTTTTGGTTTTCACAATCTTTTTGTGGAATGGATCATGGCATGCATCAGCAGTCCTTGGTTTTCCCTGAAGATTAATGGGAAGTATGAAGGCTTCTTTGCTGGGAAGTGTGGTTTAAGGCAAGGTGATCCACTCTCTCCCTACATTTTTGTCTTGAGTATGGAGGTGCTCTCAAGGCTGCTGAGACAGATGCCTAGTCAAGCTAATTTCTCTTTGCATCCTAAATATGCCAAAGTGAGGCTTACCCACCTCACTTTTGCAGATGACCTGATGATCTACACTAGGGGTGACATGCCTTCAGTCAAGGCAGTATTGGGATGCCTTAATAAGTTTGCTGGGATGTCAGGATTAGTTGCCAATCCAGCAAAAACAGACATATACTTTGGAGGGGTCAAAGATAGGGTTAGGGAATTAATTCTGGAGGAGACAAGATTCACTGAAGGCCAGTTTCCTTTTAGGTATCTTGGTATACCTTTGCATACCAGCAAACTGAGCTCAGATACTTATCATATTCTTCTGAGAAAGCTTGAAGCATCTATTCAGCATTGGTCAACCCAATTCCTTTCCTATGGTGGAAAAATTCAACTTATCAATTCAATGGTTTTTGGTCTCGAAAACTTTTGGAGTGCTAGCTTACTTATCCCAGCTGGAATTATCAAGAAAATCAAAAGGCTTTGCAAAAATTTCCTTTGGGGGATTAATGAGGGCCAGAGAAAAATGGTCTATAAAAGCTGGGATAGTTTTTGTGCTCCTAGAGAGGAAGCTGGAGTGGGTATCAAAGAGGTTCTTGCTTGGAACAAAGCCATGTTGGTGAAATGGATTTGGAAAATCAGTGAGGAAAAGGGTGGGATGTGGCTAAGGTGGATTAAGGCTTACACCATGAAAGGGAAAGATTGCTGGACTGCTCAGGTCAATCCAAACAGCTCGGAATGCTGGAGAAGCATTATGAATGTTAGGGACGAGATACTACGGAGCTGTGGTGATGCGGGAGCCAAGCAAGAATCGAGTTATGGAGTTTTCCTAAACTCATTCGAACTTAGAGTTTTCCTTATTTACTTAGGGAGTCTTATTATTAGTTTCCGATAATTAGTATTCCTAATTCATTTGGGAAGTTTGGTTATTTAGTAAGTTTTAAGTTAGTTTCCTAATTCTATTATAGCTAGAATTAAGGCAATAAGCTAGACATCTCTACCCTATATAAGGTGAGATAGTCTCATGTATTGAGATAGACAGATTTCAGATTACAGTTGAGTATTAATATCGAAGAGTCGAAGGGAGTTTCCTTCAAGTTCTTTGTGTGGTTGCTTGCGGGCGACAAACTCATGCGTGAGTGTTAAATCCTTTGCGGAGGATCGAATTAAGGGTTGCGGCTCTTTGAATTCGGCAGGTTCAATTACTTGCGGGTATTGAATCATATCTTTATTGATTTTCTTTAGTTTATTTTCATATAGACACAAAAATAGGTTCTTAGTTTTAATTCCGCTGCAAAAACTCTTAGTGTGTTAATTCTAGATTAGCATACGCATCATGTGGAAGTCCTGAGGCATCTGTACTAACAGATGTGCACTTTGTGAAGCCAACGAGGAAAGCCATGAGCATCTGTACTTCAAGTGCAGATTCTCAACAAGTATCTGGCACTCTATTTTGGACTGGCTTGGTATAAGCAGCAGAGAGTGGAGTCTGAAAAGAGAGTTGAAGTGGATCATTTATAGAAGAAAGCAGAAGCATTGGACAACAAGATGGACTAAATGTTCTCTTGGGGCAACAGTTTATTGGATATGGTATGAGAGAAATGCTCGTATCTTCAGGAACGAGAAGCATAGAGTAGAGTGGATAGTTAGTAAAATTAAATTCCTAACTTGTGTCAGATTGTATAACTGGTTTGGAAAGGACATTCCTAGGAATGTTATTGATAGTTTAGCTAGCTAGACTGCCCTTAGTTTGAGGTCGGTTATTTTTGTAAGATTTCTCCTATTTTTCCCCGTTTTGTGGAAGAATAAATCAAATTTCTTACAAAAAATTATTTATAGAGTTGTAAAAATAATGTTCCTATAGAGTTTGTATTTGTACTATTATCAAATTATTTATTGGTTGTTCTTATTTAGAATGTAAATGTCAATTTTTTATATTCTATAGACACTATTATATTGGAGTTCAATCGTTTTGTTCACTTCTTATTTTGATTGTAGTTGATTAGCTACGTGTGATTATAATGTTTTTTTTTTTTTTTTGCAATTCGTAATAATTCAATCACTCACTGCTGGATATAAAGAACCATGACCAAGTCAATTTCCTTATACAACAACTTAAAAGAATGTTAATACCTATTAATTTCATTTATTATTGTTGTTACTTTTCAATATTGTTTGATTATTTTTAAAATCAAAATATTCAATGACTAACAAAAAATGTTTAAGTTAACATATGCTAAATAAATAAAAATTTACAATTTCCCTCAACTCTTATACTTTACCATATAACCACTTCGATTAATTAACTAACTACGAAGACCTCTATTGTGTTGGTTTTATCAAATATCTTATAGAACGTGTAGATTTATGACAAAAGAAAATAACTTGGGATCACATGCTCAGATGACGATTTTTAGACGAAGATGATAAGTTGTGGGAGCTGCATGTATTGGCGGGGTTATGTGGGAGATTGGTTGCAATGAGGGAAAGTGGACTGTAGACACAAAAATAAGTACGGAGGAGAAAAAAAAATCATTGATGAAAGAATTGAACTGAATTCAAAAGAGATAATTGGTGGCTTTGTCCGACCCGTCGAGTTGCCAAGAGTAATGATAAAGACTTTAAACCCTACAAAAGAACGCATACCCGCAAACATAATTTCAAGTAGGGGCAAATACAAATGGTTCATGAGTTTTATAATTATTCCTGTATTAACTAATAAAGAGGTAGTTGAACTAAAATGATTTCATGTCTGGGGAGTCGTTCATTGTGTGATATTGTTCTGTGATTCTTAATACAACTAACTTAATTAACACTTATTTTCCAAAGAAAAAGAGCACTCCATATTTGGTCATCTAGGATGATGATAACACACGCAAAATAGACTCATATTTGGGAATAAGAATCCTCTGTATATTTTGTGTTCTACTCCATGTATTAGTCCAATCAGAAGTTTAAAAGTTCAAAAAAATTTGTTTAATAATTTCATTTGTCTTTTTAAGATAAATATTTTTTGTAAAATATGACTGGAGAGGTGCAGGGAGTGAGATACAAGAATTATGGCGAAAGAATACTCACTCCTCAATTTGGACCTTTAATTATTTATATATAGAAAATTGGTTGAGAACAGTTTTATTGAAAGAGAGATTGTTGCTTCTCTTCTACTGTTTAGAAGAAAGTTTGCCATGTATAATCACCCTAAGATAATGATAATGAACACGATAGCTACGCACAAATTGTATTATAATCAAAAGTGACTCTCATCGCCATGTTCGAAAATTCCCATTCATTTTTCATTTAATTTTGGAGTATTAAAAAAATTAGAATTCGGGGGATACATATTATATGATTTTTGTACTCAGTCGCTATTTACTTATAACTTTTAGCAGGCCCGTGAATCCACGGGCGCCAAAATTGGTTGTTCTATTATTTAGGTAATGTGTCTCTCTCCTTAATTTAAGTTAATTTCATTCATTCTAATTTAGGTTAGATTCAATTCATTTGTTTAATTGTTTGTGTTTTTAGTTAGCTAGATTACTAATTTATTGAATAATTTGTTTTGTTAGTATTGATAATGATTTGCATTTTCATGGGTATATAGTAAAAGTTGAATTTTGAGAGGTTTTGTATAATATTGTAATTAAACCACCCTAATTTAGGTTAGTTTAAGTTCATTGACTTGTTTTTTAGGTTAGATTACTAATATATTTAGTCCAATTTAGTTAGTATTGATGCTTGAGTTTAGTTATTAAAATTTCTTGGTTGATGACCCATTTTAATTATTTGCCCAACGGTATGGGTGACGCCGTATTTCATAGCCATATTCGAGTGTATCTTCTCATCTTGTTTGGTACTGTTCTATTTCCTGATAAGAGTGGGGATGTAGTTCAAGTGATCTATTTGCCATTGTTAAGTGATGTCAGTAGATTGGATGATTACTCGTGGGGAAGTGCGGTACTAGCAACATTGTATCGTAACTTGTATCGAGGGTGTTGTAAGGGTGCATTAGAGATAGTCGGACCTCTTATTCTTCTCCAGTTGTGGTCTTGGGAACGTATTGTTATAGGACATCCTATGAGCATAGGACCATTAGAATATGATGAGGATGAGGATGAGGATGAGATTATATCTAGTCCATTTGGGTCACAACATATCTATAGGAGAGATGCATTAGGACGTAAGTGGCTTATGATCGATCGACGAAGAGCCGATGGGATTTTCTCTTTTATAGAGATGCATTTGATTGTATGACTCATGATCAAGTAAGTTTACTTATCCAATCCATTGTTTTGTGACTTTTTAAGCATGAAAATAATTTGGTAATTCACTTATTTATTTGTTTTATTTTAGTTTATTTGGCAGCCTTATACAGCGGATGTCATCTCAGTTCTCTCTCCGATTTGTTCTAAGGATGAACAAGATTGGTGTGTTTTGGCTCTATGGTCTGCTTCGATTTTGTAGAGTGGCATTGTCCGGATCGGGTAGTACGCCAATTTGGTTTGAAGCAAACAATCTTGGTGGATTGTGATACTTCGGTGGCTCTTCATAAATCCACAATGTCTATATTGATTTATGGCGTAGGCGTCGAGAGAGGGTGGTGGCTATTACCGATGTAGATGATGGCACGATGGATTACAATGATCCGTATATGGTTTGGTATCGAAACCATACTCGTCGTATCATTGGAGCTGTTAAACAATCTCATGGTGGCCCGGTTTCCTACCGTCCATCTTCTCCCTCAATTCAATTGCTTGTAAGTATGGTTTATCGTTATTTCACTTTTATTGAATAGTAATTGGTAGGCAATTGTCGTGGGTTGCACCAAATTAATTCAATATTTATCCTAAAACTATGTAGTAGGGCAAGCAAGTTTGTATCCACAGGGAATTAGTTATTGTTAATGTATGTAATGTCGATTGGGTAACCAATTGGGGGGGTTTTTGTTTGAAAGTTGATTAAACTAAGCAATGAACAAATAAGTTGGAATCAATTAAAAGACAAGCCTTGGTTCTTGTTTCAATCCACTACCAATTTATCAATTGATCCTTGAAGATCATTTATCTACTTATGTGAGCACTTTGTTGCGAAACCGAAATCTCTATTCTTCCTTTAGTAGTTATTTAGAACGAATCAGCGTATCATAAACAACTGTAACTATCAATCAATCTAGAACACGCGCTTTTCAATAGAAGCAATTAGATCTAGAAGAATATCAACACAAGTAGACAATTCAAACACACCCGGTTCAAATCGCTTCAACGCGAGCTCTTTGAGATATCTCTTTACGAATATAAATCAATTCTCTCTTTAATCAATTTAACGTTGAATCAACAATCAATTAGAAAGATAAAGTTGCTACTTTCCTACCGATTAGATCATATAAGTTGCTAATACTAGTAGGCCTCCTAGCAAGAACAAACACAATCTATAAGAATTATAGTGCAAAGGAATTGATAATACTCACAATAGGATAGATAAGTAATAATCTCACAATCTGGCGATAAACGGTAGCTTCGATTCACAATAACCAAGATAGGAGATTAGTTCTCCATAAATCTTCAATACAAGCCGTCAAAATACTCTAAGTTGCAAAGTTGTGAAAATAAACGTAAAACCTAGGTATTTATAATTTCCAACGAAAAAAATACGGAAAATAGAAAGAAATACGGAAAGATTATTCCCGTCGCCCGCCGCGGACCGCCGAGCCAAACGCGTGATCCGCGCCACTCTCAGACGCCGACCGCCGTGCTTTGAGTGCGGTCCGCGGCCAACCTTTGTGGTCCCGTCTTCAATCTCGCATAACTTCTTTGTTACTTATCCGGTGAAGGCGTGTAACCACGTTTTAGAAAGGTAAGATCATGAACTTTCATCTCTACTTGGTTTCAATGCAAAGTTCCAAATATTCTGAGAGATATGAAGCTCCAAAGTTCGCCTTGCATAACCGGACCGAATTTCAGCATTCTTAAGATTCCCAAATCGTCATGATAACCACTAATTCTTGTATTCACACCAATAATATAATTAGTAGTCAAATGATCCAAAAACCAACGTTAAACACTTTAAAAACCCGACTTTAACCACAACAAAATAGCGCAGATCAGTAATCATGTTTAGGAAATAATTAGTGCAATTTTTTGATTTTTTGTGGTTGTAGACCTATAGGTTTGCAACTCTGCACATGAGGTGTGAGCATGACCTTCAAGCTGCACTAAATGACGCATCTAGTGTCAATTTTGTCCAAACTTTAACCGACATTCGCAAAAATTGCTCTGAATGTCTCGAGAAGGTGGGATTTTCACATCTTATCCAACAATCTTAAGAACAACTAACCAAGTGCAAGTTTGGAGGATCATTCTCCTCTTATACAATATATGCGTCGACGTAGAGTTGGTTCTCCTATGACACCAATTATGGAAGGCAACACTCCGGGTTTTTCCTCAAACCAACCCACTTCCTCAAGCCAACGTCGAGCTACACGTCGCCGCCGCCTAGCGGAAGATTAGCTATTAATATAGTAGTTTGTAATGTATGGGAACAATTTGTCAAGTTTATGTTATATTTGACTCTTTCTAGTGTGTAAAAGACGTTTTAAGTTATGAAATAAGATGACATGTCATTCGAGTTCTCATCTTGGGTTGTTATTGGTGTTATTGAACGATTGTGGTCGTGACATTTTGGTTTGGGTTGTTTGAGTTGCAGGTGAAAGGGAAATGAGGGAAAATACCCAAAAAAAAAAAAAAACAAATCTAGAACCGCCACGGAGAGTAGCGGTTTCATAAGCTGATAAACCGTCACTCTCCATGGCGGTTTCATCACAGACTCAAGGACCACAGAAAATGGAAGCATGATTTTGGGCAAGGGTGAAACCGCCATGGGAAAGTGTTAGTTGTCCTAGCGCTCCCTTTGGCTCCATTACTGCTTCCAGGTAAGGAGACGTCATCCCTTCGGGATTGAGGATGAATTTTCTCAGGTAATCTAGAGAAATTTGGTACAGATTGAGGTTCCAAGAGGAAGACCGTGGCTGGAACTTGGAGCGCTACACCATACGCGATCGGATTGATCGGCAGGGCAATCGGTGGGACTTGATTGGAATGGCCGGCTGAAGGCTGGATCGGGTTGGTGCTGGATTTTTATGAAGGCAGGGCAGAATTCGTCGTCGTCCTCCAAGTCCATCTGATCGTATTCCGCTAATGAACCATTGAAGTCCCAGATCAAACTTCTCATTGATATCTTTCAGGCTAAGGCAGAGGAAGGGGTTATTTGTTTGAGGGTGGGGGAGGTTGAGGATGGTGAAGGTGAGATCTTTTAGGATGTTTTTGCTGGTGTAGACACCCGACTCGGGGGCTTTCCATTTTATAAGCCCGATGATGAGATGGATAGTGGACAACGGTGAAAGGTTTCGTTACCAACGTATTCGACCCCAAGGTCTTGACCCAAGTACGTATGAGCCTAATGACGAGCATGTTTGGTCTTAGTGGCCCATTTTCTTTACTCGGGTTTAACAATCTGAATTTAGCCCAATAATTATTAAATACTATCATATTTTCCAATAAATTGTTCAAGCCCAACTTCTAGTGAAGACTCAAGGTGTACGTGATATAGGTACCATTTCAGCCCATCTTGGCAACCGAGTGGCAAATCTCAAGTTCATTCACGACTCTTCATTCCTGTTTATCTTCAAGTTTTCTATCATTATCTTTATCACTTAACAAATAGATTATACATTTTTGATATTTAGAAGATATTACGTGGGTAAAAGATAAGATAGAACGCAGTTGGCAACTCATTGGCAACTGAAAACTTTCTTTGTATTTTGGGTGGGACTCTTTGATTAAAAGATAAGATTGATCCCCATTTGCCTTCTTCTCCAAGCAATAATCAGCTGCTAAATAACCTCCCAAAACCCTATAACATTTGATATATATGTCCTCCATTTCTCAAAGAGGGGCGGCGAAGGCAAGATTAGCAAAAACAACAACAAAGACATAACTTCACTAAATTCCTTATTCTCACAATATCGAGAGCAAGGTAAGCTTATATACCATACACATATCATCCAATCGACGGGGAATCACGATAGTTAGGTTACCGCGACGAAGGTCGAACTTAGATCGTTGGGCTCAAGGACAAGGGTTGGACGCGTTGGTATATGAAACCGAGATCCGCACGACAACACAAGTATGTCCACCTGAGGGCCTCTTTACTTCTCTGAAATGTTTCGAAAATTTAATAGTCTCATTTTACTGATTTGGCTAGCTCTTGTTTTCATAATGTGATTTACGTTAGCAATAGCATGATCTTTTGTTCATTTGTACTCGGTGGTATAACATCTAGCTATGATTGATACATCTAGCTATGATTGATACATAAATTCACTAAAACTTCTCAATATCTCTTTAAATTGTTGTAAGAGGTAATTATCTACACCACCATTTTCATATCTCCTCTCCTTAATTTTTTCTTTCGACATACCGTTCATGTGTGGGCTGGGGGCATGTTTTTTTTGTTTTCTTACTAATTTCAAACAAACAACTGAGCCATATATATATATATATATACTATGTTGATGTAACATGTAACTAACAAATTTGGCAAATAAAAAACCAAGAGACACAATATTCAATACCATTATTAAGATGCTGATTAATTTTTTTTTTTTGGTGCTGATTATTGATTCAATAATGATGAAATTTATGCTTATTAAATTTATAGAAGTTGAAATGTTTTTTGAACGTTTGCAAAGACAGCTCAAGAGACTTGATGTAATATGAGAGTGACATGCATGTAGGCTGATGATGTGGAATTAAATTAAAACAATTTGCCATCGACATGCCATGAGGATTGTATGAAATCTTTTTGTTAGTCTATTAATATTATCATAATAATAATAATAATAATAATAATAATAATAATAATAATAATAAAAATAATAATAATAATAGATAGATAGATAGACCCACATATATGAAATAGTGTATTACATGGAGGAGAGAGAAGAGAGTTGAACATTGGGACGACATGTAAGATTTGAGTTGGATTTTTTTTGCTCTACATGCTTTCAAAGACGGTCACGTAGGTGTGGAAAATTAGCCTATTAAAGGTACAGTATAGATAGATAGATTAATTAGTTGTTATTTATTTGGCAATTGACAATATTACCCCCAATATTATAAATATATTATTTCTTATTTAAGTAATGACATATGGGTCATTTTAATTAATCAATTTTAATTCCACGTCTTTATACCTCCCCTAGGTATTATAATCCTTATCCCATCGGTAATCTCATCTTAATCTCCTAATCCCCTTACCAAACATGAAAATTTGGCTTATGTGGAATAATAATCTCGTTCCACCCTCTAATCACTCAAACCTATAAGGGTACAATTTTTTTTTTTTTAATACCAAAAGTTTACTCCTACTACTCAAAGAGTTCTCCCCATTTCGAAATGATGTTTTGACTAGTTACGTTGAGGTCTACTTTTACACCATATGAAAGACCCGCTTGCCTTAAAATTAAGGAATTAGTAGAATGTAAATGCTAAATAGAACATTTACTGATTTTTACAACAAATGAACGATTTATTTGGTCAATGCTCCCTCATGCCCTAATTAAACTTCCTGCCCCTTCTTGCGTACTTCCTCTTGCCGTAAGGAAAGGTAATAAATAATTTTAAGTGATTTATTTGTTAGAATTATTTAATAAATAACTTAATTTATCACCGAAATCTTATCCCTGATTATTATCTAGACAAAAACGTAATATTTTGGGGATGAGAAGAACAAAACCGAAAATTAAAAAAAAAAGAGCATGAGAAGTTTTAAAATGATCAGAGGAGTAGCTTTCAACATGACCAGTCAAACCAACAAAATAAAAGGAGGTAAACTTTTTTTTTTTTTTGAAATAAACGGAAATTCATTAATCTTATCGCCAAACGGCACTTACATCAAGAATTATGAAGATACAAATATCATCAAATAAATCTAATTGAGACAATTCTTCCCTAATTAACAAATTTGAACCCTTGCACGTCGACATCTTTGCGTCTTTTATCGGCATCGGAGATCTATGTAACTCGAAGAAGAAAAGACAGCAACCAACGTAGTTAATGATATTTGATCTCGAATTCAGCATCAAACGCACCGCCATGACAAAATTAATGAATATCAGATCTTTGGAGAAATCTCGCGAATCTCAATATAAATCCACCTATACAAGGAGGTAAACTTCTAAAGTAGGAGGTTAATACTCCGTATATTCATATATTGTTGTGCAAAGAGATTTAGAGCGTTTAGACAATTTTTTTTCTGGTGCCCTTTGGTTTAGTCCAGAAAATTTGGGTCCAAATAAGTCGGGTTTGTTCACACAGGTTAATTCCGGATGGTGCAATCCTAATCGGCTAATCCTACTACAGTACTTACTAGGTTACTTTTCTTTCTCGTCTTCTCTCCCTTCTTCTATTGTCGCCAATTCGCCATTGAACCTCTTAAGACTTGAGCTCTGGAAAAGGGGGAAACTTCGATTGGATTGATCACCCACCAAAATTCATGTATGTATCATCCATTTTCTCTCTATTTTTCTCTGATCCTTTTTGGTTTCTTCAGTACGTTTCTATGCGGGGAAATTACATTTTGATACATTGATGATTTGAATTAGGGAAAAATTTAGCACCAAATTTGGGAAATTAACTTGTGAAATATAAATTTTAAACAAGAAACACAAAGAACATTTATATTTAAGTGCAATTACATTATGCATTTTCATACCTCACTAATGCGGGTTTATGTAATTCTTCAGTTTGATGGGTGCAATTTTCATCATATATAAATGACACGAATCAATTTTTGTTGATTTCTGTGTGGTTTTATCAAAATTACCATATTCACTCTCTGAAAACGGCGCAAGACATTCCGAGAGGTGTGGACTGAATCCAAAGTAACTTTATTTTTTCGCTTATCGGTGTGTGATTTTATGTATTCTGTCTTTGTCGATAATAATCGGACGCGTATGCTGTTGTTTGACCCTGGGAACTGAGATTTAGGGGGGTAACTTCTGGGTTCGTGGTAAGATCGAATGGGTACAGCAGTGATTAATTATGTGAGAGATATGTGGCCATTTTCATGGCTCAAAGCCGATGACCTGAAATTATCGGATACAATAGTGAGCAGGCTCTCCGTACCTGAATGTACCAAGCAATTTGTTTATGCTGTTAGTGGGCCAAAAAATGAGGGAACTATATACATTCTTTGTGCTCAGAATTTGTCTGAGAGATCTGCTAGAGATGTGGAGCTTTTGATTAGAGAAGTACATCCTGATGCAGTCGTTGCCTTAGTCGGGAATAACTCGTTGTCTGATATTTATGAACATGAACTGGTAGAAAGCATGGATGATCTTGTACCAACTTCTGCATTTGGAGTCTTGACAAGGTGTTTTGTTGATAAATCAAACAAAGACAAGTATGAAAATTTAGCGGGTAACTTGGTTCTTAAAGAGATTTTTGGGGTTGGTTTTTACAGCCACTTATTTGTTGCAAAGAGGTTGGCGGAGGAAATTGGATCCTCCTTCTCTGTCCTTGAGTCTCCTTTTATTAAGTCAGATGAAGTAGTTGATCCGTCTCCTGAGACTAGTACGGCCAGTGATAAGCTTCAGGCACTTGCATGGCAACCAGCTGGCTTTGTTCCACAGAATTTTGTTCCTCTGGTCTGTCATTCTCGTAGATTTTTCATTGCCAATGACATCCAGTCACAGATGGTCAAGTTGGTATGTCCAACTTTAGCCCAATCGTTAAAAAAACTGAGTCCTGCAGGCTCTTCTGTGGATACAGGCCCAGATTTACTTGAGGCAAGATGCAACTATAGCCCCCCAGCCTTTGCGCAAGCAGTTTATCCACTACTCATGGATCTTCATGATATTTTTGCTGATATCCCATCTATGAGCCGTGCTCTTGCGTATGCACAGAAAATGTTTCTTGATGTGGGTAAAGGGTATAATATAGATACGGATATACTGTCCGAAGTTTATACCTTTCAAATTGCAGTTGAGGGCTTGAGAGTTGCCTTGAACAATGCTGGCAGACTCCCCATGAACAAATTACGCAACCCTAGGTCTGGCAGTTTTGATTTTCATGAGTTATCAATTGAGGATAAATCGCACTGTCTTCTTGCCCAAGCTCTTCAAAGTCAGGCTAAGAAATTCAAGACAGTAGTCGCAGTAGTGGACGCTAGTGGCTTAGCTGGTCTGAGGAAGTTCTGGACCACTCCTATTCCTGAAGAAGTGAAGGATGTAGTTGAACAACTCGTGATATCCGAAGGGTTTAGTGAAGAATCCACCAATGATAGCGAAAGAAAACGGCTTTTGTCTGCTAAACCTGTTGTAGCTGTTGGTGCTGGTGCTTCTGCTGTTCTTGGTGCATCTTCACTCTCCAAAGCTGTTCCTGTGTCTACTGTAGTGAAGGTGGTTACGATGAATGTTCCGACATCTCTGAAGCTTTTTCTAACACAAACGCATAAGGTAACCATCTTTGTACTGAGCAAGGTCCTTGGTCCTTCAAAAGTTGTGGCTCCAGGCTTTGCGGGCTCAGGAGCAAAAGCATCTAGCATTTTTAAGGCAGCTGCTTCGGCAAATAAAATCCGTGCAGTTACTCATGGTGTCATAGCATCTGCTGAGAAGACGAGTTTTTCAGCTACACGAACTGCTTTCTATGAGATAATGAGGAAGCGGCGGGTTCAGCCAATTGGTTTACTGCCATGGGCTACATTTGGCTTTAGCATTGCAACTTGTGGAGGATTGCTTACATGTGGCGATGGCATTGAATGTGCTGCTGAATCTCTTCCCGAGGCACCTTCAATTGCCAGTCTGGGTCGTGGGATCCAGAATTTGCAGCAGACTTCTCTGGCTGTCAGACAATCTTGTGGGAACAAGATTCAAACAGCTATAGAATCGCTGATGTACAGATTTAAGAATGTGAAGATCAAGTGAAGTACGAATGTCTGGCGTACCTTTGTATATTATGATATTGGCAAAATGGTAGGTCTCAGTGTTGTCATTTTTTAATTAATCCATGACAAATGGACCTGATTAATAAAACTCAGGTGTACATACATAATCATTGAGACTTGAGAGGATGGGTCTAGGTTATATTGAAGGCAGTGATTAGTCCGATTTCCTACTACTGAGACAGTTTGGTTGCCTCATTGATTTATATTTATTCCATTGCCATTTTTTTCCTTGACATACTATTCTTTTTTAGCTTTATAAATGTCTCTCTGTTATCTGTTCCTCGAGGATACCACAAGATATTAGAAGGCATACACAGAGTTACATTTACACAAAGCTTGATTGTGTTTAGTTTATGGGTATTCTTTTGGTTCCATGAGAATAGTGTGTTTATATGTGCAGTTTCTCTAGCCATGGATATTGATATTACATTTAATCCCTGTTACCCTGCTGGCTGCTGCTGGGCTTTGTTAAAGAATGCACCATATGTTCATATGGCCTTTGTTGTACTGCCTATGGAGAATTAGGTATTTCTAAATGTTAGCACCATTATCCCAATGCTTTGAAGGAGGGTGACATTCGGTATTTACACATACGGATATGCTTTGTTCTTTTTCTTCCTTTTTTTTTTGGTCCCCTATTAGTGGTGCATCATTTGTTGTTTTATAGATAAGGTCATTTGAAATTGTGAGTTTGGAATCTCCTTGTTTTCTTTGTTCATTTAGAGGATAATCGTGAGCTAGTTGAGGCATGGCCAAGAGATTCAGAAAACTGAGACTCCCAAAGTTCTTATTCTTTACTCATGTGGAATGTAAACCTAATCTTAAGAGAGAATTCTGTTGATCGTTGGTAAGAAGAATTACAAAGCTTGGACTTATGGGTGTTTTTATGTTGCTCTTATGCCGTACTGGGTGCAACTATGGCTCTCATAACAATAAAATAAAAAACATCTTGGTTTGGATATCATAGTGATGGTGCACCACATAAGCCAAGAAAGGAGAGGATACAGGAAGAAAAAATGATGAGAAGAGGGAATAGATAGAGAGAAGAGATCGGAGAAAAGAAGACAAGTAAAAAGGTGTTATGACACTTACCCGACTAATGATTATAATACTGTTGTGGCTGGAAATTTTGCTAAGAGTTACTTTTTTGGAAGTTCGAATTTAGGTGGCATTGTTATCTTTGCATGGCATAAACTCATTTGACAAGTTTGTGTACACTTATCTAGTATTGCCTTATAATGCTTGAATATATGTTCTTAACTGTACTGTCCCATATGAGTTTTGTGTCCCAGTGTTTTCTGGAACAGGAATGTCCGTAAAGCTTTAGGGACAACCATATCTACTTAAAATATTTCTGAGCAATGATGTAATTTCCAGTCACCGGACCAAAGAATCCTTGAAAGTTCAAACCTACAGGCTTTCGTTCTCATTCACCTACTTTGCAGATTTCTTTTCTTCCCATTGTGCAGGTGTGAATTGTAGGCGTACATAAAGTCCCAGGTCTGAGCTCTCTCTACCGGTTTTTTTTTTGTCATGAATGTTTCAGGTGTTTTCTATGTTCATCTTGTTTGGGAGTATAGATAATCAGATCTACCTGGCAGATCTTTTTGTGTGTTGTGTAAGGCTAACTTCCTTGTGATTGTTCTCTGCATAATGTCAAGACAATTCTACCTGGTCTCCTTCCCTATTCAGATGTTCGGAGGAGGGCTATTTTGTTAGCCTCTCTCTGGGCTAAGGCATTGCCGCATCTGATGATTTCTAAGGGGATCCCTTTCACTTTTATCCAAAGGAAGGTGAAATATTTAGTTTCTTAGCTGAGAGAACTGCTTGTCCTCTCAAGATTTCCATTTTTATGAGATTGCCTTTTTTTATTTTAAAAGAAGTGGATTGAAATGGCTAAATTTCCTGTGTTATTACCTATTAGATGTAAGATCTGGCAGGTTTTTTTGACCGTCGAAATTGTAGAGAACTATAATGTCTTTGTGATTTAAGAGTTACATTTTCCTTTTCCTTTTTTTTTTTTTTTTTTTTTTTGGCCAGACTCTTCCTGGCTATTTTTTGACAACCTTTTCATGCCTACATGGCTACACTCTATGAGGACTGCTTTACACAATAGTTGACTTGTGTATTAGGCGTTTGTCTTGTGAGTATATGAAGTATGAACTATCTTCAAGCTCTTGACTGGACTCCATTTTTCAGTTTACATGACTTGTAAATTATCATACTTTTTCCCGTTTACAATACTTCTGTTAGGCTTGTTTGCTCGTTTAAATAACTTCTGGTGTTTTAAACTTTCCTAATTTGGTGCAGCTCTCTGAGAGCTGTGTACCACTTCTTGGTAAGCTGGCAAGTTCTTCACTTGGCTTACCCTGGTTAGTTGCGGGTATGTGATTCCCTCATACCAGGGATTTTGAAGTGCAAATGGTAATGCTTAGTTTGAGTTGAATTCTATGTTTTTTTTAAGAACTTTTAGGTTTAGCCGAAGAGTTTGATATGTTTATAGATTTTACTAGGAAACTATGTTCGAATTTGTTTGGGAAAGTCGCATGTTGGTGAAGATTTTGGGAGTAGTTTCGTAGTAAATGGCTTTCCACGCAAAATAAGAAAAATATGTCTGAAAATGCTTGAAGTGAAATGTAATTTTCATTTATGCTTTCTCATTAGTATTGTAACCTAAACTAACCCTCTTTTCATTTATGCATTAAAGAAAAAGTAATTTTTTTTGTTTCTTTTTTCTTACATGGAAGATGGCAATCGACTTGTATAAATTTTGCAACGAGACGGTCTCATATGACAAGACTGCTTACTAATCCTCAAAAGTAACTTTAGTTTTTTAACATAACTTAATCCTCAAAAAAGTCAAAAAGTATTGTAAGTATAGATAAGTTAATTCTTCAGCAACAACTAATTTTCTAAAGTAACTAATTAAAACATAAACTGTATAATATACAAAACAAAGTTAATTTGAAAGTAACATTCTACTTTCCTCAAAAAGGGGGGGGGGGGGAAGAAAACACATTTTACTCTTCCCAAAGAAATTTATTATGCATGATACGAAGTGGATATAAGTCCTCTCATACGATGGGATGAGCTAACCCTAAAATTACTTGACTTAGTTCTAAATGTATCATTTGAATGGCTGCATATATATGGAGGAAGAGCTACCTTTTGAATTTGCTAGTATTTGGAAGGATCAGTCCTATAGTGTTAGTCTGGTAGATTCTTTTCCATCGTTGTGTCTAAAAGTTGAGTACCTTGAGTAAAGACTTTTAAAACCCTTGGGTTTTTCGAGCTTCAGAAATTCAGTATATGAAAAAAGAAATTCATGGTAATCTACTAATATGGAATGATAATGGTACCCTTAGAAATGAAACTCAAAGTGCTAAAATCCAAAATGAAATAGTAATACAAAAGAGTAGTATAAAGTTAACTCTAAAGTCCTCAATCATAACAACTGTGGGTCCATTAAGCTACCGAACAGAACAATAATATACCTATCTAAGAAAACATCTTGCATTCAAAGGGAAAAGCTTCCTTTATTATCAAAGTTTACCCTAGAGGACCTATTCTCAAATGTTAAGTGGTTCTATTGCCTACTGTATTTGATCAGGAATTCTCCTTCTGTTGTTGGCTAAGAATTAGGAGAGTATCGAACTGGAAAAGGGAAGACTTAAATTTTGGGATGAATACTGAAGCTGTCAATTCTTTTCACGTCTGTGCTAGAACTTGAGTACCTTTTTCAAGGAAGGGTTCTACATTTCTTATCTGGTCCTTTTTCTTTTGCCTTTCTTGGGCTTGCCTCTTACTAAATCTCTGCAGTTGAAGAAGGGTACATGTGTGTTTGTCGTTTCATAACATTTGGATAATATTTGCCTGCTTTGAAGTTAGCAAGCTCTTTGCTGACACTAATTGTGAATTTATCTACAAATGAAAGGTCCTGATGAAGGTCGGGCTTTCACTTAAACTCTTTGCTTGTAGAGTTGTAGGTGTAGGGGTTCAAGGCTCATGATAAAGTTCCGGTTCACTCATCATGTAAGTGCTTTCTTTTGTAATGCGTTTGGTTTGGCATTTGCTTTCTACAAGTGATTTGAGTTGGCCATATCCTGTTATCTTAGTGGTTTTTTTTTTTTTTTTTCGGGCTAAAGCTCCTACCATCTTAATGTTGGTTGTTATTTATTTACGTGACAGCATCTTATTGCGTGACTAATGAGGGAGGTGAAGTACTCTGGACTGGGTTTTCCTGGATAGATAAAGTAATAATTAGTTTATTCCTACATATGTGATAATTGACAGGTTGGTCGCCATGACCCCTTCGTGATGAATGTACATTGCATTCCTTATTTCAATTGGTGTCAAAAGTGCTGAGTTCTTAAAAGTCTGAAAACCAACCTTGTAGACTCTAAACGAAGAGTACACTAGGCTAGCAATCTGGAAGATATGGTTTATGCTCTGATATGTTATGCGAGTACTGGTCAAAGCTCGTTAAGAAGTGAAATATTCTGTACAGATTTGAGCTCTGTATAAGTAGCTCTTGGTATATTTCAGCTGTGGACATTGCTATTGATTATGCTCCTATGAGCTCATTAATTAGGATGTCATTTTTGGTTTTCATCCAGTTCAGTTTTTCGTTTCTTCCTTATAAGTTACCGGGACATCATGGGACTGCTTCTTGTTGATTTTGGGATGGAGTCCCCAGGGTGTTGCACCTAACATTGAGCTTTATGTTTGTTTGTCTGGTGCCCTCCGTAGTGTTCGATTGCTGAATTATTCTAATTCAGTAATTTGTTCTTGGGTTGTGCTCAGATAGAAAAATCCTTATTCAACCTCAACATTCATCTAAGGCCTTTCTAAGGCCCCCAATTAGGTAGGAAAGCGTATGTGAGGGTTGGTGCTAGAATCGTCACATGTACTCAGAGTCTCAGACCTATCTTGCTGTGGCTGCTTGTCGTTGATAAGAAATATACACATAATTTGACTCTTATGAAATAATAAGCAGCTCAAATTTATGCCCATTGGAGCTTATGAGAGCTAAGGATATAATTCATGAAACACTTATCCTGACATGTTGTCTTTGTTGATAATTTCAATCTGTAAACTGTACATGTTATCGCATGACATTAGCTATATAGGGTGTTGTCCTCTGTAAGAACTAGGTGACACGAGCAGTGGAGTTTTCTGAAGCTTCACTTCTACTTTTGCTAGTCCTGAACTTCCTGTTATTGATTTTGATGTATAGAGTGGTTGTATAGATCAGAACTTCGATGCCAGTTCATTCAGTTCCTTTTCCTGAAACTACTCTGAGTTATCACATATGGTATTTAAGACTATTTCTTGTTATTCATGTTTCCTTAGCATTGGACATACATGATCTGGAGTGCTCGATACCTAACTAGTTTATTGTTCTGCCTTTTGACCTCTTTTTGGTGTAAGAAGAATCTGAATGCAGCTTGTTTCGCGCATTATTTTTGCTGGATTCTTCTCTCACCCTGGAGAAACTTTGTGGTGAAGACTTTTGCGCGGCAGTTGAAATTAAGTTTTAGCAAAAAGACCTTGTGATATTTTTATTTCCTCTGATATTTGTTTGTGCAAGAAGAGAGATTTGTCAATTGTGTCCTGTGGACTTCTCCATGTCATGTTTGTCACGAAAGTGTTATTCTTTTTAGATTTCTCAATGCAGTTGCCTTCAGTATGCATGATGAATGCAGCCGACTTTTATTTTCGGAGTTGGAGTTTCATCAATCATTGTGCTTTAGAGGTGAGGAAAGTAGTAAAGTACATGATTTTTTTTTTTTTTTTTTTTTTGACAAAGGAAAATTGTGGACTGTATTATAAATACTTGATACAGGAAAGATTCTTTATATTTGCTCACTCGTTGTGGCAACTTGATGAGCCTAAAGTCACATATTCACATTCACAGTTGAAAAGTCCTTTAAGACAAAAGTTGTGGCTTTTAGCCAACAATGATTCAAGCATGAGATTATGTGTTGCTTCCCAATATTATGACCTATTGAACTTAATTTGAACTAGAATTGTCGCTTCTTCTGATGACTGGATTGGAAAACTTTGCATCTTCAGCGCATATGAATGGGCTGGCTTCCCTAGACTGAACTGCATGCAAATGCAGTGTTTTTCTCAATGCGCTACTTCTTTGTGGTGACATGTAGCTTCCTGTGTTTTCCAATGTGTTCACTCTTGAGCAGTAATCTGGTTTAATGCGTTGATTGTTGTTACTTCTCTTTACTGATGGGCGTCTTGTGTAATGCGAGTACCGTGTCTGCATCCTCTTTAAATGTCGCAGTTATTAGCCAGCATTTCAGTTTGTTGTTACCTCTTGGATGAATGGTGGTGTCTGGTGAGGGTGAATGGTAGCTTGATATTCGACCCTGGAGATCTCCATATGCAAACTGTGTGGCATTGCTTAATTGTTGGGCGTTGGAGCTTACACGTTAACTTTTGTTTTCGTTCTGTTTCCAGTGTCCACAGGAAAATTATACTCTACCCCTGGGAGTACATTGCATGTTTGTAGCCCCTCTAATAGAATTGATGAGCACCAAATCCTGCTCCCATAAGGCGACAAAGATCAACAGTAGGCGACAGTAGTGACCACTGCTCCAACTGTCCATCTTACTTCAGGGCCAACATGTTCAATTTCAGAACAGCCAAATAAACATCCTAGAGAAGAAACATTTTCATCTTTAAAAGCTGGTTTGGAACTTGCAGCAAGAAAAAGGTGAACTTGACTCTACTGGCTCCAATCCCTGAAACTTCTCCCACTTCAGTCGAAGAGCTTCTGGAATTCTTGTTGAGATGCAACCAGTCATAATGTCTCCTATCGATAAAATTGCTTCTGAGATTGAGGACACAACAAGATCATCTGTTGTGTTGGCCGTGAGACATCTATAGGTAGCGATGTCTCTCCATCTCCAATCTCTGTCCCTTAGCTATCAGAGAAAGAACAAATGGAGGATGTCTCTCAGAGAGAGAAGAAGAAAGAACTAGATGCAACCCAAAGTTTGATGACCCTAAGCATCTCATCTCCATCTATAGGCTCTTCCAACAGAAAGGGTATATACTTATTTTCTTTACTTTATGAGTTACTAGTATGTCTTTTCATAATTGATATTATGATATTGACGATTTGTTCATGCATCCATAGATAAAGAAATTTCACGACAAGCTCTCCAACAGGCGGTAAGGGTTTCTTCAGCCTATTCCAAATGTGTTAAAGCCGGCTCTTGATGTTTCGCCAGCACTTTTTTAGCCTTGGAAGGTGACCTTACTGCTGTTCCGTTAACTAACTTTGCCTGAAAGAAGCCATATCTAGTATGATTCGGGCTAACATTCTCCATTCTTTAGAGAACAAATTAATTCCTCTACAGTCCAAGCTGATCACTGTAGAGAGGATAGGTACACCGTATACTATTGGTCTTGTTCCCTTAGTTGGTCCATCAGGCCCAGGAGGAAATGCAATTGCTCTTCGATCTCGTCTTATGCGACACAAGGAGCAATTGAAGATTTTGATAGAAACAGATTACTGCTGTACCGGGAGCAAATTGATACCCTGCGCCTGCAATTTAGGAAGCAAACTCTCCAGAGAAAATTGGAGGCTTCAAGGCAACAAATGGATAACATTGTCCGGCAATGTACAACCAAGAACAAGGTTGTGTACTTTTCCCGTTCTTAGTGATAAAAGTGTAATCTTCTGTCAAAAAAAAAAAAAAGAAAAAAAAAAGAGAAGTGCAAGAATGTCAGCTATATTTGCATTGTGCGAAAATCTACTATTGCCACACAGGCACACATTATGAAATCCCACTCTCTAATTATTCAAATATCCCACCCTCCTATCCCTCAAAACGAACAAACCCTAAATGGCATAAGTGTTGTTTTGCTTATAAGCCGGTGTTTGATGTTACTTCCCCTCCCCTCTCTCTCACATATTGCGTCGCCGCCACTATACTCTCCGCCACCAAACTTGTCGGCGAAGCCACCAGTGGCCTTTTTCGAACGAACTCGTTTTAACCATCTCCCTTACTCTCAGCGGCCTTTTTTTTCTCTTGTATTATTCTTATTTCGTCGGCAGTCTCTTTCTAGGCAAAAGAAATACTCCGTATAATAGTTAGCTATTATTGTGTGTGGTTACTGATTTTATACTACTCGTACGCAATATAAAAAGTGTAAACTAAAAATGATTTTCACTTTTCCCAAATACTGATTTTTTTCGATCTTAAACTTAAAAGCAAAAAACGATGTCATGCGACTATATAAGCTGTTTGGATCGATTCATATTTGATCGGATACTCGAGTTAGTGTTGTGTCAAAGTGTATTTGAGTCATTGGTTAAAATCGGACTGAATTAGAATGCCCGGTTCTAATAATTCGGATAGGATGGTCGGTCTTCTCGACTTATGTCTTGCCGGGTCGAACAACTACCGTTTTGTATCTTTGTCAACTTTTCCGTGGAAGTTAATAATTCCGTCCTCTCAGCCAATTAATTCAAAGGACGAGCGATATTACTCCATCTTCTCAAGTCTCAGGTTCGTCCTTTCCTCTTCAATCTGATATCTCCGCGCTTCTCTATCTTCAATGGTACGCGACCACATTCTTAGTTACATTCAATTGCTGTATTCTAGCTGCTATTAGAAAGAGAATTACTGAATCAATTTGTTCTTGAAAATGATCTGAATTTAAAGGGCATTTTAATTCTGGGAAAATGGATCTCTTATTGTTAAGTAAAGGGTTGGATTTTGCAAAGAAGAGGAAGAAATGGGTTTTCTTGTTAGCTTTGTGTGGAGTTTCTAGCTATGGCGCTTACAAAGTTTATAACTTGCCTAGTTTGAGTAGAAAGAGGAGGAAGCTGTATAATTTGATCAGGGTGTTCTTTTCAGTGGCTGAAATGGTTACCGATTCGGCCGAGACTATAGGGTTGGTGTCTAATGATTTGAAGGTGTTTTTAAGGTCTGATTCTGATGAAATTCCCAATAGCTTGAAGCAAATTTCTAAAATTGCCAGGTCTGATGAATTTACTGATTCTCTGAAAAGAGTTTCTGAGGCTTTCTCTGTTGGTGTATTGAGAGGATATCGTGCTGCGTCGAGTGATCAAAGTGAGATGGGTGGAAGTGCCAGCTTTTCTGATCAGGTTTTCGATAGAATTATGTCGGATGCAGGAACTGGGTTTGTTTCTGTTGTTGCTGGTAGCTTTGCTAGGAATTTGGTTCTTGGGTTTTACTCCAGTGGTGCATCGACCGGAATTTCGAATGGGGAGAGAATGGCAAGTGTGATGAGTGATGGTGGGGACTGTTCGAGCATGTCTAGATGGTTGGATTTGATTTTCGAAGAGAGATGCAAGGCGTTGATTGCAAACTGCATTCAGGTTTTTGTGAGTACAGCTGTGGCAATTTATCTCGATAAAACCTTGCATATTAATGCGTATGATGAGGTTTTTGCTGGGCTTACTAATCCGAGCCATGAAGGCAAAGTGCAAGAACTTATTGTATCTGTTTGTAATGCTGCTGTAGAAACCTTTGTGAAGACATCTCACCACGTATTTACATCCAAAACCAAAAATTTAGAACCCTTCTCCAGCTCATCAGCAACTAATCTTGGAGAAAGTTCAAATTCGAATGGGGGTCAATTTGGCGATGGAGCTGAAGTGGCTACTGTTTCGACAGGGAATCAACAGCTCTTTGACACTCAGAGTAGTGGTTGGGGTGGTATGGTTCTGTCTACATTGTCCGTACCACGTAATCAGAGATTTGTATTCCACGTGACAGGAAGGGTAACATTTGAAACTTTTAGATCCTTTGCTGAGTTCTTATTGAGGAAGCTTTCTGATGGATTGAAGACCAGCAGTAATGTTGTTCATGATCATATGGCCGAAAAAGGACGTAGAGTTATTAAATTTTTCGGTTTGAAGTCGCTTGTTTCTGTTTTCATATGTCTTGCTTTGTACTTTCACATTATTTGTGGGACTAGAGCTTTGTCACCTGCCTAAGTTGTCAGGAGACTTTTTCTGTCTCTAAAGCACATAATACAACTCTATAGCGCTCTCTCCCCCTCCATTCAAAAAATGGGAATGTAATAGGAACCGTATGGTGTCATTCTCTTGTATATACTTATTTTGGATGTACAGTGAAGATATATTATATATGTGTGTGTAACATCAAATTTGAGTCTATCTCTGCCCTTGTACTTCTCTTTGTATCTCTTTGAAGTGATATACTGTATCTTTTGCTTAATTGCTTAGAAGATGTGCTGTGGTTTTTCTAATTATTTCTGGGTCTGGAGCTTTCTTGCATGTCCCAGTGTTCGGAATTAGTCTATCGTTTACTAGTTTTCTATTTGAGGTCATTATTTACTGGTACTTTTTTTAGCTCCATCATTTACTAGTATCAGTACACCTTAAGTTAATTTTGCCGTACACATTGTGATGATTTACTGCTGTTTTTTTTTTTCCATTTCCTGTGTTTTTGTATTGGTTCTCTTCACAAAATTTAACTTATGGAGATTGGTCTGACCTATGAAGAAGGGATGTTTAGAGATGCAGGTGGTGAGGTATCCTGAGTCTTTTAAGTTCTTTCTCAATGAACAGTGTATATACAATTAGTTGCACAGCTTTCAGTTAGCCGTACAGACAGGGGTGATAGTTGACTGCAACATTCTGGCTTTGACAGTTCTACTTTAGCTCTTGATTTCCCCATTTACTTTGTGAAGCCCTACAATGATTATGGGACCATGTTTTTCCCCCCAATAAAATGACCTATTGAATTGCGTTCAAATTAGGATTGTTGCTTCTTGTGATGACTGGATTAGAAAACTTTGCATCTTCGGTGCTTATCAATGGGCTGGCTTCCCTGGTCTGAACTGCATGCCAAGTGTGGTGTTTTTCTCAGTGTGCTGCTTCTTTATGGTGACATAATGCTTCTTGAGTTTTCCTGTGGGTTGCCACTCTTGAGTAGTAACCTGTTTCAATGTTTTTGTTACTTCTTTCTTCTGAAGATGTGCGCCTTGTGTAATGTAAGTATTGTATCTGCAGCTTGTTTTAAATGTCGCATTTATTAGCCAGCATTCCTATTTGTTGATAGCTCTTTGATGAATGGTGGTGTCTGGTGGGGGTGAATGGTAGCTTGATTTTCGACCCTGGAGACCTCCATAATGCAAATTGAGTGGCATTGTGTCATGACTGCTGGGCGTTGCAGCTTCCATGTTAACCTCTGTTTTTATTCTGATTACAGTGTGCACATCTTTAACTATCAGGGTGTTAGACCTGCTGCTCAGTTTTTGGCGATGATGTGGTTGTATGAATATTCCTTTTGCCTGGATGTTGTAGTCTGTGCCTTTGTGGTGAAGGCATAGAATGTCGCCTTTGTGGTTAAGGCATGAAATGTCAGAAATTCTAGAGGTTCCAAATTGGCTCTCTTCCCAGTGGCAAGTGTCTTATTCCATCTTCAACTGTGGCTTGTTTGTGTTCGTCTAGAGGTAATTTAAGATGAAGGTTCATCTTAGCATTTATTATTTAGACGGGTTTAAAAGTATTTCAGTCATGCTTTTGCAGATTTCTCAAGGCAGCTCTGTTGACTTTGGTGATGGATTTTCGAAGATTTAGTTATACTTGTTGGGAGTTTTACAGGGAGCCCGCTACTGGAGATCACTAGGTGCAGTTTCTGTACGCACGTACACAATGAAGCAGCGATAAAAAAGCCTTCATTCCATGTTACAGTCGTAGAAAAGGGTCGAGCTTTTGACTGCACACAGGTGGGTTTAAGGCCTGTATCTGGAAATTCAAAGGCAAATGCGTCAATTGTTTTTTAAGAAGTAAAGGTTCGCTATTACTGATAAAGTATTCATTATTGTAAGATTAGTTAACTTCTACAAGCTGAAGTTTTGATAGTGAACCAATTTGGTTCTGGAGTCTATAAGATCCATGGCTCTACAGCTCGATTTTCCTGACTTGCGACTACTTTCTCTGCTTCTTGGGCAGTTTGGTATGTACTATATGAAATCTACTTATGTAGTAGTCTATTTGTCTGTGAGACCGTGCTTTTTTGGTGGTTGTGCTATTAATTTTCATGCTGTTGCTGTTACATTTCTGATGAACTTTGAACCTCTGAAACAAGGCGATAACAGCTGCACCGTGTACTGGAGACCTTTGTACACGTTCTCCAGAAGAGCCGACATAGAACTTAGCAACAGTAGTGATTGCATTCCTCAGATTGAATGAAAGAACAAAAGTAAAGTGAGAATTCAGAATCTTTAGTGTCTAATTTGTACTCAGACAAGGCAATGGTTGCGAGCACTACTTATTATCCATTGTCTGATGTTCTACAGGATTAGTTCTTTGGAAAGGTAATTGATGCGGATCCTGACGTGGAGCGAGTGAGTCAGCCATTCCGATCTTCACAGACAAATGGTAATATGCGAAAGCTCTCTAAAATCATACGTAGTATAAAAGTGTCCAAGACAGGGAGTACCATCTCACTCATCATTGTTCCCTTGAATTTTGTTGTGGTAGCTGCCTGTGAAGAAATCGGTAAAGCTGAAAATGCATACAGAACCAAGGTGAGCCTCCTGTCTATCTTTTTCTCCTTGAAGTGTAGTGATATTGCTCGGGGTCTCGTTTTGTTTCATGAAACCCAAAGCAATAAGATTGTTACACTGATTAGGAGGTCATATTTCAGATCAGAGAGAATAACCCAAATCCTCATTTTGGATTGATTGGCCTTAATAATCTACCATAAAGTTAACGGAGCGGACTCGAGAGAAGTGTATATTCAAATACTCGTATGTACGTTTTAATGGTCTTACAAAAATAATCAACTGTCATATCCTGTTCGCAAATTTGCACCTAATCTTCCCTGAGTTTGATTGTTGTCTAAATTTAAGTTTAAGCCTTTAATGATTTGAAATCTACAAAAGTTTTCTGTTTTTTTTTTTTACGAAAGTTAATTCTCAAAATCGTAACGTATGGGAAAGGGGTAAGAAGCACGGGCGACATTATGATAACACCAGCAACTTTTGTTTGGCCTTTTACTAAAAAAAATGTCGTCTTTTGTATTGGAAAGCAACTTTTGCTTCCTTTTTATAAACAGAAATCTATGAAATTCATTACGCATTATTTGGCCTGAATTATTGCTTAGCAGATCTGTTTGTAGATCTTATTCATTAATTAATCACGAAGTTACGATCCATTGATGAAGGAGAACAAGAGTGGATGGGATAAGAACACTGGTTTACTTCACATTTTCATACGAAATTAAACAAATGCATTACATGAAAAGGACACCGTGTCTAACAGTGGCGATTTTGCCTAGACAATACGGAATATTCACTAATGCGAGACAACGTAAAGATTTATTTTCATTATAAGATTTAAAATAGTAAATTTCAACATGACAATAACAAATATCGGGTTTAGTATGCAAAACTTGCAATTAGTTTCATAAAAAAAAAAAAAAAAAAAAATTACGTGCAATATTTTACCACATTTTTCTGACACATCGTTTCTCAAAAACCCAGATCACATATTCACATTCATGGGAGTATGTAATCTGTGAATATGTAATCTTGCATCTCCTAGCTTCGAATTCTATATCATACTACTTATTTAACACTGCTCAGAAAGCTGAAAGAGGGATTCTGATCACAATATAACTTACCGTGGCAGTGACGCAGGTGATACTTGATTTCGATACCACCCTATTTGTCAAGTTGCCGAGTTGTGTACTTACACAAGTTACACTAATCAAAAGCCATGCAGAATCACTCATTATAAGAGACTCTCCTTTTCCTTTCCTGTCCACCCCTTTGCATCATACTGCTACTGCTTCCATTATTATAATGTCTTACATTGCCATCGTTGTAGATCAATGGTAATTCATTGATGTCATCAGCATCCTCAACAGTGTTGACACGGATACAAGAACATCTCTCCAGGGACGCGAAAAATGCTGTAGTTACACCATTAATGACCCACATAGCAACTGCATCGAGCTTCCCACCGCCGTGGCTTGACGAAGAAGATGAGGAGGTTCGAACCCTGCTAGGACCAGCGCTAGCTCCAAAGTTCCAGAAGCTGCTGCAGCTTCTTGAGGTTGTAGTAGCCATGATCTTAATTTTGATTTTCTAACTCAAAGTATTTCTTTTGTAGTTTTGTGTCACTTGGGAGTGTCACTTCTAGGCTAATTAGTTTTGCGTGACTATTTCGATTGGTCCATTTTTTCCACTCTGCGTGTGATCAAGGAACGTAACTTTATGGAACCAGTTACCTGCCTATGGGAACAAAGATACACCATCAATCACCATGATTGACATATATTGTTAGTAAAAGGAATAAATTATAAAACAAAAAAAAATTATAAAACAAACATAAGAAGTAAGTGCTCGTTGGATACACTCGAAAAGTCGAAATTCCCATGAACTTGCAAATTCTAGGAAATAGAAAGTATGGGAATTGGGGGTGGCTTGACATGGATGGGACGGTGAGAGAAATTCAAATGAAGTAGGAAGCTTATAGTGGGACATTGGGAGTACATGTTTTTAATATAATAGTCGGCCAAATGACCAAATTGGTATATAAAAAAACACCCAAATACCAAATTGGTATAAAAAAGACTTCAAGAGACATTGGTATATAAATAAACAATAAGAGTATTTTGAAATATTTAAAATACTTTTTATGGTACAACATATTGGTATACTAAATTTTAAAATATTTTTCATGGTACAACATATTTTTGTAAAAATTGCAGAAAACTGTTTTTCATATTTTTGAAAAAATATAAGCAATTATTTTTGTCGATTTTTCAACCCCCACAAAAAGTTAGGGCTTATTTGACTCTCTTGGCATTTTTTTAAACCAATCTGTCTCTTGAAGTTTTTTTATACCAATCTGGTATTTGGGTGTATTTTGTTAGAACATAAGTACGATTAACACTCCTAATTAATTTACAAATAGAGATTACAACAAGCCCTAAGAATTACACACAACTACGAATAACAATACTAAAGGAAACGACTTCAAGGCGCGCACAAAATCACTTTCCTTTAGGCGTAATATGCACCCATAATTGTGCACAGGTCCAGCAAATCGCCCCGTAGGATACAATGAAGCCTAAACATTAGATTATGTGCACTAATAATCTAACCCTCGATTCTCCTAACTTTAACCTTGATCATAAAGACGTGAATACATCTGCAGAATGTATTCCATTGTGTTTTGTGGTTTCGATGAAAAGATATTTCTGTTATGTACGTAAAAAAACAATTAAGGGAGGAAGCAGTGTTTATATAAGGAGAAGAGGCATCATTAGGTCAATAACTGCTTTCGGATAAGATCAGAAAACTGCCTATAACTGCCTTTAATTAATCAGAATTAATTAAAATTAATCCTAAAATAAACCGTCTTAATCAAAGACATGCTCGTGCCAAGTGCTAAGTGCTAAGTGCTAAGTCTATGATCATTAAATATAATTATATAATTATATTCATAATCATACTACCCAAATGCACTAATTAGATCCAAACCAAAGTTAGACCCAATCCATGTACAAAACATATTTAATAGTCCATAAGAGACAACACATTTTAAACACAAGAAAACTTCTTTCATTTTCAAATGTGGGACAAAACGAAATTACAAGTTTCATTCTTGAAAATTACAAGTTCACCAATAAAAATTCTATTCTAATGCAAAAATAAAAATTGAAAAATGAGAAATAAAAAATACTGAAAAACGAAAAAAGGGGTGCAACACAAGGCCTTCCCAGGAGGTCACCCATCCTAGTACTCCTCTCACCCAAGCACGCTTAACTGCGAAGCTCTGATGGAATCCGGTGCATTAGTGATGGTATGATCGCACCCGAATGTTTATGCCACTAATTTCCTTATATTACCTCCCACCACCCCTCAATTCCTCATCCACCACCCTAAAACCGCTGCCGGCTCACGTTTTTGCTCTATATCGTCTCCCGAGTCACCAATTCCCTCGATCCTCGTAATTTTATCACTAGTTCACCAATAAAAATTCTATTCTAATGCAAAAATAAAAATTGAAAAATGAGAAATAAATAATACTGAAAAACGAAAAAAGGGGTGCAAATCACTAGTTCACCAATGAAAATTATATTCTAATGCAAAAATAATTATTGAAAAATGAGAAATCCCAAAAATACTGAAAAGCGGAAAAAGGGGTGCAAATCACTAGTTCACCAATGAAAATTATATTCTAATGCAAAACTAATTATTGAAAAATGAGAAATCAAAAATACTGAAAAACGAAAAAAGGGGTGCAACACGAGGCCTTCCCAGGAGGCCACCCATCCTAGTACTACTCTCGCCCAAGCACGCTTAATTGCGGAATTCTGATGGGATCCGGTGCATTAGTGCTGGTATGATCCCACCCTGATGTTTATGCCACTAATTTCCTTATATTACCTCCCACCACCCCTCAATTCCTCATCCATAACCCTAAAACCGGTGCCGGTTCACGTTTTCGCTGTATATCGTCTCCCGAGTCACCAATTCCCTCGATCCTCGTAATTTTATCACTAGTTCACCAATAAAAATTCTATTCTAATGCAAAAATAAATATTGAAAAATCAAAAATACTGAAAAACGAAAAAAGGGGTGCAACACGAGGCCTTCCCAGGAGGCCACCCATCCTAGTAGTACTCTCGCCCAAGCACGCTTAACTGCGGAGTTCTGATGGGATCCGGTGCATTAGTGCTGGTATGATCGCACCCGGATGTTTATGCCACTAATTTCCTTATATTACCTCCCACCACCCCTCAATTCCTCATCCACCACCCTAAATCCGTTGCCGGTTCACGTTTTCGCTGTATATCGTTTCCCGAGTCAACAATTCCCTTGATCCTCGTAATTTTATCACTAGTTCACCAATAAAAATTCTATTCTAATGCAAAAATAATTATTGAAAAAAGAGAAATCCCAAAAATACTGAAAAACGAAAAAAGGGGTGCAACACGAGGCCTTCCCAGGAGGTCACCCATCCTAGTACTACTCTCCCCCAAGCACGCTTAACTGCGGAGTTCTGATGAGATCCAGTGCATTAGTGCTAGTATGATCGCACCGAAATGTTTATGCTACTAATTTCCTTATATTACCTCCCACCACCCCTCAATTCCTCATCCACCACCCTAAAACCGCTGCCGGCTCACGTTTTTGCTGCATATCGTCTCCCGAGTCACCAATTCCCTCGATCCTCGTAATTTTATCACTAGTTCACCAATAAAAATTCTATTCAAATGCAAAAATAAAAATTGAAAAATGAGAAATCAAAAATACTGAAAAACGAAAAAAGGGGTGCAAATCACTAGTTCACCAATAAAAATTATATTCTAATGTAAAAATAATTATTGAAAAATGAGAAATCAAAAATACTGAAAAACGAAAAATGGGGTGCAATACAAGGCCTTCCCAGGAGGTCACCCATCCTAGTACTACTCTCGCCCAAGCACGCTTAACTGCGGAGTTCTGATGGGATCCGGTGCATAAGTGCTGGTATGATCGCACCCGAATGTTTATGCCACTAATTTCCTTATATTACCTCCCACCACTCCTCAATTCCTCATCCACCACCCTAAAACCGCTGTCGGTTCACGTTTTCGCTGTATATCGTCTCCCGAGTCACCAATTCTCTCGATCCTCGTAATTTTATCACTAGTTCACCAATAAAAATTTTATGATTTTTTTTGTGGGAAACCACCTCTTACTTTATACTTTTTTTGGGGAACCACCTTAGAATTTTTTTTTTTTGGGAACTACCAAATAAAACCAAAAACCCATTGTAACACCACCTAAGGCCCTCTCCCACCCTATAGTCGCCTGAAAATTCATACGTGGCATACCGGGAGTCCACGTGGCTAGTGGAGTGCTGAGTCATTAAAAAAAAAAAAAAACAAAAAATCAGAAAATCAAAAAGTAAAAACAACTAATAGGGGGGAGAGAGACCACGACATTCATAATCTTTTTACCCCCTTTTCCAAAATCTCCCCAAATTAATTAGGGTTAGTGAAATTCGATTCATTCATCTTCTCATCAATTCAATTCCATTTTCTATCAATTGCTAGGTCCCCTACTACAGTTTCGACATTAATGGTGTTGTGGTTGGTAAAAATAGATGAAGATTGCGACTTTAATGGTGAAGGTTCGAAAAATAATGCATATCGCAGGTGGATTTCGAAAAAGTTGTTCCCAGTTTTCATTTCCTCCAGTCTGAAGTCCAGAGAGTAAGGTCATTACTGACCAAAGGTCATTACATCAACACCAGCAGCTCTTACTTTTTCCATAGTGCTCACCACTTGGTCAGGTGTCTCACCACAACCCAACATTATTGATGTCTTTGTTAGGGTGCCAGCAGGAGCATATTCCTTTGCCAACTTCAAAACATCAATAGATTCCTTAAAATTTGCACGGCGGTCTCGAACTACACTCTGAAGCTCTTCAACGGTCTCAATGTTGTGTGCAATAACATCTAGTCCAGAAACAGAAACTTTCTCGACACAAGTAGAGTCTCCACGAAAATCAGGAACTGCAAAAGACACAAAGCATTATAAACTATAGACGAAGAAAAGCATACTGTAAGTGAGAACAGATAAAGAGAGATTTGAAAGAGAATCCCCAAGATCTTGTTTCAAACGTGGCAATATACCATTAAAAAAAAAAAAACTTGACAGGGGCATAAATTTTCGTGTTATCAGCTTTTAAGTTTTAACAGGTGAGAAATGACAGGTAACTTGTTGAGTTCATTATTATGCTGTAGCACAGACAGCATAATACTACGAACGGAGAGTATAATAAGCAAACACAGTACTGAGTACACCAGCAAAACTAGACCTGCCTTTGAGTGTACAAGTGTTTGAATCAATCTTGATTTGTATCAAATTCCTTGCACATGTCATTCATAATCATGTCAAAGTACCATTTAGGTCATTACAAGCTTGCAAACTGAGACAACATTCCAAAATACAAAAAAAAAGCTGTCAAATTGTTACAACCTAGAAAACTATGGCCTCCATGGTGGTCTTTGTTGTTGTTGATCTACCAGATTGCTTGTTTGACTTCCACCATCACATTCCGCAGCCATAGATGAAATGATTTCTTGATTTGAGCTAGCATTATTGTCATTTTCAGCTCCAGAAGTCCCAGCTTCAGTGGCATTTGTGTTTCCCTACATAGCAAACGCTTAGATTAATTAGTGTAAACTAATAAAAAAATGATGGTTGCTTAAAAATGAAATTTCAGTGGCATTATTACCTTTGGTTTTCTCTTTTTCTCGGGAATTCTTCCCCTTGGTGTCCATGTCCCCCCTAGAGAAGGCCTTCCACCCTTAGATTTCTTAACATTTGGATCTTTAGGTGGAACAAGGTTCTGACATTTCGTTTTGTAGTGCACTAAGTCTCCACATTTTCCACACGCATTCTTTTTGTAGGGCCTTTTCACATTCTTTCTCTCTTCAGCCTCACCTGCTTCAAGTCTCCTCTTCTTATTAGATGGTCTTCCGGGCATAATCCTAATGATAGGAGGGTCGGGTTGAGGGTATGGGGTTTCCTCCCAATGTTTTCTCCCTCGCATACCATGTAGGGGAGTCCCATAGGCAAGCTTAAACCTATCCTTACCATATGCCTTATGCACATAATCACTAGGGTCGAGTCTGTTGTTATGGAAGCATCTAAATGCATGACAACAAGGGATACCTGTGAGATCCCACATGAAACAGGTGCATGACCTTTCTGCCAATTTGACTACATATGTATCCCCTTTGTGTTCTGCCTCAAATTCATCTATACCTGTTGGCACAACAATACAACTCCTATTCTCCCTCTCAATCCACTCAAAAATTTTCAAAGCAAAAGGCATTATGTTGCCTTCAACCTTACTAACTCCATCTAGCTTAGCTACATGCCTTTTCATAACATACTTGCGCATCCACTCCATTTGTGTCAAAATTGGCTGATCTCTAGCTTCCTTTATGACTGAATTAAAGCACTCACAGAGGTTGTTCAAAAGCATGTCAGATTTGCAGCGTTTGTCGAAAGCATGCTTGCTCTAATGCTGTGCTGGAATGTTTGCAAGGTAGGAATAAGCTCCGTGTGACAGAAGCTTTATACCCTCCATATGGCCTTTAAATTCATCCTACATACACAACAAGTGACAGAATTCATCCTAAATTACCAAATTTCTATCTAGATTATCAAATTAGTGACAAAACAGAGTAATTTCTATCTAGGTATAAGACATGTGATGGAAATTTACAAAATCAAGACCCGTGTACCTTAGTGGCTGATCTGGCTGCATTCCAAAAGGAGTCTTTGAAGAATTTGCCTAGAAATTCACCTTTAAAGTTCTGCCATATATGTCGACAACAATATCTTTGAAAAGATGTAGGTGCAACTGTCCTGAAAGCTTCTAACAGCCCCTAATGCAATTTTTAACATACAAACCATACAATATGTCAATATATACAATTTTAACACCAAAAGTTGCAAATTTTAACACTACAAGAAGTAATTAGACTATGGTTACCTTTTGTCTATCTGACATGAAAGTCCAAGGTTGATCTCCAGCATCTTCACCAAGATCTTTCAGTAGCAACTCAAGGAACCATGACCAAGAATTAGTGTTTTCAACTTCAACAACTGCCCAAGCTATGGGAAATATGTTGTTGTTACCATCCTTACCCACAGCAACCAAACAAATTCCAGGATATGCTCCCTTCAAATGGCAACCATCAACACCAATCAAAGGCCTACAACCCCTCTTAAAACCCTCTTTGCATCCTTCTAAGCAGATATACATTCTCTCAAAATGTGGGGGTGTTCTCTCAATATTATCCACTTGCACAACTCCCGAGCTTCCAGGGATGTACTTTATGATTGCCTAAACATACTCCCATACTTGCTTGTACTGATCAGCACACACCCCATAGATCATTAGCTTTGCCCTAGCCCTAGCATACCATGCCTTGGCATAACCAATTTCAACCCCACTATCTCTCATAACTTGATTTTTGAAAGCCTTGAGCTTCCATGATGGGTCAGATCTCCAATTTTCTATGTATATATCAGCCAAATACTCATAATTAAGCTTAGTATTCATGGTTTTCCAGCCACATTTGTGATCCAAGCACATACTTTTGATCTGGAATGTGCATTCACCCTTCACCTTTGAAGCATGTACTCTAAAGTGACACTTGAATTTACCATTGCAGATGCAATTGATTTTCTTTCCCTTTTTAAAAGGACATGGGCACCTATCTTTGTAATAAATGGTCAGCCTAGTATTGTCATTGTGAAGGAAATAGTAATCATATCCACTTTGGATAGCATGAAATCTAACAGCCTTCCTAAACAAATCATTTGAGGAAAATTTCAGACCCTTAGTGAGGCAAACGGGTTTCTGAAAATCAGCTTTTGGATTAAACTCAGGATATAAGTCAGCATCCTCATCTGAATCACATAAGCTTACAAGTGAATCACCATCTGATTCATCTGTATCAGCATGATAGGAGACATCTAATTCATCATCAGAGAAATAATTTTCCCCAAGAATAGTGAGTGCTTGTGAAGTGCCTCGAACTTCCTTACTACTCTCTACCTTTTTTAATGCTTGTGTAGCCCTCTTTTCCCCAAGCTTCTGCTTAACCACCTCTATTAGACCCTTCACCACATTCTCAGTAGACCAATCATTCAAATTCTCATCATCAAAGTCATTGTTTGATAGACTAAAATTAGAGACATCTGAATCCGACTCCTCAATTTCTAAATCACCGTCATCTGATTCATCCTCAATAACTGGTAAGAGACTTGATTTCTTTGCTGATTTGCTCCTCACAGACTTCCCTTTTGTTTTCTCAGCCTTCTTACCCTTACCCTCAATGATTTGTCTTTTCTTTCTTATGCCTTCACCATTACTGTTTTTTCTCCTAGGAGTGAGTTTCTTGTGAAGGCTATCAGTATTTGGGATAGTGGTTGGAATAGGGCTGTCTATCCTACTATTACAAGAGCCAGCAACATGATTTGGGCCTTGGTCCATTTGGGCATCATTGGGCTGCATGTCATAGGGTTGTGATTGTTCTTTAGTTCCTTCAAAGCCCACATTACCATCCTCCTCCACATCAACACCCAAACCCACCACATACACATCAACATAGCCATGTACATCCTTGTTCCTAACTAACTCCAATATGTCACTATCATTTTCAAGCACTTTCCGATTTCTAACCATACTTTTCCCCGGTTTTGTATTGTACCAAATCACAAACCCTTTTGAGCATTCCAACTTTTTATCACATGTACATTTCAAGTAAAAAATGCAGGCCTCATCATCATCAATATCACTTAAAGTGTACACTTTACCCCCTTCATAACTCATCTTCCCTCCTATTGTAGTTTTAAAAGCACCACCATGGTGAAATCTCACATAAAATCTACCCATTATAGTAATCACACCAACGCACTAACCAGAACTAAAATAACAACACCTAAGCACTACCCAGATAAAAAAAATTAGCATAGAACACAAAACATGATTAAACTAAGCAAAAATCTGTCCCCATATGCACAAACACGAACCCCCAGTAATTAATTATGCTAATAACAATTAAAGGGTATCCTTAAACCATAAAGTACAAAGCTTTACTAGAAATTCGAATTAAATGTCGAAAACTTCACCATTAAAGTCGCAATCTTCATCTATTTTCACCAACCACAACACCATTAATGTCGCAACTGTAATAGGGGACCTAGAAATTGATTGAAAATGGAATTGAATTGATGAGAAGATGAGTGAATTGAATTCGTTTTAACACTAATTGAAATTTCACTAACCCTAATTAATTTGGGGAAATTTTGGAAAAGGGGGTGAAAAGAGTATGAATGTCGTGGTCTCCCTCCCCCCTGTTAGTTGTTTTTACTTTTGGATTTTCTGATTTTTTTTTTAATGACTCAGCACTCCACTAGCCACGTGGACTCCCGGTACGCCACGTATGAATTTTCAGGCGACTATAGGGTGCGAGAGGGCCTTAGGTGGTGTTGCAATGGGTTTTTGGTTTTATTTGGTGGTTCCCCAAAAAAAACAATTTATAAGGTGGTTCCCCAAAAAAAGTATAAAGTAGGAGGTGGTTTCCCACAAAAAATCCAAAATTCTATTCTAATACAAAAATAATTATTGAAAAATGAGAAATCAAAATTACTGAAAAACGAAAAAAGGGGTGCAACACAAGGCCTTCCCAGGAGGTCACCCATCCTAGTACTACTCTCGCCCAAGCACGCTTAACTACGGAGTTCTGATGGGATCCGGTGCATTAGTGCAGCTATGATCGCACCCTAATGTTTATGCCACTAATTTCCTTATATTACCTCCCACCACCCCTCAATTCCTCATCCACCATCCTAAAACCGCTGCCGGTTCACGTTTTCACTGTAAATCGTCTCCCGAGTCACCAATTCCCTCGATCCTGGTAATTTTATCACTAGTTCACCAATAAAAATTCTATTCTAATGCAAAAATCATTATTGAAAAACGGGTGCAACACAAGGCCTTCCCAGGAGGTCACCCATCCTAGTACTACTCTCGCCCAACCACGCTTAACAGCGGAGTTCTGATAGGATCCGGTGCATTAGTGCTGGTATGATCGCACCCGGATGTTTATGCCACTAATTTCCTTATATTACCTCCCACCACCCCTCAATTCCTCATCCCCCACCCTAAAACCGCTGCCGGTTCACGTTTTCGCTATATATCGTCTCCCGAATCACCAATTCCCCCGATCCTCGTAATTTTATCACTAGTTCACCAATAAAAATTCTATTCTAATGCAAAAATAATTATGGAAAAATGAGAAATCAAAATTACTGAAAAACGAAAAAAGGGGTGCATCACGAGGCCTTCCCAGGAGGTCACCCATCCTAGTACTACTCTCGCCCAAGCACGCTTAAATGCGGAATTCTGATGGGATCCGGTGCATTAGTGCTGGTATGATCGCACCCGAATGTTTATGCCACTAATTTCCTTATATTACCTCCCACCACCCCTCTATTCCTCATCCACCACCCTTAAACCGCTACCGGTTCACGTTTTCGCTGTATATCGTCTCTCGAGTCACCAATTCCCTCGATCCTGGTAATTTTATCACTAGTTCACCAATAAAAATTCTATTCTAATGCAAAAATAATTATTGAAAAAGGGGTGCAACGTGACGCCTTCCCAAGAGGTCACCCATCCTAGTACTACTCTCGCCCAAGCACGCTTAACTACGGAGTTCTGATGGGATCCGGTGCATTAGTGCTGGTATGATCGCACCCGAATGTTTATGCAACTAATTTCCTTATATTACCTCCCACCACCCCTCAATTCCTCATCCACCACCCTAAAACCGCTGCCGGCTCACGTTTTTGTTGTATATCGTCTCCCGAGTCACCAATTCCCTCAATCCTCGTAATTTTATCACTAGTTCACCAATAAAAATTCTATTCTAATGCAAAAATAATTTTTGAAAAATCAAAAATCAAAATTACTGAAAAACGAAAAAAGGGGTGCAACACGAGGCCTCCCAGGAGGTCACCCATCCTAGTACTACTCTCGCCCAACCAAACTTAACTGCGGAGTTCTGATGGGATCTGGTGCATTAGTGCTGGTATGATCGCACCCGATTGTTTATGCCACAAATTTCCTTATATTACCTCCCACAACCCCTTAATTCCTCACCCACCACCGTAAAACCGTTGCCGGTTCACGTTTTCGCTATATATCGTCTCTCGAGTCACCAATAACCTCGATCCTCGTAATTTTATCACTAGTTCACCAATAAAAATTCTTTTCTAATGCAAAAATAATTATTGAAGAATGAGAAATCCAAATTACTGAAAAACGAAAAAAGGGGTGCAACACGAGGCCTTCCCAGGATGTCACCCATCCTAGTACTACTATCGCCCAAGCACGCTTAACTGCGGAGTTCTGATGGGATCCGGTGAATTAGTGCTGGTATGATCGCACCCGAATGTTTATGCCACTAATTTCCTTATATTACCTCCCACCACCCCTCAATTCCTCATCCACCACCCTAAAACCGCTGTCGGTTCACGTTTTAGCTGTATATCGTCTCCCGAGTCACCAATTCCCTCGATCCTTGTAATTTTATCACTAGTTCACCAATAAAATCTACTCTAATGCAAAAATAATTATTGAAAAATGAGAAATCAAAATTACTGAAAAACGAAAAAAGGGGTGCATCACGAGGCCTTCCCAGGAGGTCACCCATCCTAGTACGGCTCTCGCCCAAGCACGCTTAACTGCGGAGTTCTGATGGGATTTGGTGCATTAGTGTTGGTATGATCGCACCCGAATGTTTATGCCACTAATTTTCTTATATTAGTTCCCACCAACCCACAATTCCTCATCTACCACCCTAAAACCGCTGTCGGTTCACGTTTTCGGTGTATATCGTCTCCCGAGTCACCAATTCCCTCGATCCTCGTAATTTTATCACTAGTTAACCAATAAAAATTCTATTCTAATGCAAAAATAATTATTGAAAAATGAGAAATCAAAATTACTGAAAAAAGAAAAAACGGGTGCAACACGAGGCCTTCCCAGGAGGTCACCCATCCTAGTACTACTCTGGCCCAACCAAACTTAACTGCGGAGTTCTGATAGGATCTGGTGCATTAGTGCTGGTATGATCGCACCCGATTGTTTATGCCACAAATTTCCTTATATTACCTCCCACAACCCCTTAATTCCTCACCCACCACCGTAAAACCGTTGCCGGTTCACGTTTTCGCTATATATCGTCTCCCGATCACCAATAACCTCGATCCTGGTAATTTTATCACTAGTTCACCAATAAAAATTCTATTCTAATGCAAAAATAATTATCAAAAACTGAGAAATCAAAATTACTGAAAAACGAAAAAAGGGGTGCAACACGAGGCCTTCCCAAGAGGTCACCCATCCTAGAACTACTCTCGCCCAAGCACGCTTAACTGCGGAGTTCTGATGGGATCCGGTGCATTAGTGCTGGTATGATCGCACCCAAATGTTTATGCAACTAATTTCCTTATATTACCTCCCACCACCCCTCAATTCCTCATCCACCACCCTAAAACCGCTGCCGGTTCACGTTTTCGTTGTATATCATCTCCCGAGTCACCAATTCCGTCGTTCCTCGTAATTTTATCACTAGTTCACCAATAAAAATTTTATACTAATGCAAAAATAATTATTGAAAAATGAGAAATCAACATTACTGAAAAACGAAAAAAAGGGGTGAAACACGAGGTCTACCCGGAGGTCCCCGATCCTAGTACTACTCTCGCCCAAGCACGCTTAACTGCGGAGTTCTAATGGGATCCAGTACATTAGTGCTGGTATGATCGCACCTGAATGTTTATGCCACTAATTTCCTTATATTACCTCCCACCACCCCTCAATTCCTCATTCACCACCCTAAAATCGCCGCCGGTTCACGTTTTCGCTGTATATCGTCTCCCGAGTCACCAATTCCCTCGATCCTCGTAATTTTATCACTAGTTCACCAATTAAAATTCTATTCCAATGCAAAAATAATTATTAAAAAACGAGAAATCAAAATTACTGAAAATGGAAAAAAAGGGTGCATTACGAGGCCTTCCCAGGAGGTCCCCAATCCTAGTACTACTCTCGCCCAAGCACGCTTAACTGCGGAGTTCTGATGGGATCAGGTGCATTAGTGCTGGTATGATTGCACCCGATTGTTTATGCCACTAATTTCCTTATATTACTTCCCACCACCCCTCAATTCCTCATCCACAACTCTAAAACCGCTGCCGGTTCACGTTTTCGCTGTATATCATCTTCCGAGTCACCAATTCCGTCGATCCTCGTAATTTTATCACTAAATCACCAATAAAAATTCTATTCTAATGCAAAAATAATTATTGAAAAATGAGAAATCAACATTACTGCAAAACGAAAAAAAGGGGTGAAACACGAGGCCTTCCCGGGAGGTCCCCAATCCTAGTACTACTCTCGCCCAAGCACGCTTAATTGCGGAGTTCTGATGGGATCAGGTGCATTAGTGCTGGTATGATCGCACCCGAATTTTTATGGCACTAATTTCCTTATATTACCTCCCACCTCCCCTCAATTCCTCATCCACCACCCTAAAACCGATGCCGCGTTTTCGCTATATATCATCTCCCGAGTCACCAATTCCGTCGATCCTCGTAATTTTATCACTAAATCACCAATAAAAATTTAATGCAAAAATAATTATTGAAAACTGAGAAATCAAAGTTACTGAAAAACGAAAAAAGGGATGCAACACAAGGCCTTCCCAGGAGGTCACCCATCCTAGTATTACTCTCGCCCAAGCACGCTTAACTGCGGAGTTCTAATGGGATCCGGTGCATTAGTGATGGTATGATCGCACCTGAATGTTTATGCCACTAATTTCCTTATATTACCTCCCACCACCCCTCAATTCCTTATCCACCACCCTAAAATCGCTGCTAGTTCACGTTTTCGCTGTATATCGTCTCCCGAGTCACCAATTCCCTCGATCCTCGTAATTTTATCACTAGTTCACCAATAAAAATTCTATTCTAATGCAAAAATAATTATTGAAAACTGAGAAATCAAAATTACTGAAAAACGAAAAAAGGGATGCAACACAAGGCCTTCCCAGAGGTCACCCATCCTAGTACTACTCTCGCCCAAGCACGCTTAACTGCGGAGTTCTGATGGGATCCGGTGCATTAGTGCTGGTATGATCGCACTCGAATGTTTATGCCACTAATTTCCTTATATTACCTCCCACCACCCCTCAAGTCCTCATCCACCACCCTAAAAACGTCGCTGGTTCACTTTTTCGCTGTATATCCTCTCCCGAGTCACCAATTCCCTCGATCCTCGTAATTTTATCACTAGTTCACCAATAAAAATTCTATTTCAATGCAAAAATAATTATTGAAAAATGAGAAATCAAAATTACTGAAAATGGAAAAAAGGGGTGCAACACGAGGCCTTCCCAGGAGGTCCCTAATCCTAGTACTACTCTCGCCCAAGCACGCTTAACTGCGGAGTTCTGATGGGATCAGGTGCATTAGTGCTGGTATGATCGCACCCGATTGTTTATGCCACTAATTTCCTTATATTACTTCCCACCACCCCTCAATTCCTCATCCACCACTCTAAAACCGCTGCCGGTTCACGTTTTCGCTGTATATCGTCTCCTGAGTCAACAATTCCCTCGATCCTCTTAATTTTATCACTAGTTTACTAATAAAAATTCTATTCTAATGCAAAAATAATTATTGAAAAATGAGAAATCAAAGTTACTGAAAAACGAAAAAAGGGATGCAACACGAGGCTTTCCCAGGAGGTCACCCATCCTAGTATTACTCTCGCCCAAGCACGCTTAACTGCGGAGTTCTAATGGAATCCGGTGCATTAGTGCTGGTATGATCGCACCTGAATGTTTATGCCACTAATTTCCTTATATTACCTCCCACTACCCCTCAAGTCCTCATCCACCACCCTAAAAACGCTGCCGGTTTACTTTTTCGCTGTATATCCTCTCCCGAGTCACCAATTCCCTCGATCCTCGTAATTTTATCACTAGTTCACCAATAAAAATTCTATTTCAATGGAAAAATAATTATTGAAAAATGAGAAATCAAAAGTACTGAAAATGGAAAAAAGGGGTGCAACACGAGGCCTTCCCAGGAGGTCCCCAATCCTAGTACTACTCTCGCCCAAGCACACTTAACTGCGGAGTTATGATGGGATCAGGTGCATTAGTGCTGGTATGATCGCACCCGTATGTTTACGCCACTAATTTGCTTATATTACCTCCCACCACCCCTCAATTTCTCATCCACCACCCTAAAACCGCTGCCGGTTCACGTTTTCGCTGTATATCATCTCCCAATGCACCAATTCCCTCGATCCTCGTAATTTTATCACTACTTCACCAATAAAAATTCTATTCTAACGCAAAAATAATTATTGAAAAATGAGAAATCAAAATTACTGAAAAACGAAAAAATGGGGTGCAACATGAGGCGTTCCCAAGATGTCACCCATCCTAGTATTTTGTCTCGCCTAAGCACGCTTAACTGCGTAATTCTGATGGGATCCGGTGCATTCGTGCTGGTATGATCGCACCAGACTGTTTATGCCACTAATTTCCTTATATTACCTCCCACCACCCCTCAATTCCTCACCACCACCCTAAAACCGTTGCCGGTTCACGATTTCGCTGTATATCGTCTCCCGAGTCACCAATTCCCTTGATCCTCGTAATTTTATCAATAGTTCACCAATAAAAATTCTATTCCAATGCAAAAATAATTATTGAAAAATGAGGAATCCTAATTACTGAAAAACGAAAAAAAGCGGTGCAACACGAGGCCTTTCCAGGAGGTCACCCATCCTAGTACTACTCTTGCCCGAGCACGCTTAACTGCGGAATTCTGATGGGATCCGGTGCATTAGTGCTGGTATGATCGCACCCGAATGTTTATGCCACTAATTTCCTTATATTACCTCCCACCACCCCTAAATTCCTCATCCACCACCCTAAAACCGCTGCCGGTTCACGTTTTCGCTGTATATCGTCTCCCGATGCACCAATTCCCTCGATCCTCGTAATTTTATCACTAGTTCACCAATAAAAATTCTATCCTAATGCAAAAATAATTATTGAAAAATGAGAAATCCTAATTACTGAAAAACGAAAAAATGGGTGCAACACGAGGCCTTCCCAGGAGGTCCCCAATCCTAGTTCTACTCTCGCCCAAGCACGCTTAACTGCGGAGTTCTGATGGGATCAGGTGCATTAGTGCTGGTATGATCGCACCCGTATGTTTATTCCACTAATTTGCTTATATTACCTCCCACCACCCCTAAATTCCTCATCCACCACCCTAAAACCGTTGCCGGTTCACGTTTTTGCTGTATATCGTCTCCCGAGTCACCAATTCCCTCGATCCTCGTAATTATATCACTAGCTTACCAATAAAAATTCTATTCCAATGCAAAAATAATTATTGAAAAATGAGAAATCAAAATTACTGAAAAACGAAAAAAGGCTGCAACACGAGGCCTTCCCAGGAGGTCAACCATCCTAGTACTACTCTAGCCCAAGCACGCTTAACTGCGGAGATCTGATGGGATCCGGTGCATTAGTGCTAGTATCATCGCACCCAAATGTTTATGCCACTAATTTACTTATATTACCTCCCACCACCCCTAAATTCCTCATCCACCACACTAAAACCCTTGCCGGTTCACGTTTTCGCTGTATATCGTCTCCAGAGTCACCAATTCCCTCGATCCTGCTAATTTTATCACTAGTTCACCGATAAAAATTCTATTCTAATGCAAAAAAAAATTATTGAAAAATGAGAAATCAACATTACTGAAAAACGAAAAAAGGGGTGCAAGCACGCTTCACTGCAGAGTTCTGATGGGATCCGGTGCATTAGTGCTGGTATGATCGCACCCGAATGTTTATGCCACTAATTTCCTTATATTACCTCCCACCACCCCTAAATTCCTCATCCACCACCCTAAAACCGTTGCCGGTTCACGTTTTTGCTGTATATCGTCTCCCGAGTCACCAATTCCCTCGATCCTCGTAATTTTATCACTAGCTTACCAATAAAAATTCTATTCCAATGCAAAAATAATTATTGAAAAATGAGAAATCAAAATTACTGAAAAACGAAAAAAGGCTGCAACACGAGGCCTTCCCAGGAGGTCAACCATCCTAGTACTACTCTAGCCCAAGCACGCTTAACTGCGGAGATCTGATGGGATCCGGTGCATTAGTGCTAGTATCATCGCACCCAAATGTTTATGCCACTAATTTACTTATATTACCTCCCACCACCCCTAAATTCCTCATCCACCACACTAAAACCCTTGCCGGTTCACGTTTTCGCTGTATATCGTCTCCAGAGTCACCAATTCCCTCGATCCTGCTAGTTTTATCACTAGTTCACCGATAAAAATTCTATTCTAATGCAAAAAAAAATTATTGAAAAATGAGAAATCAACATTACTGAAAAACGAAAAAAGGGGTGCAAGCACGCTTCACTGCAGAGTTCTGATGGGATCCGGTGCATTAGTGCTGGTATGATCGCACCCGAATGTTTATGCCACTAATTTCCTTATATTACCTCCCACCACCCCTAAATTCCTCATCCACCACCCTAAAACCGTTGCCGGTTCACGTTTTTGCTGTATATCGTCTCCCGAGTCACCAATTCCCTCGATCCTCGTAATTTTATCACTAGCTTACCAATAAAAATTCTATTCCAATGCAAAAATAATTATTGAAAAATGAGAAATCAAAATTACTGAAAAACGAAAAAAGGCTGCAACACGAGGCCTTCCCAGGAGGTCAACCATCCTAGTACTACTCTAGCCCAAGCACGCTTAACTGCGGAGATCTGATGGGATCCGGTGCATTAGTGCTAGTATCATCGCACCCAAATGTTTATGCCACTAATTTACTTATATTACCTCCCACCACCCCTAAATTCCTCATCCACCACACTAAAACCCTTGCCGGTTCACGTTTTCGCTGTATATCGTCTCCAGAGTCACCAATTCCCTCGATCCTGCTAATTTTATCACTAGTTCACCGATAAAAATTCTATTCTAATGCAAAAAAAAATTATTGAAAAATGAGAAATCAACATTACTGAAAAACGAAAAAAGGGGTGCAAGCACGCTTCACTGCAGAGTTCTGATGGGATCCGGTGCATTAGTGCTGGTATGATCGCACCCGAATGTTTATGCCACTAATTTCCTTATATTACCTCCCACCACCCCTCAATTCCTCATCCACCACCCTAAAACCGCTGCCGGTTTACATTTTCGCTGTGTATCGTCTCCTTAGTCACCAATTCCCTCGATCCCCGTAATTTTATCACTAGCTCACCAATAAAAATTCTATTCTAATGCAAAAATAATTATTGAAAAATGAGAAATCAACATTACTGAAAAACGAAAAAAGGGGTGCAACACGAGGCCTTCCCAGGAGGTCACTCATCCTAGTACTACTCTCGCCCAAGCACGCTTAACTGCGGAGTTCTGATGGGATCCAGTGCATTAGTGCTGGTATGATCGCACCCGAATGTTTATGCCACTAATTTCCTTATATTACCTCCCACCACCCCTCAATTCCTCATCCACCACCCTAAAACCGCTGCCCGTTCACGTTTTCGCTGTGTATCGTCTCCCGAGTCACCAATTCCCTCGATCCCCGTAATTTTATCACTAGCTCACCAATAAAAATTCTATTCTAATGCAAAAATAATTATTGAAAAATGAGAAATCAACATTACTGAAAAACGAAAAAAGGGTTGCAAGCACGCTTAACTGCGGAGTTCTGATGGGATCCGGTGCATTAGTGCTGGTATGATCGCACCCGAATGTTTATGCCACTAATTTCCTTATATTACCTCCCACCACCCCTCAATTCCTCATCCACCACCCTAAAACCGCTGCCGGTTCACGTTTTCGCTGTGTATCGTCTCCCGAGTCACCAATTCCCTCGATCCCCGTAATTTTATCACTGGCTCACAATTAAAAATTCTATTCTAATGCAAAAATAATTATTGAAAAATGAGAAATCAACATTACTGAAAAACGAAAAAAAGGGTGCAAGCACGCTTAACTGCAGAGTTCTGATGGGATCCGGTGCATTAGTGCTGGTATGATCGCACCCGAATGTTTATGCCACTAATTTCCTTATATTACCTCCCACCACCCCTCAATTCCTCATCCACCACCCTAAAACCGCTGCCGGTTTACATTTTCGCTGTGTATCGTCTCCTTAGTCACCAATTCCCTCGATCCCCGTAATTTTATCACTAGCTCACCAATAAAAATTCTATTCTAATGCAAAAATAATTATTGAAAAATGAGAAATCAACATTACTGAAAAACGAAAAAAGGGGTGCAACACGAGGCCTTCCCAGGAGGTCACTCATCCTAGTACTACTCTCGCCCAAGCACGCTTAACTGCGGAGTTCTGATGGGATCCAGTGCATTAGTGCTGGTATGATCGCACCCGAATGTTTATGCCACTAATTTCCTTATATTACCTCCCACCACCCCTCAATTCCTCATCCACCACCCTAAAACCGCTGCCCGTTCACGTTTTCGCTGTGTATCGTCTCCCGAGTCACCAATTCCCTCGATCCCCGTAATTTTATCACTAGCTCACCAATAAAAATTCTATTCTAATGCAAAAATAATTATTGAAAAATGAGAAATCAACATTACTGAAAAACGAAAAAAGGGTTGCAAGCACGCTTAACTGCGGAGTTCTGATGGGATCCGGTGCATTAGTGCTGGTATGATCGCACCCGAATGTTTATGCCACTAATTTCCTTATATTACCTCCCACCACCCCTCAATTCCTCATCCACCACCCTAAAACCGCTGCCGGTTCACGTTTTCGCTGTGTATCGTCTCCCGAGTCACCAATTCCCTCGATCCCCGTAATTTTATCACTGGCTCACCAATAAAAATTCTATTCTAATGCAAAAATAATTATTGAAAAATGAGAAATCAACATTACTGGAAAACGAAAAAAGGGGTGCAACACGAGGCCTTCCCAAGAGGTCACCCATCCTAGTACTACTCTCGCCCAAGCACGCTTAACTGCGGAGTTCTGATGGGATCCGATGCATTAGTGCTGGTATGATCGCACCCGAATGTTTATGCCACTAATTTCCTTATATTACCTCCCACCACCCCTCAATTCCTCATCCACCACCCTAAAACCGCTGCTGGTTCACGTTTTCGCTGTGTATCGTCTCCCGAGTCACCAATTCCCTCGATCCCCGTAATTTTATCACTAGCTCACCAATAAAAATTCTATTCTAATGCAAAAATAATTATTGAAAAATGAGAAATCAACATTACTGAAAAACGAAAAAAGGGGTGCAACACGAGGCCTTCCCAGGAGGTTACTCATCCTAATACTACTCTCGCCCAAGCACGCTTAACTGCGGAGTTCTGATGGGATCCAGTGCATTAGTGCTGGTATGATCGCACCCGAATGTTTATGCCACTAATTTCCTTATATTACCTCCCACCACCCCTCAATTCCTCATCCACCACCCTAAAACCGATGCCCGTTCACGTTTTCGCTGTGTATCGTCTCCCGAGTCACCAATTCCCTCGATCCCCGTAATTTTATCACTAGCTCACCAATAAAAATTCTATTCTAATGCAAAAATAATTATTGAAAAATGAGAAATCAACATTACTGAAAAACGAAAAAAGGGTTGCAAGCACGCTTAACTGCGGAGTTCTGATGGGATCCGGTGCATTAGTGCTGGTATGATCGCACCCGAATGTTTATCCCACTAATTTCCTTATATTACCTCCCACCACCCCTCAATTCCTCATCCACCACCCTAAAACCGCTGCCGGTTCACGTTTTCGCTGTGTATCGTCTCCCGAGTCACCAATTCCCTCGATCCCCGTAATTTTATCACTCGCTCACCAATAAAAATTCTATTCTAATGCAAAAATAATTATTGAAAAATGAGAAATCAACATTACTGGAAAACGAAAAAAGGGGTGCAACACGAGGCCTTCCCAAGAGGTCACCCATCCTAGTACTACTCTCGCCCAAGCACGCTTAACTGCGGAGTTCTGATGGGATCCGGTGCATTAGTGCTGGTATGATCGCACCCGAATGTTTATGCCACTAATTTCCTTAGATTACCTCCCACCACCCCTCAATTCCTCATCCACCACCCTAAAACCGCTGCCGGTTCACGTTTTCGCTGTGTATCGTCTCCCGAGTCACCAATTCCCTCGATCCCCGTAATTTTATCACTAGCTCACCAATAAAAATTCTATTCTAATGCAAAAATAATTATTGAAAAATGAGAAATCAACATTACTGAAAAACGAAAAAAGGGGTGCAACACGAGGCCTTCCCAGGAGGTCACTTATCCTAGTACTACTCTCGCCCAAGCACGCTTAACTGCGGAGTTCTGATGGGATCCAGTGCATTAGTGCTGGTATGATCGCACCCGAATGTTTATGCCACTAATTTCCTTATATTACCTCCCACCACCCCTCAATTCCTCATCCACCACCCTAAAACCGCTGCCCGTTCACGTTTTCGCTGTGTATCGTCTCCCGAGTCACCAATTCCCTCGATCCCCGTAATTTTATCACTAGCTCACCAATAAAAATTCTATTCTAATGCAAAAATAATTATTGAAAAATGAGAAATCAACATTACTGAAAAACGAAAAAAGGGTTGCAAGCACGCTTAACTGCGGAGTTCTGATGGGATCCGGTGCATTAGTGCTGGTATGATCGCACCCGAATGTTTATGCCACTAATTTCCTTATATTACCTCCCACCACCCCTCAATTCCTCATCCACCACCCTAAGACCGCTGCCGGTTTACATTTTCGCTGTGTATCGTCTCCTTAGTCACCAATTCCCTCGATCCCCGTAATTTTATCACTAGCTCACCAATAAAAATTCTATTCTAATGCAAAAATAATTATTGAAAAATGAGAAATCAACATTACTGAAAAACGAAAAAAGGGGTGCAACACGAGGCCTTCCCAGGAGGTCACTCATGCTAGTACTACTCTCGCCCAAGCACGCTTAACTGCGGAGTTCTGATGGGATCCAGTGCATTAGTGCTGGTATGATCGCACCCGAATGTTTATGCCACTAATTTCCTTATATTACCTCCCACCACCCCTCAATTCCTCATCCACCACCCTAAAACCGCTGCCCGTTCACGTTTTCGCTGTGTATCGTCTCCCGAGTCACCAATTCCCTCGATCCCCGTAATTTTATCACTATCTCACCAATAAAAATTCTATTCTAATGCAAAAATAATTATTGAAAAATGAGAAATCAACATTACTGAAAAACGAAAAAAGGGTTGCAAGCACGCTTAACTGCGGAGTTCTGATGGGATCCGGTGCATTAGTGCTGGTATGATCGCACCCGAATGTTTATGCCACTAATTTCCTTATATTACCTCCCACCACCCCTCAATTCCTCATCCACCACCCTAAAACCGCTGCCGGTTCACGTTTTCGCTGTGTATCGTCTCCCGAGTCACCAATTCCCTCGATCCCCGTAATTTTATCACTGGCTCACCAATAAAAATTCTATTCTAATGCAAAAATAATTATTGAAAAATGAGAAATCAACATTACTGGAAAACGAAAAAAGGGGTGCAACACGAGGCCTTCCCAAGAGGTCACCCATCCTAGTACTACTCTCGCCCAAGCACGCTTAACTGCGGAGTTCTGATGGGATCCGATGCATTAGTGCTGGTATGATCGCACCCGAATGTTTATGCCACTAATTTCCTTATATTACCTCCCACCACCCCTCAATTCCTCATCCACCACCCTAAAACCGCTGCTGGTTCACGTTTTCGCTGTGTATCGTCTCTCGAGTCACCAATTCCCTCGATCCCCGTAATTTTATCACTAGCTCACCAATAAAAATTCTATTCTAATGCAAAAATAATTATTGAAAAATGAGAAATCAACATTACTGAAAAACGAAAAAAGGGGTGCAACACGAGGCCTTCCCAGGAGGTTACTCATCCTAGTACTACTCTCGCCCAAGCACGCTTAACTGCGGAGTTCTGATGGGATCCAGTGCATTAGTGCTGGTATGATCGCACCCGAATGTTTATGCCACTAATTTCCTTATATTACCTCCCACCACCCCTCAATTCCTCATCCACCACCCTAAAACCGCTGCCGGTTCACGTTTTCGCTGTGTATCGTCTCCCGAGTCACCAATTCCCTCGATCCCCGTAATTTTATCACTAGCTCACCAATAAAAATTCTATTCTAATGCAAAAATAATTATTGAAAAATGAGAAATCAACATTACTGAAAAACGAAAAAAGGGGTGCAACACGAGCCCTTCCCAGGAGGTCACTCATCCTAGTACTACTCTCGCCCAAGCGCGCTTAACTGCGGAGTTCTGATGGGATCCAGTGCATTAGTGCTGGTATGATCGCACCCGAATGTTTATGCCACTAATTTCCTTATATTACCTCCCACCACCCCTCAATTCCTCATCCACCACCCTAAAACCGCTGCCGGTTCACGTTTTCGCTGTGTATCGTCTCCCGAGTCACCAATTCCCTCGATCCCCGTAATTTTATCACTAGCTCACCAATAAAAATTCTATTCTAATGCAAAAATAATTATTGAAAAATGAGAAATCAACATTACTGGAAAACGAAAAAAGGGATGCAACACGAGGCCTTCCCAAGAGGTCACCCATCCTAGTACTACTCTCGCCCAAGCACGCTTAACTGCGGAGTTCTGATGGGATCCGGTGCATTAGTGCTGGTATGATCGCACCCGAATGTTTATGCCACTAATTTCCTTATATTACCTCCCACCACCCGTCAATTCCTCATCCACCACCCTAAAACCGCTGCCGGTTCACGTTTTCGCTGTGTATCGTCTCCCGAGTCACCAATTCCCTCGATCCCCGTAATTTTATCACTAGCTCACCAATAAAAATTCTATTCTAATGCAAAAATAATTATTGAAAAATGAGAAATCAACATTACTGAAAAACGAAAAAAGGGGTGCAACACGAGGCCTTCCCAGGAGGTCACTCATCCTAGTACTACTCTCGCCCAAGCACGCTTAACTGCGGAGTTCCGATGGGATCCAGTGCATTAGTGCTGGTATGATCGCACCCGAATGTTTATGCCACTAATTTCCTTATATTACCTCCCACCACCCCTCAATTCCTCATCCACCACCCTAAAACCGCTGCCCGTTCACGTTTTCGCTGTGTATCGTCTCCCGAGTCACCAATTCCCTCGATCCCCGTAATTTTATCACTAGCTTACCAATAAAAATTCTATTCTAATGCAAAAATAATTATTGAAAAATGAGAAATCAACATTACTGGAAAACGAAAAAAGGGGTGCAACACGAGGCCTTCCCAAGAGGTCACCCATCCTAGTACTACTCTCGCCCAAGCACGCTTAACTGCGGAGTTCTGATGGGATCCGGTGCATTAGTGCTGGCATGATCGCACCCGAATGTTTATGCCACAAATTTCCTTATATTACCTCCCACCACCCCTCAATTCCTCATCCACCACCCTAAAACCGCTGCCAGTTCACGTTTTCGCTGTATATCGTCTCCCGAGTCACCAATTCCCTCGATCCCCGTAATTTTATCATTAGCTCACCAATAAAAATTCTATTCTAATGCAAAAATAATTATTGAAAAATGAGAAATCAACATTACTGAAAAACGAAAAAAGGGGTGCAACACGAGGCCTTCCCAGGAGGTTACTCATCCTAGTACTACTCTCGCCCAAGCACGCTTAACTGCGGAGTTCTGATGGGATCCAGTGCATTAGTGCTGGTATGATCGCACCCGAATATTTATGCCACTAATTTCCTTATATTACCTCCCACCACCCCTCAATTCCTCATCCACCACCCTAAAACCGCTGCCGGTTCACGTTTTCGCTGTGTATCGTCTCCCGAGTCACCAATTCCCTCGATCCCCGTAATTTTATCACTAGCTCACCAATAAAAATTCTATTCTAATGCAAAAATAATTATTGAAAAATGAGAAATCAACATTACTGAAAAACGAAAAAAGGGTTGCAAGCACGCTTAACTGCGGAGTTCTGATGGGATCCGGTGCATTAGTGCTGGTATGATCGCACCCGAATGTTTATGCCACTAATTTCCTTATATTACCTCCCACCACCCCTCAATTCCTCATCCACCACCCTAAAACCGCTGCCGGTTCACGTTTTCGCTGTGTATCGTCTCCCGAGTCACCAATTCCCTCGATCCCCGTAATTTTATCAGTAGCTCACCAATAAAAATTCTATTCTAATGCAAAAATAATTATTGAAAAATGAGAAATCAACATTACTGGAAAACGAAAAAAGGGGTGGAACACGAGGCCTTCCCAGGAGGTCACCCGTCCTAGTACTACTCTCGCCCAAGCACGCTTAACTGCGGAGTTCTGATGGGATCTGGTGCATTAGTGTTGGTATGATCGCACCCGAATGTTTATGCCACTAATTTCCTTATATTACCTCCCACCACCCCTCAATTCCTCATCCACCACCCTAAAACCGCTGCCGGTTCACGTTTTCGCTGTGTATCGTCTCCCGAGTCACCAATTCCCTCGATCCCCGTAATTTTATCACTAGCTCACCAATAAAAATTCTATTCTAACGCAAAAATAATTATTGAAAAATGAGAAATCAACATTACTGGAAAACGAAAAAAGGGGTGCAACACGAGGCCTTCCTAGGAGGTCACCCGTCCTAGTACTACTCTCGCCCAAGCACGCTTAACTGCGGAGTTCTGATGGGATCCGGTGCATTAGTGCTGGCATGATCGCACCCAAATGTTTATGCCACTAATTTCCTTATATTACCTCCCACCACCCCTCAATTCCTCATCCACCACCCTAAAACCGCTGCCGGTTCACGTTTTCGCTGTGTATCGTCTCCCGAGTCACCAATTCCCTCGATCCCCGTAATTTTATCACTAGCTCACCAATAAAAATTCTATTCTAACGCAAAAATAATTATTGAAAAATGAGAAATCAACATTACTGGAAAACGAAAAAAGGGGTGCAACACGAGGCCTTCCCAGGAGGTCACCCATCCTAGTACTACTCTCGCCCAAGCACGCTTAACTGCGGAGTTCTGATGGGATCCGGTGCATTTGTGCTGGTATGATCGCACCCGAATGTTTATGCCACTAACTTCCTTGTATTACCGCCCACCACCCCTCAATTCCTCATCCACCACCCTAAACCGCTGCCGGTTCACGTTTTCGCTGTGTATCGTCTCCCGAGTCACCAATTCCCTCGATCCCCGTAATTTTATCACTAGCTCACCAATAAAAATTCTATTCTAACGCAAAAATAATTATTGAAAAATGAGAAATCAACATTACTGGAAAACGAAAAAAGGGGTGCAACACGAGGCCTTCCCAAGAGGTCACCCGTCCTAGTACTACTCTCGCCCAAGCACGCTTAACTGCGGAGTTCTGATGGGATCCAGTGCATTAGTGCTGGTATGATCGCACCCGAATGTTTATGCCACTAATTTCCTTATATTACCTCCCACCACCCCTCAATTCCTCATCCACCACCCTAAAACCGCTGCCCGTTCACGTTTTCGCTGTGTATCGTCTCCCGAGTCACCAATTCCCTCGATCCCCGTAATTTTATCACTAGCTCACCAATAAAAATTCTATTCTAATGCAAAAATAATTATTGAAAAATGAGAAATCAACATTACTGAAAAACGAAAAAAGGGTTGCAAGCACGCTTAACTGCGGAGTTCTGATGGGATCCGGTGCATTAGTGCTGGTATGATCGCACCCGAATGTTTATGCCACTAATTTCCTTATATTACCTCCCACCACCCCTCAATTCCTCATCCACCACCCTAAAACCGCTGCCGGTTCACGTTTTCGCTGTGTATCGTCTCCCGAGTCACCAATTCCCTCGATCCCCGTAATTTTATCACTAGCTCACCAATAAATATTCTATTCTAATGCAAAAATAATTATTGAAAAATGAGAAATCAACATTACTGGAAAACGAAAAAAGGGGTGCAACACGAGGCCTTCCCAAGAGGTCACCCATCCTAGTACTACTCTCGCCCAAGCACGCTTAACTGCGGAGTTCTGATGGGATCTGGTGCATTAGTGTTGGTATGATCGCACCCGAATGTTTATGCCACTAATTTCCTTATATTACCTCCCACCACCCCTCAATTCCTCATCCACCACCCTAAAACCGCTGCCGGTTCACGTTTTCGCTGTGTATCGTCTCCCGAGTCACCAATTCCCTCGATCCCCGTAATTTTATCACTAGCTCACCAATAAAAATTCTATTCTAACGCAAAAATAATTATTGAAAAATGAGAAATCAACATTACTGGAAAACGAAAAAAGGGGTGCAACACGAGGCCTTCCTAGGAGGTCACCCGTCCTAGTACTACTCTCGCCCAAGCACGCTTAACTGCGGAGTTCTGATGGGATCCGGTGCATTAGTGCTGGTATGATCGCACCCGAATATTTATGCCACTAATTTCCTTATATTACCTCCCACCACCCCTCAATTCCTCATCCACCACCCTAAAACCGCTGCCGGTTCACGTTTTCGCTGTGTATCGTCTCCCGAGTCACCAATTCCCTCGATCCCCGTAATTTTATCACTAGCTCACCAATAAAAATTCTATTCTAACGCAAAAATAATTATTGAAAAATGAGAAATCAACATTACTGGAAAACGAAAAAAGGGGTGCAACACGAGGCCTTCCCAGGAGGTCACCCATCCTAGTACTACTCTCGCCCAAGCACGCTTAACAGCGGAGTTCTTATGGGATCCGGTGCATTAGTCCTGGTATGATCGCACCCGAATGTTTATGCCACTAATTTCCTTGTATTACCTCCCACCACCCCTCAATTCCTCATCCACCACCCTAAAACCGCTGCCCGTCCACGTTTTCGCTGTGTATCGTCTCCCGAGTCACCAATTCCCTCGATCCCCGTAATTTTATCACTAGCTCACCAATAAAAATTCTATTCTAATGCAAAAATAATTATTGAAAAATGAGAAATCAACATTACTGAAAAACGAAAAAAGGGTTGCAAGCACGCTTAACTGCGGAGTTCTGATGGGATCCGGTGCATTAGTGCTGGTATGATCGCACCCGAATGTTTATGCCACTAATTTCCTTATATTACCTCCCACCACCCCTCAATTCCTCATCCACCACCCTAAAACCGCTGCCGGTTCACGTTTTCGCTGTGTATCGTCTCCCGAGTCACCAATTCCCTCGATCCCCGTAATTTTATCACTAGCTCACCAATAAAAATTCTATTCTAACGCAAAAATAATTATTGAAAAATGAGAAATCAACATTACTGGAAAACGAAAAAAGGGGTGCAACACGAGGCCTTCCCAGGAGGTCACCCATCCTAGTACTACTCTCGCCCAAGCACGCTTAACTGCGGAGTTCTGATGGGATCCGGTGCATTTGTGCTGGTATGATCGCACCCGAATGTTTATGCCACTAACTTCCTTGTATTACCGCCCACCACCCCTCAATTCCTCATCCACCACCCTAAACCGCTGCCGGTTCACGTTTTCGCTGTGTATCGTCTCCCGAGTCACCAATTCCCTCGATCCCCGTAATTTTATCACTAGCTCACCAATAAAAATTCTATTCTAACGCAAAAATAATTATTGAAAAATGAGAAATCAACATTACTGGAAAACGAAAAAAGGGGTGCAACACGAGGCCTTCCCAGGAGGTCACCCGTCCTAGTACTACTCTCGCCCAAGCACGCTTAACTGCGGAGTTCTGATGGGATCCAGTGCATTAGTGCTGGTATGATCGCACCCGAATGTTTATGCCACTAATTTCCTTATATTACCTCCCACCACCCCTCAATTCCTCATCCACCACCCTAAAACCGCTGCCCGTTCACGTTTTCGCTGTGTATCGTCTCCCGAGTCACCAATTCCCTCGATCCCCGTAATTTTATCACTAGCTCACCAATAAAAATTCTATTCTAATGCAAAAATAATTATTGAAAAATGAGAAATCAACATTACTGAAAAACGAAAAAAGGGTTGCAAGCACGCTTAACTGCGGAGTTCTGATGGGATCCGGTGCATTAGTGCTGGTATGATCGCACCCGAATGTTTATGCCACTAATTTCCTTATATTACCTCCCACCACCCCTCAATTCCTCATCCACCACCCTAAAACCGCTGCCGGTTCACGTTTTCGCTGTGTATCGTCTCCCGAGTCACCAATTCCCTCGATCCCCGTAATTTTATCACTAGCTCACCAATAAATATTCTATTCTAATGCAAAAATAATTATTGAAAAATGAGAAATCAACATTACTGGAAAACGAAAAAAGGGGTGCAACACGAGGCCTTCCCAAGAGGTCACCCATCCTAGTACTACTCTCGCCCAAGCACGCTTAACTGCGGAGTTCTGATGGGATCTGGTGCATTAGTGTTGGTATGATCGCACCCGAATGTTTATGCCACTAATTTCCTTATATTACCTCCCACCACCCCTCAATTCCTCATCCACCACCCTAAAACCGCTGCCGGTTCACGTTTTCGCTGTGTATCGTCTCCCGAGTCACCAATTCCCTCGATCCCCGTAATTTTATCACTAGCTCACCAATAAAAATTCTATTCTAACGCAAAAATAATTATTGAAAAATGAGAAATCAACATTACTGGAAAACGAAAAAAGGGGTGCAACACGAGGCCTTCCTAGGAGGTCACCCGTCCTAGTACTACTCTCGCCCAAGCACGCTTAACTGCGGAGTTCTGATGGGATCCGGTGCATTAGTGCTGGTATGATCGCACCCGAATATTTATGCCACTAATTTCCTTATATTACCTCCCACCACCCCTCAATTCCTCATCCACCACCCTAAAACCGCTGCCGGTTCACGTTTTCGCTGTGTATCGTCTCCCGAGTCACCAATTCCCTCGATCCCCGTAATTTTATCACTAGCTCACCAATAAAAATTCTATTCTAACGCAAAAATAATTATTGAAAAATGAGAAATCAACATTACTGGAAAACGAAAAAAGGGGTGCAACACGAGGCCTTCCCAGGAGGTCACCCATCCTAGTACTACTCTCGCCCAAGCACGCTTAACAGCGGAGTTCTTATGGGATCCGGTGCATTAGTCCTGGTATGATCGCACCCGAATGTTTATGCCACTAATTTCCTTGTATTACCTCCCACCACCCCTCAATTCCTCATCCACCACCCTAAAACCGCTGCCCGTCCACGTTTTCGCTGTGTATCGTCTCCCGAGTCACCAATTCCCTCGATCCCCGTAATTTTATCACTAGCTCACCAATAAAAATTCTATTCTAATGCAAAAATAATTATTGAAAAATGAGAAATCAACATTACTGAAAAACGAAAAAAGGGTTGCAAGCACGCTTAACTGCGGAGTTCTGATGGGATCCGGTGCATTAGTGCTGGTATGATCGCACCCGAATGTTTATGCCACTAATTTCCTTATATTACCTCCCACCACCCCTCAATTCCTCATCCACCACCCTAAAACCGCTGCCGGTTCACGTTTTCGCTGTGTATCGTCTCCCGAGTCACCAATTCCCTCGATCCCCGTAATTTTATCACTAGCTCACCAATAAAAATTCTATTCTAACGCAAAAATAATTATTGAAAAATGAGAAATCAACATTACTGGAAAACGAAAAAAGGGGTGCAACACGAGGCCTTCCCAGGAGGTCACCCATCCTAGTACTACTCTCGCCCAAGCACGCTTAACTGCGGAGTTCTGATGGGATCCGGTGCATTTGTGCTGGTATGATCGCACCCGAATGTTTATGCCACTAACTTCCTTGTATTACCGCCCACCACCCCTCAATTCCTCATCCACCACCCTAAACCGCTGCCGGTTCACGTTTTCGCTGTGTATCGTCTCCCGAGTCACCAATTCCCTCGATCCCCGTAATTTTATCACTAGCTCACCAATAAAAATTCTATTCTAACGCAAAAATAATTATTGAAAAATGAGAAATCAACATTACTGGAAAACGAAAAAAGGGGTGCAACACGAGGCCTTCCCAGGAGGTCACCCGTCCTAGTACTACTCTCGCCCAAGCACGCTTAACTGCGGAGTTCTGATGGGATCCAGTGCATTAGTGCTGGTATGATCGCACCCGAATGTTTATGCCACTAATTTCCTTATATTACCTCCCACCACCCCTCAATTCCTCATCCACCACCCTAAAACCGCTGCCCGTTCACGTTTTCGCTGTGTATCGTCTCCCGAGTCACCAATTCCCTCGATCCCCGTAATTTTATCACTAGCTCACCAATAAAAATTCTATTCTAATGCAAAAATAATTATTGAAAAATGAGAAATCAACATTACTGAAAAACGAAAAAAGGGTTGCAAGCACGCTTAACTGCGGAGTTCTGATGGGATCCGGTGCATTAGTGCTGGTATGATCGCACCCGAATGTTTATGCCACTAATTTCCTTATATTACCTCCCACCACCCCTCAATTCCTCATCCACCACCCTAAAACCGCTGCCGGTTCACGTTTTCGCTGTGTATCGTCTCCCGAGTCACCAATTCCCTCGATCCCCGTAATTTTATCACTAGCTCACCAATAAATATTCTATTCTAATGCAAAAATAATTATTGAAAAATGAGAAATCAACATTACTGGAAAACGAAAAAAGGGGTGCAACACGAGGCCTTCCCAAGAGGTCACCCATCCTAGTACTACTCTCGCCCAAGCACGCTTAACTGCGGAGTTCTGATGGGATCTGGTGCATTAGTGTTGGTATGATCGCACCCGAATGTTTATGCCACTAATTTCCTTATATTACCTCCCACCACCCCTCAATTCCTCATCCACCACCCTAAAACCGCTGCCGGTTCACGTTTTCGCTGTGTATCGTCTCCCGAGTCACCAATTCCCTCGATCCCCGTAATTTTATCACTAGCTCACCAATAAAAATTCTATTCTAACGCAAAAATAATTATTGAAAAATGAGAAATCAACATTACTGGAAAACGAAAAAAGGGGTGCAACACGAGGCCTTCCTAGGAGGTCACCCGTCCTAGTACTACTCTCGCCCAAGCACGCTTAACTGCGGAGTTCTGATGGGATCCGGTGCATTAGTGCTGGTATGATCGCACCCGAATATTTATGCCACTAATTTCCTTATATTACCTCCCACCACCCCTCAATTCCTCATCCACCACCCTAAAACCGCTGCCGGTTCACGTTTTCGCTGTGTATCGTCTCCCGAGTCACCAATTCCCTCGATCCCCGTAATTTTATCACTAGCTCACCAATAAAAATTCTATTCTAACGCAAAAATAATTATTGAAAAATGAGAAATCAACATTACTGGAAAACGAAAAAAGGGGTGCAACACGAGGCCTTCCCAGGAGGTCACCCATCCTAGTACTACTCTCGCCCAAGCACGCTTAACAGCGGAGTTCTGATGGGATCCGGTGCATTAGTGCTGGTATGATCGCACCCGAATGTTTATGCCACTAATTTCCTTGTATTACCTCCCACCACCCCTCAATTCCTCATCCACCACCCTAAAACCGCTGCCCGTCCACGTTTTCGCTGTGTATCGTCTCCCGAGTCACCAATTCCCTCGATCCCCGTAATTTTATCACTAGCTCACCAATAAAAATTCTATTCTAATGCAAAAATAATTATTGAAAAATGAGAAATCAACATTACTAAAAAACGAAAAAAGGGTTGCAAGCACGCTTAACTGCGGAGTTCTGATGGGATCCGGTGCATTAGTGCTGGTATGATCGCACCCGAATGTTTATGCCACTAATTTCCTTATATTACCTCCCACCACCCCTCAATTCCTCATCCACCACCCTAAAACCGCTGCCGGTTCACGTTTTCGCTGTGTATCGTCTCCCGAGTCACCAATTCCCTCGATCCCCGTAATTTTATCACTAGCTCACCAATAAAAATTCTATTCTAATGCAAAAATAATTATTGAAAAATGAGAAATCAACATTACTGGAAAACGAAAAAAGGGGTGCAACACGAGGCCTTCCCAAGAGGTCACCCATCCTAGTACTACTCTCGCCCAAGCACGCTTAACTGCGGAGTTCTGATGGGATCCGGTGCATTAGTGCTGGTATGATCGCACCCGAATGTTTATGCCACTAATTTCCTTATATTACCTCCTACCACCCCTCAATTCCTCATCCACCACCCTAAAACCGCTGCCGGTTCACGTTTTCGCTGTGTATCGTCTCCCGAGTCACCAATTCCCTCGATCCCCGTAATTTTATCACTAGCTCACCAATAAAAATTCTATTCTAATGCAAAAATAATTATTGAAAAATGAGAAATCAACATTACTGAAAAACGAAAAAAGGGGTGCAACACGAGGCCTTCCCAGGAGGTCACTCATCCTAGTACTACTCTCGCCCAAGCACGCTTAACTGCGGAGTTCCGATGGGATCCAGTGCATTAGTGCTGGTATGATCGCACCCGAATGTTTATGCCACTAATTTCCTTATATTACCTCCCACCACCCTCAATTCCTCATCCACCACCCTAAAACCGCTGCCCGTTCACGTTTTCGCTGTGTATCGTCTCCCGAGTCACCAATTCCCTCGATCCCCGTAATTTTATCACTAGCTTACCAATAAAAATTCTATTCTAATGCAAAAATAATTATTGAAAAATGAGAAATCAACATTACTGGAAAACGAAAAAAGGGGTGCAACACGAGGCCTTCCCAAGAGGTCACCCATCCTAGTACTACTCTCGCCCAAGCACGCTTAACTGCGGAGTTCTGATGGGATCCGGTGCATTAGTGCTGGCATGATCGCACCCGAATGTTTATGCCACAAATTTCCTTATATTACCTCCCACCACCCCTCAATTCCTCATCCACCACCCTAAAACCGCTGCCAGTTCACGTTTTCGCTGTATATCGTCTCCCGAGTCACCAATTCCCTCGATCCCCGTAATTTTATCATTAGCTCACCAATAAAAATTCTATTCTAATGCAAAAATAATTATTGAAAAATGAGAAATCAACATTACTGAAAAACGAAAAAAGGGGTGCAACACGAGGCCTTCCCAGGAGGTTACTCATCCTAGTACTACTCTCGCCCAAGCACGCTTAACTGCGGAGTTCTGATGGGATCCAGTGCATTAGTGCTGGTATGATCGCACCCGAATATTTATGCCACTAATTTCCTTATATTACCTCCCACCACCCCTCAATTCCTCATCCACCACCCTAAAACCGCTGCCGGTTCACGTTTTCGCTGTGTATCGTCTCCCGAGTCACCAATTCCCTCGATCCCCGTAATTTTATCACTAGCTCACCAATAAAAATTCTATTCTAATGCAAAAATAATTATTGAAAAATGAGAAATCAACATTACTGAAAAACGAAAAAAGGGTTGCAAGCACGCTTAACTGCGGAGTTCTGATGGGATCCGGTGCATTAGTGCTGGTATGATCGCACCCGAATGTTTATGCCACTAATTTCCTTATATTACCTCCCACCACCCCTCAATTCCTCATCCACCACCCTAAAACCGCTGCCGGTTCACGTTTTCGCTGTGTATCGTCTCCCGAGTCACCAATTCCCTCGATCCCCGTAATTTTATCACTAGCTCACCAATAAAAATTCTATTCTAACGCAAAAATAATTATTGAAAAATGAGAAATCAACATTACTGGAAAACGAAAAAAGGGGTGCAACACGAGGCCTTCCTAGGAGGTCACCCGTCCTAGTACTACTCTCGCCCAAGCACGCTTAACTGCGGAGTTCTGATGGGATCCGGTGCATTAGTGCTGGCATGATCGCACCCAAATGTTTATGCCACTAATTTCCTTATATTACCTCCCACCACCCCTCAATTCCTCATCCACCACCCTAAAACCGTTGCCGGTTCACGTTTTCGCTGTGTATCGTCTCCCGAGTCACCAATTCCCTCGATCCCCGTAATTTTATCACTAGCTCACCAATAAAAATTCTATTCTAACGCAAAAATAATTATTGAAAAATGAGAAATCAACATTACTGGAAAACGAAAAAAGGGGTGCAACACGAGTCCTTCCCAGGAGGTCACCCATCCTAGTACTACTCTCGCCCAAGCACGCTTAACTGCGGAGTTCTGATGGGATCCGGTGCATTAGTGCTGGTATGATCGCACCCGAATATTTATGCCACTAATTTCCTTATATTACCTCCCACCACCCCTCAATTCCTCATCCACCACCCTAAAACCGCTGCCGGTTCACGTTTTCGCTGTGTATCGTCTCCCGAGTCACCAATTCCCTCGATCCCCGTAATTTTATCACTAGCTCACCAATAAAAATTCTATTCTAACGCAAAAATAATTATTGAAAAATGAGAAATCAACATTACTGGAAAACGAAAAAAGGGGTGCAACACGAGGCCTTCCCAGGAGGTCACCCATCCTAGTACTACTCTCGCCCAAGCACGCTTAACAGCGGAGTTCTGATGGGATCCGGTGCATTAGTGCTGGTATGATCGCACCCGAATGTTTATGCCACTAATTTCCTTGTATTACCTCCCACCACCCCTCAATTCCTCATCCACCACCCTAAAACCGCTGCCCGTCCACGTTTTCGCTGTGTATCGTCTCCCGAGTCACCAATTCCCTCGATCCCCGTAATTTTATCACTAGCTCACCAATAAAAATTCTATTCTAATGCAAAAATAATTATTGAAAAATGAGAAATCAACATTACTAAAAAACGAAAAAAGGGTTGCAAGCACGCTTAACTGCGGAGTTCTGATGGGATCCGGTGCATTAGTGCTGGTATGATCGCACCCGAATGTTTATGCCACTAATTTCCTTATATTACCTCCCACCACCCCTCAATTCCTCATCCACCACCCTAAAACCGCTGCCGGTTCACGTTTTCGCTGTGTATCGTCTCCCGAGTCACCAATTCCCTCGATCCCCGTAATTTTATCACTAGCTCACCAATAAAAATTCTATTCTAATGCAAAAATAATTATTGAAAAATGAGAAATCAACATTACTGGAAAACGAAAAAAGGGGTGCAACACGAGGCCTTCCCAAGAGGTCACCCATCCTAGTACTACTCTCGCCCAAGCACGCTTAACTGCGGAGTTCTGATGGGATCCGGTGCATTAGTGCTGGTATGATCGCACCCGAATGTTTATGCCACTAATTTCCTTATATTACCTCCTACCACCCCTCAATTCCTCATCCACCACCCTAAAACCGCTGCCGGTTCACGTTTTCGCTGTGTATCGTCTCCCGAGTCACCAATTCCCTCGATCCCCGTAATTTTATCACTAGCTCACCAATAAAAATTCTATTCTAATGCAAAAATAATTATTGAAAAATGAGAAATCAACATTACTGAAAAACGAAAAAAGGGGTGCAACACGAGGCCTTCCCAGGAGGTCACTCATCCTAGTACTACTCTCGCCCAAGCACGCTTAACTGCGGAGTTCCGATGGGATCCAGTGCATTAGTGCTGGTATGATCGCACCCGAATGTTTATGCCACTAATTTCCTTATATTACCTCCCACCACCCCTCAATTCCTCATCCACCACCCTAAAACCGCTGCCCGTTCACGTTTTCGCTGTGTATCGTCTCCCGAGTCACCAATTCCCTCGATCCCCGTAATTTTATCACTAGCTTACCAATAAAAATTCTATTCTAATGCAAAAATAATTATTGAAAAATGAGAAATCAACATTACTGGAAAACGAAAAAAGGGGTGCAACACGAGGCCTTCCCAAGAGGTCACCCATCCTAGTACTACTCTCGCCCAAGCACGCTTAACTGCGGAGTTCTGATGGGATCCGGTGCATTAGTGCTGGCATGATCGCACCCGAATGTTTATGCCACAAATTTCCTTATATTACCTCCCACCACCCCTCAATTCCTCATCCACCACCCTAAAACCGCTGCCAGTTCACGTTTTCGCTGTATATCGTCTCCCGAGTCACCAATTCCCTCGATCCCCGTAATTTTATCATTAGCTCACCAATAAAAATTCTATTCTAATGCAAAAATAATTATTGAAAAATGAGAAATCAACATTACTGAAAAACGAAAAAAGGGGTGCAACACGAGGCCTTCCCAGGAGGTTACTCATCCTAGTACTACTCTCGCCCAAGCACGCTTAACTGCGGAGTTCTGATGGGATCCAGTGCATTAGTGCTGGTATGATCGCACCCGAATATTTATGCCACTAATTTCCTTATATTACCTCCCACCACCCCTCAATTCCTCATCCACCACCCTAAAACCGCTGCCGGTTCACGTTTTCGCTGTGTATCGTCTCCCGAGTCACCAATTCCCTCGATCCCCGTAATTTTATCACTAGCTCACCAATAAAAATTCTATTCTAATGCAAAAATAATTATTGAAAAATGAGAAATCAACATTACTGAAAAACGAAAAAAGGGTTGCAAGCACGCTTAACTGCGGAGTTCTGATGGGATCCGGTGCATTAGTGCTGGTATGATCGCACCCGAATGTTTATGCCACTAATTTCCTTATATTACCTCCCACCACCCCTCAATTCCTCATCCACCACCCTAAAACCGCTGCCGGTTCACGTTTTCGCTGTGTATCGTCTCCCGAGTCACCAATTCCCTCGATCCCCGTAATTTTATCACTAGCTCACCAATAAAAATTCTATTCTAACGCAAAAATAATTATTGAAAAATGAGAAATCAACATTACTGGAAAACGAAAAAAGGGGTGCAACACGAGGCCTTCCTAGGAGGTCACCCGTCCTAGTACTACTCTCGCCCAAGCACGCTTAACTGCGGAGTTCTGATGGGATCCGGTGCATTAGTGCTGGCATGATCGCACCCAAATGTTTATGCCACTAATTTCCTTATATTACCTCCCACCACCCCTCAATTCCTCATCCACCACCCTAAAACCGTTGCCGGTTCACGTTTTCGCTGTGTATCGTCTCCCGAGTCACCAATTCCCTCGATCCCCGTAATTTTATCACTAGCTCACCAATAAAAATTCTATTCTAACGCAAAAATAATTATTGAAAAATGAGAAATCAACATTACTGGAAAACGAAAAAAGGGGTGCAACACGAGTCCTTCCCAGGAGGTCACCCATCCTAGTACTACTCTCGCCCAAGCACGCTTAACTGCGGAGTTCTGATGGGATCCGGTGCATTAGTGCTGGTATGATCGCACCCGAATGTTTATGCCACTAACTTCCTTGTATTACCTCCCACCACCCCTCAATTCCTCATCCACCACCCTAAAACCGCTGCCGGTTCACGTTTTCGCTGTGTATCGTCTCCCGAGTCACCAATTCCCTCGATCCCCGTAATTTTATCACTAGCTCACCAATAAAAATTCTATTCTAACGCAAAAATAATTATTGAAAAATGAGAAATCAACATTACTGGAAAACGAAAAAAGGGGTGCAACACGAGGCCTTCCCAGGAGGTCACCCGTCCTAGTACTACTCTCGCCCAAGCACGCTTAACTGCGGAGTTCTGATGGGATCGAGTGCATTAGTGCTGGTATGATCGCACCCGAATGTTTATGCCACTAATTTCCTTATATTACCTCCCACCACCCCTCAATTCCTCATCCACCACCCTAAAACCGCTGCCCGTTCACGTTTTCGCTGTGTATCGTCTCCCGAGTCACCAATTCCCTCGATCCCCGTAATTTTATCACTAGCTTACCAATAAAAATTCTATTCTAATGCAAAAATAATTATTGAAAAATGAGAAATCAACATTACTGAAAAACGAAAAAAGGGTTGCAAGCACGCTTAACTGCGGAGTTCTGATGGGATCCGGTGCATTAGTGCTGGTATGATCGCACCCGAATGTTTATGCCACTAATTTCCTTATATTACCTCCCACCACCCCTCAATTCCTCATCCACCACCCTAAAACCGCTGCCGGTTCACGTTTTCGCTGTGTATCGTCACCCGAGTCACCAATTCCCTCGATCCCCGTAATTTTATCACTAGCTCACCAATAAATATTCTATTCTAATGCAAAAATAATTATTGAAAAATGAGAAATCAACATTACTGGAAAACGAAAAAAGGGGTGCAACACGAGGCCTTCGCAAGAGGTCACCCATCCTAGTACTACTCTCGCCCAAGCACGCTTAACTGCGGAGTTCTGATGGGATCTGGTGCATTAGTGTTGGTATGATCGCACCCGAATGTTTATGCCACTAATTTCCTTATATTACCTCCCACCACCCCTCAATTCCTCATCCACCACCCTAAAACCGCTGCCGGTTCACGTTTTCGCTGTGTATCGTCTCCCGAGTCACCAATTCCCTCGATCCCCGTAATTTTATCACTAGCTCACCAATAAAAATTCTATTCTAACGCAAAAATAATTATTGAAAAATGAGAAATCAACATTATTGGAAAACGAAAAAAGGGGTGCAACACGAGGCCTTCCTAGGAGGTCACCCGTCCTAGTACTACTCTCGCCCAAGCACGCTTAACTGCGGAGTTCTGATGGGATCCGGTGCATTAGTGCTGGTATGATCGCACCCGAATATTTATGCCACTAATTTCCTTATATTACCTCCCACCACCCCTCAATTCCTCATCCACCACCCTAAAACCGATGCCGGTTCACGTTTTCGCTGTGTATCGTCTCCCGAGTCACCAATTCCCTCGATCCCCGTAATTTTATCACTAGCTCACCAATAAAAATTCTATTCTAACGCAAAAATAATTATTGAAAAATGAGAAATCAACATTACTGGAAAACGAAAAAAGGGGGCAACACGAGGCCTTCCCAGGAGGTCACCCATCCTAGTACTACTCTCGCCCAAGCACGCTTAACTGCGGAGTTCTGATGGGATCCGGTGCATTAGTGCTGGTATGATCGCACCCGAATGTTTATGCCACTAATTTCCTTGTATTACCTCCCACCACCCCTCAATTCCTCATCCACCACCCTAAAACCGCTGCCCGTTCACGTTTTCGCTGTGTATCGTCTCCCGAGTCACCAATTCCCTCGATCCCCGTAATTTTATCACTAGCTCACCAATAAAAATTCTATTCTAATGCAAAAATAATTATTGAAAAATGAGAAATCAACATTACTGAAAAACGAAAAAAGGGTTGCAAGCACGCTTAACTGCGGAGTTCTGATGGGATCCGGTGCATTAGTGCTGGTATGATCGCACCCGAATGTTTATGCCACTAATTTCCTTATATTACCTCCCACCACCCCTCAATTCCTCATCCACCACCCTAAAACCGCTGCCGGTACACGTTTTCGCTGTGTATCGTCTCCCGAGTCACCAATTCCCTCGATCCCCGTAATTTTATCACTAGCTCACCAATAAAAATTCTATTCTAATGCAAAAATAATTATTGAAAAATGAGAAATCAACATTACTCGAAAACGAAAAAAGGGGTGGAACACGAGGCCTTCCCAGGAGGTCACCCGTCCTAGTACTACTCTCGCCCAAGCACGCTTAACTGCGGAGTTCTGATGGGATCTGGTGCATTAGTGTTGGTATGATCGCACCCGAATGTTTATGCCACTAATTTCCTTATATTACCTCCCACCACCCCTCAATTCCTCATCCACCACCCTAAAACCGCTGCCGGTTCACGTTTTCGCTGTGTATCGTCTCCCGAGTCACCAATTCCCTCGATCCCCGTAATTTTATCACTAGCTCACCAATAAAAATTCTATTCTAACGCAAAAATAATTATTGAAAAATGAGAAATCAACATTACTGGAAAACGAAAAAAGGGGTGCAACACGAGGCCTTCCCAGGAGGTCACCCATCCTAGTACTACTCTCGCCCAAGCACGCTTAACTGCGGAGTTCTGATGGGATCCGGTGCATTAGTGCTGGTATGATCGCACCCGAATGTTTATGCCACTAACTTCCTTGTATTACCTCCCACCACCCCTCAATTCCTCATCCACCACCCTAAAACCGCTGCCGGTTCACGTTTTCGCTGTGTATCGTCTCCCGAGTCACCAATTCCCTCGATCCCCGTAATTTTATCACTAGCTCACCAATAAAAATTCTATTCTAATGCAAAAATAATTATTGAAAAATGAGAAATCAACATTACTGGAAAACGAAAAAAGGGGTGCAACACGAGGCCTTCCCAGGAGGTCACCCATCCTAGTACTACTCTCGCCCAAGCACGCTTAACTGCGGAGTTCTGATGGGATCCGGTGCATTAGTGCCGGTATGATCGCACCCGAATGTTTATGCCACTAACTTCCTTGTATTACCTCCCACCACCCCTCAATTCCTCATCCACCACCCTAAAACCGCTGGCGGTTCACGTTTTCGCTGTGTAACGTCTCCCGAGTCACCAATTCCCTCGATCCCCGTAATTTTATCACTAGCTCACCAATAAAAATTCTATTCTAACGCAAAAATAATTATTGAAAAATGAGAAATCAACATTACTGGAAAACGAAAAAAGGGGTGCAACACGAGGCCTTCCCAGGAGGTTACTCATCCTAGTACTACTCTCGCCCAAGCACGCTTAACTGCGGAGTTCTGATGGGATCCAGTGCATTAGTGCTGGTATGATCGCACCCGAATATTTATGCCACTAATTTCCTTATATTACCTCCCACCACCCCTCAATTCCTCATCCACCACCCTAAAACCGCTGCCCGTTCACGTTTTCGCTGTGTATCGTCTCCCGAGTCACCAATTCCCTCGATCCCCGTAATTTTATCACTAGCTCACCAATAAAAATTCTATTCTAACGCAAAAATAATTATTGAAAAATGAGAAATCAACATTACTGGAAAACGAAAAAAGGGGTGCAACACGAGGCCTTCCCAGGAGGTCACCCGTCCTAGTACTACTCTCGCCCAAGCATGCTTAACTGCGGAGTTCTGATGGGATCCAGTGCATTAGTGCTGGTATGATCGCACCCGAATGTTTATGCCACTAATTTCCTTATATTACCTCCCACCACCCCTCAATTCCTCATCCACCACCCTAAAACCGCTGCCCGTTCACGTTTTCGCTGTGTATCGTCTCCCGAGTCACCAATTCCCTCGATCCCCGTAATTTTATCACTAGCTTACCAATAAAAATTCTATTCTAATGCAAAAATAATTATTGAAAAATGAGAAATCAACATTACTGAAAAACGAAAAAAGGGTTGCAAGCACGCTTAACTGCGGAGTTCTGATGGGATCCGGTGCATTAGTGCTGGTATGATCGCACCCGAATGTTTATGCCACTAATTTCCTTATATTACCTCCCACCACCCCTCAATTCCTCATCCACCACCCTAAAACCGCTGCCCGTTCACGTTTTCGCTGTGTATCGTCTCCCGAGTCACCAATTCCCTCGATCCCCGTAATTTTATCACTAGCTCACCAATAAATATTCTATTCTAATGCAAAAATTATTATTGAAAAATGAGAAATCAACATTACTGGAAAACGAAAAAAGGGGTGCAACACGAGGCCTTCGCAAGAGGTCACCCATCCTAGTACTACTCTCGCCCAAGCACGCTTAACTGCGGAGTTCTGATGGGATCTGGTGCATTAGTGTTGGTATGATCGCACCCGAATGTTTATGCCACTAATTTCCTTATATTACCTCCCACCACCCCTCAATTCCTCATCCACCACCCTAAAACCGCTGCCGGTTCACGTTTTCGCTGTGTATCGTCTCCCGAGTCACCAATTCCCTCGATCCCCGTAATTTTATCACTAGCTCACCAATAAAAATTCTATTCTAACGCAAAAATAATTATTGAAAAATGAGAAATCAACATTACTGGAAAACGAAAAAAGGGGTGCAACACGAGGCCTTCCTAGGAGGTCACCCGTCCTAGTACTACTCTCGCCCAAGCACGCTTAACTGCGGAGTTCTGATGGGATCCGGTGCATTAGTGCTGGTATAATCGCACCCGAATATTTATGCCACTAATTTCCTTATATTACCTCCCACCACCCCTCAATTCCTCATCCACCACCCTAAAACCGCTGCCGGTTCACGTTTTCGCTGTGTATCGTCTCCCGAGTCACCAATTCCCTCGATCCCCGTAATTTTATCACTAGCTCACCAATAAAAATTCTATTCTAACGCAAAAATAATTATTGAAAAATGAGAAATCAACATTACTGGAAAACGAAAAAAGGGGGCAACACGAGGCCTTCCCAGGAGGTCACCCATCCTAGTACTACTCTCGCCCAAGCACGCTTAACTGCGGAGTTCTGATGGGATCCGGTGCATTAGTGCTGGTATGATCGCACCCGAATGTTTATGCCACTAATTTCCTTGTATTACCTCCCACCACCCCTCAATTCCTCATCCACCACCCTAAAACCGCTGCCCGTTCACGTTTTCGCTGTGTATCGTCTCCCGAGTCACCAATTCCCTCGATCCCCGTAATTTTATCACTAGCTCACCAATAAAAATTCTATTCTAATGCAAAAATAATTATTGAAAAATGAGAAATCAACATTACTGAAAAACGAAAAAAGGGTTGCAAGCACGCTTAACTGCGGAGTTCTGATGGGATCCGGTGCATTAGTGCTGGTATGATCGCACCCGAATGTTTATGCCACTAATTTCCTTATATTACCTCCCACCACCCCTCAATTCCTCATCCACCACCCTAAAACCGCTGCCGGTACACGTTTTCGCTGTGTATCGTCTCCCGAGTCACCAATTCCCTCGATCCCCGTAATTTTATCACTAGCTCACCAATAAAAATTCTATTCTAATGCAAAAATAATTATTGAAAAATGAGAAATCAACATTACTCGAAAACGAAAAAAGGGGTGGAACACGAGGCCTTCCCAGGAGGTCACCCGTCCTAGTACTACTCTCGCCCAAGCACGCTTAACTGCGGAGTTCTGATGGGATCTGGTGCATTAGTGTTGGTATGATCGCACCCGAATGTTTATGCCACTAATTTCCTTATATTACCTCCCACCACCCCTCAATTCCTCATCCACCACCCTAAAACCGCTGCCGGTTCACGTTTTCGCTGTGTATCGTCTCCCGAGTCACCAATTCCCTCGATCCCCGTAATTTTATCACTAGCTCACCAATAAAAATTCTATTCTAACGCAAAAATAATTATTGAAAAATGAGAAATCAACATTACTGGAAAACGAAAAAAGGGGTGCAACACGAGGCCTTCCTAGGAGGTCACCCGTCCTAGTACTACTCTCGCCCAAGCACGCTTAACTGCGGAGTTCTGATGGGATCCGGTGCATTAGTGCTGGTATGATCGCACCCGAATGTTTATGCCACTAACTTCCTTGTATTACCTCCCACCACCCCTCAATTCCTCATCCACCACCATAAAACCGCTGCCGGTTCACGTTTTCGCTGTGTATCGTCTCCCGAGTCACCAATTCCCTCGATCCCCGTAATTTTATCACTAGCTCACCAATAAAAATTCTATTCTAACGCAAAAATAATTATTGAAAAATGAGAAATCAACATTACTGGAAAACGAAAAAAGGGGTGCAACACGAGGCCTTCCTAGGAGGTCACCCGTCCTAGTACTACTCTCGCCCAAGCACGCTTAACTGCGGAGTTCTGATGGGATCCGGTGCATTAGTGCTGGTATGATCGCACCCAAATGTTTATGCCACTAATTTCCTTATATTACCTCCCACCACCCCTCAATTCCTCATCCACCACCCTAAAACCGCTGCCGGTTCACGTTTTCGCTGTGTATCGTCTCCCGAGTCACCAATTCCCTCGATCCCCGTAATTTTATCACTAGCTCACCAATAAAAATTCTATTCTAACGCAAAAATAATTATTGAAAAATGAGAAATCAACATTACTGGAAAACGAAAAAAGGGGTGCAACACGAGGCCTTCCCAGGAGGTCATCCATCCTAGTACTACTCTCGCCCAAGCACGCTTAACTGCGGAGTTCTGATGGGATCCGGTGCATTAGTGCTGGTATGATCGCACCCGAATGTTTATGCCACTAACTTCCTTGTATTACCTCCCACCACCCCACAATTCCTCATCCACCACCCTAAAACCGCTGCCGGTTCACGTTTTCGCTGTGTATCGTCTCCCGAGTCACCAATTCCCTCGATCCCCGTAATTTTATCACTAGCTCACCAATAAAAATTCTATTCTAACGCAAAAATAATTATTGAAAAATGAGAAATCAACATTACTGGAAAACGAAAAAAGGGGTTCAACACGAGGCCTTCCCAGGAGGTCACCCATCCTAGTACTACTCTCGCCCAAGCACGCTTAACTGCGGAGTTCTGATGGGATCCGGTGCATTAGTGCTGGTATGATCGCACCCGAATGTTTATGCCACTAACTTCCTTGTATTACCTCCCACCACCCCTCAATTCCTCATCCACCACCCTAAAACCGCTGCCGGTTCACGTTTTCGTTGTGTATCGTCTCCCGAGTCACCAATTCCCTCGATCCCCGTAATTTTATCACTAGCTCACCAATAAAAATTCTATTCTAACGCAAAAATAATTATTGAAAAATGAGAAATCAACATTACTGGAAAACGAAAAAAGGGGTGCAACACGAGGCCTTCCCAGGAGGTCACCCGTCCTAGTACTACTCTCGCCCAAGCATGCTTAACTGCGGAGTTCTGATGGGATCCAGTGCATTAGTGCTGGTATGATCGCACCCGAATGTTTATGCCACTAATTTCCTTATATTACCTCCCACCACCCCTCAATTCCTCATCCACCACCCTAAAACCGCTGCCCGTTCACGTTTTCGCTGTGTATTGTCTCCCGAGTCACCAATTCCCTCGATCCCCGTAATTTTATCACTAGCTTACCAATAAAAATTCTATTCTAATGCAAAAATAATTATTGAAAAATGAGAAATCAACATTACTGAAAAACGAAAAAAGGGTTGCAAGCACGCTTAACTGCGGAGTTCTGATGGGATCCGGTGCATTAGTGCTGGTATGATCGCACCCGAATGTTTATGCCACTAATTTCCTTATATTACCTCCCTCCACCCCTCAATTCCTCATCCACCACCCTAAAACCGCTGCCGGTTCACGTTTTCGCTGTGTATCGTCTCCCGAGTCACCAATTCCCTCGATCCCCGTAGTTTTATCACTAGCTCACCAATAAAAATTCTATTCTAACGCAAAAATAATTATTTAAAAATGAGAAATCAACATTACTGGAAAACGAAAAAAGGGGTGCAACACGAGGCCTTCCTAGGAGGTCACCCGTCCTAGTACTACTCTCGCCCAAGCACGCTTAACTGCGGAGTTCTGATGGGATCCGGTGCATTAGTGCTGGTATGATCGCACCCAAATGTTTATGCCACTAATTTCCTTATATTACCTCCCACCACCCCTCAATTCCTCATCCACCACCCTAAAACCGCTGCCGGTTCACGTTTTCGCTGTGTATCGTCTCCCGAGTCACCAATTCCCTCGATCCCCGTAATTTTATCACTAGCTCACCAATAAAAATTCTATTCTAACGCAAAAATAATTATTGAAAAATGAGAAATCAACATTACTGGAAAACGAAAAAAGGGGTGCAACACGAGGCCTTCCCAGGAGGTCACCCATCCTAGTACTACTCTCGCCCAAGCACGCTTAACTGCGGAGTTCTGATGGGATCCGGTGCATTAGTGCTGGTATGATCGCACCCGAATGTTTATGCCACTAACTTCCTTGTATTACCTCCCACCACCCCTCAATTCCTCATCCACCACCCTAAAACCGCTGCCGGTTCACGTTTTCGCTGTGTATCGTCTCCCGAGTCACCAATTCCCTCGATCCCCGTAATTTTATCACTAGCTCACCAATAAAAATTCTATTCTAACGCAAAAATAATTATTGAAAAATGAGAAATCAACATTACTGGAAAACGAAAAAAGGGGTGCAACACGAGGCCTTCCCAGGAGGTCACCCGTCCTAGTACTACTCTCGCCCAAGCACGCTTAACTGCGGAGTTCTGATGGGATCCGGTGCATTAGTGCTGGTATGATCGCACCCGAATGTTTATGCCACTAACTTCCTTGTATTACCTCCCACCACCCCTCAATTCCTCATCCACCACCCTAAAACCGCTGCCCGTTCACGTTTTCGCTGTGTATCGTCTCCCGAGTCACCAATTCCCTCGATCCCCGTAATTTTATCACTAGCTCACCAATAAAAATTCTATTCTAACGCAAAAATAATTATTGAAAAATGAGAAATCAACATTACTGGAAAACGAAAAAAGGGGTGCAACACGAGGCCTTCCCAGGAGGTCACCCGTCCTAGTACTACTCTCGCCCAAGCACGCTTAACTGCGGAGTTCTGATGGGATCCAGTGCATTAGTGCTGGAATGATCGCACCCGAATGTTTATGCCACTAATTTCCTTATATTACCTCCCACCACCCCTCAATTCCTCATCCACCACCCTAAAACCGCTGCCCGTTCACGTTTTCGCTGTGTATCGTCTCCCGAGTCACCAATTCCCTCGATCCCCGTAATTTTATCACTAGCTTACCAATAAAAATTCTATTCTAATGCAAAAATAATTATTGAAAAATGAGAAATCAACATTACTGAAAAACGAAAAAAGGGTTGCAAGCACGCTTAACTGCGGAGTTCTGATGGGATCCGGTGCATTAGTGCTGGTATGATCGCACCCGAATGTTTATGCCACTAATTTCCTTATATTACCTCCCACCACCCCTCAATTCCTCATCCACCACCCTAAAACCGCTGCCGGTTCACGTTTTCGCTGTGTATCGTCTCCCGAGTCACCAATTCCCTCGATCCCCGTAATTTTATCACTAGCTCACCAATAAATATTCTATTCTAATGCAAAAATAATTATTGAAAAATGAGAAATCAACATTACTGGAAAACGAAAAAAGGGGTGCAACACGAGGCCTTCCCAAGAGGTCACCCATCCTAGTACTACTCTCGCCCAAGCACGCTTAACTGCGGAGTTCTGATGGGATCTGGTGCATTAGTGTTGGTATGATCGCACCCGAATGTTTATGCCACTAATTTCCTTATATTACCTCCCACCACCCCTCAATTCCTCATCCACCACCCTAAAACCGCTGCCGGTTCACGTTTTCGCTGTGTATCGTTTCCCGAGTCACCAATTCCCTCGATCCCCGTAATTTTATCACTAGCTCACCAATAAAAATTCTATTCTAACGCAAAAATAATTATTGAAAAATGAGAAATCAACATTACTGGAAAACGAAAAAAGGGGTGCAACACGAGGCCTTCCTAGGAGGTCACCCGTCCTAGTACTACTCTCGCCCAAGCACGCTTAACTGCGGAGTTCTGATGGGATCCGGTGCATTAGTGCTGGTATGATCGCACCCGAATGTTTATGCCACTAACTTCCTTGTATTACCTCCCACCACCCCTCAATTCCTCATCCACCACCCTAAAACCGCTGCCGGTTCAAGTTTTCGTTGTGTATCGTCTCCCGAGTCACCAATTCCCTCGATCCCCGTAATTTTATCACTAGCTCACCAATAAAAATTCTATTCTAACGCAAAAATAATTATTGAAAAATGAGAAATCAACATTACTGGAAAACGAAAAAAGGGGTGCAACACGAGGCCTTCCCAGGAGGTCACCCATCCTAGTACTACTCTCGCCCAAGCACGCTTAACTGCGGAGTTCTGATGGGATCCGGTGCATTAGTGCTGGTATGATCGCACCCGAATGTTTATGCCACTAACTTCCTTGTATTACCTCCCACCACCCCTCAATTCCTCATCCACCACCCTAAAACCGCTGGCGGTTCACGTTTTCGCTGTGTATCGTCTCCCGAGTCACCAATTCCCTCGATCCCCGTAATTTTATCACTAGCTCACCAATAAAAATTCTATTCTAATGCAAAAATAATTATTGAAAAATGAGAAATCAACATTACTGGAAAACGAAAAAAGGGGTGCAACACGAGGCCTTCCCAGGAGGTCACCCATCCTAGTACTACTCTCGCCCAACCACGCTTAACTGCGGAGTTCTGATGGGATCCAGTGCATTAGTGCTGGTATGATCGCACCCGAATGTTTATGCCACTAACTTCCTTGTATTACCTCCCACCACCCCTCAATTCCTCATCCACCACCCTAAAACCGCTGCCCGTTCACGTTTTCGCTGTGTATCGTCTCCCGAGTCACCAATTCCCTCGATCCCCGTAATTTTATCACTAGCTCACCAATAAAAATTCTATTGTAACGCAAAAATAATTATTGAAAAATGAGAAATCAACATTACTGGAAAACGAAAAAAGGGGTGCAACACGAGGCCTTCCTAGGAGGTCACCCGTCCTAGTACTACTCTCGCCCAAGCACGCTTAACTGCGGAGTTCTGATGGGATCCGGTGCATTAGTGCTGGTATGATCGCACCCAAATGTTTATGCCACTAATTTCCTTATATTACCTCCCACCACCCCTCAATTCCTCATCCACCACCCTAAAACCGCTGCCGGTTCACGTTTTCGCTGTGTATCGTCTCCCGAGTCACCAATTCCCTCGATCCCCGTAATTTTATCACTAGCTCACCAATAAAAATTCTATTCTAACGCAAAAATAATTATTGAAAAATGAGAAATCAACATTACTGGAAAACGAAAAAAGGGGTGCAACACGAGGCCTTCCCAGGAGGTCACCCGTCCTAGTACTACTCTCGCCCAAGCACGCTTAACTGCGGAGTTCTGGTGGGATCCAGTGCATTAGTGCTGGTATGATCGCACCCGAATGTTTATGCCACTAATTTCCTTATATTACCTCCCACCACCCCTCAATTCCTCATCCACCACCCTAAAACCGCTGCCCGTTCACGTTTTCGCTGTGTATCGTCTCCCGAGTCACCAATTCCCTCGATCCCCGTAATTTTATCACTAGCTCACCAATAAAAATTCTATTCTAACGCAAAAATAATTATTGAAAAATGAGAAATCAACATTACTGGAAAACGAAAAAAGGGGTGCAACACGAGGCCTTCCCAGGAGGTCACCCGTCCTAGTACCACTCTCGCCCAAGCACGCTTAACTGCGGAGTTCTGATGGGATCCAGTGCATTAGTGCTGGTATGATCGCACCCGAATGTTTATGCCACTAATTTCCTTATATTACCTCCCACCACCCCTCAATTCCTCATCCACCACCCTAAAACCGCTGCCCGTTCACGTTTTCGCTGTGTATCGTCTCCCGAGTCACCAATTCCCTCGATCCCCGTAATTTTATCACTAGCTTACCAATAAAAATTCTATTCTAATGCAAAAATAATTATTGAAAAATGAGAAATCAACATTACTGAAAAACGAAAAAAGGGTTGCAAGCACGCTTAACTGCGGAGTTCTGATGGGATCCGGTGCATTAGTGCTGGTATGATCGCACCCGAATGTTTATGCCACTAATTTCCTTATATTACCTCCCACCACCCCTCAATTCCTCATCCACCACCCTAAAACCGCTGCCGGTTCAAGTTTTCGCTGTGTATCGTCTCCCGAGTCACCAATTCCCTCGATCCCCGTAATTTTATCACTAGCTCACCAATAAATATTCTATTCTAATGCAAAAATAATTATTGAAAAATGAGAAATCAACATTACTGGAAAACGAAAAAAGGGGTGCAACACGAGGCCTTCCCAAGAGGTCACCCATCCTAGTACTACTCTCGCCCAAGCACGCTTAACTGCGGAGTTCTGATGGGATCTGGTGAATTAGTGTTGGTATGATCGCACCCGAATGTTTATGCCACTAATTTCCTTATATTACCTCCCACCACCCCTCAATTCCTCATCCACCACCCTAAAACCGCTGCCGGTTCACGTTTTCGCTGTGTATCGTCTCCCGAGTCACCAATTCCCTCGATCCCCGTAATTTTATCACTAGCTCACCAATAAAAATTCTATTCTAACGCAAAAATAATTATTGAAAAATGAGAAATCAACATTACTGGAAAACGAAAAAAGGGGTGCAACACGAGGCCTTCCTAGGAGGTCACCCGTCCTAGTACTACTCTCGCCCAAGCACGCTTAACTGCGGAGTTCTGGTGGGATCCAGTGCATTAGTGCTGGTATGATCGCACCCGAATGTTTATGCCACTAATTTCCTTATATTACCTCCCACCACCCCTCAATTCCTCATCCACCACCCTAAAACCGCTGCCCGTTCACGTTTTCGCTGTGTATCGTCTCCCGAGTCACCAATTCCCTCGATCCCCGTAATTTTATCACTAGCTCACCAATAAAAATTCTATTCTAACGCAAAAATAATTATTGAAAAATGAGAAATCAACATTACTGGAAAACGAAAAAAGGGGTGCAACACGAGGCCTTCCCAGGAGGTCACCCGTCCTAGTACTACTCTCGCCCAAGCACGCTTAACTGCGGAGTTCTGATGGGATCCAGTGCATTAGTGCTGGTATGATCGCACCCGAATGTTTATGCCACTAATTTCCTTATATTACCTCCCACCACCCCTCAATTCCTCATCCACCACCCTAAAACCGCTGCCCGTTCACGTTTTCGCTGTGTATCGTCTCCCGAGTCACCAATTCCCTCGATCCCCGTAATTTTATCACTAGCTTACCAATAAAAATTCTATTCTAATGCAAAAATAATTATTGAAAAATGAGAAATCAACATTACTGAAAAACGAAAAAAGGGTTGCAAGCACGCTTAACTGCGGAGTTCTGATGGGATCCGGTGCATTAGTGCTGGTATGATCGCACCCGAATGTTTATGCCACTAATTTCCTTATATTACCTCCCACCACCCCTCAATTCCTCATCCACCACCCTAAAACCGCTGCCGGTTCAAGTTTTCGCTGTGTATCGTCTCCCGAGTCACCAATTCCCTCGATCCCCGTAATTTTATCACTAGCTCACCAATAAATATTCTATTCTAATGCAAAAATAATTATTGAAAAATGAGAAATCAACATTACTGGAAAACGAAAAAAGGGGTGCAACACGAGGCCTTCCCAAGAGGTCACCCATCCTAGTACTACTCTCGCCCAAGCACGCTTAACTGCGGAGTTCTGATGGGATCTGGTGCATTAGTGTTGGTATGATCGCACCCGAATGTTTATGCCACTAATTTCCTTATATTACCTCCCACCACCCCTCAATTCCTCATCCACCACCCTAAAACCGCTGCCGGTTCACGTTTTCGCTGTGTATCGTCTCCCGAGTCACCAATTCCCTCGATCCCCGTAATTTTATCACTAGCTCACCAATAAAAATTCTATTCTAACGCAAAAATAATTATTGAAAAATGAGAAATCAACATTACTGGAAAACGAAAAAAGGGGTGCAACACGAGGCCTTCCTAGGAGGTCACCCGTCCTAGTACTACTCTCGCCCAAGCACGCTTAACTGCGGAGTTCTGATGGGATCCGGTGCATTAGTGCTGGTATGATCGCACCCGAATGTTTATGCCACTAACTTCCTTGTATTACCTCCCACCACCCCTCAATTCCTCATCCACCACCCTAAAACCGCTGCCGGTTCACGTTTTCGTTGTGTATCGTCTCCCGAGTCACCAATTCCCTCGATCCCCGTAATTTTATCACTAGCTCACCAATAAAAATTCTATTCTAACGCAAAAATAATTATTGAAAAATGAGAAATCAACATTACTGGAAAACGAAAAAAGGGGTGCAACACGAGGCCTTCCCAGGAGGTCACCCATCCTAGTACTACTCTCGCCCAAGCACGCTTAACTGCGGAGTTCTGATGGGATCCGGTGCATTAGTGCTGGTATGATCGCACCCGAATGTTTATGCCACTAACTTCCTTGTATTACCTCCCACCACCCCTCAATTCCTCATCCACCACCCTAAAACCGCTGGCGGTTCACGTTTTCGCTGTGTATCGTCTCCCGAGTCACCAATTCCCTCGATCCCCGTAATTTTATCACTAGCTCACCAATAAAAATTCTATTCTAATGCAAAAATAATTATTGAAAAATGAGAAATCAACATTACTGGAAAACGAAAAAAGGGGTGCAACACGAGGCCTTCCCAGGAGGTCACCCATCCTAGTACTACTCTCGCCCAACCACGCTTAACTGCGGAGTTCTGATGGGATCCAGTGCATTAGTGCTGGTATGATCGCACCCGAATGTTTATGCCACTAACTTCCTTGTATTACCTCCCACCACCCCTCAATTCCTCATCCACCACCCTAAAACCGCTGCCCGTTCACGTTTTCGCTGTGTATCGTCTCCCGAGTCACCAATTCCCTCGATCCCCGTAATTTTATCACTAGCTCACCAATAAAAATTCTATTGTAACGCAAAAATAATTATTGAAAAATGAGAAATCAACATTACTGGAAAACGAAAAAAGGGGTGCAACACGAGGCCTTCCTAGGAGGTCACCCGTCCTAGTACTACTCTCGCCCAAGCACGCTTAACTGCGGAGTTCTGATGGGATCCGGTGCATTAGTGCTGGTATGATCGCACCCAAATGTTTATGCCACTAATTTCCTTATATTACCTCCCACCACCCCTCAATTCCTCATCCACCACCCTAAAACCGCTGCCGGTTCACGTTTTCGCTGTGTATCGTCTCCCGAGTCACCAATTCCCTCGATCCCCGTAATTTTATCACTAGCTCACCAATAAAAATTCTATTCTAACGCAAAAATAATTATTGAAAAATGAGAAATCAACATTACTGGAAAACGAAAAAAGGGGTGCAACACGAGGCCTTCCCAGGAGGTCACCCGTCCTAGTACTACTCTCGCCCAAGCACGCTTAACTGCGGAGTTCTGGTGGGATCCAGTGCATTAGTGCTGGTATGATCGCACCCGAATGTTTATGCCACTAATTTCCTTATATTACCTCCCACCACCCCTCAATTCCTCATCCACCACCCTAAAACCGCTGCCCGTTCACGTTTTCGCTGTGTATCGTCTCCCGAGTCACCAATTCCCTCGATCCCCGTAATTTTATCACTAGCTCACCAATAAAAATTCTATTCTAACGCAAAAATAATTATTGAAAAATGAGAAATCAACATTACTGGAAAACGAAAAAAGGGGTGCAACACGAGGCCTTCCCAGGAGGTCACCCGTCCTAGTACTACTCTCGCCCAAGCACGCTTAACTGCGGAGTTCTGATGGGATCCAGTGCATTAGTGCTGGTATGATCGCACCCGAATGTTTATGCCACTAATTTCCTTATATTACCTCCCACCACCCCTCAATTCCTCATCCACCACCCTAAAACCGCTGCCCGTTCACGTTTTCGCTGTGTATCGTCTCCCGAGTCACCAATTCCCTCGATCCCCGTAATTTTATCACTAGCTTACCAATAAAAATTCTATTCTAATGCAAAAATAATTATTGAAAAATGAGAAATCAACATTACTGAAAAACGAAAAAAGGGTTGCAAGCACGCTTAACTGCGGAGTTCTGATGGGATCCGGTGCATTAGTGCTGGTATGATCGCACCCGAATGTTTATGCCACTAATTTCCTTATATTACCTCCCACCACCCCTCAATTCCTCATCCACCACCCTAAAACCGCTGCCGGTTCAAGTTTTCGCTGTGTATCGTCTCCCGAGTCACCAATTCCCTCGATCCCCGTAATTTTATCACTAGCTCACCAATAAATATTCTATTCTAATGCAAAAATAATTATTGAAAAATGAGAAATCAACATTACTGGAAAACGAAAAAAGGGGTGCAACACGAGGCCTTCCCAAGAGGTCACCCATCCTAGTACTACTCTCGCCCAAGCACGCTTAACTGCGGAGTTCTGATGGGATCTGGTGAATTAGTGTTGGTATGATCGCACCCGAATGTTTATGCCACTAATTTCCTTATATTACCTCCCACCACCCCTCAATTCCTCATCCACCACCCTAAAACCGCTGCCGGTTCACGTTTTCGCTGTGTATCGTCTCCCGAGTCACCAATTCCCTCGATCCCCGTAATTTTATCACTAGCTCACCAATAAAAATTCTATTCTAACGCAAAAATAATTATTGAAAAATGAGAAATCAACATTACTGGAAAACGAAAAAAGGGGTGCAACACGAGGCCTTCCTAGGAGGTCACCCGTCCTAGTACTACTCTCGCCCAAGCACGCTTAACTGCGGAGTTCTGATGGGATCCGGTGCATTAGTGCTGGTATGATCGCACCCAAATGTTTATGCCACTAATTTCCTTATATTACCTCCCACCACCCCTCAATTCCTCATCCACCACCCTAAAACCGCTGCCGGTTCACGTTTTCGCTGTGTATCGTCTCCCGAGTCACCAATTCCCTCGATCCCCGTAATTTTATCACTAGCTCACCAATAAAAATTCTATTCTAACGCAAAAATAATTATTGAAAAATGAGAAATCAACATTACTGGAAAACGAAAAAAGGGGTGCAACACGAGGCCTTCCCAGGAGGTCACCCGTCCTAGTACTACTCTCGCCCAAGCACGCTTAACTGCGGAGTTCTGGTGGGATCCAGTGCATTAGTGCTGGTATGATCGCACCCGAATGTTTATGCCACTAATTTCCTTATATTACCTCCCACCACCCCTCAATTCCTCATCCACCACCCTAAAACCGCTGCCCGTTCACGTTTTCGCTGTGTATCGTCTCCCGAGTCACCAATTCCCTCGATCCCCGTAATTTTATCACTAGCTCACCAATAAAAATTCTATTCTAACGCAAAAATAATTATTGAAAAATGAGAAATCAACATTACTGGAAAACGAAAAAAGGGGTGCAACACGAGGCCTTCCCAGGAGGTCACCCGTCCTAGTACTACTCTCGCCCAAGCACGCTTAACTGCGGAGTTCTGATGGGATCCAGTGCATTAGTGCTGGTATGATCGCACCCGAATGTTTATGCCACTAATTTCCTTATATTACCTCCCACCACCCCTCAATTCCTCATCCACCACCCTAAAACCGCTGCCCGTTCACGTTTTCGCTGTGTATCGTCTCCCGAGTCACCAATTCCCTCGATCCCCGTAATTTTATCACTAGCTTACCAATAAAAATTCTATTCTAATGCAAAAATAATTATTGAAAAATGAGAAATCAACATTACTGAAAAACGAAAAAAGGGTTGCAAGCACGCTTAACTGCGGAGTTCTGATGGGATCCGGTGCATTAGTGCTGGTATGATCGCACCCGAATGTTTATGCCACTAATTTCCTTATATTACCTCCCACCACCCCTCAATTCCTCATCCACCACCCTAAAACCGCTGCCGGTTCAAGTTTTCGCTGTGTATCGTCTCCCGAGTCACCAATTCCCTCGATCCCCGTAATTTTATCACTAGCTCACCAATAAATATTCTATTCTAATGCAAAAATAATTATTGAAAAATGAGAAATCAACATTACTGGAAAACGAAAAAAGGGGTGCAACACGAGGCCTTCCCAAGAGGTCACCCATCCTAGTACTACTCTCGCCCAAGCACGCTTAACTGCGGAGTTCTGATGGGATCTGGTGAATTAGTGTTGGTATGATCGCACCCGAATGTTTATGCCACTAATTTCCTTATATTACCTCCCACCACCCCTCAATTCCTCATCCACCACCCTAAAACCGCTGCCGGTTCACGTTTTCGCTGTGTATCGTCTCCCGAGTCACCAATTCCCTCGATCCCCGTAATTTTATCACTAGCTCACCAATAAAAATTCTATTCTAACGCAAAAATAATTATTGAAAAATGAGAAATCAACATTACTGGAAAACGAAAAAAGGGGTGCAACACGAGGCCTTCCTAGGAGGTCACCCGTCCTAGTACTACTCTCGCCCAAGCACGCTTAACTGCGGAGTTCTGGTGGGATCCAGTGCATTAGTGCTGGTATGATCGCACCCGAATGTTTATGCCACTAATTTCCTTATATTACCTCCCACCACCCCTCAATTCCTCATCCACCACCCTAAAACCGCTGCCCGTTCACGTTTTCGCTGTGTATCGTCTCCCGAGTCACCAATTCCCTCGATCCCCGTAATTTTATCACTAGCTCACCAATAAAAATTCTATTCTAACGCAAAAATAATTATTGAAAAATGAGAAATCAACATTACTGGAAAACGAAAAAAGGGGTGCAACACGAGGCCTTCCCAGGAGGTCACCCGTCCTAGTACTACTCTCGCCCAAGCACGCTTAACTGCGGAGTTCTGATGGGATCCAGTGCATTAGTGCTGGTATGATCGCACCCGAATGTTTATGCCACTAATTTCCTTATATTACCTCCCACCACCCCTCAATTCCTCATCCACCACCCTAAAACCGCTGCCCGTTCACGTTTTCGCTGTGTATCGTCTCCCGAGTCACCAATTCCCTCGATCCCCGTAATTTTATCACTAGCTTACCAATAAAAATTCTATTCTAATGCAAAAATAATTATTGAAAAATGAGAAATCAACATTACTGAAAAACGAAAAAAGGGTTGCAAGCACGCTTAACTGCGGAGTTCTGATGGGATCCGGTGCATTAGTGCTGGTATGATCGCACCCGAATGTTTATGCCACTAATTTCCTTATATTACCTCCCACCACCCCTCAATTCCTCATCCACCACCCTAAAACCGCTGCCGGTTCAAGTTTTCGCTGTGTATCGTCTCCCGAGTCACCAATTCCCTCGATCCCCGTAATTTTATCACTAGCTCACCAATAAATATTCTATTCTAATGCAAAAATAATTATTGAAAAATGAGAAATCAACATTACTGGAAAACGAAAAAAGGGGTGCAACACGAGGCCTTCCCAAGAGGTCACCCATCCTAGTACTACTCTCGCCCAAGCACGCTTAACTGCGGAGTTCTGATGGGATCTGGTGCATTAGTGTTGGTATGATCGCACCCGAATGTTTATGCCACTAATTTCCTTATATTACCTCCCACCACCCCTCAATTCCTCATCCACCACCCTAAAACCGCTGCCGGTTCACGTTTTCGCTGTGTATCGTCTCCCGAGTCACCAATTCCCTCGATCCCCGTAATTTTATCACTAGCTCACCAATAAAAATTCTATTCTAACGCAAAAATAATTATTGAAAAATGAGAAATCAACATTACTGGAAAACGAAAAAAGGGGTGCAACACGAGGCCTTCCTAGGAGGTCACCCGTCCTAGTACTACTCTCGCCCAAGCACGCTTAACTGCGGAGTTCTGATGGGATCCGGTGCATTAGTGCTGGTATGATCGCACCCAAATGTTTATGCCACTAATTTCCTTATATTACCTCCCACCACCCCTCAATTCCTCATCCACCACCCTAAAACCGCTGCCGGTTCACGTTTTCGCTGTGTATCGTCTCCCGAGTCACCAATTCCCTCGATCCCCGTAATTTTATCACTAGCTCACCAATAAAAATTCTATTCTAACGCAAAAATAATTATTGAAAAATGAGAAATCAACATTACTGGAAAACGAAAAAAGGGGTGCAACACGAGGCCTTCCCAGGAAGTCACCCATCCTAGTACTACTCTCGCCCAAGCACGCTTAACTGCGGAGTTCTGATGGGATCCGGTGCAATAGTGCTGGTATGATCGCACCAGAATGTTTATGCCACTAACTTCCTTGTATTACCTCCCACCACCCCTCAATTCCTCATCCACCACCCTAAAACCGCTGGCGGTTCACGTTTTCGCTGTGTATCGTCTCCCGAGTCACCAATTCCCTCGATCCCCGTAATTTTATCACTAGCTCACCAATAAAAATTCTATTCTAATGCAAAAATAATTATTGAAAAATGAGAAATCAACATTACTGGAAAACGAAAAAAGGGGTGCAACACGAGGCCTTCCCAGGAGGTCACCCATCCTAGTACTACTCTCGCCCAAGCACGCTTAACTGCGGAGTTCTGATGGGATCCGGTGCATTAGTGCTGGTATGATCGCACCCGAATGTTTATGCCACTAACATCCTTGTATTACCTCCCACCACCCCTCAATTCCTCATCCACCACCCTAAAACCGCTGCCTGTTCACGTTTTCGCTGTGTATCGTCTCCCGAGTCACCAATTCCCTCGATCCCCGTAATTTTATCACTAGCTCACCAATAAAAATTCTATTCTAACGCAAAAATAATTATTGAAAAATGAGAAATCAACATTACTGGAAAACGAAAAAAGGGGTGCAACACGAGGCCTTCCCAGGAGGTTACTCATCCTAGTACTACTCTCGCCCAAGCACGCTTAACTGCGGAGTTCTGATGGGATCCAGTGCATTAGTGCTGGTATGATCGCACCCGAATATTTATGCCACTAATTTCCTTATATTACCTCCCACCACCCCTCAATTCCTCATCCACCACCCTAAAACCGCTGCCCGTTCACGTTTTCGCTGTGTATCGTCTCCCGAGTCACCAATTCCCTCGATCCCCGTAATTTTATCACTAGCTCACCAATAAAAATTTATTCTAACGCAAAAATAATTATTGAAAAATGAGAAATCAACATTACTGGAAAACGAAAAAAGGGGTGCAACACGAGGCCTTCCCAGGAGGTCACCCGTCCTAGTACTACTCTCGCCCAAGCACGCTTAACTGCGGAGTTCTGATGGGATCCAGTGCATTAGTGCTGGTATGATCGCACCCGAATGTTTATGCCACTAATTTCCTTATATTACCTCCCACCACCCCTCAATTCCTCATCCACCACCCTAAAACCGCTGCCCGTTCACGTTTTCGCTGTGTATCGTCTCCCGAGTCACCAATTCCCTCGATCCCCGTAATTTTATCACTAGCTTACCAATAAAAATTCTATTCTAATGCAAAAATAATTATTGAAAAATGAGAAATCAACATTACTGAAAAACGAAAAAAGGGTTGCAAGCACGCTTAACTGCGGAGTTCTGATGGGATCCGGTGCATTAGTGCTGGTATGATCGCACCCGAATGTTTATGCCACTAATTTCCTTATATTACCTCCCACCACCCCTCAATTCCTCATCCACCACCCTAAAACCGCTGCCGGTTCACGTTTTCGCTGTGTATCGTCTCCCGAGTCACCAATTCCCTCGATCCCCGTAATTTTATCACTAGCTCACCAATAAATATTCTATTCTAATGCAAAAATAATTATTGAAAAATGAGAAATCAACATTACTGGAAAACGAAAAAAGGGGTGCAACACGAGGCCTTCCCAAGAGGTCACCCATCCTAGTACTACTCTCGCCCAAGCACGCTTAACTGCGGAGTTCTGATGGGATCTGGTGCATTAGTGTTGGTATGATCGCACCCGAATGTTTATGCCACTAATTTCCTTATATTACCTCCCACCACCCCTCAATTCCTCATCCACCACCCTAAAACCGCTGCCGGTTCACGTTTTCGCTGTGTATCGTCTCCCGAGTCACCAATTCCCTCGATCCCCGTAATTTTATCACTAGCTCACCAATAAAAATTCTATTCTAACGCAAAAATAATTATTGAAAAATGAGAAATCAACATTACTGGAAAACGAAAAAAGGGGTGCAACACGAGGCCTTCCTAGGAGGTCACCCGTCCTAGTACTACTCTCGCCCAAGCACGCTTAACTGCGGAGTTCTGATGGGATCCGGTGCATTAGTGCTGGTATGATCGCACCCAAATGTTTATGCCACTAATTTCCTTATATTACCTCCCACCACCCCTCAATTCCTCATCCACCACCCTAAAACCGCTGCCGGTTCACGTTTTCGCTGTGTATCGTCTCCCGAGTCACCAATTCCCTCGATTCCCGTAATTTTATCACTAGCTCACCAATAAAAATTCTATTCTAACGCAAAAATAATTATTGAAAAATGAGAAATCAACATTACTGGAAAACGAAAAAAGGGGTGCAACACGAGGCCTTCCCAGGAGGTCACCCATCCTAATACTACTCTCGCCCAAGCACGCTTAACTGCGGAGTTCTGATGGGATCCGGTGCATTAGTGCTGGTATGATCGCACCCGAATGTTTATGCCACTAATTTCCTTATATTACCTCCCACCACCCCTCAATTCCTCATCCACCACCCTAAAACCGCTGCCTGTTCACGTTTTCGCTGTGTATCGTCTCCCGAGTCACCAATTCCCTCGATCCCCGTAATTTTATCACTAGCTCACCAATAAAAATTCTATTCTAACGCAAAAATAATTATTGAAAAATGAGAAATCAACATTACTGGAAAACGAAAAAAGGGGTGCAACACGAGGCCTTCCCAGGAGGTTACTCATCCTAGTACTACTCTCGCCCAAGCACGCTTAACTGCGGAGTTCTGATGGGATCCAGTGCATTAGTGCTGGTATGATCGCACCCGAATATTTATGCCACTAATTTCCTTATATTACCTCCCACCACCCCTCAATTCCTCATCCACCACCCTAAAACCGCTGCCCGTTCACGTTTTCGCTGTGTATCGTCTCCCGAGTCACCAATTCCCTCGATCCCCGTAATTTTATCACTAGCTCACCAATAAAAATTTATTCTAACGCAAAAATAATTATTGAAAAATGAGAAATCAACATTACTGGAAAACGAAAAAAGGGGTGCAACACGAGGCCTTCCCAGGAGGTCACCCGTCCTAGTACTACTCTCGCCCAAGCACGCTTAACTGCGGAGTTCTGATGGGATCCAGTGCATTAGTGCTGGTATGATCGCACCCGAATGTTTATGCCACTAATTTCCTTATATTACCTCCCACCACCCCTCAATTCCTCATCCACCACCCTAAAACCGCTGCCCGTTCACGTTTTCGCTGTGTATCGTCTCCCGAGTCACCAATTCCCTCGATCCCCGTAATTTTATCACTAGCTTACCAATAAAAATTCTATTCTAATGCAAAAATAATTATTGAAAAATGAGAAATCAACATTACTGAAAAACGAAAAAAGGGTTGCAAGCACGCTTAACTGCGGAGTTCTGATGGGATCCGGTGCATTAGTGCTGGTATGATCGCACCCGAATGTTTATGCCACTAATTTCCTTATATTACCTCCCACCACCCCTCAATTCCTCATCCACCACCCTAAAACCGCTGCCGGTTCACGTTTTCGCTGTGTATCGTCTCCCGAGTCACCAATTCCCTCGATCCCCGTAATTTTATCACTAGCTCACCAATAAATATTCTATTCTAATGCAAAAATAATTATTGAAAAATGAGAAATCAACATTACTGGAAAACGAAAAAAGGGGTGCAACACGAGGCCTTCCCAAGAGGTCACCCATCCTAGTACTACTCTCGCCCAAGCACGCTTAACTGCGGAGTTCTGATGGGATCTGGTGCATTAGTGTTGGTATGATCGCACCCGAATGTTTATGCCACTAATTTCCTTATATTACCTCCCACCACCCCTCAATTCCTCATCCACCACCCTAAAACCGCTGCCGGTTCACGTTTTCGCTGTGTATCGTCTCCCGAGTCACCAATTCCCTCGATCCCCGTAATTTTATCACTAGCTCACCAATAAAAATTCTATTCTAACGCAAAAATAATTATTGAAAAATGAGAAATCAACATTACTGGAAAACGAAAAAAGGGGTGCAACACGAGGCCTTCCTAGGAGGTCACCCGTCCTAGTACTACTCTCGCCCAAGCACGCTTAACTGCGGAGTTCTGATGGGATCCGGTGCATTAGTGCTGGTATGATCGCACCCAAATGTTTATGCCACTAATTTCCTTATATTACCTCCCACCACCCCTCAATTCCTCATCCACCACCCTAAAACCGCTGCCGGTTCACGTTTTCGCTGTGTATCGTCTCCCGAGTCACCAATTCCCTCGATTCCCGTAATTTTATCACTAGCTCACCAATAAAAATTCTATTCTAACGCAAAAATAATTATTGAAAAATGAGAAATCAACATTACTGGAAAACGAAAAAAGGGGTGCAACACGAGGCCTTCCCAGGAGGTCACCCATCCTAATACTACTCTCGCCCAAGCACGCTTAACTGCGGAGTTCTGATGGGATCCGGTGCATTAGTGCTGGTATGATCGCACCCGAATGTTTATGCCACTAACTTCCTTGTATTACCTCCCACCACCCCTCAATTCCTCATCCACCACCCTAAAACCGCTGGCGGTTCACGTTTTCGCTGTGTATCGTCTCCCGAGTCACCAATTCCCTCGATCCCCGTAATTTTATCACTAGCTCACCAATAAAAATTCTATTCTAATGCAAAAATAATTATTGAAAAATGAGAAATCAACATTACTGGAAAACGAAAAAAGGGGTGCAACACGAGGCCTTCCCAGGAGGTCACCCATCCTAGTACTACTCTCGCCCAAGCACGCTTAACTGCGGAGTTCTGATGGGATCCGGTGCATTAGTGCTGGTATGATCGCACCCGAATGTTTATGCCACTAACTTCCTTGTATTACCTCCCACCACCCCTCAATTCCTCATCCACCACCCTAAAACCGCTGGCGGTTCACGTTTTCGCTGTGTATCGTCTCCCGAGTCACCAATTCCCTCGATCCCCGTAATTTTATCACTAGCTCACCAATAAAAATTCTATTCTAATGCAAAAATAATTATTGAAAAATGAGAAATCAACATTACTGAAAAACGAAAAAAGGGTTGCAAGCACGCTTAACTGCGGAGTTCTGATGGGATCCAGTGCATTAGTGCTGGTATGATCGCACCCGAATGTTTATGCCACTAATTTCCTTATATTACCTCCCGCCACCCCTCAATTCCTCATCCACCACCCTAAAACCGCTGCCGGTTCACGTTTTCGCTGTGTATCGTCTCCCGAGTCACCAATTCCCTCGATCCCCGTAATTTTATCACTAGCTCACCAATAAATATTCTATTCTAATGCAAAAATAATTATTGAAAAATGAGAAATCAACATTACTGGAAAACAAAAAAAGGGGTGCAACACGAGGCCTTCCCAAGAGGTCACCCATCCTAGTATTACTCTCGCCCAAGCACGCTTAACTGCGGAGTTCTGATGGGATCTGGTGCATTAGTGTTGGTATGATCGCACCCGAATGTTTATGCCACTAATTTCCTTATATTACCTCCCACCACCCCTCAATTCCTCATCCACCACCCTAAAACCGCTGGCGGTTCACAATTTCGCTGTGTATCGTCTCCCGAGTCACCAATTCCCTCGATCCCCGTAATTTTATCACTAGCTCACCAATAAAAATTCTATTCTAATGCAAAAATAATTATTGAAAAATGAGAAATCAACATTACTGGAAAACGAAAAAAGGGGTGCAACACGAGGCCTTCCCAGGAGGTCACCCATCCTAGTACTACTCTCGCCCAAGCACGCTTAACTGCGGAGTTCTGATGGGATCCGGTGCATTAGTGCTGGTATGATCGCACCCGAATGTTTATGCCACTAACTTCCTTGTATTACCTCCCACCACCCCTCAATTCCTCATCCACCACCCTAAAACCGCTGGCGGTTCACGTTTTCGCTGTGTATCGTCTCCCGAGTCACCAATTCCCTCGATCCCCGTAATTTTATCACTAGCTCACCAATAAAAATTCTATTCTAACGCAAAAATAATTATTGAAAAATGAGAAATCAACATTACTGGAAAACGAAAAAAGGGGTGCAACACGAGGCCTTCCCAAGAGGTCACCCATCCTAGTACTACTCTCGCCCAAGCACGCTTAACTGCGGAGTTCTGATGGGATCTGGTGAATTAGTGTTGGTATGATCGCACCCGAATGTTTATGCCACTAATTTCCTTATATTACCTCCCACCACCCCTCAATTCCTCATCCACCACCCTAAAACCGCTGCCGGTTCACGTTTTCGCTGTGTATCGTCTCCCGAGTCACCAATTCCCTCGATCCCCGTAATTTTATCACTAGCTCACCAATAAAAATTCTATTCTAACGCAAAAATAATTATTGAAAAATGAGAAATCAACATTACTGGAAAACGAAAAAAGGGGTGCAACACGAGGCCTTCCTAGGAGGTCACCCGTCCTAGTACTACTCTCGCCCAAGCACGCTTAACTGCGGAGTTCTGATGGGATCCGGTGCATTAGTGCTGGTATGATCGCACCCGAATGTTTATGCCACTAACTTCCTTGTATTACCTCCCACCACCCCTCAATTCCTCATCCACCACCCTAAAACCGCTGGCGGTTCACGTTTTCGCTGTGTATCGTCTCCCGAGTCACCAATTCCCTCGATCCCCGTAATTTTATCACTAGCTCACCAATAAAAATTCTATTCTAACGCAAAAATAATTATTGAAAAATGAGAAATCAACATTACTGGAAAACGAAAAAAGGGGTGCAACACGAGGCCTTCCCAAGAGGTCACCCATCCTAGTACTACTCTCGCCCAAGCACGCTTAACTGCGGAGTTCTGATGGGATCTGGTGAATTAGTGTTGGTATGATCGCACCCGAATGTTTATGCCACTAATTTCCTTATATTACCTCCCACCACCCCTCAATTCCTCATCCACCACCCTAAAACCGCTGCCGGTTCACGTTTTCGCTGTGTATCGTCTCCCGAGTCACCAATTCCCTCGATCCCCGTAATTTTATCACTAGCTCACCAATAAAAATTCTATTCTAACGCAAAAATAATTATTGAAAAATGAGAAATCAACATTACTGGAAAACGAAAAAAGGGGTGCAACACGAGGCCTTCCTAGGAGGTCACCCGTCCTAGTACTACTCTCGCCCAAGCACGCTTAACTGCGGAGTTCTGATGGGATCCGGTGCATTAGTGCTGGTATGATCGCACCCAAATGTTTATGCCACTAATTTCCTTATATTACCTCCCACCACCCCTTAATTCCTCATCCACCACCCTAAAACCGCTGCCGGTTCACGTTTTCGCTGTGTATCGTCTCCCGAGTCACCAATTCCCTCGATCCCCGTAATTTTATCACTAGCTCACCAATAAAAATTCTATTCTAACGCAAAAATAATTATTGAAAAATGAGAAATCAACATTACTGGAAAACGAAAAAAGGGGTGTAACACGAGGCCTTCCCAGGAGGTCACCCATCCTAGTACTACTCTCGCCCAAGCACGCTTAACTGCGGAGTTCTGATGGGATCCGGTGCATTAGTGCTGGTATGATCGCACCCGAATGTTTATGCCACTAACTTCCTTGTATTACCTCCCACCACCTCTCAATTCCTCATCCACCACCCTAAAACCGCTGCCGGTTCACGTTTTCGCTGTGTATCGTCTCCCGAGTCACCAATTCCCTCGATCCCCGTAATTTTATCACTAGCTCACCAATAAATATTCTATTCTAATGCAAAAATAATTATTGAAAAATGAGAAATCAACATTACTGGAAAACGAAAAAAGGGGTGCAACACGAGGCCTTCCCAAGAGGTCACCCATCCTAGTACTACTCTCGCCCAAGCACGCTTAACTGCGGAGTTCTGATGGGATCCGGTGCATTAGTGCTGGTATGATCGCACCCGAATGTTTATGCCACTAACTTCCTTGTATTACCTCCCACCACCCCTCAATTCCTCATCCACCACCCTAAAACCGCTGGCGGTTCACGTTTTCGCTGTGTATCGTCTCCCGAGTCACCAATTCCCTCGATCCCCGTAATTTTATCACTAGCTCACCAATAAAAATTCTATTCTAATGCAAAAATAATTATTGAAAAATGAGAAATCAACATTACTGGAAAACGAAAAAAGGGGTGCAACACGAGGCCTTCCCAGGAGGTCACCCATCCTAGTACTACTCTCGCCCAAGCACGCTTAACTGCGGAGTTCTGATGGGATCCGGTGCATTAGTGCTGGTATGATCGCACCCGAATGTTTATGCCACTAACTTCCTTGTATTACCTCCCACCACCCCTCAATTCCTCATCCACCACCCTAAAACCGCTGGCGGTTCACGTTTTCGCTGTGTATCGTCTCCCGAGTCACCAATTCCCTCGATCCCCGTAATTTTATCACTAGCTCACCAATAAAAATTCTATTCTAACGCAAAAATAATTATTGAAAAATGAGAAATCAACATTACTGGAAAACGAAAAAAGGGGTGCAACACGAGGCCTTCCCAGGAGGTTACTCATCCTAGTACTACTCTCGCCCAAGCAAGCTTAACTGCGGAGTTCTGATGGGATCCAGTGCATTAGTGCTGGTATGATCGCACCCGAATGTTTATGCCACTAATTTCCTTATATTACCTCCCACCACCCCTCAATTCCTCATCCACCACCCTAAAACCGCTGCCCGTTCACGTTTTCGCTGTGTATCGTCTCCCGAGTCACCAATTCCCTCGATCCCCGTAATTTTATCACTAGCTCACCAATAAAAATTTTATTCTAATGCAAAAATAATTATTGAAAAATGAGAAATCAACATTACTGAAAAACGAAAAAAGGGTTGCAAGCACGCTTAACTGCGGAGTTCTGATGGGATCCGGTGCATTAGTGCTGGTATGATCGCACCCGAATGTTTATGCCACTAATTTCCTTATATTACCTCCCACCACCCCTCAATTCCTCATCCACCACCCTAAAACCGCTGCCGGTTCACGTTTTCGCTGTGTATCGTCTCCCGAGTCACCAATTCCCTCGATCCCCGTAATTTTATCACTAGCTCACCAATAAAAATTCTATTCTAACGCAAAAATAATTATTGAAAAATGAGAAATCAACATTACTGGAAAACGAAAAAAGGGGTGCAACACGAGGCCTTCCTAGGAGGTCACCCGTCCTAGTACTACTCTCGCGCAAGCACGCTTAACTGCGGAGTTCTGATGGGATCCGGTGCATTAGTGCTGGTATGATCGCACCCAAATGTTTATGCCACTAATTTCCTTATATTACCTCCCACCACCCCTCAATTCCTCATCCACCACCCTAAAACCGCTGCCGGTTCACGTTTTCGCTGTGTATCGTCTCCCGAGTCACCAATTCCCTCGATCCCCGTAATTTTATCACTAGCTCACCAATAAAAATTCTATTCTAACGCAAAAATAATTATTGAAAAATGAGAAATCAACATTACTGGAAAACGAAAAAAGGGGTGCAACACGAGGCCTTCCTAGGAGGTCACCCGTCCTAGTACTACTCTCGCCCAAGCACGCTTAACTGCGGAGTTCTGATGGGATCCGGTGCATTAGTGCTGGTATGATCGCACCCGAATGTTTATGCCACTAACTTCCTTGTATTACCTCCCACCACCCCTCAATTCCTCATCCACCACCCTAAAACCGCTGCCGGTTCACGTTTTCGCTGTGTATCGTCTCCCGAGTCACCAATTCCCTCGATCCCCGTAATTTTATCACTAGCTCACCAATAAAAATTCTATTCTAACGCAAAAATAATTATTGAAAAATGAGAAATCAACATTACTGGAAAACAAAAAAAGGGGTGCAACACGAGGCCTTCCCAGGAGGTTACTCATCCTAGTACTACTCTCGCCCAAGCACGCTTATATGCGGAGTTCTGATGGGATCCAGTGCATTAGTGCTGGTATGATCGCACCCGAATGTTTATGCCACTAATTTCCTTATATTACCTCCCACCACCCCTCAATTCCTCATCCACCACCCTAAAACCGCTGCCCGTTCACGTTTTCGCTGTGTATCGTCTCCCGAGTCACCAATTCCCTCGATCCCCGTAATTTTATCACTAGCTCACCAATAAAAATTTTATTCTAATGCAAAAATAATTATTGAAAAATGAGAAATCAACATTACTGAAAAACGAAAAAAGGGTTGCAAGCACGCTTAACTGCGGAGTTCTGATGGGATCCGGTGCATTAGTGCTGGTATGATCGCACCCGAATGTTTATGCCACTAATTTCCTTATATTACCTCCCACCACCCCTCAATTCCTCATCCACCACCCTAAAACCGCTGCCGGTTCACGTTTTCGCTGTGTATCGTCTCCCGAGTCACCAATTCCCTCGATCCCCGTAATTTTATCACTAGCTCACCAATAAATATTCTATTCTAATGCAAAAATAATTATTGAAAAATGAGAAATCAACATTACTGGAAAACGAAAAAAGGGGTGCAACACGAGGCCTTCCCAAGAGGTCACCCATCCTAGTACTACTCTCGCCCAAGCACGCTTAACTGCGGAGTTCTGATGGGATCTGGTGCATTAGTGTTGGTATGATCGCACCCGAATGTTTATGCCACTAATTTCCTTATATTACCTCCCACCACCCCTCAATTCCTCATCCACCACCCTAAAACCGCTGCCGGTTCACGTTTTCGCTGTGTATCGTCTCCCGAGTCACCAATTCCCTCGATCCCCGTAATTTTATCACTAGCTCACCAATAAAAATTCTATTCTAACGCAAAAATAATTATTGAAAAATGAGAAATCAACATTACTGGAAAACGAAAAAAGGGGTGCAACACGAGGCCTTCCTAGGAGGTCACCCGTCCTAGTACTACTCTCGCGCAAGCACGCTTAACTGCGGAGTTCTGATGGGATCCGGTGCATTAGTGCTGGTATGATCGCACCCAAATGTTTATGCCACTAATTTCCTTATATTACCTCCCACCACCCCTCAATTCCTCATCCACCACCCTAAAACCGCTGCCGGTTCACGTTTTCGCTGTATATCGTCTCCCGAGTCACCAATTCCCTCGATCCCCGTAATTTTATCACTAGCTCACCAATAAAAATTCTATTCTAACGCAAAAATAATTATTGAAAAATGAGAAATCAACATTACTGGAAAACGAAAAAAGGGGTGCAACACGAGGCCTTCCTAGGAGGTCACCCGTCCTAGTACTACTCTCGCCCAAGCACGCTTAACTGCGGAGTTCTGATGGGATCCGGTGCATTAGTGCTGGTATGATCGCACCCGAATGTTTATGCCACTAACTTCCTTGTATTACCTCCCACCACCCCTCAATTCCTCATCCACCACCCTAAAACCGCTGGCGGTTCACGTTTTCGCTGTGTATCGTCTCCCGAGTCACCAATTCCCTCGATCCCCGTAATTTTATCACTAGCTCACCAATAAAAATTCTATTCTAACGCAAAAATAATTATTGAAAAATGAGAAATCAACATTACTGGAAAACAAAAAAAGGGGTGCAACACGAGGCCTTCCCAGGAGGTTACTCATCCTAGTACTACTCTCGCCCAAGCACGCTTATATGCGGAGTTCTGATGGGATCCAGTGCATTAGTGCTGGTATGATCGCACCCGAATGTTTATGCCACTAATTTCCTTATATTACCTCCCACCACCCCTCAATTCCTCATCCACCACCCTAAAACCGCTGCCGGTTCACGTTTTCGCTGTGTATCGTCTCCCGAGTCACCAATTCCCTCGATCCCCGTAATTTTATCACTAGCTCACCAATAAAAATTTTGATCTAATGCAAAAATAATTATTGAAAAATGAGAAATCAACATTACTGGAAAACGAAAAAAGGGGTGCAACACGAGGCCTTCCCAGGAGGTCACCCATCCTAGTACTACTCTTGCGCAAGCACGCTTAACTGCGGAGTTTCTGATGGGATCCGGTGCATTAGTGCTGGTATGATCGCACCCGAATGTTTATGCCACTAATTTCCTTATATTACCTCCGACCACCCCTCAATTCCTCATCCACCACCCTAAAACCGCTGCCGGTTCACGTTTTCGCTGTGTATCGTCTCCCGAGTCACCAATTCCCTCGATCCTTGTAATTTTATCACTAGCTCACCAATAAAAATTCTATTCTAATGCAAAAATAATTATTGAAAAATGAGAAATCAACATTACTGGAAAACGAAAAAAGGGGTGCAACACGAGGCCTTCCCAGGAGGTCACCCATCCTAGTACTACTATCGCCCAAGCACGCTTAACTGCGGAGTTTCTGATGGGATCCGGTGCATTAGTGCTGGTATGATCGCACCCGAATGTTTATGCCACTAATTTCCTTATATTACCTCCCACCACCCCTCAATTCCTCATCCACCACCCTAAAACCGCTGCCGGTTCACGTTTTCGCTGTGTATCGTCTCCCGAGTCACCAATTCTCTCGATCCCCGTAATTTTATCACTAGCTCACCAATAAAAATTCTATTCTAATGCAAAAATAATTATTGAAAAATGAGAAATCAACATTACTGGAAAACGAAAAAAGGGGTGCAACACGAGGCCTTCCCAGGAGGTCACCCATCCTAGTACTACTCTCGCCCAAGCACGCTTAACTGCGGAGTTTCTGATGGGATCCGCTGCATTAGGGCTGGTATGATCGCACCCGAATGTTTATGCCACTAACTTCCTTATATTACCTCCCACCACCCCTCAATTCCTCATCCACCACCCTAAAACCGCTGCCGGTTCACGTTTTCGCTGTGTATCGTCTCCCGAGTCACCAATTCCCTCGATCCCCGTAATTTTATCACTAGCTCACCAATAAAAATTCTATTCTAATGCAAAAATAATTATTGAAAAATGAGAAATCAACATTACTGGAAAACGAAAAAAGGGGTGCAACACGAGGCCTTCCCAGGAGGTCACCCATCCTAGTACTACTCTCGCGCAAGCACGCTTAACTGCGGAGTTTCTGATGGGATCCGGTGCATTAGTGCTGGTATGATCGCACCCGAATGTTTATGCCACTAATTTCCTTATATTACCTCCCACCACCCCTCAATTCCTCATCCACCACCCTAAAACCGCTGCCGGTTCACGTTTTCGCTGTGTATCGTCTCCCGAGTCACCAATTCCCTCGATCCCCGTAATTTTATCACTAGCTCACCAATAAAAATTCTATTCTAATGCAAAAATAATTATTGAAAAATGAGAAATCAACATTACTGGAAAACGAAAAAAGGGGTGCAACACGAGGCCTTCCCAGGAGGTCACCCATCCTAGTACTACTCTCGCCCAAGCACGCTTAACTGCGGAGTTCTGATGGGATCCGGTGCATTAGTGCTGGTATGATCGCACCCGAATGTTTATGCCACTAACTTCCTTGTAGTACCTCCCACCACCCCTCAATTCCTCATCCACCACCCTAAAACCGCTGCCGGTTCACGTTTTCGCTGTGTATCGTCTCCCGAGTCACCAATTCCCTCGATCCCCGTAATTTTATCACTAGCTCACCAATAAAAATTCTATTCTAATGCAAAAATAATTATTGAAAAATGAGAAATCAACATTACTGGAAAACGAAAAAAGGGCTGCAACACGAGGCCTTCCCAGGAGGTCACCCATCCTAGTACTACTCTCGCCCAAGCACGCTTAACTGCGGAGTTCTGATGGGATCCGGTAGTGCTGGTATGATCGCACCCGAATGTTTATGCCACTAATTTCCTTATATTACCTCCCACCACCCCTCAATTCCTCATCCACCACCCTAAAACCGCTGCCGGTTCACGTTTTCGCTGTGTATCGTCTCCCGAGTCACCAATTCCCTCGATCCCCGTAATTTTATCACTAGATCACCAATAAAAATTCTGATCGAATGCAAAAATAATTATTGAAAAATGAGAAATCAACATTACTGGAAAACGAAAAAAGGGGTGCAACACGAGGCCTTCCCAGGAGGTCACCCATCCTAGTACTACTCTCGCCCAAGCACGCTTAACTGCGGAGTTTCTGATGGGATCCGGTGCATTAGTGCTGGTATGATCGCACCCGAATGTTTATGCCACTAATTTCCTTATATTACCTCCCACCACCCCTCAATTCCTCATCCACCACCCTAAAACCGCTGCCGGTTCACGTTTTCGCTGTGTATCGTCTCCCGAGTCACCAATTCCCTCGATCCCCGTAATTTTATCACTAGCTCACCAATAAAAATTCTGATCTAATGCAAAAATAATTATTGAAAAATGAGAAATCAACATTACTGGAAAACGAAAAAAGGGGTGCAACACGAGGCCTTCCCAGGAGGTCACCCATCCTAGTACTACTCTCGCGCAAGCACGCTTAACTGCGGAGTTTCTGATGGGATCCGGTGCATTAGTGCTGGTATGATCGCACCCGAATGTTTATGCCACTAATTTCCTTATATTACCTCTGACCACCCCTCAATTCCTCAACCACCACCCTAAAACCGCTGCAGGTTCACGTTTTCGCTGTGTATCGTCTCCCGAGTCACCAATTCCCTCGATCCCCGTAATTTTATCACTAGCTCACCAATAAAAATTCTATTCTAATGCAAAAATAATTATTGAAAAATGAGAAATCAACATTACTGGAAAACGAAAAAAGGGGTGCAACACGAGGCCTTCCCAGGAGGTCACCCATCCTAGTACTACTCTCGCCCAAGCACGCTTAACTGCGGAGTTTCTGATGGGATCCGCTGCATTAGTGCTGGTATGAGCGCACCCGAATGTTTATGCCACTAATTTCCTTATATTACCTCCCACTACCCCTCAATTTTTCATCCACCACCCATAACCGCTGCCGGTTCACGTTTTCGCTGTGTATCGTCTCCCGAGTCACCAATTCCCTCGATCCCCGTAATTTTATCACTAGCTCACCAATAAAAATTCTATTCTAATGCAAAAATAATTATTGAAAAATGAGAAATCAACATTACTGGAAAACGAAAAAAGGGGAGCAACACGAGGCCTTCCCAGGAGGTCACCCATCCTAGTACTACTCTCTCCCAAGCACGCTTAACTGCAGAGTTGCTGATGGGATCCGCTGCATTAGTGCTGGTATGATCGCACCCGAATGTTTATGCCACTAATTTCCTTATATTACCTCCCACCACCCTTCAATTCCTCATCCACCACCCTAAAACCGCTGCCGGTTCACGTTTTCGCTGTGTATCGTCTCCCGTGTCACCAATTCCCTCGATCCCCGTAATTTTATCACTAGCTCACAAATAAAAATTCTATTCTAATGCAAAAATAATTATTGAAAAATGAGAAATCAACATTACTGGAAAAGGAAAAAAGGGGTGCAACACGAGGCCTTCCCAGGAGGTCACCCATCCTAGTACTACTCTCGCCCAAGCACGCTTAACTGCGGAGTTTCTGATGGGATCCGCTGCATTAGTGCTGGTATGAGCGCACCCGAATGTTTATGCCACTAATTTCCTTATATTACCTCCCACCACCCCTCAATTCCTCATCCACCACCCTAAAACCGCTGCCGGTTCACGTTTTCGCTGTGTATCGTCTCCCGAGTCACCAATTCCCTCGATCCCCGTAATTTTATCACTAGCTCACCAATAAAAATTCTGATCTAATGCAAAAATAATTATTGAAAAATGAGAAATCAACATTACTGGAAAACGAAAAAAGGGGTGCAACACGAGGCCTTCCCAGGAGGTCACCCATCCTAGTACTACTCTCGCGCAAGCACGCTTAACTGCGGAGTTTCTGATGGGATCCGGTGCATTAGTGCTGGTATGATCGCACCCGAATGTTTATGCCACTAATTTCCTTATATTACCTCCGACCACCCCTCAATTCCTCATCCACCACCCTAAAACCGCTGCCGGTTCACGTTTTCGCTGTGTATCGTCTCCCGAGTCACCAATTCCCTCGATCCCCGTAATTTTATCACTAGCTCACCAATAAAAATTCTATTCTAATGCAAAAATAATTATTGAAAAATGAGAGATCAACATTACTGGAAAACGAAAAAAGGGGTGCAACACGAGGCCTTCCCAGGAGGTCACCCATCCTAGTACTACACTCGCCCAAGCACGCTTAACTGCGGAGTTTCTGATGGGATCCGGTGCATTAGTGCTGGTATGATCGCACCCGAATGTTTATGCCACTAATTTCCTTATATTACCTCCCACCACCCCTCAATTCCTCATCCACCACCCTAAAACCGCTGCCGGTTCACGTTTTCGCTGTGTATCGTCTCCCGAGTCACCAATTCTCTCGATCCCCGTAATTTTATCACTAGCTCACCAATAAAAATTCTATTCTAATGCAAAAATAATTATTGAAAAATGAGAAATCAACATTACTGGAAAACGAAAAAAGGGGTGCAACACGAGGCCTTCCCAGGAGGTCACCCATCCTAGTACTACTCTCGCCCAAGCACGCTTAACTGCGGAGTTTCTGATGGGATCCGCTGCATTAGGGCTGGTATGATCGCACCCGAATGTTTATGCCACTAACTTCCTTATATTACCTCCCACCACCCCTCAATTCCTCATCCACCACCCTAAAACCGCTGCCGGTTCACGTTTTCGCTGTGTATCGTCTCCCGAGTCACCAATTCCCTCGATCCCCGTAATTTTATCACTAGCTCACCAATAAAAATTCTATTCTAATGCAAAAATAATTATTGAAAAATGAGAAATCAACATTACTGGAAAACGAAAAAAGGGGTGCAACACGAGGCCTTCCCAGGAGGTCACCCATCCTAGTACTACTCTCGCGCAAGCACGCTTAACTGCGGAGTTTCTGATGGGATCCGGTGCATTAGTGCTGGTATGATCGCACCCGAATGTTTATGCCACTAATTTCCTTATATTACCTCCCACCACCCCTCAATTCCTCATCCACCACCCTAAAACCGCTGCCGGTTCAGGTTTTCGCTGTGTATCGTCTCCCGAGTCACCAATTCCCTCGATCCCCGTAATTTTATCACTAGCTCACCAATAAAAATTCTATTCTAATGCAAAAATAATTATTGAAAAATGAGAAATCAACATTACTGGAAAACGAAAAAAGGGGTGCAACACGAGGCCTTCCCAGGAGGTCACCCATCCTAGTACTACACTCGCCCAAGCACGCTTAACTGCGGAGTTTCTGATGGGATCCGGTGCATTAGTGCTGGTATGATCGCACCCGAATGTTTATGCCACTAATTTCCTTATATTACCTCCCACCACCCCTCAATTCCTCATCCACCACCCTAAAACCGCTGCCGGTTCACGTTTTCGCTGTGTATCGTCTCCCGAGTCACCAATTCTCTCGATCCCCGTAATTTTATCACTAGCTCACCAATAAAAATTCTATTCTAATGCAAAAATAATTATTGAAAAATGAGAAATCAACATTACTGGAAAACGAAAAAAGGGGTGCAACACGAGGCCTTCCCAGGAGGTCACCCATCCTAGTACTACTCTCGCCCAAGCACGCTTAACTGCGGAGTTCTGATGGGATCCGGTAGTGCTGGTATGATCGCACCCGAATGTTTATGCCACTAATTTCCTTATATTACCTCCCACCACCCCTCAATTCCTCATCCACCACCCTAAAACCGCTGCCGGTTCACGTTTTCGCTGTGTATCGTCTCCCGTGTCACCAATTCCCTCGATCCCCGTAATTTTATCACTAGCTCACAAATAAAAATTCTATTCTAATGCAAAAATAATTATTGAAAAATGAGAAATCAACATTACTGGAAAACGAAAAAAGGGGTGCAACACGAGGCCTTCCCAGGAGGTCACCCATCCTAGTACTACTCTCGCGCAAGCACGCTTAACTGCGGAGTTTCTGATGGGATCCGGTGCATTAGTGCTGGTATGATCGCACCCGAATGTTTATGCCACTAATTTCCTTATATTACCTCCCACCACCCCTCAATTCCTCATCCACCACCCTAAAACCGCTGCCGGTTCACGTTTTCGCTGTGTATCGTCTCCCGAGTCACCAATTCCCTCGATCCCCGTAATTTTATCACTAGCTCACCAATAAAAATTCTATTCTAATGCAAAAATAATTATTGAAAAATGAGAAATCAACATTACTGGAAAACGAAAAAAGGGGTGCAACACGAGGCCTTCCCAGGAGGTCACCCATCCTAGTACTACTCTCGCCCAAGCACGCTTAACTGCGGAGTTCTGATGGGATCCGGTGCATTAGTGCTGGTATGATCGCACCCGAATGTTTATGCCACTAACTTCCTTGTATTACCTCCCACCACCCCTCAATTCCTCATCCACCACCCTAAAACCGCTGCCGGTTCACGTTTTCGCTGTGTATCGTCTCCCGAGTCACCAATTCGCTCGATCCCCGTAATTTTATCACTAGCTCACCAATAAAAATTCTATTCTAATGCAAAAATAATTATTGAAAAATGAGAAATCAACATTACTGGAAAACGAAAAAAGGGCTGCAACACGAGGCCTTCCCAGGAGGTCACCCATCCTAGTACTACTCTCGCCCAAGCACGCTTAACTGCGGAGTTCTGATGGGATCCGGTAGTGCTGGTATGATCGCACCCGAATGTTTATGCCACTAATTTCCTTATATTACCTCCCACCACCCCTCAATTCCTCATCCACCACCCTAAAACCGCTGCCGGATCACGTTTTCGCTGTGTATCGTCTCCCGAGTCACCAATTCTCTCGATCCCCGTAATTTTATCACTAGCTCACCAATAAAAATTCTGATCGAATGCAAAAATAATTATTGAAAAATGAGAAATCAACATTACTGGAAAACGAAAAAAGGGGTGCAACACGAGGCCTTCCCAGGAGGTCACCCATCCTAGTACTACTCTCGCCCAAGCACGCTTAACTGCGGAGTTTCTGATGGGATCCGGTGCATTAGTGCTGGTATGATCGCACCCGAATGTTTATGGCACTAATTTCCTTATATTACCTCCCACCACCCCTCAATTCCTCATCCACCACCCTAAAACCGCTGCCGGTTCACGTTTTCGCTGTGTATCGTCTCCCGAGTCACCAATTCCCTCGATCCCCGTAATTTTATCACTAGCTCACCAATAAAAATTCTGATCTAATGCAAAAATAATTATTGAAAAATGAGAAATCAACATTACTGGAAAACGAAAAAAGGGGTGCAACACGAGGCCTTCCCAGGAGGTCACCCATCCTAGTACTACTCTCGCGCAAGCACGCTTAACTGCGGAGTTTCTGATGGGATCCGGTGCATTAGTGCTGGTATGATCGCACCCGAATGTTTATGCCACTAATTTCCTTATATTACCTCCGACCACCCCTCAATTCCTCATCCACCACCCTAAAACCGCTGCCGGTTCACGTTTTCGCTGTGTATCGTCTCCCGAGTCACCAATTCCCTCGATCCCCGTAATTTTATCACTAGCTCACCAATAAAAAGTCTATTCTAATGCAAAAATAATTATTGAAAAATGAGAAATGAACATTACTGGAAAACGAAAAAAGGGGTGCAACACGAGGCCTTCCCAGGAGGTCACCCATCCTAGTACTACTCTCGCCCAAGCACGCTTAACTGCGGAGTTTCTGATGGGATCCGCTGCATTAGTGCTGGTATGAGCGCACCCGAATGTTTATGCCACTAATTTCCTTATATTACCTCCCACTACCCCTCAATTTTTCATCCACCACCCATAACCGCTGCCGGTTCACGTTTTCGCTGTGTATCGTCTCCCGAGTCACCAATTCCCTCGATCCCCGTAATTTTATCACTAGCTCACCAATAAAAATTCTATTCTAATGCAAAAATAATTATTGAAAAATGAGAAATCAACATTACTGGAAAACGAAAAAAGGGGAGCAACACGAGGCCTTCCCAGGAGGTCACCCATCCTAGTACTACTCTCTCCCAAGCACGCTTAACTGCAGAGTTGCTGATGGGATCCGCTGCATTAGTGCTGGTATGATCGCACCCGAATGTTTATGCCACTAATTTCCTTATATTACCTCCCACCACCCTTCAATTCCTCATCCACCACCCTAAAACCGCTGCCGGTTCACGTTTTCGCTGTGTATCGTCTCCCGTGTCACCAATTCCCTCGATCCCCGTAATTTTATCACTAGCTCACCAATAAAAATTCTATTCTAATGCAAAAATAATTATTGAAAAATGAGAAATCAACATTACTGGAAAACGAAAAAAGGGGTGCAACAAGAAGCCTTCCCAGGAGGTCACCCATCCTCGTACTACGATCGCCAAAGCACGCTTAACTGCGGAGTTCTGATGGGATCCGGTGCATTAGTGCTGGTATGATCGCACCCGAATGTTTATGCCACTAATTTCCTTATATTACCTCCCACCACCCTAAAACCGCTGCCGGTTCATGTTTTCGCTGTGTATCGTCTCCCGAGTCACCAATTCCCTCGATCCCCGTAATTTTATCACTAGCTCACCAGTAAAAATTCTATTCTTATGCAAAAATAATTATTGAAAAATGAGAAATCAACATTACTGGAAAACGAAAAAAGGGGTGCAACACAAGGCCTTCCCAGGAGGTCAACCATCCTAGTACTACTCTCGCCCAAGCACGCTTAACTGCGGAGTTTCTGATGGGATCCGGTGCATTAGTGCTGGTATGATCGCACCCGAATGTTATGCCACTAATTTCCTTATATTACCTCCCACCACCCCTCAATTCCTCATCCACCACCCCAAAACCGCTGCCGGTTCACGTTTTCGCTGTGTATCGTCTCCCGAGTTACCAATTCCCGCGATCCCCGTAATTTTATCAATAGCTCACCAATAAAAATTCTATTCTAATGCAAAAATAATTATTGAAAAATGAGAAATCAACATTACTGGAAAACGAAAAAAGGGGTGCAACACGAGGCCTTCCCAGGAGGTCACCCATCCTAGTACTACTCTCGCCCAAGCACGCTTAACTGCGGAGTTTCTGATGGGATCCGCTGCATTAGTGCTGGTATGATCGCACCCGAATGTTTATGCCACTAATTTCCTTATATTACCTCCCACCACCCCTCAATTCCTCATCCACCACCCTAAAACCGCTGCCGGTTCACGTTTTCGCTGTGTATCGTCTACCGAGTCACCAATTCCCTCGATCCCCGTAATTTTAGCACTAGTTCACCAATAAAAATTCTATTCTAATGCAAAAATAATTATTGAAAAATGAGAAATCAACATTACTGGAAAACGAAAAAAGGGGTGCAACACGAGGCCTTCCCAGGAGGTCACCCATCCAAGTACTACTCTCGCCCAAGCACGCTTAAATGCGGAGTTCTGATGGGATCCGGTGCATTAGTGCTGGTATGATCGCACCCGAATGTTTATGCCACTAATTTCCTTATATTACCTCCCACCACCCTAAAACCGCTGCCGGTTCACGTTTTCGCTGTGTATCGTCTCCCGAGTCACCAATTCCCTCGATCCCCGTAATTTTATCACTAGCTCACCAGTAAAAATTCTATTCTAATGCAAAAATAATTATTGAAAAATGAGAAATCAACATTACTGGAAAACGAAAAAAGGGGTGCAACACGAGGCCTTCCCTGGAGGTCACCCATCCTAGTACAACTCTCGCCCAAGCACGCTTAACTGCGGAGTTTCTGATGGGATCCGCTGCATTAGTGCTGGTATGATCGCACCCGAATGTTTATGCCACTAATTTCCTTATATTACCTCCCACCACCCCTCAATTCCTCATCCACCACCCTAAAACCGCTGCCGGTTCACGTTTTCGCTGTGTATCGTCTCCCGAGTCACCAATTCCCTCGATCCCCGTAATTTTATCACTAGCTCACCAATAAAAATTCTATTCTAATGCAAAAATAATTATTGAAAAATGAGAAATCAACATTACTGGAAAACGAAAAAAGGGGTGCAACACGAGGCCTTCCCAGGAGGTCACCCATCCTAGTACTACTCTCGCCCAAGCACGCTTAACTGCGGAGTTTCTGATGGGATCCGCTGAATTAGTGCCGGTATGATCGCACCCGAATGTTTATGCCACTAATTTCCTTATATTACGTCCCACCACCCCTCAATTCCTCATCCACCACCCTAAAACCGCTGCCGGTTCACGTTTTCGCTGTGTATCGTCTCCCGAGTCACCAATTCCTTCGATCCCCGTAATTTTATCACTAGCTCACCAATAAAAATTCTATTCTAATGCAAAAATAATTATTGAAAAATGAGAAATCAACATTACTGGAAAACGAAAAAAGGGGTGCAACACGAGGCCTTCCCAGGAGGTCACCCATCCTAGTACTACTCTCGCCCAAGCACGCTTAACTGCGGAGTTCTGATGGCATCCGGTGCATTAGTGCTGGTATGATCGCACCCGAATGTTTATGCCACTAATTTCCTTATATTACCTCCCACCACCCTAAAACCGCTGCCGGTTCACGTTTTCGCTGTGTATCGTCTACCGAGTCACCAATTCCCTCGATCCCCGTAATTTTAGCACTAGTTCACCAATAAAAAATTCTATTCTAATGCAAAAATAATTATTGAAAAATGAGAAATCAACATTACTGGAAAACGAAAAAAGGGGTGCAACACGAGGCCTTCCCAGGAGGTCACCCATCCAAGTACTACTCTCGCCCAAGCACGCTTAACTGCGGAGTTCTGATGGGATCCGGTGCATTAGTGCTGGTATGATCGCACCCGAATGTTTATGCCACTAATTTCCTTATATTACCTCCCACCACCCCTCAATTCCTCATCCACCACCCTAAAACCGCTGCCGGTTCACGTTTTCGCTGTGTATCGTCTCCCGAGTTACCAATTCCCTCGATCCCCGTAATTTTATCACTAGCTCACCAGTAAAAATTCTATTCTAATGCAAAAATAATTATTGAAAAATGAGAAATCAACATTACTGGAAAACGAAAAAAGGGGTGCAACACGAGGCCTTCCCAGGAGGTCACCCATCCAAGTACTACTCTCGCCCAAGCACGCTTAACTGCGGAGTTCTGATGGGATCCGGTGCATTAGTGCTGGTATGATCGCACCCGAATGTTTATGCCACTAATTTCCTTATATTACCTCCCACCACCCCTCAATTCCTCATCAATCACCCTAAAACCGCTGCCGGTTCACGTTTTCGCTGTGTATCGTCTCCCGAGTCACCAATTCCCTCGATCCCCGTAATTTTATCACTAGCTCACCAATAAAAATTCTATTCTAATGCAAAAATAATTATTGAAAAATGAGAAATCAACATTACTGGAAAACGAAAAAAGGGGTGCAACACGAGGCCTTCCCAGGAGGTGACCCATCCTAGTACTACTCTCGCCCAAGCACGCTTAACTGCGGAGTTCTGATGGGATCCGGTGCATTAGTGCTGGTATGATCGCACCCGAATGTTTATGCCACTAATTTCCTTATATTACCTCCCACCACCCTAAAACCGCTGCCGGTTCACGTTTTCGCTGTGTATCGTCTCCCGAGTCACCAATTCCTTCGATCCCCGTAATTTTATCACTAGCTTACCAATAAAAATTCTATTCTAATGCAAAAATAATTATTGAAAAATGAGAAATCAACATTACTGGAAAACGAAAAAAGGGGTGCAACACGAGGCCTTCCCAGGAGGTCACCCATCCTAGTACTACTCTCGCCCAAGCACGCTTAACTGCGGAGTTCTGATGGGATCCGGTGCATTAGTGCTGGTATGATCGCACCCGAATGTTTATGCCACTAATTTCCTTATATTACCTCCCACCACCCTAAAACCGCTGCCGGTTCACGTTTTCGCTGTGTATCGTCTACCGAGTCACCAATTCCCTCGATCCCCGTAATTTTAGCACTAGTTCACCAATAAAAATTCTATTCTAATGCAAAAATAATTATTGAAAAATGAGAAATCAACATTACTGGAAAACGAAAAAAGGGGTGCAACACGAGGCCTTCCCAGGAGGTCACCCATCCAAGTACTACTCTCGCCCAAGCACGCTTAACTGCGGAGTTCTGATGGGATCCGGTGCATTAGTGCTGGTATGATCGCACCCGAATGTTTATGCCACTAATTTCCTTATATTACCTCCCACCACCCCTCAATTCCTCATCAACCACCCTAAAACCGCTGCCGGTTCACGTTTTCGCTGTGTATCGTCTCCCGAGTCACCAATTCCCTCGATCCCCGTAATTTTATCACTAGCTCACCAATAAAAATTCTATTCTAATGCAAAAATAATTATTGAAAAATGAGAAATCAACATTACTGGAAAACGAAAAAAGGGGTGCAACACGAGGCCTTCCCAGGAGGTGACCCATCCTAGTACTACTCTCGCCCAAGCACGCTTAACTGCGGAGTTCTGATGGGATCCGGTGCATTAGTGCTGGTATGATCGCACCCGAATGTTTATGCCACTAATTTCCTTATATTACCTCCCACCACCCTAAAACCGCTGCCGGTTCACGTTTTCGCTGTGTATCGTCTCCCGAGTCACCAATTCCCTCGATCCCCGTAATTTTATCACTAGCTCACCAATAAAAATTCTATTCTAATGCAAAAATAATTATTGAAAAATGAGAAATCAACATTACTGGAAAACGAAAAAAGGGGTGCAACACGAGGCCTTCCCAGGAGGTCACCCATCCTAGTACTACTCTCGCCCAAGCACGCTTAACTGCGGAGTTCTGATGGGATCCGGTGCATTAGTGCTGGTATGATCGCACCCGAATGTTTATGCCACTAATTTCCTTATATTACCTCCCACCACCCTAAAACCGCTGCCGGTTCACGTTTTCGCTGTGTATCGTCTACCGAGTCACCAATTCCCTCGATCCCCGTAATTTTAGCACTAGTTCACCAATAAAAATTCTATTCTAATGCAAAAATAATTATTGAAAAATGAGAAATCAACATTACTGGAAAACGAAAAAAGGGGTGCAACACGAGGCCTTCCCAGGAGGTCACCCATCCAAGTACTACTCTCGCCCAAGCACGCTTAACTGCGGAGTTCTGATGGGATCCGGTGCATTAGTGCTGGTATGATCGCACCCGAATGTTTATGCCACTAATTTCCTTATATTACCTCCCACCACCCCTCAATTCCTCATCAACCACCCTAAAACCGCTGCCGGTTCACGTTTTCGCTGTGTATCGTCTCCCGAGTCACCAATTCCCTCGATCCCCGTAATTTTATCACTAGCTCACCAATAAAAATTCTATTCTAATGCAAAAATAATTATTGAAAAATGAGAAATCAACATTACTGGAAAACGAAAAAAGGGGTGCAACACGAGGCCTTCCCAGGAGGTGACCCATCCTAGTACTACTCTCGCCCAAGCACGCTTAACTGCGGAGTTCTGATGGGATCCGGTGCATTAGTGCTGGTATGATCGCACCCGAATGTTTATGCCACTAATTTCCTTATATTACCTCCCACCACCCTAAAACCGCTGCCGGTTCACGTTTTCGCTGTGTATCGTCTCCCGAGTCACCAATTCCCTCGATCCCCGTAATTTTATCACTAGCTCACCAATAAAAATTCTATTCTAATGCAAAAATAATTATTGAAAAATGACAAATCAACATTACTGGAAAACGAAAAAAGGGGTGCAACACGAGGCCTTCCCAGGAGGTGACCCATCCTAGTACTACTCTCGCCCAAGCACGCCTAACTGCGGAGTTCTGATGGGATCCGGTGCATTAGTGCTGGTATGATCGCACCCGAATGTTTATGCCACTAATTTCCTTATATTACCTCCCACCACCCTAAAACCGCTGCCGGTTCACGTTTTCGCTGTGTATCGTCTCCCGAGTCACCAATTCCCTCGATCCCCGTAATTTTATCACTAGCTCACCAGTAAAAATTCTATTCTAATGCAAAAATAATTATTGAAAAATGAGAAATCAACATTACTGGAAAACGAAAAAAGGGGTGCAACACGAGGCCTTCCCAGGAGGTCACCCATCCTAGTACTACTCTCGCCCAAGCACGCTTAACTGCGGAGTTCTGATGGGATCCGGTGCATTAGTGCTGGTATGATCGCACCCGAATGTTTATGCCACTAATTTCCTTATATTACCTCCCACCACCCCTCAATTCCTCATCCACCACCCTAAAACCGCTGCCGGTTCACGTTTTCGCTGTGTATCGTCTCCCGAGTCACCAATTCCCTCGATCCCCGTAATTTTAGCACTAGTTCACCAATAAAAATTCTATTCTAATGCAAAAATAATTATTGAAAAATGAGAAATCAACATTACTGGAAAACGAAAAAAGGGGTGCAACACGAGGCCTTCCCAGGAGGTCACCCATCCAAGTACTACTCTCGCCCAAGCACGCTTAAATGCGGAGTTCTGATGGGATCCGGTGCATTAGTGCTGGTATGATCGCACCCGAATGTTTATGCCACTAATTTCCTTATATTACCTCCCACCACCCTAAAACCGCTGCCGGTTCACGTTTTCGCTGTGTATCGTCTCCCGAGTCACCAATTCCCTCGATCCCCGTAATTTTATAACTAGCTCACCAGTAAAAATTCTATTCTAATGCAAAAATAATTATTGAAAAATGAGAAATCAACATTACTGGAAAACGAAAAAAGGGGTGCAACACGAGGCCTTCCCAGGAGGTCACCCATCCTAGTACTACTCTCGCCCAAGCACGCTTAACTGCGGAGTTCTGATGGGATCCGGTGCATTAGTGCTGGTATGATCGCACCCGAATGTTTATGCCACTAATTTCCTTATATTACCTCCCACCACCCCTCAATTCCTCATCCACCACCCTAAAACCGCTGCCGGTTCACGTTTTCGCTGTGTATCGTCTACCGAGTCACCAATTCCCTTGATCCCCGTAATTTTATCACTAGCTCACTAATAAAAATTCTATTCTAATGCAAAAATAATTATTGAAAAATGAGAAATCAACATTACTGGAAAACGAAAAAAGGGGTGCAACACGAGGCCTTCCCAGGAGGTCACCCATCCTAGTACTACTCTCGCCCAAGCACGCTTAACAGCGGAGTTCTGATGGGATCCGGTGCATTAGTGCTGGTATGATCGCACCCGAATGTTTATGCCACTAATTTCCTTATATTACCTCCCACCACCCTAAAACCGCTGCCGGTTCACGTTTTCGCTGTGTATCGTCTACCGAGTCACCAATTCCCTCGATCCCCGTAATTTTATCACTAGCTCACCAGTAAAAATTCTATTCTAATGCAAAAATAATTATTGAAAAATGAGAAATCAACATTACTGGAAAACGAAAAAAGGGGTGCAACACAAGGCCTTCCCAGGAGGTCAACCATCCTAGTACTACTCTCGCCCAAGCATGCTTAACTGCGGAGTTCTGATGGGATCCGGTGCATTAGTGCTGGTATGATCGCACCCGAATGTTTATGCCACTAATTTCCTTATATTACCTCCCACCACCCCTCAATTCCTCATCCACCACCCTAAAACCGCTGCCGGTTCACGTTTTCGCTGTGTATCGTCTCCCGAGTCACGAATTCCCTCGATCCCCGTAATTTTATCACTAGCTCACCAATAAAAATTCTATTCTAATGCAAAAATAATTATTGAAAAAATGAGAAATCAACATTACTGGAAAACGAAAAAAGGGGTGCAACACGAGGCTTTCCCGGGAGGTCACCCATCCTAGTACTACTCTCGCCCAAGCACGCTTAACTGCGGAGTTTTGATGGGATCCGGTGCATTAGTGCTGGTATGATCGCACCCGAATGTTTATGCCACTAATTTCCTTATATTACCTCCCACCACCCCTCAATTCCTCATCCACCACCCTAAAACCGCTGCCGGTTCACGTTTTCGCTGTGTATCGTCTACCGAGTCACCAATTCCCTTGATCCCCGTAGTTTTATCACTAGCTCACTAATAAAAATTCTATTCTAATGCAAAAATAATTATTGAAAAATGCGAAATCAACATTACTGGAAAACGAAAAAAGGGGTCCAACACGAGGCCTTCCCAGGAGGTCACCCATCCTAGTATTACTCTCGCCCAAGCACGCTTAACTGTGGAGTTCTGATGGGATACGGTGCATTAGTGCTGGTATGATTGCACCCGAATGTTTATGCCACTAATTTCCTTATATTACCTCCCACCACCCTAAAACCGCTGCCTGTTCACGTTTTCGCTGTGTATCGTCTACCGAGTCACCAATTCCCTCGATCCCCGTAATTTTATCACTAGCTCACCAATAAAAATTCTATTCTAATGCAAAAATAATTATTGAAAAATGAGAAATCAACATTACTGGAAAACGAAAAAAAGGGTGCAACACGAGGCCTTCCCAGGAGGTCACCCATCCTAGTACTACTCTCGCCCAAGCACGCTTAACTGCGGAGTTCTGATGGGATCCGGTGCATTAGTGCTGGTATGATCGCACCCGAATGTTTATGCCACTAATTTCCTTATATTACCTCCCACCACCCTAAAACCGCTGCCGGTTCACGTTTTCGCTGTGTATCGTCTCCCGAGTCACCAATTCCCTCGATCCCCGTAATTTTATCACTAGCTCACCAATAAAAATTCTATTCTAATGCAAAAATAATTATTGAAAAATGAGAAATCAACATTACTGGAAAACGAAAAAAGGGGTGCAACACGAGGCCTTCCCAGGAGGTCACCCATCCTAGTACTACTCTCGCCCAAGCACGCTTAACTGCGGAGTTCTGATGGGATCCGGTGCATTAGTGCTGGTATGATCGCACCCGAATGTTTATGCCACTAATTTCTTTATATTACCTCCCACCACCCCTCAATTCCTCATCCACCACCCTAAAACCGCTGCCGGTTCACGTTTTCGCTGTGTATCGTCTCCCGAGTCACCAATTCCCTCGATCCCCGTAATTTTATCACTAGCTCACCAATAAAATTTCTATTCTAATGCAAAAATAATTATTGAAAAATGAGAAATCAACATTACTGGAAAACGAAAAAAGGGGTGCAAGCACGCTTAACAGCGGAGTTCTGATGGGATCCGGTGCATTAGTGCTGGTATGATCGCACCCGAATGTTTATGCCACTAATTTCCTTATATTACCTCCCACCACCCCTCAATTCCTCATCCACCACCCTAAAACCGCTGCCGGTTCACGTTTTCGCTGTGTATCGTCTCCCGAGTCACCAATTCCCTCGATCCCCGTAATTTTATCACTAGCTCACCAATAAAATTTCTATTCTAATGCAAAAATAATTATTGAAAAATGAGAAATCAACATTACTGGAAAACGAAAAAAAGGGTGCAAGCACGCTTAACTGCGGAGTTCTGATGGGATCCGGTGCATTAGTGCTGGTATGATCGCACCCGAATGTTTATGCCACTAATTTCCTTATATTACATCCCACCACCCCTCAATTCCTCATCCACCACCCTAAAACCGCTGCTGGTTCACGTTTTCGCTGTGTATCGTCTCCCGAGTCACCAATTCCCTCGATCCCCGTAATTTTATCACTAGCTCACCAATAAAAATTCTATTCTAATGCAAAAATAATTATTGAAAAATGAGAAATCAACATTACTGGAAAACGAAAAAAGGGGTGCAACACGAGGCCTTCCCAGGAGGTCACCCATCCTAGTACTACTCTTGCCCAAGCACGCTTAACTGCGGAGTTCTGATGGGATCCAGTGCATTAGTGCTGGTATGATCACACCCGAATGTTTATGCCACTAATTTCCTTATATTACCTCCCACCACCCCTCAATTCCTCATCCACCACCCTAAAACCGCTGCCGGTTCACGTTTTCGCTGTGTATCGTCTCCCGAGTCACCAATTCCCTCGATCCCCGTAATTTTATCACTAGCTCACCAATAAAAATTCTATTCTAATGCAAAAATAATTATTGAAAAAATGAGAAATCAACATTACTGGAAAACGAAAAAAGGGGTGCAACACGAGGCTTTCCCGGGAGGTCACCCATCCTAGTACTACTCTCGCCCAAGCACGCTTAACTGCGGAGTTTTGATGGGATCCGGTGCATTAGTGCTGATATGATCGCACCCGAATGTTTATGCCACTAATTTCCTTATATTACCTCCCACCACCCCTCAATTCCTCATCCACCACCCTAAAACCGCTGCCGGTTCACGTTTTCGCTGTGTATCGTCTCCCGAGTCACCAATTCCCTCGATCCCCGTAATTTTATCACTAGCTCACCAATAAAAATTCTATTCTAATGCAAAAATAATTATTGAAAAAATGAGAAATCAACATTACTGGAAAGCGAAAAAAGGGGTGCAACACGAGGCTTTCCCGGGAGGTCACCCATCCTAGTACTACTCTCGCCCAAGCACGCTTAACTGCGGAGTTTTGATGGGATCCGGTGCATTAGTGCTGATATGATCGCACCCGAATGTTTATGCCACTAATTTCCTTATATTACCTCCCACCACCCCTCAATTCCTCATCAACCACCCTAAAACCGCTGCCGGTTCACGTTTTCGCTGTGTATCGTCTACCGAGTCACCAATTCCCTTGATCCCCGTAATTTTATCACTAGCTCACTAATAAAAATTCTATTCTAATGCAAAAATAATTATTGAAAAATGAGAAATCAACATTACTGGAAAACGAAAAAAGGGGTGCAACACGAGGCCTTCCCAGGAGGTCACCCATCCTAGTACTACTCTCGCCCAAGCACGCTTAACAGCGGAGTTCTGATGGGATCCGGTGCATTAGTGCTGGTATGATCGCACCCGAATGTTTATGCCACTAATTTCCTTATATTACCTCCCACCACCCTAAAACCGCTGCCGGTTCACGTTTTCGCTGTGTATCGTCTACCGAGTCACCAATTCCCTCGATCCCCATAATTTTATCACTAGCTCACAAGTAAAAATTCTATTCTAATGCAAAAATAATTATTGAAAAATGAGAAATCAACATTACTGGAAAACGAAAAAAGGGGTGCAACACAAGGCCTTCCCAGGAGGTCAACCATCCTAGTACTACTCTCGCCCAAGCATGCTTAACTGCGGAGTTCTGATGGGATCCGGTGCATTAGTGCTGGTATGATCGCACCCGAATGTTTATGCCACTAATTTCCTTATATTACCTCCCACCACCCCTCAATTCCTCATCCACCACCCTAAAACCGCTGCCGGTTCACGTTTTCGCTGTGTATCGTCTCCCGAGTCACCAATTCCCTCGATCCCCGTAATTTTATCACTAGCTCACCAATAAAAATTCTATTCTAATGCAAAAATAATTATTGAAAAATGAGAAATCAACATTACTGGAAAACGAAAAAAGGGGTGCAACACGAGGCCTTCCCAGGAGGTCACCCATCCTAGTACTACTCTTGCCCAAGCACGCTTAACTGCGGAGTTCTGATGGGATCCCGTGCATTAGTGCTGGTATGATCACACCCGAATGTTTATGCCACTAATTTCCTTATATTACCTCCCACCACCCCTCAATTCCTCATCCACCACCCTAAAACCGCTGCCGGTTCACGTTTTCGCTGTGTATCGTCTACCGAGTCACCAATTCCCTTGATCCCCGTAATTTTATCACTAGCTCACTAATAAAAATTCTATTCTAATGCAAAAATAATTATTGAAAAATGAGAAATCAACATTACTGGAAAACGAAAAAAGGGGTGCAACACGAGGCCTTCCCAGGAGGTCACCCATCCTAGTACTACTCTCGCCCAAGCACGCTTAACAGCGGAGTTCTGATGGGATCCGGTGCATTAGTGCTGGTATGATCGCACCCGAATATTTATGCCACTAATTTCCTTATATTACCTCCCACCACCCCTCAATTCCTCATCCACCACCCTAAAACCGCTGCCGGTTCACGTTTTCGCTGTGTATCGTCTCCCGAGTCACCAATTCCCTCGATCCCCGTAATTTTATCACTAGCTCACCAATAAAATTTCTATTCTAATGCAAAAATAATTATTGAAAAATGAGAAATCAACATTACTGGAAAACGAAAAAAGGGGTGCAAGCACGCTTAACTGCGGAGTTCTGATGGGATCCGGTGCATTAGTGCTGGTATGATCGCACCCGAATGTTTATGCCACTAATTTCCTTATATTACATCCCACCACCCCTCAATTCCTCATCCACCACCCTAAAACCGCTGCTGGTTCACGTTTTCGCTGTGTATCGTCTCCCGAGTCACCAATTCCCTCGATCCCCGTAATTTTATCACTAGCTCACCAATAAAAATTCTATTCTAATGCAAAAATATTTATTGAAAAATGAGAAATCAACATTACTGGAAAACGAAAAAAGGGGTGCAACACGAGGCCTTCCCAGGAGGTCACCCATCCTAGTACTACTCTCGCCCAAGCACGCTTAACTGCGGAGTTCTGATGGGATCCGGTGCATTAGTGCTGGTATGATCGCACCCGAATGTTTATGCCACTAATTTCCTTATATTACCTCCCACCACCCCTCAATTCCTCATCCACCACCCTAAAACCGTTGCCGGTTCACGTTTTCGCTGTGTATCGTCTACCGAGTCACCAATTCCCTTGATCCCCGTAATTTTATCACTAGCTCACCAGTAAAAATTCTATTCTAATGCAAAAATAATTATTGAAAAATGAGAAATCAACATTACTGGAAAACGAAAAAAGGGGTGCAACACAAGGCCTTCCCAGGAGGTCAACCATCCTAGTACTACTCTCGCCCAAGCATGCTTAACTGCGGAGTTCTGATGGGATCCGGTGCATTAGTGCTGGTATGATCGCACCCGAATGTTTATGCCACTAATTTCCTTATATTACCTCCCACCACCCCTCAATTCCTCATCCACCACCCTAAAACCGCTGCCGGTTCACGTTTTCGCTGTGTATCGTCTCCCGAGTCACCAATTCCCTCGATCCCCGTAATTTTATCACTAGCTCACCAATAAAAATTCTATTCTAATGCAAAAATAATTATTGAAAAAATGAGAAATCAACATTACTGGAAAACGAAAAAAGGGGTGCAACACGAGGCTTTCCCGGGAGGTCACCCATCCTAGTACTACTCTCGCCCAAGCACGCTTAACTGCGGAGTTTTGATGGGATCCGGTGCATTAGTGCTGGTATGATCGCACCCGAATGTTTATGCCACTAATTTCCTTATATTACCTCCCACCACCCCTCAATTCCTCATCCACCACCCTAAAACCGCTGCCGGTTCACGTTTTCGCTGTGTATCGTCTACCGAGTCACCAATTCCCTTGATCCCCGTAATTTTATCACTAGCTCACTAATAAAAATTCTATTCTAATGCAAAAATAATTATTGAAAAATGAGAAATCAACATTACTGGAAAACGAAAAAAGGGGTGCAACACGAGGCCTTCCCAGGAGGTCACCCATCCTAGTACTACTCTCGCCCAAGAACGCTTAACAGCGGAGTTCTGATGGGATCCGGTGCATTAGTGCTGGTATGATCGCACCCGAATGTTTATGCCACTAATTTCCTTATATTACCTCCCACCACCCTAAAACCGCTGCCGGTTCACGTTTTCGCTGTGTATCGTCTACCGAGTCACCAATTCCCTCGATCCCCATAATTTTATCACTAGCTCACCAGTAAAAATTCTATTCTAATGCAAAAATAATTATTGAAAAATGAGAAATCAACATTACTGGAAAACGAAAAAAGGGGTGCAACACAAGGCTTTCCCGGGAGGTCACCCATCCTAGTACTACTCTCGCCCAAGCACGCTTAACTGCGGAGTTCTGATGGGATCCGGTGCATTAGTGCTGGTATGATCGCACCCGAATGTTTATGCCACTAATTTCCTTATATTACCTCCCACCACCCCTCAATTCCTCATCCACCACCCTAAAACCGTTGCCGGTTCACGTTTTCGCTGTGTATCGTCTACCGAGTCACCAATTCCCTTGATCCCCGTAATTTTATCACTAGCTCACCAGTAAAAATTCTATTCTAATGCAAAAATAATTATTGAAAAATGAGAAATCAACATTACTGGAAAACGAAAAAAGGGGTGCAACACAAGGCCTTCCCAGGAGGTCAACCATCCTAGTACTACTCTCGCCCAAGCATGCTTAACTGCGGAGTTCTGATGGGATCCGGTGCATTAGTGCTGGTATGATCGCACCCGAATGTTTATGCCACTAATTTCCTTATATTACCTCCCACCACCCCTCAATTCCTCATCCACCACCCTAAAACCGCTGCCGGTTCACGTTTTCGCTGTGTATCGTCTCCCGAGTCACCAATTCCCTCGATCCCCGTAATTTTATCACTAGCTCACCAATAAAAATTCTATTCTAATGCAAAAATAATTATTGAAAAAATGAGAAATCAACATTACTGGAAAACGAAAAAAGGGGTGCAACACGAGGCTTTCCCGGGAGGTCACCCATCCTAGTACTACTCTCGCCCAAGCACGCTTAACTGCGGAGTTTTGATGGGATCCGGTGCATTAGTGCTGGTATGATCGCACCCGAATGTTTATGCCACTAATTTCCTTATATTACCTCCCACCACCCCTCAATTCCTCATCCACCACCCTAAAACCGCTGCCGGTTCACGTTTTCGCTGTGTATCGTCTACCGAGTCACCAATTCCCTTGATCCCCGTAATTTTATCACTAGCTCACTAATAAAAATTCTATTCTAATGCAAAAATAATTATTGAAAAATGAGAAATCAACATTACTGGAAAACGAAAAAAGGGGTGCAACACGAGGCCTTCCCAGGAGGTCACCCATCCTAGTACTACTCTCGCCCAAGAACGCTTAACAGCGGAGTTCTGATGGGATCCGGTGCATTAGTGCTGGTATGATCGCACCCGAATGTTTATGCCACTAATTTCCTTATATTACCTCCCACCACCCTAAAACCGCTGCCGGTTCACGTTTTCGCTGTGTATCGTCTACCGAGTCACCAATTCCCTCGATCCCCATAATTTTATCACTAGCTCACCAGTAAAAATTCTATTCTAATGCAAAAATAATTATTGAAAAATGAGAAATCAACATTACTGGAAAACGAAAAAAGGGGTGCAACACAAGGCCTTCCCAGGAGGTCAACCATCCTAGTACTACTCTCGCCCAAGCATGCTTAACTGCGGAGTTCTGATGGGATCCGGTGCATTAGTGCTGGTATGATCGCACCCGAATGTTTATGCCACTAATTTCCTTATATTACCTCCCACCACCCCTCAATTCCTCATCCACCACCCTAAAACCGCTGCCGGTTCACGTTTTCGCTGTGTATCGTCTCCCGAGTCACGAATTCCCTCGATCCCCGTAATTTTATCACTAGCTCACCAATAAAAATTCTATTCTAATGCAAAAATAATTATTGAAAAAATGAGAAATCAACATTACTGGAAAACGAAAAAAGGGGTGCAACACGAGGCTTTCCCGGGAGGTCACCCATCCTAGTACTACTCTCGCCCAAGCACGCTTAACTGCGGAGTTTTGATGGGATCCGGTGCATTAGTGCTGGTATGATCGCACCTGAATGTTTATGCCACTAATTTCCTTATATTACCTCCCAGCACCCCTCAATTCCTCATCCACCACCCTAAAACCGCTGCCGGTTCACGTTTTCGCTGTGTATCGTCTACCGAGTCACCAATTCCCTTGATCCCCGTAATTTTATCACTAGCTCACTAATAAAAATTCTATTCTAATGCAAAAATAATTATTGAAAAATGAGAAATCAACATTACTGGAAAACGAAAAAAGGGGTGCAACACGAGGCCTTCCCAGGAGGTCACCCATCCTAGTACTACTCTCGCCCAAGCACGCTTAACAGCGGAGTTCTGATGGGATCCGGTGCATTAGTGCTGGTATGATCGCACCCGAATGTTTATGCCACTAATTTCCTTATATTACCTCCCACCACCCTAAAACCGCTGCCGGTTCACGTTTTCGCTGTGTATCGTCTACCGAGTCACCAATTCCCTCGATCCCCGTAATTTTATCACTAGCTCACCAGTAAAAATTCTATTCTAATGCAAAAATAATTATTGAAAAATGCGAAATCAACATTACTGGAAAACGAAAAAAGGGGTGCAACACAAGGCCTTCCCAGGAGGTCAACCATCCTAGTACTACTCTCGCCCAAGCATGCTTAACTGCGGAGTTCTGATGGGATCCGGTGCATTAGTGCTGGTATGATCGCACCCGAATGTTTATGCCACTAATTTCCTTATATTACCTCCCACCACCCTAAAACCGCTGCCTGTTCACGTTTTCGCTGTGTATCGTCTACCGAGTCACCAATTCCCTCGATCCCCGTAATTTTATCACTAGCTCACCAATAAAAATTCTATTCTAATGCAAAAATAATTATTGAAAAATGAGAAATCAACATTACTGGAAAACGAAAAAAAGGGTGCAACACGAGGCCTTCCCAGGAGGTCACCCATCCTAGTACTACTCTCGCCCAAGCACGCTTAACTGCGGAGTTCTGATGGGATCCGGTGCATTAGTGCTGGTATGATCGCACCCGAATGTTTATGCCACTAATTTCCTTATATTACCTCCCACCACCCTAAAACCGCTGCCGGTTCACGTTTTCGCTGTGTATCGTCTCCCGAGTCACCAATTCCCTCGATCCCCGTAATTTTATCACTAGCTCACCAATAAAAATTCTATTCTAATGCAAAAATAATTATTGAAAAATGAGAAATCAACATTACTGGAAAACGAAAAAAGGGGTGCAACACGAGGCCTTCCCAGGAGGTCACCCATCCTAGTACTACTCTCGCCCAAGCACGCTTAACTGCGGAGTTTAAATGGGATCCGGTGCATTAGTGCTGGTATGATCGCACCCGAATGTTTATGCCACTAATTTCCTTATATTACCTCCCACCACCCCTCAATTCCTCATCCACCACCCTAAAACCGCTGCCGGTTCACGTTTTCGCTGTGTATCGTCTCCCGAGTCACCAATTCCCTCGATCCCCGTAATTTTATCACTAGCTCACCAATAAAATTTCTATTCTAATGCAAAAATAATTATTGAAAAATGAGAAATCAACATTACTGGAAAACGAAAAAAGGGGTGCAAGCACGCTTAACTGCGGAGTTCTGATGGGATCCGGTGCATTAGTGCTGGTATGATCGCACCCGAATGTTTATGCCACTAATTTCCTTATATTACATCCCACCACCCCTCAATTCCTCATCCACCACCCTAAAACCGCTGCTGGTTCACGTTTTCGCTGTGTATCGTCTCCCGAGTCACCAATTCCCTCGATCCCCGTAATTTTATCACTAGCTCACCAATAAAAATTCTATTCTAATGCAAAAATAATTATTGAAAAATGAGAAATCAACATTACTGGAAAACGAAAAAAGGGGTGCAACACGAGGCCTTCCCAGGAGGTCACCCATCCTAGTACTACTCTTGCCCAAGCACGCTTAACTGCGGAGTTCTGATGGGATCCAGTGCATTAGTGCTGGTATGATCACACCCGAATGTTTATGCCACTAATTTCCTTATATTACCTCCCACCACCCCTCAATTCCTCATCCACCACCCTAAAACCGCTGCTGGTTCACGTTTTCGCTGTGTATCGTCTCCCGAGTCACCAATTCCCTCGATCCCCGTAATTTTATCACTAGCTCACCAATATAAATTCTATTCTAATGCAAAAATAATTATTGAAAAATGAGAAATCAACATTACTGGAAAACGAAAAAAGGGGTGCAACACGAGGCCTTCCCGGGAGGTCACCCATCCTAGTACTACTCTCGCCCAAGCACGCTTAACTGCGGAGTTTAAATGGGATCCGGTGCATTAGTGCTGGTATGATCGCACCCGAATGTTTATGCCACTAATTTCCTTATATTACCTCCCACCACCCCTCAATTCCTCATCCACCACCCTAAAACCGCTGCCGGTTCACGTTTTCGCTGTGTATCGTCTCCCGAGTCACCAATTCCCTCGATCCCCGTAATTTTATCACTAGCTCACCAATAAAAATTCTATTCTAATGCAAAAATAATTATTGAAAAAATGAGAAATCAACATTACTGGAAAACGAAAAAAGGGGTGCAACACGAGGCCTTCCCGGGAGGTCACCCATCCTAGTACTACTCTCGCCCAAGCACGCTTAACTGCGGAGTTTTGATGGGATCCGGTGCATTAGTGCTGGTATGATCGCACCCGAATGTTTATGCCACTAATTTCCTTATATTACATCCCACCACCCCTCAATTCCTCATCTACCACCCTAAAACCGCTGCTGGTTCACGTTTTCGCTGTGTATCGTCTCCCGAGTCACCAATTCCCTCGATCCCCGTAATTTTATCACTAGCTCACCAATAAAAATTCTATTCTAATGCAAAAATAATTATTGAAAAATGAGAAATCAACATTACTAGAAAACGAAAAAAGGGGTGCAACACGAGGCCTTCCCGGGAGGTCACCCATCCTAGTACTACTCTCGCCCAAGCACGCTTAACTGCGGAGTTTAAATGGGATCCGGTGCATTAGTGCTGGTATGATCGCACCCGAATGTTTATGCCACTAATTTCCTTATATTACCTCCCACCACCCCTCAATTCCTCATCCACCACCCTAAAACCGCTGCCAGTTCACGTTTTCGCTGTGTATCGTCTACCGAGTCACCAATTCCCTTGATCCCCGTAATTTTATCACTAGCTCACTAATAAAAATTCTATTCTAATACAAAAATAATTATTGAAAAATGAGAAATCAACATTACTGGAAAACGAAAAAAGGGGTGCAACACGAGGCCTTCCCAGGAGGTCACCCATCCTAGTACTACTCTCGCCCAAGCACGCTTAACTGCGGAGTTCTGATGGGATCCGGTGCATTAGTGCTGGTATGATCGCACCCGAATGTTTATGCCACTAATTTCCTTATATTACCTCCCACCACCCCTCAATTCCTCATCCACCACCCTAAAACCGCTGCCGGTTCACGTTTTCGCTGTGTATCGTCTACCGAGTCACCAATTCCCTTGATCCCCGTAATTTTATCACTAGCTCACTAATAAAAATTCTATTCTAATGCAAAAATAATTATTGAAAAATGAGAAATCAACATTACTGGAAAACGAAAAAAGGGGTGCAACACGAGGCCTTCCCAGGAGGTCACCCATCCTAGTACTACTCTCGCCCAAGAACGCTTAACAGCGGAGTTCTGATGGGATCCGGTGCATTAGTGCTGGTATGATCGCACCCGAATGTTTATGCCACTAATTTCCTTATATTACCTCCCACCACCCTAAAACCGCTGCCGGTTCACGTTTTCGCTGTGTATCGTCTACCGAGTCACCAATTCCCTCGATCCCCATAATTTTATCACTAGCTCACCAGTAAAAATTCTATTCTAATGCAAAAATAATTATTGAAAAATGAGAAATCAACATTACTGGAAAACGAAAAAAGGGGTGCAACACAAGGCCTTCCCAGGAGGTCAACCATCCTAGTACTACTCTCGCCCAAGCATGCTTAACTGCGGAGTTCTGATGGGATCCGGTGCATTAGTGCTGGTATGATCGCACCCGAATGTTTATGCCACTAATTTCCTTATATTACCTCCCACCACCCCTCAATTCCTCATCCACCACCCTAAAACCGCTGCCGGTTCACGTTTTCGCTGTGTATCGTCTCCCGAGTCACGAATTCCCTCGATCCCCGTAATTTTATCACTAGCTCACCAATAAAAATTCTATTCTAATGCAAAAATAATTATTGAAAAAATGAGAAATCAACATTACTGGAAAACGAAAAAAGGGGTGCAACACGAGGCTTTCCCGGGAGGTCACCCATCCTAGTACTACTCTCGCCCAAGCACGCTTAACTGCGGAGTTTTGATGGGATCCGGTGCATTAGTGCTGGTATGATCGCACCTGAATGTTTATGCCACTAATTTCCTTATATTACCTCCCAGCACCCCTCAATTCCTCATCCACCACCCTAAAACCGCTGCCGGTTCACGTTTTCGCTGTGTATCGTCTACCGAGTCACCAATTCCCTTGATCCCCGTAATTTTATCACTAGCTCACTAATAAAAATTCTATTCTAATGCAAAAATAATTATTGAAAAATGAGAAATCAACATTACTGGAAAACGAAAAAAGGGGTGCAACACGAGGCCTTCCCAGGAGGTCACCCATCCTAGTACTACTCTCGCCCAAGCACGCTTAACAGCGGAGTTCTGATGGGATCCGGTGCATTAGTGCTGGTATGATCGCACCCGAATGTTTATGCCACTAATTTCCTTATATTACCTCCCACCACCCTAAAACCGCTGCCGGTTCACGTTTTCGCTGTGTATCGTCTACCGAGTCACCAATTCCCTCGATCCCCGTAATTTTATCACTAGCTCACCAGTAAAAATTCTATTCTAATGCAAAAATAATTATTGAAAAATGCGAAATCAACATTACTGGAAAACGAAAAAAGGGGTGCAACACAAGGCCTTCCCAGGAGGTCAACCATCCTAGTACTACTCTCGCCCAAGCATGCTTAACTGCGGAGTTCTGATGGGATCCGGTGCATTAGTGCTGGTATGATCGCACCCGAATGTTTATGCCACTAATTTCCTTATATTACCTCCCACCACCCTAAAACCGCTGCCTGTTCACGTTTTCGCTGTGTATCGTCTACCGAGTCACCAATTCCCTCGATCCCCGTAATTTTATCACTAGCTCACCAATAAAAATTCTATTCTAATGCAAAAATAATTATTGAAAAATGAGAAATCAACATTACTGGAAAACGAAAAAAAGGGTGCAACACGAGGCCTTCCCAGGAGGTCACCCATCCTAGTACTACTCTCGCCCAAGCACGCTTAACTGCGGAGTTCTGATGGGATCCGGTGCATTAGTGCTGGTATGATCGCACCCGAATGTTTATGCCACTAATTTCCTTATATTACCTCCCACCACCCTAAAACCGCTGCCGGTTCACGTTTTCGCTGTGTATCGTCTCCCGAGTCACCAATTCCCTCGATCCCCGTAATTTTATCACTAGCTCACCAATAAAAATTCTATTCTAATGCAAAAATAATTATTGAAAAATGAGAAATCAACATTACTGGAAAACGAAAAAAGGGGTGCAACACAAGGCCTTCCCAGGAGGTCAACCATCCTAGTACTACTCTCGCCCAAGCATGCTTAACTGCGGAGTTCTGATGGGATCCGGTGCATTAGTGCTGGTATGATCGCACCCGAATGTTTATGCCACTAATTTCCTTATATTACCTCCCACCACCCCTCAATTCCTCATCCACCACCCTAAAACCGCTGCCGGTTCACGTTTTCGCTGTGTATCGTCTCCCGAGTCACGAATTCCCTCGATCCCCGTAATTTTATCACTAGCTCACCAATAAAAATTCTATTCTAATGCAAAAATAATTATTGAAAAAATGAGAAATCAACATTACTGGAAAACGAAAAAAGGGGTGCAACACGAGGCTTTCCCGGGAGGTCACCCATCCTAGTACTACTCTCGCCCAAGCACGCTTAACTGCGGAGTTTTGATGGGATCCGGTGCATTAGTGCTGGTATGATCGCACCTGAATGTTTATGCCACTAATTTCCTTATATTACCTCCCAGCACCCCTCAATTCCTCATCCACCACCCTAAAACCGCTGCCGGTTCACGTTTTCGCTGTGTATCGTCTACCGAGTCACCAATTCCCTTGATCCCCGTAATTTTATCACTAGCTCACTAATAAAAATTCTATTCTAATGCAAAAATAATTATTGAAAAATGAGAAATCAACATTACTGGAAAACGAAAAAAGGGGTGCAACACGAGGCCTTCCCAGGAGGTCACCCATCCTAGTACTACTCTCGCCCAAGCACGCTTAACAGCGGAGTTCTGATGGGATCCGGTGCATTAGTGCTGGTATGATCGCACCCGAATGTTTATGCCACTAATTTCCTTATATTACCTCCCACCACCCTAAAACCGCTGCCGGTTCACGTTTTCGCTGTGTATCGTCTACCGAGTCACCAATTCCCTCGATCCCCGTAATTTTATCACTAGCTCACCAGTAAAAATTCTATTCTAATGCAAAAATAATTATTGAAAAATGCGAAATCAACATTACTGGAAAACGAAAAAAGGGGTGCAACACAAGGCCTTCCCAGGAGGTCAACCATCCTAGTACTACTCTCGCCCAAGCATGCTTAACTGCGGAGTTCTGATGGGATCCGGTGCATTAGTGCTGGTATGATCGCACCCGAATGTTTATGCCACTAATTTCCTTATATTACCTCCCACCACCCTAAAACCGCTGCCTGTTCACGTTTTCGCTGTGTATCGTCTACCGAGTCACCAATTCCCTCGATCCCCGTAATTTTATCACTAGCTCACCAATAAAAATTCTATTCTAATGCAAAAATAATTATTGAAAAATGAGAAATCAACATTACTGGAAAACGAAAAAAAGGGTGCAACACGAGGCCTTCCCAGGAGGTCACCCATCCTAGTACTACTCTCGCCCAAGCACGCTTAACTGCGGAGTTCTGATGGGATCCGGTGCATTAGTGCTGGTATGATCGCACCCGAATGTTTATGCCACTAATTTCCTTATATTACCTCCCACCACCCTAAAACCGCTGCCGGTTCACGTTTTCGCTGTGTATCGTCTCCCGAGTCACCAATTCCCTCGATCCCCGTAATTTTATCACTAGCTCACCAATAAAAATTCTATTCTAATGCAAAAATAATTATTGAAAAATGAGAAATCAACATTACTGGAAAACGAAAAAAGGGGTGCAACACGAGGCCTTCCCAGGAGGTCACCCATCCTAGTACTACTCTCGCCCAAGCACGCTTAACTGCGGAGTTCTGATGGGATCCGGTGCATTAGTGCTGGTATGATCGCACCCGAACGTTTATGCCACTAATTTCTTTATATTACCTCCCACCACCCCTCAATTCCTCATCCACCACCCTAAAACCGCTGCCGGTTCACGTTTTCGCTGTGTATCGTCTCCCGAGTCACCAATTCCCTCGATCCCCGTAATTTTATCACTAGCTCACCAATAAAATTTCTATTCTAATGCAAAAATAATTATTGAAAAATGAGAAATCAACATTACTGGAAAACGAAAAAAGGGGTGCAAGCACGCTTAACTGCGGAGTTCTGATGGGATCCGGTGCATTAGTGCTGGTATGATCGCACCCGAATGTTTATGCCACTAATTTCCTTATATTACATCCCACCACCCCTCAATTCCTCATCCACCACCCTAAAACCGCTGCTGGTTCACGTTTTCGCTGTGTATCGTCTCCCGAGTCACCAATTCCCTCGATCCCCGTAATTTTATCACTAGCTCACCAATAAAAATTCTATTCTAATGCAAAAATAATTATTGAAAAATGAGAAATCAACATTACTGGAAAACGAAAAAAGGGGTGCAACACGAGGCCTTCCCAGGAGGTCACCCATCCTAGTACTACTCTTGCCCAAGCACGCTTAACTGCGGAGTTCTGATGGGATCCAGTGCATTAGTGCTGGTATGATCACACCCGAATGTTTATGCCACTAATTTCCTTATATTACCTCCCACCACCCCTCAATTCCTCATCCACCACCCTAAAACCGCTGCTGGTTCACGTTTTCGCTGTGTATCGTCTCCCGAGTCACCAATTCCCTCGATCCCCGTAATTTTATCACTAGCTCACCAATATAAATTCTATTCTAATGCAAAAATAATTATTGAAAAATGAGAAATCAACATTACTGGAAAACGAAAAAAGGGGTGCAACACGAGGCCTTCCCGGGAGGTCACCCATCCTAGTACTACTCTCGCCCAAGCACGCTTAACTGCGGAGTTTAAATGGGATCCGGTGCATTAGTGCTGGTATGATCGCACCCGAATGTTTATGCCACTAATTTCCTTATAATACCTCCCACCACCCCTCAATTCCTCATCCACCACCCTAAAACCGCTGCCGGTTCACGTTTTCGCTGTGTATCGTCTCCCGAGTCACCAATTCCCTCGATCCCCGTAATTTTATCACTAGCTCACCAATAAAAATTCTATTCTAATGCAAAAATAATTATTGAAAAAATGAGAAATCAACATTACTGGAAAACGAAAAAAGGGGTGCAACACGAGGCCTTCCCGGGAGGTCACCCATCCTAGTACTACTCTCGCCCAAGCACGCTTAACTGCGGAGTTTTGATGGGATCCGGTGCATTAGTGCTGGTATGATCGCACCCGAATGTTTATGCCACTAATTTCCTTATATTACATCCCACCACCCCTCAATTCCTCATCTACCACCCTAAAACCGCTGCTGGTTCACGTTTTCGCTGTGTATCGTCTCCCGAGTCACCAATTCCCTCGATCCCCGTAATTTTATCACTAGCTCACCAATAAAAATTCTATTCTAATGCAAAAATAATTATTGAAAAATGAGAAATCAACATTACTAGAAAACGAAAAAAGGGGTGCAACACGAGGCCTTCCCGGGAGGTCCCCCATCCTAGTACTACTCTCGCCCAAGCACGCTTAACTGCGGAGTTTAAATGGGATCCGGTGCATTAGTGCTGGTATGATCGCACCCGAATGTTTATGCCACTAATTTCCTTATATTACCTCCCACCACCCCTCAATTCCTCATCCACCACCCTAAAACCGCTGCCGGTTCACGTTTTCGCTGTGTATCGTCTACCGAGTCACCAATTCCCTTGATCCCCGTAATTTTATCACTAGCTCACTAATAAAAATTCTATTCTAATACAAAAATAATTATTGAAAAATGAGAAATCAACATTACTGGAAAACGAAAAAAGGGGTGCAACACGAGGCCTTCCCAGGAGGTCACCCATCCTAGTACTACTCTCGCCCAAGCACGCTTAACTGCGGAGTTCTGATGGGATCCGGTGCATTAGTGCTGGTATGATCGCACCGGAATGTCTATGCCACTAATTTCCTTATATTACCTCCCACCACCCTAAAACCGCTGCCGGTTCACGTTTTCGCTGTGTATCGTCTCCTGAGTCACCAATTCCCTCGATCCCCGTAATTTTATCACTAGCTCACCAATAAAAATTCTATTCTAATGCAAAAATAATTATTGAAAAATGAGAAATCAACATTACTGGAAAACGAAAAAAGGGGTGCAACACGAGGCCTTCCCAGAAGGTCACCCATCCTCGTACTACTCTCGCCCAAGCACGCTTAACTGCGGAGTTCTAATGGGATCCGGTGCATTAGTGCTGGTATGATCGCACCCGAATGTTTATGCCACTAATTTCCTTATATTACCTCCCACCACCCCTCAATTCCTCCTCCACCACCCTAAAACCGCTGCCGGTTCACGTTTTCGCTGTGTATCGTCTACCGAGTCACCAATTCCCTCGATCCCCGTAATTTTATCACTAGCTCACCAATAAAAATTCTTTTCTAATGCAAAAACAATTATTGAAAAATGAGAAATCAACATTACTGGAAAACGAAAAAAGGGGTGCAACACGAGGCCTTCCCAGGAGGTCACCCATCCTAGTACTACTCTCGCCCAAGCACGCTTAACTGCAGAGTTCTAATGGGATCCGGTGCATTAGTGCTGGTATGATCGCACCCGAATGTTTATGCCACTAATTTCCTTATATTACCTCCCACCACCCCTCAATTCCTCATCCACCACCCTAAAACCGCTGCCGGTTCACGTATTCGCTGTGTATCGTCTCCCGAGTCACCAATTCCCTCGATCCCCGTAATTTTATCACTAGCTCACCAATAAAAATTCTATTCTAATGCAAAAATAATTATTGAAAAAATGAGAAATCAACATTACTGGAAAACGGAAAAAGGGGTGCAACACGAGGCCTTCCCGGGAGGTCACCCATCCTAGTACTACTCTCGCCCAAGCACGCTTAACTGCGGAGTTTTGATGGGATCCGGTGCATTAGTGCTGGTATGATCGCACCCGAATGTTTATGCCACTAATTTCCTTATATTACCTCCCAGCACCCCTCAATTCCGCATCCACCACCCTAAAACCGCTGCCGGTTCACGTTTTCGCTGTGTATCGTCTACCGAGTCACCAATTCCCTTGATCCCCGTAATTTTATCACTAGCTCACTAATAAAAATTCTATTCTAATGCAAAAATAATTATTGAAAAATGAGAAATCAACATTACTGGAAAACGAAAAAAGGGGTGCAACACGAGGCCTTCCCGGGAGGTCACCCATCCTAGTACTACTCTCGCGCAAGCACGCTTAACTGTGGAGTTTTGATGGGATCCGGTGCATTAGTGCTGGTATGATCGCACCCGAATGTTTATGCCACTAATTTCCTTATATTACCTCCCAGCACCCCTCAATTCCTCATCCACCACCCTAAAACCGCTGCCGGTTCACGTTTTCGCTGTGTATCGTCTACCGAGTCACCAATTCCCTTGATCCCCGTAATTTTATCACTAGCTCACTAATAAAAATTCTATTCTAATGCAAAAATAATTATTGAAAAATGCGAAATCAACATTACTGGAAAACGAAAAAAGGGGTGCAACACGAGGCCTTCCCAGGAGGTCACCCATCCTGGTACTACTCTCGCCCAAGCACGCTTAACTGTGGAGTTCTGATGGGATACGGTGCATTAGTGCTGGTATGATTGCACCCGAATGTTTATGCCACTAATTTCCTTATATTACCTCCCACCACCCTAAAACCGCTGCCGGTTCACGTTTTCGCTGTGTATCGTCTCCCGAGTCACCAATTCCCTCGATCCCCGTAATTTTATCACTAGCTCACCAATAAAAATTCTATTCTAATGCAAAAATAATTATTGAAAAATGAGAAATCAACATTACTGGAAAACGAAAAAAGGGGTGCAACAAGAAGCCTTCCCAGGAGGTCACCCATCCTCGTACTACGATCGCCAAAGCACGCTTAACTGCGGAGTTCTGATGGGATCCGGTGCATTAGTGCTGGTATGATCGCACCCGAATGTTTATGCCACTAATTTCCTTATATTACCTCCCACGACCCCTCAATTCCTCATCCACCACCCTAAAACCGCTGCTGGTTCACGTTTTCGCTGTGTATCGTCTCCCGAGTCACCAATTCCCTCGATCCCCGTAATTTTATCACTAGCTCACCAATAAAAATTCTTTTCTAATGCAAAAATAATTATTGAAAAATGAGAAATCAACATTACTGGATAACGAAAAAAGGGGTGCAACACGAGGCCTTCCCAGGAGGTCACCCATCCTAGTACTACTCTCGCCCAAGCACGCTTAAATGCGGAGTTCTGATGGGATCCGGTGCATTAGTGCTGGTATGATCGCACCCGAATGTTTATGCCACTAATTTCCTTATATTACCTCCCACCACCCCTCAATTCCTCATCCACCACCCTAAAACCGCTGCCGGTTCACGTTTTCGCTGTGTATCGTCTCCCGAGTCACCAATTCCCTCGATCCCCGTAATTTTATCACTAGCTCACCAATAAAAATTCTTTTCTAATGCAAAAATAATTATTGAAAAATGAGAAATCAACATTACTGGATAACGAAAAAAGGGGTGCAACACGAGGCCTTCCCAGGAGGTCACCCATCCTAGTACTACTCTCGCCCAAGCACGCTTAACTGCGGAGTTCTGATGGGATCCGGTGCATTAGTGCTGGTATGATCGCACCCAAATGTTTATGTCACTAATTTCCTTATATTACATCCCACCACCCCTCAATTCCTCATCTACCACCCTAAAACCGCTGCTGGTTCACGTTTTCGCTGTGTATCGTCTCCCGAGTCACCAATTCCCTCGATCCCCGTAATTTTATCACTAGCTCACCAATAAAAATTCTATTCTAATGCAAAAATAATTATTGAAAAATGAGAAATCAACATTACTGGAAAACGAAAAAAGGGGTGCAACACGAAGCCTTCCCAGGAGGTCACCCATCCTAGTACTACTCTCGCCCAAGCACGCTTAACTGCAGAGTTCTAATGGGATCCGGTGCATTAGTGCTGGTATGATCGCACCCGAATGTTTATGCCACTAATTTCCTTATATTACCTCCCACCACCCCTCAATTCCTCATCCACCACCCTAAAACCGCTGCCGGTTCACGTTTTCGCTGTGTATCGTCTCCCGAGTCACCAATTCCCTCGATCCCCGTAATTTTATCACTAGCTCACCAATAAAAATTCTATTCTAATGCATAAATAATTATTGAAAAATGAGAAATCAACATTACTGGAAAACGAAAAAACGGGTGCAACACGAGGCCTTCCCAGGAGGTCACCCATCCTAGTACTACTCTCGCCCAAGCACGCTTAACTGCGGAGTTCTGATGGGATCCGGTGCATTAGTGCTTGTATGATCGCACCCAAATGTTTATGCCACTAATTTCCTTATATTAACTCCCACCACCCCTCAATTCCTCATCCACCACCCTAAAACCGCTGCCGGTTCACGTTTTCGCTGTGTATCCTCTCCCGAGTCACCAATTCCCTCGATCCCCGTAATTTTATCACTAGCTCACCAATAAAAATTCTATTCTAATGCAAAAATAATTATTGAAAAATGAGAAATCAACATTACTGGAAAACGAAAAAAGGGGTGCAACACGAGGCCTTCCCAGGAGGTCACCCATCCTAGTACTACTCTCGCCCAAGCACGCTTAACTGCGGAGTTCTGATGGGATCCGGTGGGATCCGGTGCATTAGTGCTGGTATGATCGCACCCGAATGTTTATGCCACTAATTTCCTTATATTACCTCCCACCACCCTAAAACCCGCTGCCTGTTCACGTTTTCGCTGTGTATCGTCTACCGAGTCACCAATTCCCTCGATCCCCGTAATTTTATCACTAGCTCACCAATAAAAATTCTATTCTAATGCAAAAATAATTATTGAAAAATGAGAAATCAACATTACTGGAAAACGAAAAAAAGGGTGCAACACGAGGCCTTCCCAGGAGGTCACCCATCCTAGTACTACTCTCGCCCAAGCACGCTTAACTGCGGAGTTCTAATGGGATCTGGTGCTTTAGTGCTGGTATGATCGCACCCGAATGTTTATGCCACTAATTTCCTTATATTACCTCCCACCACCCTAAAACCGCCGCCGGTTCATGTTTTCGCTGTGTATCGTCTCCCGAGTCACCAATTCCCTCGATCCCCGTAATTTTATCACTAGCTCACCAATAAAAATTCTATTCTAATGCAAAAATAATTATTGAAAAATGAGAAATCAACATTACTGGAAAACGAAAAAAGGGGTGCAACAAGAAGCATTCCCAGGAGGTCACCCATCCTCGTACTACGATCGCCAAAGCACGCTTAACTGCGGAGTTCTGATGGGATCCGGTGCATTAGTGCTGGTATGATCGCACCCGAATGTTTATGCCACTAATTTCCTTATATTACCTCCCACGACCCCTCAATTCCTCATCCACCACCCTGAAACCGCTGCCGGTTCACGTTTTCGCTGTGTATCGTCTCCCGAGTCACCAATTCCCTCGATCCCCGTAATTTTATCACTAGCTCACCAATAAAAATTCTTTTCTAATGCAAAAATAATTATTGAAAAATGAGAAATCAACATTACTGGAAAACGAAAAAAGGGGTGCAACACGAGGCCTTCCCAGGAGGTCACCCATCCTAGTACTACTCTCGCCCAAGCACGCTTAACTGCGGAGTTCTGATGGGATCCGGTGCATTAGTGCTGGTATGATCGCACCCGAATGTTTATGCCACTAATTTCCTTATATTACCTCCCACCACCCCTCAATTCCTCATCCACCACCCTAAAACCGCTGCCGGTTCTCGTTTTCGCTGTGTATCGTCTCCCGAGTCACCAATTCCCTCGATCCCCGTAATTTTATCACTAGCTCACCAATAAAAATTCTATTCCAATGCAAAAATAATTATTGAAAAATGAGAAATCAACATTACTGGAAAACGAAAAAAGGGGTGCAAGCACGCTTAACTGCGGAGTTCTGATGGGATCCGGTGCATTAGTGCTGGTATGATCGCACCCGAATGTTTATGCCACTAATTTCCTTATATTACCTCCCACGACCCCTCAATTCCTCATCCACCACCCTAAAACCGCTGCCGGTTCACGTTTTCGCTGTGTATCGTCTCCCGAGTCACCAATTCCCTCGATCCCCGTAATTTTATCACTAGCTCACCAATAAAAATTCTATTCTAATGCAAAAATAATTATTGAAAAATGAGAAATCAACATTACTGGAAAACGAAAAAAGGGGTGCAACACGAAGCCTTCCCAGGAGGTCACCCATCCTAGTACTACTCTCGCCCAAGCACGCTTAACTGCAGAGTTCTGATGGGATACGGTGCATTAGTGCTGGTATGATCGCACCCGAATATTTATGCCACTAATTTCCTTATATTACCTCCCACCACCCCTCAATTCCTCATCCACCACCCTAAAACCGCTGCCGGTTCACGTTTTCGCTGTGTATCGTCTCCCAAGTCACCAATTCCCTCGATCCCCGTAATTTTATCACTAGCTCACCAATAAAAATTCTATTCTAATGCAAAAATAATTATTGAAAAATGAGAAATCAACATTACTGGAAAACGAAAAAAGGTGTGCAACACGAGGCCTTCCCAGGAGGTCACCCATCCTAGTACTACTCTCGCCCAAGCACGCTTAACTGCGGAGTTCTGATGGGATCCGGTGCATTAGTGCTGGTATGATCGCACCCGAATGTTTATGCCACTAATTTCCTTATATTACCTCCCACCACCCCTCAATTCCTCATCCACCACCCTAAAACCGCTGCCGGTTCACGTTTTCGCTGTGTATCGTCTCCCGAGTCACCAATTCCCTCGATCCCCGTAATTTTATCACTAGCTCACCAATAAAAATTCTATTCTAATGCAAAAATAATTATTAAAAAATGAGAAATCAACATTACTGGAAAACGAAAAAAGGGGTGCAAGCACGCTTAATTGCGGAGTTCTGATGGGATCCGGTGCATTAGTGCTGGTATGATCGCACCCGAATGTTTATGCCACTAATTTCCTTATATTACCTCCCACCACCCCTCAATTCCTCATCCACCACCCTAAAACCACTGCCGGTTCACGTTTTCACTGTGTATCGTCTCCCGAGTCACCAATTCCCTCGATCCCCGTAATTTTATCACTAGCTCACCAATAAAAATTCTATTCTAATGCAAAAATAATTATTGAAAAATGAGAAATCAACATTACTGGAAAACGAAAAAAGGGGTGCAAGCACGCTTAATTGCGGAGTTCTGATGGGATCCGGTGCATTAGTGCTGGTATGATCGCACCCGAATGTTTATGCCACTAATTTCCTTATATTACCTCCCACCACCCCTCAATTCCTCATCCACCACCCTAAAACCACTGCCGGTTCACGTTTTCACTGTGTATCGTCTCCCGAGTCACCAATTCCCTCGATCCCCGTAATTTTATCACTAGCTCACCAATAAAAATTCTATTCTAATGCAAAAATAATTATTGAAAAATGAGAAATCAACATTACTGGAAAACGAAAAAAGGGGTGCAAGCACGCTTAATTGCGGAGTTCTGATGGGATCCGGTGCATTAGTGCTGGTATGATCGCACCCGAATGTTTATGCCACTAATTTCCTTATATTACCTCCCACCACCCCTCAATTCCTCATCCACCACCCTAAAACCGCTGCCGGTTCACGTTTTCGCTGTGTATCGTCTCCCGAGTCACCAATTCCCTCGATCCCCGTAATTTTATCACTAGCTCACCAATAAAAATTCTATTCTAATGCAAAAATAATTATTGAAAAATGAGAAATCAACATTACTGGAAAACGAAAAAAGGGGTGCAACACGAGGCCTTCTCGAGAGGTCACCCATCCTAGTACTACTCTCGCCCAAGCACGCTTAACTGCGGAGTTCTGATGGGAGCCGGTGCATTAGTGCTGGTATGATCGCACCCGAATGTTTATGCCACTAATTTCCTTATATTCCCTCCCACCACCCCTCAATTCCTCATCAACCACCCTAAAACCGCTGCCGGTTCACGTTTTCGCTGTGTATCGTCTCCCGAGTCACCAATTCTCTCGATCCCCGTAATTTTATCACTAGCTCCCCATTAAAAATTCTATGCTAATGCAAAAATAATTATTGAAAAATGAGAAATCAACATTACTGGAAAACGAAAAAAGGGGTTCAACACGAGGCCTTCCCAGGAGGTCACCCATCCTAGTACTACTCTCGCCCCAGCACGCTTAACTGCGGAGTTCTGATGGGATCCGGTGCATTAGTGCTGGTATGATCGCACCCGAATGTTTATGCCACTAATTTCCTTATATTACCTCCCACCACCCCTCAATTCCTCATCCACCACCCTAAAACCGCTGCCGGTTCACGTTTTCGCTGTGTATCGTCTCCCGAGTCACCAATTCCCTCGATCCTCGTAATTTTATCACTAGCTCACCAACAAAAATTCTATTCTAATGCAAAAATAATTATTGAAAAATGAGAAATCAACATTACTGGAAAACGAAAAAAGGGGTGCAACACGAAGCCTTCCCAGGAGATCACCCATCCTAGTACTACTCTCGCCCAAGCACGCTTAACTGCAGAGTTCTGATGGGATCCGGTGGATTAGTGCTGGTATGATCGCACCCGAATGTTTATGCCACTAATTTCCTTATATTACCTCCCACCACCCCTCAATTCCTCATCCACCACCCTAAAACCGCTGCCGGTTCACGTTTTCGCTGTGTATCGTCTCCCGAGTCACCAATTCCCTCGATCCCCGTAATTTTATCACTAGCTCACCAATAAAAATTCTATTCTAATGCAAAAATAATTATTGAAAAATGAGAAATCAACATTACTGGAAAACGAAAAAAGGGGTGCAACACGAAGCCTTCCCAGGAGATCACCCATCCTAGTACTACTCTGGCCCAAGCACGCTTAACTGCAGAGTTCTGATGGGATCCGGTGCATTAGTGCTGGTATGATCGCACCCGAATGTTTATGCCACTAATTTCCTTATATTACCTCCCACCACCCCTCAATTCCTCATCCACCACCCTAAAACCGCTGCCGGTTCACGTTTTCGCTGTGTATCGTCTCCCGAGTCACCAATTCCCTCGATCCCCGTAATTTTAACACTAGCTCACCAATAAAAATTCTATTCTAATGCAAAAATAATTATTGAAAAATGAGAAATCAACATTACTGGAAAACGAAAAAAGGGGTGCAACACGAGGCCTTCCCAGGAGGTCACCCGTCCTAGTATTACTCTCGCCCAAGCACGCTTAACTGCGGAGTTCTGATGGGATCCAGTGCATTAGTGCTGGTATGATCGCACCCGAATGTTTATGCCACTAATTTCCTTATATTACCTCCCACCACCCCTCAATTCCTCATCCACCACCCTAAAACCGCTGCCGGTTCACGTTTTCGCTGTGTATCGTCTCCCGAGTCACCAATTCCCTCGATCCCCGTAATTTTATCAGTAGCTCACCAATAAAAATTCTATTCTAATGCAAAAATAATTATTGAAAAATGAGAAATCAACATTACTGGAAAACGAAAAAAGGGGTGCAAGCACGCTTAACTGCGGAGTTCTGATGGGATCCGGTGCATTAGTGCTGGTATGATCGCACCCGAATGTTTATGCCACTAATTTCCTTATATTACCTCCCACCACCCTAAAACCGCTGCCGGTTCACGTTTTCGCTGTGTATCGTCTCCCGAGTCACCAATTCCCTCGATCCCCGTAATTTTATCACTAGCTCACCAACAAAAATTCTATTCTAATGCAAAAATAATTATTGAAAAATGAGAAATCAACATTACTGGAAAACGAAAAAAGGGGTGCAACACGAAGCCTTCCCAGGAGATCACCCATCCTAGTACTACTCTAGCCCAAGCACGCTTAACTGCAGAGTTCTGATGGGATCCGGTGGATTAGTGCTGGTATGATCGCACCCGAATGTTTATGCCACTAATTTCCTTATATTACCTCCCACCACCCCTCAATTCCTCATCCACCACCCTAAAACCGCTGCCGGTTCACGTTTTCGCTGTGTATCGTCTCCCGAGTCACCAATTCCCTCGATCCCCGTAATTTTATCACTAGCTCACCAATAAAAATTCTATTCTAATGCAAAAATAATTATTGAAAAATGAGAAATCAACATTACTGGAAAACGAAAAAAGGGGTGCAACACGAAGCCTTCCCAGGAGATCACCCATCCTAGTACTACTCTCGCCCAAGCACGCTTAACTGCAGAGTTCTGATGGGATCCGGTGCATTAGTGCTGGTATGATCGCACCCGAATGTTTATGCCACTAATTTCCTTATATTACCTCCCACCACCCCTCAATTCCTCATCCACCACCCTAAAACCGCTGCCGGTTCACGTTTTCGCTGTGTATCGTCTCCCGAGTCACCAATTCCCTCGATCCCCGTAATTTTATCACTAGCTCACCAATAAAAATTCTATTCTAATGCAAAAATAATTATTGAAAAATGAGAAATCAACATTACTGGAAAACGAAAAAAGGGGTGCAACACGAGGCCTTCCCAGGAGGTCAACCATCCTAGTACTACTCTCGCCCAAGCACGCTTAACTGCGGAGTTCTGATGGGATCCGGTGCATTAGTGCTGGTATGATCGCACCCGAATGTTTATGCCACTAAATTCCTTATATTACCTCCCACCACCCCTCAATTCCTCATCCACCACCCTAAAACCACTGCCGGTTCACGTTTTCACTGTGTATCGTCTCCCGAGTCACCAATTCCCTCGATCCCCGTAATTTTATCACTAGCTCACCAATAAAAATTCTATTCTAATGCAAAAATAATTATTGAAAAATGAGAAATCAACATTACTTGAAAACGAAAAAAGGGGTGCAACACGAGGCCTTCCCGGGAGGTCAACCATCCTAGTACTACTCTCGCCCAAGCACGCTTAACTGCGGAGTTCTGATGGGATCCGGTGCATTAGTGCTGGTATGATCGCACCCGAATATTTATGCCACTAATTTCCTTATATTACCTCCCACCACCCCTCAATTCCTCATCCACCACCCTAAAACCGCTGCCGGTTCACGTTTTCGCTGTGTATCGTCTCCCGAGTCACCAATTCCCTCGATCCCCGTAATTTTATCACTAGCTCACCAATAAAAATTCTATTCTAATGCAAAAATAATTATTGAAAAATGAGAAATCAACATTACTGGAAAACGAAAAAAGGGGTGCAAGCACGCTTAATTGCGGAGTTCTGATGGGATCCGGTGCATTAGTGCTGGTATGATCGCACCCGAATGTTTATGCCACTAATTTCCTTATATTACCTCCCACCACCCCTCAATTCCTCATCCACCACCCTAAAACCACTGCCGGTTCACGTTTTCACTGTGTATCGTCTCCCGAGTCACCAATTCCCTCGATCCCCGTAATTTTATCACTAGCTCACCAATAAAAATTCTATTCTAATGCAAAAATAATTATTGAAAAATGAGAAATCAACATTACTGGAAAACGAAAAAAGGGGTGCAAGCACGCTTAATTGCGGAGTTCTGATGGGATCCGGTGCATTAGTGCTGGTATGATCGCACCCGAATGTTTATGCCACTAATTTCCTTATATTACCTCCCACCACCCCTCAATTCCTCATCCACCACCCTAAAACCGCTGCCGGTTCACGTTTTCGCTGTGTATCGTCTCCCGAGTCACCAATTCCCTCGATCCCCGTAATTTTATCACTAGCTCACCAATAAAAATTCTATTCTAATGCAAAAATAATTATTGAAAAATGAGAAATCAACATTACTGGAAAACGAAAAAAGGGGTGCAACACGAGGCCTTCTCGAGAGGTCACCCATCCTAGTACTACTCTCGCCCAAGACCGCTTAACTGCGGAGTTCTGATGGGATCCGGTGCATTAGTGCTGGTATGATCGCACCCGAATGTTTATGCCACTAATTTCCTTATATTACCTCCCACCACCCCTCAATTCCTCATCAACCACCCTAAAACCGCTGCCGGTTCACGTTTTCGCTGTGTATCGTCTCCCGAGTCACCAATTCCCTCGATCCCCGTAATTTTATCACTAGCTCCCCATTAAAAATTCTATGCTAATGCAAAAATAATTATTGAAAAATGAGAAATCAACATTACTGGAAAACGAAAAAAGGGGTTCAACACGAGGCCTTCCCAGGAGGTCACCCATCCTAGTACTACTCTCGCCCCAGCACGCTTAACTGCGGAGTTCTGATGGGATCCGGTGCATTAGTGCTGGTATGATCGCACCCGAATGTTTATGCCACTAATTTCCTTATATTACCTCCCACCACCCCTCAATTCCTCATCTACCACCCTAAAACCGCTGCCGGTTCACGTTTTCGCTGTGTATCGTCTCCCGAGTCACCAATTCCCTCGATCCCCGTAATTTTATCACTAGCTCACCAATAAAAATTCTATTCTAATGCAAAAATAATTATTGAAAAATGAGAAATCAACATTACTGGAAAACGACAAAAAGGGGTGCAAGCACGCTTAACTGCGGAGTTCTGATGGGATCCGGTGCATTAGTGCTGGTATGATCGCACCCGAATGTTTATGCCACTAATTTCCTTATATTACCTCCCACCACCCCTCAATTCCTCATCCACCACCCTAAAACCGCTGCCGGTTCACGTTTTCGCTGTGTATCGTCTCCCGAGTCACCAATTCCCTCGATCCCCGTAATTTTATCACTAGCTCACCAATAAAAATTCTATGCTAATGCAAAAATAATTATTGAAAAATGAGAAATCAACATTACTGGAAAACGAAAAAAGGGGTTCAACACGAGTCCCAGGAGGTCACCCATCCTAGTACTACTCTCGCCCCAGCACGCTTAACTGCGGAGTTCTGATGGGATCCGGTGCATTAGTGCTGGTATGATCGCACCCGAATGTTTATGCCACTAATTTCCTTCTATTACATCCCACCACCCCTCAATTCCTCATCCACCACCCTAAAACCGCTGCCGGTTCACGTTTTCGCTGTGTATCGTCTCCCGAGTCACCAATTCCCTCGATCCCCGTAATTTTATCACTAGCTCACCAATAAAAATTCTATTCTAATGCAAAAATAATTATTGAAAAATGAGAAATCAACATTACTGGAAAACGACAAAAAGGGGTGCAAGCACGCTTAACTGCGGAGTTCTGATGGGATCCGGTGCATTAGTGCTGGTATGATCGCACCCGAATGTTTATGCCACTAATTTCCTTATATTACCTCCCACCACCCCTCAATTCCTCATCCACCACCCTAAAACCGCTGCCGGTTCACGTTTTCGCTGTGTATCGTCTCCCGAGTCACCAATTCCCTCGATCCCCGTAATTTTATCACTAGCTCACCAATAAAAATTCTATTCTAATGCAAAAATAATTATTGAAAAATGAGAAATCAACATTACTGGAAAACGAAAAAAGGGGTGCAACACGAGGCCTTCCCAGGAGGTCAACCATCCTAGTACTACTCTCGCCCAAGCACGCTTAACTGCGGAGTTCTGATGGGATCCGGTGCATTAGTGCTGGTATGATCGCACCCGAATGTTTATGCCACTAAATTCCTTATATTACCTCCCACCACCCCTCAATTCCTCATCCACCACCCTAAAACCACTGCCGGTTCACGTTTTCACTGTGTATCGTCTCCCGAGTCACCAATTCCCTCGATCCCCGTAATTTTATCACTAGCTCACCAATAAAAATTCTATTCTAATGCAAAAATAATTATTGAAAAATGAGAAATCAACATTACTTGAAAACGAAAAAAGGGGTGCAACACGAGGCCTTCCCGGGAGGTCAACCATCCTAGTACTACTCTCGCCCAAGCACGCTTAACTGCGGAGTTCTGATGGGATCCGGTGCATTAGTGCTGGTATGATCGCACCCGAATATTTATGCCACTAATTTCCTTATATTACCTCCCACCACCCCTCAATTCCTCATCCACCACCCTAAAACCGCTGCCGGTTCACGTTTTCGCTGTGTATCGTCTCCCGAGTCACCAATTCCCTCGATCCCCGTAATTTTATCACTAGCTCACCAATAAAAATTCTATTCTAATGCAAAAATAATTATTGAAAAATGAGAAATCAACATTACTGGAAAACGAAAAAAGGGGTGCAAGCACGCTTAATTGCGGAGTTCTGATGGGATCCGGTGCATTAGTGCTGGTATGATCGCACCCGAATGTTTATGCCACTAATTTCCTTATATTACCTCCCACCACCCCTCAATTCCTCATCCACCACCCTAAAACCACTGCCGGTTCACGTTTTCACTGTGTATCGTCTCCCGAGTCACCAATTCCCTCGATCCCCGTAATTTTATCACTAGCTCACCAATAAAAATTCTATTCTAATGCAAAAATAATTATTGAAAAATGAGAAATCAACATTACTGGAAAACGAAAAAAGGGGTGCAAGCACGCTTAATTGCGGAGTTCTGATGGGATCCGGTGCATTAGTGCTGGTATGATCGCACCCGAATGTTTATGCCACTAATTTCCTTATATTACCTCCCACCACCCCTCAATTCCTCATCCACCACCCTAAAACCGCTGCCGGTTCACGTTTTCGCTGTGTATCGTCTCCCGAGTCACCAATTCCCTCGATCCCCGTAATTTTATCACTAGCTCACCAATAAAAATTCTATTCTAATGCAAAAATAATTATTGAAAAATGAGAAATCAACATTACTGGAAAACGAAAAAAGGGGTGCAACACGAGGCCTTCTCGAGAGGTCACCCATCCTAGTACTACTCTCGCCCAAGACCGCTTAACTGCGGAGTTCTGATGGGATCCGGTGCATTAGTGCTGGTATGATCGCACCCGAATGTTTATGCCACTAATTTCCTTATATTACCTCCCACCACCCCTCAATTCCTCATCAACCACCCTAAAACCGCTGCCGGTTCACGTTTTCGCTGTGTATCGTCTCCCGAGTCACCAATTCCCTCGATCCCCGTAATTTTATCACTAGCTCCCCATTAAAAATTCTATGCTAATGCAAAAATAATTATTGAAAAATGAGAAATCAACATTACTGGAAAACGAAAAAAGGGGTTCAACACGAGGCCTTCCCAGGAGGTCACCCATCCTAGTACTACTCTCGCCCCAGCACGCTTAACTGCGGAGTTCTGATGGGATCCGGTGCATTAGTGCTGGTATGATCGCACCCGAATGTTTATGCCACTAATTTCCTTATATTACCTCCCACCACCCCTCAATTCCTCATCTACCACCCTAAAACCGCTGCCGGTTCACGTTTTCGCTGTGTATCGTCTCCCGAGTCACCAATTCCCTCGATCCCCGTAATTTTATCACTAGCTCACCAATAAAAATTCTATTCTAATGCAAAAATAATTATTGAAAAATGAGAAATCAACATTACTGGAAAACGACAAAAAGGGGTGCAAGCACGCTTAACTGCGGAGTTCTGATGGGATCCGGTGCATTAGTGCTGGTATGATCGCACCCGAATGTTTATGCCACTAATTTCCTTATATTACCTCCCACCACCCCTCAATTCCTCATCCACCACCCTAAAACCGCTGCCGGTTCACGTTTTCGCTGTGTATCGTCTCCCGAGTCACCAATTCCCTCGATCCCCGTAATTTTATCACTAGCTCACCAATAAAAATTCTATGCTAATGCAAAAATAATTATTGAAAAATGAGAAATCAACATTACTGGAAAACGAAAAAAGGGGTTCAACACGAGTCCCAGGAGGTCACCCATCCTAGTACTACTCTCGCCCCAGCACGCTTAACTGCGGAGTTCTGATGGGATCCGGTGCATTAGTGCTGGTATGATCGCACCCGAATGTTTATGCCACTAATTTCCTTCTATTACATCCCACCACCCCTCAATTCCTCATCCACCACCCTAAAACCGCTGCCGGTTCACGTTTTCGCTGTGTATCGTCTCCCGAGTCACCAATTCCCTCGATCCCCGTAATTTTATCACTAGCTCACCAATAAAAATTCTATTCTAATGCAAAAATAATTATTGAAAAATGAGAAATCAACATTACTGGAAAACGACAAAAAGGGGTGCAAGCACGCTTAACTGCGGAGTTCTGATGGGATCCGGTGCATTAGTGCTGGTATGATCGCACCCGAATGTTTATGCCACTAATTTCCTTATATTACCTCCCACCACCCCTCAATTCCTCATCCACCACCCTAAAACCGCTGCCGGTTCACGTTTTCGCTGTGTATCGTCTCCCGAGTCACCAATTCCCTCGATCCCCGTAATTTTATCATTAGCTCACCAATAAAAATTCTATTCTAATGCAAAAATAATTATTGAAAAATGAGAAATCAACATTACTGGAAAACGAAAAAAGGGGTGCAAGCACGCTTAACTGCGGAGTTCTGATGGGATCCGGTGCATTAGTGCTGGTATGATCGCACCCGAATGTTTATGCCACTAATTTCCTTATATTACCTCCCACCACCCCTCAATTCCTCATCCACCACCCTAAAACCGCTGCCGGTTCACGTTTTCGCTGTGTATCGTCTCCCGAGTCACCAATTCCCTCGATCCCCGTAATTTTATCATTAGCTCACCAATAAAAATTCTATTCTAATGCAAAAATAATTATTGAAAAATGAGAAATCAACATTACTGGAAAACGAAAAAAGGGGTGCAAGCACGCTTAACTGCGGAGTTCTTATGGGATCCGGTGCATTAGTGCTGGTATGATCGCACCCGAATGTTTATGCCACTAATTTCCTTATATTACCTCCCACCACCCCTCAATTCCTCATCCACCACCCTAAAACCGCTGCCGGTTCACGTTTTCGCTGTGTATCGTCTCCCGAGTCACCAATTCCCTCGATCCCCGTAATTTTATCACTAGCTCACCAACAAAAATTCTATTCTAATGCAAAAATAATTATTGAAAAATGAGAAATCAACATTACTGGAAAACGACAAAAAGGGGTGCAAGCACGCTTAACTGCGGAGTTCTGATGGGATCCGGTGCATTAGTGCTGGTATGATCGCACCCGAATGTTTATGCCACTAATTTCCTTATATTACCTCCCACCACCCCTCAATTCCTCATCCACCACCCTAAAACCGCTGCCGGTTCACGTTTTCGCTGTGTATCGTCTCCCGAGTCACCAATTCCCTCGATCCCCGTAATTTTATCATTAGCTCACCAATAAAAATTCTATTCTAATGCAAAAATAATTATTGAAAAATGAGAAATCAACATTACTGGAAAACGAAAAAAGGGGTGCAAGCACGCTTAACTGCGGAGTTCTGATGGGATCTGGTGCATTAGTGCTGGTATGATCGCACCCGAATGTTTATGCCACTAATTTCCTTATATTACCTCCCACCACCCCTCAATTCCTCATCCACCACCCTAAAACCGCTGCCGGTTCACGTTTTCGCTGTGTATCGTCTCCCGAGTCACCAATTCCCTCGATCCCCGTAATTTTATCACTAGCTCACCAACAAAAATTCTATTCTAATGCAAAAATAATTATTGAAAAATGAGAAATCAACATTACTGGAAAACGAAAAAAGGGGTGCAACACGAAGCCTTCCCAGGAGATCACCCATCCTAGTACTACTCTCGCCCAAGCACGCTTAACTGCAGAGTTCTGATGGGATCCGGTGGATTAGTGCTGGTATGATCGCACCCGAATGTTTATGCCACTAATTTCCTTATATTACCTCCCACCACCCCTCAATTCCTCATCCACCACCCTAAAACCGCTGCCGGTTCACGTTTTCGCTGTGTATCGTCTCCCGAGTCACCAATTCCCTCGATCCCCGTAATTTTATCACTGGCTCACCAATAAAAATTCTATTCTAATGCAAAAATAATTATTGAAAAATGAGCAATCAACATTACTGGAAAACGAAAAAAGGGGTGCAACACTAAGCCTTCCCAGGAGATCACCCATCCTAGTACTACTCTCGCCCAAGCACGCTTAACTGCAGAGTTCTGATGGGATCCGGTGCATTAGTGCTGGTATGATCGCACCCGAATGTTTATGCCACTAATTTCCTTATATTACCTCCCACCACCCTAAAACCGCTGCCGGTTCACGTTTTCGCTGTGTATCGTCTCCCGAGTCACCAATTCCCTCGATCCCCGTAATTTTATCACTAGCTCACCAATAAAAATTCTATTCTAATGCAAAAATAATTATTGAAAAATGAGAAATCAACATTATTGGGAAACGAAAAAAGGGGTGCAACACGAGGCCTTCCCAGGAGGTCACCCATCCTAGTACTACTCTCGCCCAAGCACGATTAACTGCGGAGTTCTGATGGGATCCGGTGCATTAGTGCTGGTAGGATCGCACCTGAATGTTTATGCCACTAATTTCCTTATATTACCTCCCACCACCCTAAAACCGCTGCCGGTTCACGTTTTCGCTGTGTATCGTCTCCCGAGTCACCAATTCCCTCGTTCCCCGTAATTTTATCACTAGCTCACCAATAAAAGTTCCATTCTAATGCAAAAATAATTATTGAAAAAATGAGAAATCAACATTACTGGAAAACGAAAAAAGGGGTGCAACACGAGTCCCAGGAGGTCACCCATCCTAGTACTACTCTCGCCCAAGCACGCTTAACTGCGGAGTTCTGATGGGATCCGGTGCATTAGTGCTGGTATGATCGCACCCGAATGTTTATGCCACTAATTTCCTTATATTACCTCCCACCACCCTTCAATTCCTCATCCACCACCCTAAAACCGCTGCCGGTTCACGTTTTCGCTGTGTATCGTCTCCCGAGTCACCAATTCCCTCGATCCCCGTAATTTTATCACTAGCTCACCAATAAAAATTCTATTCTAATGCAAAAATAATTATTGAAAAATGAGAAATCAACATTACTGGAAAACGAAAAAAGGGGTGCAACACGAGGCCTTCCCAGGAGGTCACCCATCCTAGTACTACTCTCGCCCAAGCACTCTTAACTGCGGAGTTCGGATGGGATCCGGTGCATTAATGCTGGTATGATCGCACCCGAATGTTTATGCCACTAATTTCCTTATATTACCTCCCACCACCCCTCAATTCCTCATCCACCACCCTAAAACCGCTGCCGGTTCACGTTTTCGCTGTGTATCGTCTCCCGAGTCACCAATTCGCTCGATCCCCGTAATTTTATCACTAGCTCACCAATAAAAATTCTATTCTAATGCAAAAATAATTATTGAAAAATGAGAAATTAACATTACTGGAAAACGAAAAAAGGAGTGCAACACGAGGCCTTCCCAAGAGGTCACCCATCCTAGTACTACTCTCGCCCAAGCACGCTTAACTGCGGAGTTCTGATGGGATCCGGTGCATTAGTGCTGGTATGATCGCACCCGAATGTTTATGCCACTAATTTCCTTATATTACCTCCCACCACCCCTCAATTCCTCATCCACCACCCTAAAACCGCTGCCGGTTCACGTTTTCGCTGTGTATCGTCTCCCGAGTCACCAATTCCCTCGATCCCCGTAATTTTATCACTAGCTCACCAATAAAAATTCTATTCTAATGCAAAAATAATTATTGAAAAATGAGAAATCAACATTACTGGAAAACGAAAAAAGAGGTGCAACACGAGGCCTTCCCGGGAGGTCACCCATCCTAGTACTACTCTCGCCCAAGCACGCTTAACTGCGGAGTTCTGATGGGATCCGGTGCATTAGTGCTGGTATGATCGCACCCGAATGTTTATGCCACTAATTTCCTTATATTACCTCCCACCACCCTAAAACTGCTGCCGGTTCACGTTTTCGCTGTGTATCGTCTCCCGAGTCACCAATTCCCTCGATCCCCGTAATTTTATCACTAGCTCACCAATAAAAATTCTATTCTAATGCAAAAATAATTATTGAAAAATGAGAAATCAACATTACTGGAAAACGAAAAAAGGGGTGCAACACGAGGCCTTCCCAGGAGGTCACCCATCCTAGTACTACTCTCGCCCAAGCACGCTTAACTGCGCAGTTCTGATGGGATCCGGTGCATTAGTGCTGGTATGATCGCACCCGAATGTTTATGCGACTAATTTCGTTATATTACCTCCCACCACCCCTCAATTCCTCATCCACCACCCTAAAACCGCTGCCGGTTCACGTTTTCGCTGTGTATCGTCTCCCGAGTCACCAATTCCCTCGATCCCCGTAATTTTATCACTAGCTCACCAATAAAAATTCTATTCTAATGCAAAAATAATTATTGAAAAATGAGAAATCAACATTACTGGAAAACGAAAAAAGGGGTGCAACACGAGGCCTTCCAGGAGGTCACCCATCCTAGTACTACTCTCGCCCAAGCACGCTTAACTGCGGAGTTCTGATGGAATCCGGTGCATTAGTGCTGGTATGATCGCACCCGAATGTTTATGCCACTAATTTCCTTATATTACCTCCCACCACCCCTCAATTCCTCATCCACCACCCTAAAACCGCTGCCGGTTCACGTTTTCGCTGTGTATCGTCTCCCGAGTCACCAATTCCCTCGATCCCCGTAATTTTATCACTAGCTCACCAATAAAAATTCTATTCTAATGCAAAAATAATTATTGAAAAATGAGAAATCAACATTACTGGAAAACGAAAAAAGGGGTGCAACACGAGGCCTTCCCAGGAGGTCACCCATCCTAGTACTACTCTCGCCCAAGCACACTTAACTGCGGAGTTCTGATGGGATCCGGTGCATTAGTGCTGGTATGATCGCACCCGAATGTTTATGCCACTAATTTCCTTATATTACCTCCCACCACCCTAAAACCGCTGCCGGTTCACGTTTTCGCTGTGTATCGTCTCCCGAGTCACCAATTCCCTCGATCCCCGTAATTTTATCACTAGCTCACCAATAAAAATTCTATTCTAATGCAAAAATAATTATTGAAAAATGAGAAATCAACATTACTGGAAAACGAAAAAAGGGGTGCAGCACGAGGCCTTCCCGGGAGGTCACCCATCCTAGTACTACTCTCGCCCAAGCACGCTTAACTGCGGAGTTCTGATGGGATCCGGTGCATTAGTGCTGGTATGATCGCACCCGAATGTTTATGCCACTAAGTTCCTTATATTACCTCCCACCACCCTAAAACCGCTGCCGGTTCACGTTTTCGCTGTGTATCGTCTCCCGAGTCACCAATTCCCTCGATCCCCGTAATTTTATCACTAGCTCACCAATAAAAATTCTATTCTAATGCAAAAATAATTTTTGAAAAATGAGAAATCAACATTACTGGAAAACGAAAAAAGGGGTGCAACACGAGGCCTTCCCAAGAGGTCACCCATCCTAGTACTACTCTCGCCCAAGCACGCTTAACTGCGGAGTTCTGATGGGATCCGGTGCATTAGTGCTGGTATGATCGCACCCGAATGTTTATGCCACTAAGTTCCTTATATTACCTCCCACCACCCTAAAACCGCTGCCGGTTCACGTTTTCACTGTGTATCGTCTCCCGAGTCACCAATTCCCTCGATCCCCGTAATTTTATCACTAGCTCACCAATAAAAATTCTATTCTAATGCAAAAATAATTTTTGAAAAATGAGAAATTAACATTACTGGAAAACGAAAAAAGGGGTGCAACACGAGGCCTTCCCAAGAGGTCACCCATCCTAGTACTACTCTCGCCCAAGCACGCTTAACTGCGGAGTTCTGATGGGATCCGGTGCATTAGTGCTGGTATGATCGCACCCGAATGTTTATGCCACTAATTTCCTTATTTTACCTCCCACCACCCCTCAATTCCTCATCCACCACCCTAAAACCGCTGCCGGTTCACGTTTTCGCGTGTATCGTCTCCCGAGTCACCAATTCCCTCGATCCCCGTAATTTTATCACTAGATCACCAATAAAAATTCTATTCTAATGCAAAAATAATTATTGAAAAATGAGAAATCAACATTACTGGAAAACGAAAAAAGGGGTGCAACACGAGGCCTTCTTAGGAGGTCACCCATCCTAGTACTACTCTCGCCCAAGCACGCTTAACTGCGGAGTTCTGATGGGATCCGGTGCATTAGTGCTGGTATGATCGCACCCGAATGTTTATGCCACTAATTTCCTTATATTACCTCCCACCACCCCTCAATTCCTCATCCACCACCCTAAAACCGCTGCCGGTTCACGTTTTCGCTGTGTATCGTCTCCCGAGTCACCAACTCCCTCGATCCCCGTAATTTTATCACTAGCTCACCAATAAAAATTCTATTCTAATGCAAAAATAATTATTGAAAAATGAGAAATCAACATTACTGGAAAACGAAAAAAGGGGTGCAACACGAGGCCTTCCCAGGAGGTCACCCATCCTAGTACTACTCTCGCCCAAGCACGCTTAACTGCGGAGTTCTGATGGGATCCGGTGCATTAGTGCTGGTATGATCGCACCCGAATGTTTATGCCACTAATTTCCTTATATTACCTCCCACCACCCCTCAATTCCTCATCCACCACCCTAAAACCGCTGCCGGTTCACGTTTTCGCTGTGTATCGTCTCCCGAGTCACCAATTCCCTCGATCCCCGTAATTTTATCACTAGCTCACCAATAAAAATTCTATTCTAATGCAAAAATAATTATTGAAAAATGAGAAATCAACATTACTGGAAAACGAAAAAAGGGGTGCAGCACGAGGCCTTCCCGGGAGGTCACCCATCCTAGTACTACTCTCGCCCAAGCACGCTTAACTGCGGAGTTCTGATGGGATCCGGTGCATTAGTGCTGGTATGATCGCACCCGAATGTTTATGCCACTAAGTTCCTTATATTACCTCCCACCACCCTAAAACCGCTGCCGGTTCACGTTTTCGCTGTGTATCGTCTCCCGAGTCACCAATTCCCTCGATCCCCGTAATTTTATCACTAGCTCACCAATAAAAATTCTATTCTAATGCAAAAATAATTTTTGAAAAATGAGAAATCAACATTACTGGAAAACGAAAAAAGGGGTGCAACACGAGGCCTTCCCAAGAGGTCACCCCTCCTAGTACTACTCTCGCCCAAGCACGCTTAACTGCGGAGTTCTGATGGGATCCGGTGCATTAGTGCTGGTATGATCGCACCCGAATGTTTATGCCACTAATTTCCTTATTTTACCTCCCACCACCCCTCAATTCCTCATCCACCACCCTAAAACCGCTGCCGGTTCACGTTTTCGCGTGTATCGTCTCCCGAGTCACCAATTCCCTCGATCCCCGTAATTTTATCACTAGATCACCAATAAAAATTCTATTCTAATGCAAAAATAATTATTGAAAAATGAGAAATCAACATTACTGGAAAACGAAAAAAGGGGTGCAACACGAGGCCTTCTTAGGAGGTCACCCATCCTAGTACTACTCTCGCCCAAGCACGCTTAACTGCGGAGTTCTGATGGGATCCGGTGCATTAGTGCTGGTATGATCGCACCCGAATGTTTATGCCACTAATTTCCTTATATTACCTCCCACCACCCCTCAATTCCTCATCCACCACCCTAAAACCGCTGCCGGTTCACGTTTTCGCTGTGTATCGTCTCCCGAGTCACCAACTCCCTCGATCCCCGTAATTTTATCACTAGCTCACCAATAAAAATTCTATTCTAATGCAAAAATAATTATTGAAAAATGAGAAATCAACATTACTGGAAAACGAAAAAAGGGGTGCAACACGAGGCCTTCCCAGGAGGTCACCCATCCTAGTACTACTCTCGCCCAAGCACGCTTAACTGCGGAGTTCTGATGGGATCCGGTGCATTAGTGCTGGTATGATCGCACCCGAATGTTTATGCCACTAATTTCCTTATATTACCTCCCACCACCCTAAAACCGCTGCCGGTTCACGTTTTCGCTGTGTATCGTCTCCCGAGTCACCAATTCCCTCGATCCCCGTAATTTTATCACTAGCTCACCAATAAAAATTCTATTCTAATGCAAAAATAATTATTGAAAAATGAGAAATCAACATTACTGGAAAACGAAAAAAGGGGTGCAGCACGAGGCCTTCCCGGGAGGTCACCCATCCTAGTACTACTCTCGCCCAAGCACGCTTAACTGCGGAGTTCTGATGGGATCCGGTGCATTAGTGCTGGTATGATCGCACCCGAATGTTTATGCCACTAAGTTCCTTATATTACCTCCCACCACCCTAAAACCGCTGCCGGTTCACGTTTTCGCTGTGTATCGTCTCCCGAGTCACCAATTCCCTCGATCCCCGTAATTTTATCACTAGCTCACCAATAAAAATTCTATTCTAATGCAAAAATAATTTTTGAAAAATGAGAAATCAACATTACTGGAAAACGAAAAAAGGGGTGCAACACGAGGCCTTCCCAAGAGGTCACCCATCCTAGTACTACTCTCGCCCAAGCACGCTTAACTGCGGAGTTCTGATGGGATCCGGTGCATTAGTGCTGGTATGATCGCACCCGAATGTTTATGCCACTAATTTCCTTATATTACCTCCCACCACCCCTCAATTCCTCATCCACCACCCTAAAACCGCTGCCGGTTCACGTTTTCGCGTGTATCGTCTCCCGAGTCACCAATTCCCTCGATCCCCGTAATTTTATCACTAGATCACCAATAAAAATTCTATTCTAATGCAAAAATAATTATTGAAAAATGAGAAATCAACATTACTGGAAAACGAAAAAAGGGGTGCAACACGAGGCCTTCTTAGGAGGTCACCCATCCTAGTACTACTCTCGCCCAAGCACGCTTAACTGCGGAGTTCTGATGGGATCCGGTGCATTAGTGCTGGTATGATCGCACCCGAATGTTTATGCCACTAATTTCCTTATATTACCTCCCACCACCCCTCAATTCCTCAACACCACCCTAAAACCGCTGCCGGTTCACGTTTTCGCTGTGTATCGTCTCCCGAGTCACCAACTCCCTCGATCCCCGTAATTTTATCACTAGCTCACCAATAAAAATTCTATTCTAATGCAAAAATAATTATTGAAAAATGAGAAATCAACATTACTGGAAAACGAAAAAAGGGGTGCAACACGAGGCCTTCCCAGGAGGTCACCCATCCTAGTACTACTCTCGCCCAAGCACGCTTAACTGCGGAGTTCTGATGGGATCCGGTGCATTAGTGCGGGTATGATCGCACCAGAATGTTTATGCCACTAATTTCCTTATATTACCTCCCACCACCCCTCAATTCCTCATCCACCACCCTAAAACCGCTGCCGGTTCACGTTTTCGCTGTGTATCGTATCCCGAGTCACCAATTCCCTCGAACCCCGTAATTTTATCACTAGCTCACCAATAAAAATTCTATTCTAATGCAAAAATAATTATTGAAAAATGAGAAATCAACATTACTGGAAAACGAAAAAAGGGGTGCAACACGAGGCCTTCCCAGGAGGTCACCCATTCTAGTACTACTCTCGCCCAGGCACGCTTAACTGCGGAGTTCTGATGGGATCCGGTGCATTAGTGCTGGTATGATCGCACCCGAATGTTTATGCCACTAATTTCGTTATATTACCTCCCACCACCCCTCAATTCCTCATCCACCACCCTAAAACCGCTGCCGGTTCACGTTTTCGCTGTGTATCGTCTCCCGAGTCACCAATTCCCTCGATCCCCGTAATTTTATCACTAGCTCACCAATAAAAATTCTATTCTAATGCAAAAATAATTATTGAAAAATGAGGAATGAACATTACTGGAAAACGAAAAAAGGGGTGCAACACGAGGCCTTCCCAGTAGGTCACCCATCCTATGACTACTCTCGCCCAAGCACGCTTAACTGCGGAGTTCTGATGGGATCCGGTGCATTAGTGCTGGTATGATCGCACCCGAATGTTTATGCCACTAATTTCCTTATATTACCTTCCACCACCCCTCAATTCCTCATCCACCACCCTAAAACCGCTGCCGGTTCACGTTTTCGCTGTGTATCGTCTCCCGAGTCACCAATTCGCTCGATCCCCGTAATTTTATCACTAGCTCACCAATAAAAATTCTATTCTAATGCAAAAATAATTATTGAAAAATGAGAAATTAACATTACTGGAAAACGAAAAAAGGGGTGCAACACGAGGCCTTCCCAGGAGGTCACCCATCCTAGTACTACTCTCGCTCAAGCACGCTTAACTGCAGAGTTCTGATGGGATCCGGTGCATTAGTGCTGGTATGATCGCACCCGAATGTTTATGCCACTAATTTCCTTATATTACCTCCCACCACCCTAAAACCGCTGCCGGTTCACTTTTTCGCTGTGTATCGTCTCCCGAGTCACCAATTCCCTCGATCCCCGTAATTTTATCACTAGCTCACCAATAAAAATTCTATTCTAATGCAAAAATAATTATTGAAAAATGAGAAATCAACATTACTGGAAAACGAAAAAAGGGGTGCAACACGAGGCCTTCCCAGGAGGTCACCCATCCTAGTACTACTCTCGCCCAAGCACGCTTAACTGCGGAGTTCGGATGGGATCCGGTGCATTAGTGCTGGTATGATCGCACCCGAATGTTTATGCCACTAATTTCGTTATATTACCTCCCACCACCCCTCAATTCCTCATCCACCACCCTAAAACCGCTGTCGGTTCACGTTTTCGCTGTGTATCGTCTCCCGAGTCACCAATTCCCTCGATCCCCGTAATTTTATCACTAGCTCACCAATAAAAATTCTATTCTAATGCAAAAATAATTATTGAAAAATGAGAAATCAACATTACTGGAAAACGAAAAAAGGGGTGCAGCACGAGGCCTTCCCGGGAGGTCACCCATCCTAGTACTACTCTCGCCCAAGCACGCTTAACTGCGGAGTTCTGGTGGGATCCGGTGCATTAGTGCTGGTATGATCGCACCCGAATGTTTATGCCACTAAGTTCCTTTTATTACCTCCCACCACCCTAAAACCGCTGCCGGTTCACGTTTTCGCTGTGTATCGTCTCCCGAGTCACCAATTCCCTCGATCCCCGTAATTTTATCACTAGCTCACCAATAAAAATTCTATTCTAATGCAAAAATAATTTTTGAAAAATGAGAAATCAACATTACTGGAAAACGAAAAAAGGGGTGCAACACGAGGCCTTCCCAAGAGGTCACCCATCCTAGTACTACTCTCGCCCAAGCACGCTTAACTGCGCAGTTCTGATGGGATCCGGTGCATTAGTGCTGGTATGATCGCACCCGAATGTTTATGCCACTAATTTCCTTATATTACCTCCCACCACCCCTCAATTCCTCATCCACCACCCTAAAACCGCTGCCGGTTCACGTTTTCGCTGTGTATCGTCTCCCGAGTCACCAACTCCCTCGATCCCCGTAATTTTATCACTAGCTCACCAATAAAAATTCTATTCTAATGCAAAAATAATTATTGAAAAATGAGAAATCAACATTACTGGAAAACGAAAAAAGGGGTGCAACACGAGGCCTTCCCAGGAGGTCACCCATCCTAGTACTACTCTCGCCCAAGCACGCTTAACTGCGGAGTTCTGATGGGATCCGGTGCATTAGTGCGGGTATGATCGCACCCGAATGTTTATGCCACTAATTTCCTTATATTACCTCCCACCACCCTAAAACCGCTGCCGGTTCACGTTTTCGCTGTGTATCGTCTCCCGAGTCACCAATTCCCTCGGTCCCCGTAATTTTATCACTAGCTCACCAATAAAAATTCTATTCTAATGCAAAAATAATTATTGAAAAATGAGAAATCAACATTACTGGAAAACGAAAAAAGGGGTGCAACACGAGGCCTTCCCAAGAGGTCACCCATCCTAGTACTACTCTCGCCCAAGCACGCTTAACTGCGGAGTTCTGATGGGATCCGGTGCATTAGTGCGGGTATGATCGCACCAGAATGTTTATGCCACTAATTTCCTTATATTACCTCCCACCACCCCTCAATTCCTCATCCACCAACCTAAAACCGCTGCCGGTTCACGTTTTCGCTGTGTATCGTATCCCGAGTCACCAATTCCCTCGATCCCCGTAATTTTATCACTAGCTCACCAATAAAAATTCTATTCTAATGCAAAAATAATTATTGAAAAATGAGAAATCAACATTACTGGAAAACGAAAAAAGGGGTGCAACACGAGGCCTTCCCAGGAGGTCACCCATTCTAGTACTACTCTCGCCCAGGCACGCTTAACTGCGGAGTTCTGATGGGATCCGGTGCATTAGTGCTGGTATGATCGCACCCGAATGTTTATGCCACTAATTTCGTTATATTAACTCCCACCACACCTCAATTCCTCATCCACCACCCTAAAACCGCTGCCGGTTCACGTTTTCGCTGTGTATCGTCTCCCGAGTCACCAATTCCCTCGATCCCCGTAATTTTATCACTAGCTCACCAATAAAAATTCTATTCTAATGCAAAAATAATTATTGAAAAATGAGAAATCAACATTACTGGAAAACGAAAAAAGGGGTGCATCACGAGGCCTTCCCAGTAGGTCACCCATCCTAGTACTACTCTCGCCCAAGCACGCTTAACTGCGGAGTTCTGATGGGATCTGGTGCATTAGTGCTGGTATGATCGCACCCGAATGTTTATGCCACTAATTTCCTTATATTACCTCCCACCACCCCTCAATTCCTCATCCACCACCCTAAAACCGCTGCCGGTTCACGTTTTCGCTGTGTATCGTCTCCCGAGTCACCAATTCGCTCGATCCCCGTAATTTTATCACTAGCTCACCAATAAAAATTCTATTCTAATGCAAAAATAATTATTGAAAAATGAGAAATTAACATAACTGGAAAACGAAAAAAGGGGTGCAACACGAGGCCTTCCCAGGAGGTCACCCATCCTAGTACTACTCTCGCTCAAGCACGCTTAACTGCGGAGTTCTGATGGGATCCGGTGCATTAGTGCTGGTATGATCGCACCCGAATGTTTATGCCACTAATTTCCTTATATTACCTCCCACCACCCTAAAACCGCTGCCGGTTCACGTTTTCGCTGTGTATCGTCTCCCGAGTCACCAATTCCCTCGATCCCCGTAATTTTATCACTAGCTCACCAATAAAAATTCTATTCTAATGCAAAAATAATTATTGAAAAATGAGAAATCAGCATTACTGGAAAACGAAAAAAGGGGTGCAACACGAGGCCTTCCCAGGAGGTCACCCATCCTAGTACTACTCTCGCCCAAGCACGCTTAACTGCGCAGTTCTGATAGGATCCGGTGCATTAGTGCTGGTATGATCGCACCCGAATGTTTATGCCACTAATTTCGTTATATTACCTCCCACCACCCCTCAATTCCTCATCCACCACCCTAAAACCGCTGCCGGTTCACGTTTTCGCTGTGTATCGTCTCCCGAGTCACCAATTCCCTCGATCCCCGTAATTTTATCACTAGCTCACCAATAAAAATTCTATTCTAATGCAAAAATAATTATTGAAAAATGAGAAATCAACATTACTGGAAAACGAAAAAAGGGGTGCAACACGAGGCCTTCCCAGGAGGTCACCCATCCTAGTACTACTCTCGCCCAAGCACGCTTAACTGCGGAGTTCTGATGGGATCCGGTGCATTAGTGCTGGTATGATCGCACCCGAATGTTTATGCCACTAATTTCCTTATATTACCTCCCACCACCCTAAAACCGCTGCCGGTTCACGTTTTCGCTGTGTATCGTCTCCCGAGTCACCAATTCCCTCGATCCCCGTAATTTTATCACTAGCTCACCAATAAAAATTCTATTCTAATGCAAAAATAATTATTGAAATATGAGAAATCAACATTACTGGAAAACGAAAAAAGGGGTGCAACACGAGGCCTTCCCAGGAGGTCACCCATCCTAGTACTACTCTCGCCCAAGCACGCTTAACTGCGGAGTTCTGATGGGATCCGGTGCATTAGTGCTGGTATGATCGCACCCGAATGTTTATGCCACTAAGTTCCTTATATTACCTCCCACCACCCTAAAAACGCTGCCGATTCACGTTTTCGCTGTGTATCGTCTCCCGAGTCACCAATTCCCTCGATCCCCGTAATTTTATCACTAGCTCACCAATAAAAATTCTATTCTAATGCAAAAATAATTATTGAAAAATGAGAAATCAGCATTACTGGAAAACGAAAAAAGGGGTGTAACACGAGGCCTTCCCAGGAGGTCACCCATCCTAGTACTACTCTCGCCCAAGCACGCTTAACTGCGCAGTTCTGATGGGATCCGGTGCATTAGTGCTGGTATGATCGCACCCGAATGTTTATGCCACTAATTTCCTTATATTACCTCCCACCACCCCTCAATTCCTCATCCACCACCCTAAAACCGCTGCCGGTTCACGTTTTCGCTGTGTATCGTCTCCCGAGTCACCAATTCCCTCGATCCCCGTAATTTTATCACTAGCTCACCAATAAAAATTCTATTCTAATGCAAAAATAATTATTGAAAAATGAGAAATCAACATTACTGGAAAACGAAAAAAGGGGTGCAACACGAGGCCTTCCCAGGAGGTCACCCATCCTAGTACTACTATCGCCCAAGCACGCTTAACTGCGGAGTTCTGATGGGATCCGGTGCATTAGTGCTGGTATGATCGCACCCGAATGTTTATGCCACTAATTTCCTTATATTACCTCCCACCACCCTAAAACCGCTGCCGGTTCACGTTTTCGCTGTGTATCGTCTCCCGAGTCACCAATTCCCTCGATCCCCGTAATTTTATCACTAGCTCACCAATAAAAATTCTATTCTAATGCAAAAATAATTATTGAAAAATGAGAAATCAACATTACTGGAAAACGAAAAAAGGGGTGCAGCACGAGGCCTTCTCGGGAGGTCACCCATCCTAGTACTACTCTCGCCCAAGCACGCATAACTGCGGAGTTCTGATGGGATCCGGTGCATTAGTGCTGGTATGATCGCACCCGAATGTTTATGCCACTAAGTTCCTTATATTACCTCCCACCACCCTAAAACCGCTGCCGGTTCACGTTTTCGCTGTGTATCGTCTCCCGAGTCACCAATTCCCTCGATCCCCGTAATTTTATCACTAGCTCACCAATAAAAATTCTATTCTAATGCAAAAATAATTTTTGAAAAATGAGAAATCAACATTACTGGAAAACGAAAAAAGGGGTGCAACACGAGACCTTCCCAAGAGGTCACCCATCCTAGTACTACTCTCGCCCAAGCACGCTTAACTGCGGAGTTCTGATGGGATCCGGTGCATTAGTGCTGGTATGATCGCACCCGAATGTTTATGCCACTAATTTCCTTATATTACCTCCCACCACCCCTCAATTCCTCATCCACCACCCTAAAACCGCTGCCGGTTCACGTTTTCGCGTGTATCGTCTCCCGAGTCACCAATTCCCTCGATCCCCGTAATTTTATCACTAGATCACCAATAAAAATTCTATTCTAATGCAAAAATAATTATTGAAAAATGAGAAATCAACATTACTGGAAAACGAAAAAAGGGGTGCAACACGAGGCCTTCTTAGGAGGTCACCCATCCTAGTACTACTCTCGCCTAAGCACGCTTAACTGCGGAGTTCTGATGGGATCCGGTGCATTAGTGCTGGTATGATCGCACCCGAATGTTTATGCCACTAATTTCCTTATATTACCTCCCACCACCCCTCAATTCCTCATCCACCACCCTAAAACCGCAGCCGGTTCACGTTTACGCTGTGTATCGTCTCCCGAGTCACCAACTCCCTCGATCCCCGTAATTTTATCACTAGCTCACCAATAAAAATTCTATTCTAATGCAAAAATAATTATTGAAAAATGAGAAATCAACATTACTGGAAAACGAAAAAAGGGGTGCAACTCGAGGCCTTCCCAGGAGGTCAACCATCCTAGTACTACTCTCGCCCAAGCGCGCTTAACTGCGGAGTTCTGATGGGATCCGGTGCATTAGTGCTGGTATGATCGCACCCGAATGTTTATGCCATTAATTTCCTTATATTACCTCCCACCACCCCTCAATTCCTCATCCACCACCCTAAAACCGTTGCCGGTTCACGTTTTCGCTGTGTATCGTCTCCCGAGTCACCAATTCCCTCGATCCCCGTAATTTTATCACTAGCTCACCAATAAAAATTCTATTCTAATGCAAAAATAATTATTGAAAAATGAGAAATCAGCATTACTGGAAAACGAAAAAAGGGGTGCAACACGAGGCCTTCCCAGGAGGTCACCCATCCTAGTACTACTCTCGCCCAAGCACGCTTAACTGCGGAGTTCTGATGGGATCCGGTGAATTAGTGCTGGAATGATCGCACCCGAATGTTTATGCGACTAATTTCCTTATATTACCTCCCACCACCCCTCAATTCCTCATCCACCCCCCTAAAACCGCTGCCGGTTCACGTTTTCGCTGTGTATCGTCTCATGAGTCACCAATTCCCTCGATCCCCGTAATTTTATCACTAGCTCACCAATAAAAATTCTATTCTAATGCAAAAATAATTATTGAAAAATGAGAAATCAACATTACTGGAAAACGAAAAAAGGGGTGCAACACGAGGCCTTCCCAGGATGTCACCCATCCTAGTACTACTCTCGCCCAAGCACACTTAACTGCGGAGTTCTGATGGGATCCGGTGCATTAGTGCTGGTATGATCGCACCCGAATGTTTATGCCACTAATTTCCTTATATTACCTCCCACCACCCTAAAACCGCTGCCGGTTCACGTTTTCGCTGTGTATCGTCTCCCGAGTCACCAATTCCCTCGATCCCCGTAATTTTATCACTTGCTCACCAATAAAAATTCTATTCTAATGCAAAAATAATTATTGAAAAATGAGAAATCAACATTACTGGAAAACGAAAAAAGGGGTGCAACACGAGGCCTTCCCAGGAGGTCACCCATCCTAGTACTACTCTCGCCCAAGCACGCTTAACTGCAGAGTTCTGATGGGATCCAGTGCATTAGTGCTGGTATGATCGCACCCGAATGTTTATGCCACTAATTTCCTTATATTACCTCCCACCACCCCTCAATTCCTCATCCACCACCCTAAAACCGCGCCGGTTCACGTTTTCGCTGTGTATCGTCTCCCGAGTCACCAATTCCCTCGATCCCCGTAATTTTATCACTAGCTCACCAATAAAAATTCTATTCTAATGCAAAAATAATTATTGAAAAATGAGAAATCAACATTACTGGAAAACGAAAAAAGGGGTGCAACACGAGGCCTTCCCAGGAGGTCACCCATCCTAGTACTACTCTCGCCCAAGCACGCTTAACTGCGGAGTTTTGATGGGATCCGGTGCATTAGTGCTGGTATGATCGCACCCGAATGTTAATGCCACTAATTTCCTTATATTTCCTCCCACCACCCAAAAACTGCTGCCGGTTCACGTTTTCGCTGTGTATCGTCTCCCGAGTCACCAACTCCCTCGATCCACGTAATTTTATCACTAGCTCACCAATAAAAATTCTATTCTAATGCAAAAATAATTATTGAAAAATGAGAAATCAACATTACTGGAAAACGAAAAAAGGGGTGCAACACGAGGCCTTCCCAGGAGGTCACCCATCCTAGTACTACTCTCGCCCAAGCACGCTTAACTGCGGAGTTCTGATGGGATCCGGTGAATTAGTGCTGGAATGATCGCACCCGAATGTTTATGCGACTAATTTCCTTATATTACCTCCCACCACCCCTCAATTCCTCATCCACCCCCCTAAAACCGCTGCCGGTTCACGTTTTCGCTGTGTATCGTCTCCCGAGTCACCAATTCCCTCGATCCCCGTAATTTTATCACTAGCTCACCAATAAGAATTCTATTCTAATGCAAAAATAATTATTGAAAAATGAGAAATCAACATTAATGGAAAACGAAAAAAGGGGTGCAACACGAGGCCTTCCCAGGAGGTCACCCATCATAATACTACTCTCGCCCAAGCACGCTTAACTGCGGAGTTCCGATGGGATCCGGTGCATTAGTGCTGGTATGATCGCACCCGAATGTTTATGCCACTAATTTCCTTATATTACCTCCCACCACCCTAAAACCGCTGCCGGTTCACGTTTTCGCTGTGTATCGTCTCCCGAGTCACCAATTCCCTCGATCCCCGTAATTTTATCACTAGCTCACCAATAAAAATTCTATTCTAATGCAAAAATAATTATTGAAAAATGAGAAATCAACATTACTGGAAAACGAAAAAAGGGGTGCAACACGAGGCCTTCCCAGGAGGTCACCCATCCTAGTACTACTCTCGCCCAAGCACGCTTATCTGCGGAGTTCTGATGGGATCCGGTGCATTAGTGCTGGTATGATCACACCCAAATGTTTATGCCACTAATTTCCTTATAATACCTCCCACCACCCCTCAATTCCTCATCCACCACCCTAAAACCGCTGCCGGTTCACGTTTTCGCTGTGTATCGTCTCCCGAGTCACCAATTCCCTCGATCCCCGTAATTTTATCACTAGCTCACCAATAAAAATTCTATTCTAATGCAAAAATAATTATTGAAAAATGAGAAATCAACATTACTGGAAAACGAAAAAAGGGGTGCAACACGAGGCCTTCCCAGGAAGTCACCCATCCTAGTACTACTCTCGCCCAAGCACGCTTAACTGCAGAGTTCTGATGGGATCCGGTGCATTAGTGCTGGTATGATCGCACCCGAATGTTTACGCCACTAATTTCCTTATATTACCTCCCACCACCCTAAAACCGCTGCCGGTTCACGTTTTCGCTGTGTATCGTCTCCCGAGTCACCAACTCCCTCGATCCCCGTAATTTTAGCACTAGCTCACCAATAAAAATTCTATTCTAATGCTAAAATAATTATTGAAAAATGAGAAATCAACATTACTGGAAAACGAAAAAAGGGGTGCAACACGAGGCCTTCCCAGGAGGTCACCCATCCTAGTACTACTCTCGCCCAAGCACGCTTAACTGCGGAGTTCTGATGGGATCCGGCGCATTAGTGCTGGTATGATCGCACCCGAATGTTTATGCCACTAATTTCCTTATATTACCTCCCACCACCCTAAAACCGCTGCCGGTTCACGTTTTCGCTGTGTATCGTCTCCCGAGTCACCAACTCCCTCGATCCCCGTAATTTTATCACTAGCTCACCAATAAAAATTTTATTCTAATGCAAAAATAATTATTGAAAAATGAGAAATCAACATTACTGGAAAACGAAAAAAGGGGTGCAACACGAGGCCTTCCCAGGAGGTCACCCATCCTAGTACTACTCTCACCCAAGCACGCTTAACTGCGGAGTTCTCATGGGATCCGGTGCATTAGTGCTGGTATGATCGCACCCGAATGTTTATGCCACTAATTTCCTTATATTACCTCCCACCACCCTAAAACCGCTGCCGGTTCACGTTTTCGCTGTGTATCGTCTCCCGAGTCACCAATTCCCTCGATCCCCGTAATTTTATCACTAGCTCACCAATAAGAATTCTATTCTAATGCAAAAATAATTATTGAAAAATGAGAAATCAACATTAATGGAAAACGAAAAAAGGGGTGCAACACGAGGCCTTCCCAGGAGGTCACCCATCCTAGTACTACTCTCACCCAAGCACGCTTAACTGCGGAGTTCTCATGGGATCCGGTGCATTAGTGCTGGTATGATCGCACCCGAATGTTTATGCCACTAATTTCCTTATATTACCTCCCACCACCCCTCAATTCCTCATCCACCACCCTAAAACCGCTGCCGGTTCACGTTTACGCTGTGTATCGTCTCCCGAGTCACCAATTCCCTCGATCCCCGTTATTTTATCACTAGCTCACCAATAAAAATTCTATTCTAATGCAAAAATAATTATTGAAAAATGAGAAATCAACATTACTGGAAAACGAAAAAAGCGGTGCAACACGAGGTCTTCCCAGGAGGTCACCCATCCTAGTACTACTCTCGCCCAAGCACGCTTATCTGCGGAGTTCTGATGGGATCCGGTGCATTAGTGCTGGTATGATCACACCCAAATGTTTATGCCACTAATTTCCTTACAATACCTCCCACCACCCCTCAATTCCTCATCCACCACGCTAAAACCGCTGCCGGTTCACGTTTTCGCTGTGTATCGTCTCCCGAGTCACCAATTCCCTCGATCCCCGTAATTATATCACTAGCTCACCAATAAAAAGTCTATTCTAATGCAAAAATAATTATTGAAAAATGAGAAATCAACATTACTGGAAAACGAAAAAAGGGGTGCAACACGAGGCCTTCCCAGGAGGTCACCCATCCTAGTACTACTCTCGCCCAAGCACGCTTATCTGCGGAGTTCTGATGGGATCCGGTGCATTAGTACTGGTATGATCACACCCAAATGTTTATGCCACTAATTTCCTTATAATACCTCCCACCACCCCTCAATTCCTCATCCACCACCCTAAAACCGCTGCCGGTTCACGTTTTCGCTGTGTATCGTCTCCCGAGTCACCAATTCCCTCGATCCCCGTAATTTAATCACTAGCTCACCAATAAAAATTCTATTCTAATGCAAAAATAATTATTGAAAAATGAGAAATCAACATTACTGGAAAACGAAAAAAGGGGTGCAACACGAGGCCTTCCCAGGAGGTCACTCATCCTAGTACTACTCTCGCCCAAGCACGCTTAACTGCAGAGTTCTGATGGGATCCGGTGCATTAGTGCTGGTATGATCGCACCCGAATGTTTATGCCACTAATTTCCTTATATTACCTCCCACCACCCAAAAACTGCTGCCGGTTCACGTTTTCGCTGTGTATCGTCTCCCGAGTCACCAATTCCCTCGATCCCCGTAATTTTATCACTAGCTCACCAATAAGAATTCTATTCTAATGCAAAAATAATTATTGAAAAATGAGAAATCAACATTACTGGAAAACGAAAAAAGGGGTGCAACACGAGGCCTTCCCAGGAGGTCACCCATCCTAGTACTACTCTCACCCAAGCACGCTTAATTGCGGAGTTCTCATGGGATCCGGTGCATTAGTGCTGGTATGATCGCACCCGAATGTTTATGCCACTAATTTCCTTATATTACCTCCCACCACCCCTCAATTCCTCATCCACCACCCTAAAACCGCTGCCGGTTCACGTTTACGCTGTGTATCGTCTCCCGAGTCACCAATTCCCTCGATCCCCGTAATTTTATCACTAGCTCACCAATAAAAATTCTATTCTAATGCAAAAATAATTATTGAAAAATGAGAAATCAACATTACTGGAAAACGAAAAAAGGGGTGCAACACGAGGCCTTCCCAGGAGGTCACCCATCCTAGTACTACTCTCGCCCAAGCACGCTTATCTGCGGAGTTCTGATGGGATCCGGTGCATTAGTGCTGGTATGATCACACCCAAATGTTTATGCCACTAATTTCCTTATAATACCTCCCACCACCCCTCAATTCCTCATCCACCACCCTAAAACCGCTGCCGCTTCACGTTTTCGCTGTGTATCGTCTCCCGAGTCACCAACTCCCTCGATCCCCGTAATTTTAGCACTAGCTCACCAACAAAAATTCTATTCTAATGCAAAAATAATTATTGAAAAATGAGAAATCAACATTACTGGAAAACGAAAAAAGGGGTGCAACACGAGGCCTTCCCAGGAGGTCACCCATCCTAGTACTACTCTCGCCCAAGCACGCATAACTGCAGAGTTCTGATGGGATCCGGTGCGTTAGTGCTGGTATGATCGCACCCGAATGTTTATGCCACTAATTTCCTTATATTACCTCCCACCACCCTAAAACCGCTGCCGGTTCACGTTTTCGCTGTGTATCGTCTCCCGAGTCACCAATTCCCTCGATCCCCGTAATTTTATCACTAGCTCACCAATAAAAATTCTATTCTAATGCAAAAATAATTATTGAAAAATGAGAAATCAACATTACTGGAAAACGAAAAAAGTGGTGCAACACGAGGCCTTCCCAGGAGGTCACCCATCCTAGTACTACTCTCGCCCAAGCACGCTTAACTGCGGAGTTCTGATGGGATCCGGTGCATTAGTGCTGGTATGATCGCACCCAAATGTTTATGCGACTAATTTCCATATATTACCTCCCACCACCCTAAAACCGTTGCCGGTTCACGTTTACGCTGTGTATCGTCTCCCGAGTCACCAATTCCCTCGATCCCCGTAATTTTATCACTAGCTCACCAATAAAAATTCTATTCTAATGCAAAAATAATTATTGAAAAATGAGAAATCAACATTACTGGAAAACGAAAAAAGCGGTGCAACACGAGGTCTTCCCAGGAGGTCACCCATCCTAGTACTACTCTCACCCAAGCACGCTTAACTGCGGAGTTCTGATGGGATCCGGTGCATTAGTGCTGGTATGATCACACCCGAATGTTTATGCCACTAATTTCTTTATATTACCTCCCACCACCCCACAATTCCTCATCCACCACCCTAAAACCGCTGCCGGTTCACGTTTTCGCTGTGTATCGTCTCCCGAGTCACCAACTCCCTCGATCCCCGTAATTTTAGCACTAGCTCACCAATAAAAATTCTATTCTAATGCAAAAATAATTATTGAAAAATGAGAAATCAACATTACAGGAAAACGAAAAAAGGGGTGCAACACGAGGCCTTCCCAGGAGGTCACCCATCCTAGTACTACTCTCGCCCAAGCGCGCTTAACTGCGGAGTTCTGATAGGATCCGGTGCATTAGTGCTGGTATGATCGCACCCGAATGTTTATGCCACTAATTTCCTTATATTACCTCCCACCACCCTAAAACCGCTACCGGTTCACGTTTTCGCAGTGTATCGTCTCCCGAGTCACCAACTCCCTCGATCCCCGTAATTTTATCACTAGCTCACCAATAAAAATTCTATTCTAATGCAAAAATAATTATTGAAAAATGAGAAATCAACATTACTGGAAAACGAAAAAAGGGGTGCAACACGAGGCCTTCCCAGGAGGTCACCCATCCTAGTACTACTCTCGCCCAAGCACGCTTAACTGCGGAGTTCTGATGGGATCCGGTGCATTAGTGCTGGTATGATCGCACCCGAATGTTTATGCCACTAATTTCCTTATATTACCTCCCACCACCCTAAAACCGCTGCCGGTTCACGTTTTCGCTGTGTATCGTCTCCCGAGTCACCAACTCCCTCGATCCCCGTAATTTTATCACTAGCTCACCAATAAAATTTTTATTCTAATGCAAAAATAATTATTGAAAAATGAGAAATCAACATTACTGGAAAACGAAAAAAGGGGTGCAACACGAGGCCTTCCCAGGAGGTCACCCATCCTAGTACTACTCTCGCCCAAGCACGCTTAACTGCGGAGTTTTGATGGGATCCGGTGCATTAGTGCTGGTATGATCGCACCCGACTGTTTATGCCACTAATTTCCTTATATTACCTCCCACCACCCCTCAATTCCTCATCCACCACCCTAAAACCGCTGCCGGTTCACGTTTTCGCTGTGTATCGTCTCCCGAGTCACCAATTCCCTCGATCCCCGTAATTTTATCACTAGCTCACCAATAAAAATTCTGATCTAATGCAAAAATAATTATTGAAAAATGAGAAATCAACATTAGGAAAACGAAAAAAGGGGTGCAACACGAGGCCTTCCCAGGAGGTCACCCATCCTAGTACTACTCTCGCCCAAGCACGCTTAACTGCGGAGTTCTGATGGGATCCGGTGCATTAGTGCTGGTATGATCGCACCCGAATGTTTATGCCACTAATTTCCTTATATTACCTCCCACCACCCTAAAACCGCTACCGGTTCACGTTTTCGCAGTGTATCGTCTCCCGAGTCACCAACTCCCTCGATCCCCGTAATTTTATCACTAGCTCACCAATAAAAATTCTATTCTAATGCAAAAATAATTATTGAAAAATGAGAAATCAACATTACTGGAAAATGAAAAAAGGGGTGCAACACGAGGCCTTCCCAGGAGGTCACCCATCCTAGTACAACTCTCGCCCAAGCACGCTTAACTGCGGAGTTCTGATGGGATCCGGTGCATTAGTGCCGGTATGATCGCACCCGAATGTTTATGCCACTAATTTCGTTATATTACCTCCCACCACCCCTCAATTCCTCATCCACCACCCTAAAACCGCTGCCGGTTCACGTTTTCGCTGTGTATCGTCTCCCGAGTCACCAATTCCCTCGATCCCCGTAATTTTATCACTAGCTCACCAATAAAAATTCTATTCTAATGCAAAAATAATTATTGAAAAATGAGAAATCAACATTACTGGAAAACGAAAAAAGGGGTGCAACACGAGGCCTTCCCAGGAGGTCACCCATCCTAGTACTACTCTCGCCCAAGCACGCTTAACTGCGGAGTTCTGATGGGATCCGATGCATTAGTGCTGGTATGATTGCACCCGAATGTTTATGCCACTAATTTCCTTATATTACCTCCCACCACCCCTCAATTCCTCATCCACCACCCTAAAACCGCTGCCGGTTCACGTTTTCGCTGTGTATCGTCTCCCGAGTCACCAATTCCCTCGATCCCCGTAATTTTATCACTAGCTCACCAATAAAAATTCTATTGTAATGCAAAAATAATTATTGAAAAATGAGAAATCAACATTACTGGAAAACGAAAAAAGGGGTGCAACACGAGGCCTTCCCAGGAGGTCACCCATCCTCGTACTACTCTCGCCCAAGCACGCTTAACTGCAGAGTTCTGATGGGATCCGGTGCATTAGTGCTGGTATGATCGCACCCGAATGTTTATGCCACTAATTTCCTTATATTACCTCCCACCACCCTAAAACCGCTGCCGGTTCACGTTTTCGCTGTGTATCGTCTCCCGAGTCACCAACTCCCTCGATCCCCGTAATTTTATCACTAGCTCACCAATAAAAATTTTATTCTAATGCAAAAATAATTATTGAAAAATGAGAAATCAACATTACTGGAAAACGAAAAAAGGGGTGCAACACGAGGCCTTCCCAGGAGGTCACCCATCCTAGTACTACTCTCGCCCAAGCACGCTTAACTGCGGAGTTCTGATGGGATCCGGTGCATTAGTGCTGGTATGATCGCACCCGACTGTTTATGCCACTAATTTCCTTATATTACCTCCCACCACCCCTCAATTCCTCATCCACCACCCTAAAACCGCTGCCGGTTCACGTTTTCGCTGTGTATCGTCTCCCGAGTCACCAATTCCCTCGATCCCCGTAATTTTATCACTAGCTCACCAATAAAAATTCTGATCTAATGCAAAAATAATTATTGAAAAATGAGAAATCAACATTACTGGAAAACGAAAAAAGGGGTGCAACACGAGGCCTTCCCAGGAGGTCACCCATCCTAGTACTACTCTCGCCCAAGCACGCTTAACTGCGGAGTTCTGATGGGATCCGGTGCATTAGTGCTGGTATGATCGCACCCGAATGTTTATGCCACTAATTTCCTTATATTACCTCCCACCACCCTAAAACCGCTACCGGTTCACGTTTTCGCAGTGTATCGTCTCCCGAGTCACCAACTCCCTCGATCCCCGTAATTTTATCACTAGCTCACCAATAAAAATTCTATTCTAATGCAAAAATAATTATTGAAAAATGAGAAATCAACATTACTGGAAAACGAAAAAAGGGGTGCAACACGAGGCCTTCCCAAGAGGTCACCCATCCTAGTACTACTCTCGCCCAAGCACGCTTAACTGCGGAGTTCTGATGGGATCCGGTGCATTAGTGCTGGTATGATCACACCCAAATGTTTATGCCACTAATTTCCTTATAATACCTCCCACCACCCCTCAATTCCTCATCCACCACGCTAAAACCGCTGCCGGTTCACGTTTTCGCTGTGTATCGTCTCCCGAGTCACCAATTCCCTCGATCCCCGTAATTTTATCACTAGCTTACCAATAAAAATTCTATTCTAATGCAAAAATAATTATTGAAAAATGAGAAATCAACATTATTGGAAAACGAAAAAAGGGGTGCAACACGAGGCCTTCCCAGGAGGTCACCCATCCTAGTACTACTCTCGCCCAAGCACGCTTAACTGCGGAGTTCTGATGGGATCCGGTGCATTAGTGCTGGTATGATCGCACCCGAATGTTTATGCCACTAATTTCCTTATATTACCTCCCACCACCCTAAAACCGCTACCGGTTCACGTTTTCGCTGTGTATCGTCTCCCGAGTCACCAACTCCCTCGATCCCCGTAATTTTATCACTAGCTCACCAATAAAAATTTTATTCTAATGCAAAAATAATTATTGAAAAATGAGAAATCAACATTACTGGAAAACGAAAAAAGGGGTGCAACACGAGGCCTTCCCAGGAGGTCACCCATCCTAGTACTACTCTCGCCCAAGCACGCTTAACTGCGGAGTTCTGATGGGATCCGGTGCATTAGTGCTGGTATGATCGCACCCGACTGTTTATGCCACTAATTTCCTTATATTACCTCCCACCACCCCTCAATTCCTCATCCACCACCCTAAAACCGCTGCCGGTTCACGTTTTCGCTGTGTATCGTCTCCCGAGTCACCAATTCCCTCGATCCCCGTAATTTTATCACTAGCTCACCAATAAAAATTCTGATCTAATGCAAAAATAATTATTGAAAAATGAGAAATCAACATTACTGGAAAACGAAAAAAGGGGTGCAACACGAGGCCTTCCCAGGAGGTCACCCATCCTAGTACTACTCTCGCCCAAGCACGCTTAACTGCGGAGTTCTGATGGGATCCGGTGCATTAGTGCTGGTATGATCGCACCCGAATGTTTATGCCACTAATTTCCTTATAATACCTCCCACCACCCCTCAATTCCTCATCCACCACGCTAAAACCGCTGCCGGTTCACGTTTTCGCTGTGTATCGTCTCCCGAGTCACCAATTCCCTCGATCCCCGTAATTTTATCACTAGCTTACCAATAAAAATTCTATTCTAATGCAAAAATAATTATTGAAAAATGAGAAATCAACATTATTGGAAAACGAAAAAAGGGGTGCAACACGAGGCCTTCCCAGGAGGTCACCCATCCTAGTACTACTCTCGCCCAAGCACGCTTAACTGCGGAGTTCTGATGGGATCCGGTGCATTAGTGCTGGTATGATCGCACCCGAATGTTTATGCCACTAATTTCCTTATATTACCTCCCACCACCCTAAAACCGCTACCGGTTCACGTTTTCGCTGTGTATCGTCTCCCGAGTCACCAACTCCCTCGATCCCCGTAATTTTATCACTAGCTCACCAATAAAAATTTTATTCTAATGCAAAAATAATTATTGAAAAATGAGAAATCAACATTACTGGAAAACGAAAAAAGGGGTGCAACACGAGGCCTTCCCAGGAGGTCACCCATCCTAGTACTACTCTCGCCCAAGCACGCTTAACTGCGGAGTTCTGATGGGATCCGGTGCATTAGTGCTGGTATGATCGCACCCGACTGTTTATGCCACTAATTTCCTTATATTACCTCCCACCACCCCTCAATTCCTCATCCACCACCCTAAAACCGCTGCCGGTTCACGTTTTCGCTGTGTATCGTCTCCCGAGTCACCAATTCCCTCGATCCCCGTAATTTTATCACTAGCTCACCAATAAAAATTCTGATCTAATGCAAAAATAATTATTGAAAAATGAGAAATCAACATTACTGGAAAACGAAAAAAGGGGTGCAACACGAGGCCTTCCCAGGAGGTCACCCATCCTAGTACTACTCTCGCCCAAGCACGCTTAACTGCGGAGTTCTGATGGGATCCGGTGCATTAGTGCTGGTATGATCGCACCCGAATGTTTATGCCACTAATTTCCTTATATTACCTCCCACCACCCTAAAACCGCTACCGGTTCACGTTTTCGCAGTGTATCGTCTCCCGAGTCACCAACTCCCTCGATCCCCGTAATTTTATCACTAGCTCACCAATAAAAATTCTATTCTAATGCAAAAATAATTATTGAAAAATGAGAAATCAACATTACTGGAAAACGAAAAAAGGGGTGCAACACGAGGCCTTCCCAAGAGGTCACCCATCCTAGTACTACTCTCGCCCAAGCACGCTTAACTGCGGAGTTCTGATGGGATCCGGTGCATTAGTGCTGGTATGATCACACCCAAATGTTTATGCCACTAATTTCCTTATAATACCTCCCACCACCCCTCAATTCCTCATCCACCACGCTAAAACCGCTGCCGGTTCACGTTTTCGCTGTGTATCGTCTCCCGAGTCACCAATTCCCTCGATCCCCGTAATTTTATCACTAGCTTACCAATAAAAATTCTATTCTAATGCAAAAATAATTATTGAAAAATGAGAAATCAACATTATTGGAAAACGAAAAAAGGGGTGCAACACGAGGCCTTCCCAGGAGGTCACCCATCCTAGTACTACTCTCGCCCAAGCACGCTTAACTGCGGAGTTCTGATGGGATCCGGTGCATTAGTGCTGGTATGATCGCACCCGACTGTTTATGCCACTAATTTCCTTATATTACCTCCCACCACCCCTCAATTCCTCATCCACCACCCTAAAACCGCTGCCGGTTCACGTTTTCGCTGTGTATCGTCTCCCGAGTCACCAATTCCCTCGATCCCCGTAATTTTATCACTAGCTCACCAATAAAAATTCTGATCTAATGCAAAAATAATTATTGAAAAATGAGAAATCAACATTACTGGAAAACGAAAAAAGGGGTGCAACACGAGGCCTTCCCAGGAGGTCACCCATCCTAGTACTACTCTCGCCCAAGCACGCTTAACTGCGGAGTTCTGATGGGATCCGGTGCATTAGTGCTGGTATGATCGCACCCGAATGTTTATGCCACTAATTTCCTTATATTACCTCCCACCACCCTAAAACCGCTACCGGTTCACGTTTTCGCAGTGTATCGTCTCCCGAGTCACCAACTCCCTCGATCCCCGTAATTTTATCACTAGCTCACCAATAAAAATTCTATTCTAATGCAAAAATAATTATTGAAAAATGAGAAATCAACATTACTGGAAAACGAAAAAAGGGGTGCAACACGAGGCCTTCCCAAGAGGTCACCCATCCTAGTACTACTCTCGCCCAAGCACGCTTAACTGCGGAGTTCTGATGGGATCCGGTGCATTAGTGCTGGTATGATCACACCCAAATGTTTATGCCACTAATTTCCTTATAATACCTCCCACCACCCCTCAATTCCTCATCCACCACGCTAAAACCGCTGCCGGTTCACGTTTTCGCTGTGTATCGTCTCCCGAGTCACCAATTCCCTCGATCCCCGTAATTTTATCACTAGCTTACCAATAAAAATTCTATTCTAATGCAAAAATAATTATTGAAAAATGAGAAATCAACATTATTGGAAAACGAAAAAAGGGGTGCAACACGAGGCCTTCCCAGGATGTCACCCATCCTAGTACTACTCTCGCCCAAGCACGCTTAACTGCGGAGTTCTGATGGGATCCGGTGCATTAGTGCTGGTATGATCGCACCCGAATGTTTGTGCCACTAATTTCCTTATATTACCTCCCACCTCCCTAAAACCGCTGCCGGTTCACGTTTTCGCTGTGTATCGTCTCCCGAGTCACCAACTCCCTCGATCCCCGTAATTTTATCACTAGCTCACCAATAAAAATTCTATTCTAATGCAAAAATAATTATTGAAAAATGAGAAATCAACATTACTGGAAAACGAAAAAAGGGGTGCAACACGAGGCCTTCCCAGGAGGTCACCCATCCTAGTACTACTCTCGCCCAAGCGCGCTTAACTGCGGAGTTCTGATAGGATCCGGTGCATTAGTGCTGGTATGATCGCACCCGAATGTTTATGCCACTAATTTCCTTATATTACCTCCCACCAACCCTCAATTCCTTATCCACCACCGTAAAACCGCTGCCGGTTCACGTTTTCGCTGTGTATCGTCTCCCGAGTCACCAATTCCCTCGATCCCCGTAATTTTATCACTAGCTCACCAATAAAAATTCTATTGTAATGCAAAAATAATTATTGAAAAATGAGAAATCAACATTACTGGAAAACGAAAAAAGGGGCGCAACACGAGGCCTTCCCAGGAGGTCACCCATCCTAGTACTACTCTCGCCCAAGCACGCTTAACTGCAGAGTTCTGATGGGATCCGGTGCATTAGTGCTGGTATGATCGCACCCGAATGTTTATGCCACTAATTTCCTTATATTACCTCCCACCACCCCTCAATTCCTCATCCACCACCCTAAAACCGCTGCCGGTTCACGTTTTCGCTGTGTATCGTCTCCCGAGTCACCAATTCCCTCGATCCCCGTAATTTTATCACTAGCTCACCAATAAAAATTCTATTCTAATGTAAAAATAATTATTGAAAAATGAGAAATCAACATTACTGGAAAACGAAAAAAGGGGTGCAACACGAGGCCTTCCCAGGAGGTCACCCATCCTAGTACTACTCTCGCCCAAGCACGCTTAACTGCGGAGTTCTGATGGGATCCGGTGCATTAGTGCTGGTATGATCGCACCCGAATGTTTATGCTACTAATTTCCTTATATTTCCTCCCACCACCCTAAAACCGCTGCCGGTTCACGTTTTCGCTGTGTGTCGTCTCCCGAGTCACCAACTCCCTCGATCCACGTAATTTTATCACTAGCTCACCAATAAAAATTCTATTCTAATGCAAAAATAATTATTGAAAAATGAGAAATCAACATTACTGGAAAACGAAAAAAGGGGTGCAACACGAGGCCTTCCCAGGAGGTCACCCATCCTAGTACTACTCTCGCCCAAGCACGCTTAACTGCGGAGTATTGATGGGATCCGGTGCATTAGTGCTTGTATGATCGCACCCGAATGTTTATGCCACTAATTTCCTTATATTACCTCCCACCACCCCTCAATTCCTCATCCACCACCCTAAAACCGCTGCCGGTTCACGTTTTCGCTGTGTATCGTCTCCCGAGTCACCAATTCCCTCGATCCCCGTAATTTTATCACTAGCTCACCAATAAAAATTCTATTCTAATGCAAAAATAATTATTGAAAAATGAGAAATCAACATTACTGGAAAACGAAAAAAGGGGTGCAACACGAGGCCTTCCCAGGAAGTCACCCATCCTAGTACTACTCTCGCCCAAGCACGCTTTACTGCGGAGTTCTGATGGGATCCGGTGCATTAGTGCTGGTATGATCGCACCCGAATGTTTATGCCACTAATTTCCTTATATTACCTCCCACCACCCCTCAATTCCTCATCCACCACCCTAAAACCGCTGCCGGTTCACGTTTTCGCTGTGTATCGTCTCCCGAGTCACCAATTCCCTCGATCCCCGTAATTTTATCACTAGCTCACCAATAAAAATTCTATTCTAATGCAAAAATAATTATTGAAAAATGAGAAATCAACATTACTGGAAAACGAAAAAAGTGGTGCAACCCGAGGCCTTCCCAGGAGGTCACCCATCCTCGTACTACTCTCGCCCAAGCACGCTTAACTGCGGAGTTCTGATGGGATCCGGTGCATTAGTGCTGGTATGATCGCACCCAAATGTTTATGCGACTAATTTCCTTATATTACCTCGCACCACCCTAAAACCGCTGCCGGTTCACGTTTTCGCTGTGTATCGTCTCCCGAGTCACCAACTCCCTCGATCCCCGTAATTTTATCACTAGCTCACCAATAAAAATTCTATTGTAATGCAAAAATAATTATTGAAAAATGAGAAATCAACATTACTGGAAAACGAAAAAAGGGGTGCAACACGAGGCCTTCCCAGGAGGTCACCCATCCTAGTACTACTCTCGCCCAAGCGCGCTTAACTGCGGAGTTCTGATAGGATCCGGTGCATTAGTGCTGGTATGATCGCACCCGAATGTTTATGCCACTAATTTCCTTATATTACCTCCCACCAACCCTCAATTCCTTATCCACCACCGTAAAACCGCTGCCGGTTCACGTTTTCGCTGTGTATCGTCGCCCGAGTCACCAATTCCCTCGATCCCCGTAATTTTATCACTAGCTCACCAATAAAAATTCTATTGTAATGCAAAAATAATTATTGAAAAATGAGAAATCAACATTACTGGAAAACGAAAAAAGGGGCGCAACACGAGGCCTTCCCAGGAGGTCACCCATCCTAGTACTACTCTCGCCCAAGCACGCTTAACTGCAGAGTTCTGATGGGATCCGGTGCATTAGTGCTGGTATGATCGCACCCGAATGTTTATGCCACTAATTTCCTTATATTACCTCCCACCACCCCTCAATTCCTCATCCACCACCCTAAAACCGCTGCCGGTTCACGTTTTCGCTGTGTATCGTCTCCCGAGTCACCAATTCCCTCGATCCCCGTAATTTTATCACTAGCTCACCAATAAAAATTCTATTCTAATGTAAAAATAATTATTGAAAAATGAGAAATCAACATTACTGGAAAACGAAAAAAGGGGTGCAACACGAGGCCTTCCCAGGAGGTCACCCATCCTAGTACTACTCTCGCCCAAGCACGCTTAACTGCGGAGTTCTGATGGGATCCGGTGCATTAGTGCTGGTATGATCGCACCCGAATGTTTATGCTACTAATTTCCTTATATTTCCTCCCACCACCCTAAAACCGCTGCCGGTTCACGTTTTCGCTGTGTGTCGTCTCCCGAGTCACCAACTCCCTCGATCCACGTAATTTTATCACTAGCTCACCAATAAAAATTCTATTCTAATGCAAAAATAATTATTGAAAAATGAGAAATCAACATTACTGGAAAACGAAAAAAGGGGTGCAACACGAGGCCTTCCCAGGAGGTCACCCATCCTAGTACTACTCTCGCCCAAGCACGCTTAACTGCGGAGTATTGATGGGATCCGGTGCATTAGTGCTTGTATGATCGCACCCGAATGTTTATGCCACTAATTTCCTTATATTACCTCCCACCACCCCTCAATTCCTCATCCACCACCCTAAAACCGCTGCCGGTTCACGTTTTCGCTGTGTATCGTCTCCCGAGTCACCAATTCCCTCGATCCCCGTAATTTTATCACTAGCTCACCAATAAAAATTCTATTCTAATGCAAAAATAATTATTGAAAAATGAGAAATCAACATTACTGGAAAACGAAAAAAGGGGTGCAACACGAGGCCTTCCCAGGAGGTCACCCATCCTAGTACTACTCTCGCCCAAGCACGCTTAACTGCGGAGTATTGATGGGATCCGGTGCATTAGTGCTTGTATGATCGCACCCGAATGTTTATGCCACTAATTTCCTTATATTACCTCCCACCACCCCTCAATTCCTCATCCACCACCCTAAAACCGCTGCCGGTTCACGTTTTCGCTGTGTATCGTCTCCCGAGTCACCAATTCCCTCGATCCCCGTAATTTTATCACTAGCTCACCAATAAAAATTCTATTCTAATGCAAAAATAATTATTGAAAAATGAGAAATCAACATTACTGGAAAACGAAAAAAGGGGTGCAACACGAGGCCTTCCCAGGAAGTCACCCATCCTAGTACTACTCTCGCCCAAGCACGCTTTACTGCGGAGTTCTGATGGGATCCGGTGCATTAGTGCTGGTATGATCGCACCCGAATGTTTATGCCACTAATTTCCTTATATTACCTCCCACCACCCCTCAATTCCTCATCCACCACCCTAAAACCGCTGCCGGTTCACGTTTTCGCTGTGTATCGTCTCCCGAGTCACCAATTCCCTCGATCCCCGTAATTTTATCACTAGCTCACCAATAAAAATTCTATTGTAATGCAAAAATAATTATTGAAAAATGAGAAATCAACATTACTGGAAAACGAAAAAAGGGGTGCAACACGAGGCCTTCCCTGGAGGTCACCCATCCTAGTACTACTCTCGCCCAAGCACGCTTAACTGCAGAGTTCTGATGGGATCCGGTGCATTAGTGCTGGTATGATCGCACCCGAATGTTTATGCCACTAATTTCCTTATATTACCTCGCACCACCCTAAAACCGCTGCCGGTTCACGTTTTCGCTGTGTATCGTCTCCCGAGTCACCAACTCCCTCGATCCCCGTAATTTTATCACTAGCTCACCAATAAAAATTCTATTCTAATGCAAAAATAATTATTGAAAAATGAGAAATCAACATTACTGGAAAACGAAAAAAGGGGTGCAACACGAGGCCTTCCCAGGAGGTCACCCATCCTAGTACTACTCTCGCCCAAGCGCGCTTAACTGCGGAGTTCTGATAGGATCCGGTGCATTAGTGCTGGTATGATCGCACCCGAATGTTTATGCCACTAATTTCCTTATATTACCTCCCACCAACCCTCAATTCCTTATCCACCACCGTAAAACCGCTGCCGGTTCACGTTTTCGCTGTGTATCGTCTCCCGAGTCACCAATTCCCTCGATCCCCGTAATTTTATCACTAGCTCACCAATAAAAATTCTATTGTAATGCAAAAATAATTATTGAAAAATGAGAAATCAACATTACTGGAAAACGAAAAAAGGGGCGCAACACGAGGCCTTCCCAGGAGGTCACCCATCCTAGTACTACTCTCGCCCAAGCACGCTTAACTGCAGAGTTCTGATGGGATCCGGTGCATTAGTGCTGGTATGATCGCACCCGAATGTTTATGCCACTAATTTCCTTATATTACCTCCCACCACCCCTCAATTCCTCATCCACCACCCTAAAACCGCTGCCGGTTCACGTTTTCGCTGTGTATCGTCTCCCGAGTCACCAATTCCCTCGATCCCCGTAATTTTATCACTAGCTCACCAATAAAAATTCTATTCTAATGTAAAAATAATTATTGAAAAATGAGAAATCAACATTACTGGAAAACGAAAAAAGGGGTGCAACACGAGGCCTTCCCAGGAGGTCACCCATCCTAGTACTACTCTCGCCCAAGCACGCTTAACTGCGGAGTTCTGATGGGATCCGGTGCATTAGTGCTGGTATGATCGCACCCGAATGTTTATGCTACTAATTTCCTTATATTTCCTCCCACCACCCTAAAACCGCTGCCGGTTCACGTTTTCGCTGTGTGTCGTCTCCCGAGTCAGCAACTCCCTCGATCCACGTAATTTTATCACTAGCTCACCAATAAAAATTCTATTCTAATGCAAAAATAATTATTGAAAAATGAGAAATCAACATTACTGGAAAACGAAAAAAGGGGTGCAACACGAGGCCTTCCCAGGAGGTCACCCATCCTAGTACTACTCTCGCCCAAGCACGCTTAACTGCGGAGTATTGATGGGATCCGGTGCATTAGTGCTTGTATGATCGCACCCGAATGTTTATGCCACTAATTTCCTTATATTACCTCCCACCACCCCTCAATTCCTCATCCACCACCCTAAAACCGCTGCCGGTTCACGTTTTCGCTGTGTATCGTCTCCCGAGTCACCAATTCCCTCGATCCCCGTAATTTTATCACTAGCTCACCAATAAAAATTCTATTCTAATGCAAAAATAATTATTGAAAAATGAGAAATCAACATTACTGGAAAACGAAAAAAGGGGTGCAACACGAGGCCTTCCCAGGAAGTCACCCATCCTAGTACTACTCTCGCCCAAGCACGCTTTACTGCGGAGTTCTGATGGGATCCGGTGCATTAGTGCTGGTATGATCGCACCCGAATGTTTATGCCACTAATTTCCTTATATTACCTCCCACCACCCCTCAATTCCTCATCCACCACCCTAAAACCGCTGCCGGTTCACGTTTTCGCTGTGTATCGTCTCCCGAGTCACCAATTCCCTCGATCCCCGTAATTTTATCACTAGCTCACCAATAAAAATTCTATTGTAATGCAAAAATAATTATTGAAAAATGAGAAATCAACATTACTGGAAAACGAAAAAAGGGGTGCAACACGAGGCCTTCCCTGGAGGTCACCCATCCTAGTACTACTCTCGCCCAAGCACGCTTAACTGCAGAGTTCTGATGGGATCCGGTGCATTAGTGCTGGTATGATCGCACCCGAATGTTTATGCCACTAATTTCCTTATATTACCTCGCACCACCTTAAAACCGCTGCCGGTTCACGTTTTCGCTGTGTATCGTCTCCCGAGTCACCAACTCCCTCGATCCCCGTAATTTTATCACTAGCTCACCAATAAAAATTCTATTCTAATGCAAAAATAATTATTGAAAAATGAGAAATCAACATTACTGGAAAACGAAAAAAGGGGTGCAACACGAGGCCTTCCCAGGAGGTCACCCATCCTAGTACTACTCTCGCCCAAGCGCGCTTAACTGCGGAGTTCTGATAGGATCCGGTGCATTAGTGCTGGTATGATCGCACCCGAATGTTTATGCCACTAATTTCCTTATATTACCTCCCACCAACCCTCAATTCCTTATCCACCACCGTAAAACCGCTGCCGGTTCACGTTTTCGCTGTGTATCGTCTCCCGAGTCACCAATTCCCTCGATCCCCGTAATTTTATCACTAGCTCACCAATAAAAATTCTATTGTAATGCAAAAATAATTATTGAAAAATGAGAAATCAACATTACTGGAAAACGAAAAAAGGGGCGCAACACGAGGCCTTCCCAGGAGGTCACCCATCCTAGTACTACTCTCGCCCAAGCACGCTTAACTGCAGAGTTCTGATGGGATCCGGTGCATTAGTGCTGGTATGATCGCACCCGAATGTTTATGCCACTAATTTCCTTATATTACCTCCCACCACCCCTCAATTCCTCATCCACCACCCTAAAACCGCTGCCGGTTCACGTTTTCGCTGTGTATCGTCTCCCGAGTCACCAATTCCCTCGATCCCCGTAATTTTATCACTAGCTCACCAATAAAAATTCTATTCTAATGTAAAAATAATTATTGAAAAATGAGAAATCAACATTACTGGAAAACGAAAAAAGGGGTGCAACACGAGGCCTTCCCAAGAGGTCACCCATCCTAGTACTACTCTCGCCCAAGCACGCTTAACTGCGGAGTTCTGATGGGATCCGGTGCATTAGTGCTGGTATGATCGCACCCGAATGTTTATGCTACTAATTTCCTTATATTTCCTCCCACCACCCTAAAACCGCTGCCGGTTCACGTTTTCGCTGTGTGTCGTCTCCCGAGTCAGCAACTCCCTCGATCCACGTAATTTTATCACTAGCTCACCAATAAAAATTCTATTCTAATGCAAAAATAATTATTGAAAAATGAGAAATCAACATTACTGGAAAACGAAAAAAGGGGTGCAACACGAGGCCTTCCCAGGAGGTCACCCATCCTAGTACTACTCTCGCCCAAGCACGCTTAACTGCGGAGTATTTATGGGATCCGGTGCATTAGTGCTTGTATGATCGCACCCGAATGTTTATGCCACTAATTTCCTTATATTACCTCCCACCACCCCTCAATTCCTCATCCACCACCCTAAAACCGCTGCCGGTTCACGTTTTCGCTGTGTATCGTCTCCCGAGTCACCAATTCCCTCGATCCCCGTAATTTTATCACTAGCTCACCAATAAAAATTCTATTCTAATGCAAAAATAATTATTGAAAAATGAGAAATCAACATTACTGGAAAACGAAAAAAGGGGTGCAACACGAGGCCTTCCCAGGAAGTCACCCATCCTAGTACTACTCTCGCCCAAGCACGCTTTACTGCGGAGTTCTGATGGGATCCGGTGCATTAGTGCTGGTATGATCGCACCCGAATGTTTATGCCACTAATTTCCTTATATTACCTCCCACCACCCCTCAATTCCTCATCCACCACCCTAAAACCGCTGCCGGTTCACGTTTTCGCTGTGTATCGTCTCCCGAGTCACCAATTCCCTCGATCCCCGTAATTTTATCACTAGCTCACCAATAAAAATTCTATTGTAATGCAAAAATAATTATTGAAAAATGAGAAATCAACATTACTGGAAAACGAAAAAAGGGGTGCAACACGAGGCCTTCCCTGGAGGTCACCCATCCTAGTACTACTCTCGCCCAAGCACGCTTAACTGCAGAGTTCTGATGGGATCCGGTGCATTAGTGCTGGTATGATCGCACCCGAATGTTTATGCCACTAATTTCCTTATATTACCTCGCACCACCCTAAAACCGCTGCCGGTTCACGTTTTCGCTGTGTATCGTCTCCCGAGTCACCAACTCCCTCGATCCCCGTAATTTTATCACTAGCTCACCAATAAAAATTCTATTCTAATGCAAAAATAATTATTGAAAAATGAGAAATCAACATTACTGGAAAACGAAAAAAGGGGTGCAACACGAGGCCTTCCCAGGAGGTCACCCATCCTAGTACTACTCTCGCCCAAGCGCGCTTAACTGCGGAGTTCTGATAGGATCCGGTGCATTAGTGCTGGTATGATCGCACCCGAATGTTTATGCCACTAATTTCCTTATATTACCTCCCACCGCCCCTCAATTCCTCATCCACCACCCTAAAACCGCTGCCGGTTCACGTTTTCGTTGTGTATCGTCTCCCGAGTCACCAATTCCCTCGATCCCCGTAATTTTATCACTAGCTCACCAATAAAAATTCTATTCTAATGCAAAAATAATTATTGAAAAATGAGAAATCAACATTACTGGAAAACGAAAAAAGGGGTGCAACACGAGGCCTTCCCTGGAGGTCACCCATCCTAGTACTACTCTCGCCCAAGCACGCTTAACTGCAGAGTTCTGATGGGATCCGGTGCATTAGTGCTGGTATGATCGCACCCGAATGTTTATGCCACTAATTTCCTTATATTACCTCCCACCACCCCTCAATTCCTCATCCACCACCCTAAAACCGCTGCCGGTTCACGTTTTCGCTGTGTATCGTCTCCCGAGTCACCAATTCCCTCGATCCCCGTAATTTTATCACTAGCTCACCAATAAAAATTCTATTCTAATGCAAAAATAATTATTGAAAAATGAGAAATCAACATTACTGGAAAACGAAAAAAGGGGTGCAACACGAGGCCTTCCCAGGAGGTCACCCATCCTAGTACTACTCTCGCCCAAGCGCGCTTAACTGCGGAGTTCTGATAGGATCCGGTGCATTAGTGCTGGTATGATCGCACCCGAATGTTTATGCCACTAATTTCCTTATATTACCTCCCACCAACCCTCAATTCCTTATCCACCACCGTAAAACCGCTGCCGGTTCACGTTTTCGCTGTGTATCGTCTCCCGAGTCACCAATTCCCTCGTTCCCCGTAATTTTATCACTAGCTCACCAATAAAAATTCTATTGTAATGCAAAAATAATTATTGAAAAATGAGAAATCAACATTACTGGAAAACGAAAAAAGGGGCGCAACACGAGGCCTTCCGAGGAGGTCACCCATCCTAGTACTACTCTCGCCCAAGCACGCTTAACTGCAGAGTTCTGATGGGATCCGGTGCATTAGTGCTGGTATGATCGCACCCGAATGTTTATGCCACTAATTTCCTTATATTACCTCCCACCACCCCTCAATTCCTCATCCACCACCCTAAAACCGCTGCCGGTTCACGTTTTCGCTGTGTATCGTCTCCCGAGTCACCAATTCCCTCGATCCCCGTAATTTTATCACTAGCTCACCAATAAAAATTCTATTCTAATGTAAAAATAATTATTGAAAAATGAGAAATCAACATTACTGGAAAACGAAAAAAGGGGTGCAACACGAGGCCTTCCCAGGAGGTCACCCATCCTAGTACTACTCTCGCCCAAGCACGCTTAACTGCGGAGTTCTGATGGGATCCGGTGCATTAGTGCTGGTATGATCGCACCCGAATGTTTATGCTACTAATTTCCTTATATTTCCTCCCACCACCCTAAAACCGCTGCCGGTTCACGTTTTCGCTGTGTGTCGTCTCCCGAGTCAGCAACTCCCTCGATCCACGTAATTTTATCACTAGCTCACCAATAAAAATTCTATTCTAATGCAAAAATAATTATTGAAAAATGAGAAATCAACATTACTGGAAAACGAAAAAAGGGGTGCAACACGAGGCCTTCCCAGGAGGTCACCCATCCTAGTACTACTCTCGCCCAAGCACGCTTAACTGCGGAGTATTGATGGGATCCGGTGCATTAGTGCTTGTATGATCGCACCCGAATGTTTATGCCACTAATTTCCTTATATTACCTCCCACCACCCCTCAATTCCTCATCCACCACCCTAAAACCGCTGCCGGTTCACGTTTTCGCTGTGTATCGTCTCCCGAGTCACCAATTCCCTCGATCCCCGTAATTTTATCACTAGCTCACCAATAAAAATTCTATTCTAATGCAAAAATAATTATTGAAAAATGAGAAATCAACATTACTGGAAAACGAAAAAAGGGGTGCAACACGAGGCCTTCCCAGGAAGTCACCCATCCTAGTACTACTCTCGCCCAAGCACGCTTTACTGCGGAGTTCTGATGGGATCCGGTGCATTAGTGCTGGTATGATCGCACCCGAATGTTTATGCCACTAATTTCCTTATATTACCTCCCACCACCCCTCAATTCCTCATCCACCACCCTAAAACCGCTGCCGGTTCACGTTTTCGCTGTGTATCGTCTCCCGAGTCACCAATTCCCTCGATCCCCGTAATTTTATCACTAGCTCACCAATAAAAATTCTATTGTAATGCAAAAATAATTATTGAAAAATGAGAAATCAACATTACTGGAAAACGAAAAAAGGGGTGCAACACGAGGCCTTCCCTGGAGGTCACCCATCCTAGTACTACTCTCGCCCAAGCACGCTTAACTGCAGAGTTCTGATGGGATCCGGTGCATTAGTGCTGGTATGATCGCACCCGAATGTTTATGCCACTAATTTCCTTATATTACCTCGCACCACCTTAAAACCGCTGCCGGTTCACGTTTTCGCTGTGTATCGTCTCCCGAGTCACCAACTCCCTCGATCCCCGTAATTTTATCACTAGCTCACCAATAAAAATTCTATTCTAATGCAAAAATAATTATTGAAAAATGAGAAATCAACATTACTGGAAAACGAAAAAAGGGGTGCAACACGAGGCCTTCCCAGGAGGTCACCCATCCTAGTACTACTCTCGCCCAAGCGCGCTTAACTGCGGAGTTCTGATAGGATCCGGTGCATTAGTGCTGGTATGATCGCACCCGAATGTTTATGCCACTAATTTCCTTATATTACCTCCCACCAACCCTCAATTCCTTATCCACCACCGTAAAACCGCTGTCGGTTCACGTTTTCGCTGTGTATCGTCTCCCGAGTCACCAATTCCCTCGATCCCCGTAATTTTATCACTAGCTCACCAATAAAAATTCTATTGTAATGCAAAAATAATTATTGAAAAATGAGAAATCAACATTACTGGAAAACGAAAAAAGGGGCGCAACACGAGGCCTTCCCAGGAGGTCACCCATCCTAGTACTACTCTCGCCCAAGCACGCTTAACTGCAGAGTTCTGATGGGATCCGGTGCATTAGTGCTGGTATGATCGCACCCGAATGTTTATGCCACTAATTTCCTTATATTACCTCCCACCACCCCTCAATTCCTCATCCACCACCCTAAAACCGCTGCCGGTTCACGTTTTCGCTGTGTATCGTCTCCCGAGTCACCAATTCCCTCGATCCCCGTAATTTTATCACTAGCTCACCAATAAAAATTCTATTCTAATGCAAAAATAATTATTGAAAAATGAGAAATCAACATTACTGGAAAACGAAAAAAGGGGTGCAACACGAGGCCTTCCCAGGAGGTCACCCATCCTAGTACTACTCTCGCCCAAGCACGCTTAAGTGCAGAGTTCTGATGGGATCCGGTGCATTACTGCTGGTATGATCGCACCCGAATGTTTATGCCACTAATTTCCTTATATTTCCTCCCACCACCCTAAAACCGCTGCCGGTTCACGTTTTCGCTGTGTATCGTCTCCCGAGTCACCAACTCCCTCGATCCACGTAATTTTATCACTAGCTCACCAATAAAAATTCTATTCTAATGCAAAAATAATTATTGAAAAATGAGAAATCAACATTACTGGAAAACGAAAAAAGGGGTGCAACACGAGGCCTTCCCAGGAGGTCAACCATCCTAGTACTACTCTCGCCCAAGCACGCTTAACTGCAGAGTTCTGATGGGATCCGGTGCATTAGTGCTGGTATGATCGCACCCGAATGTTTATGCCACTAATTTCCTTATATTACCTCCCACCACCCCTCAATTCCTCATCCACCACCCTAAAACCGCTGCCGGTTCACGTTTTCGCTGTGTATCGTCTCCCGAGTCACCAACTCCCTCGATCCCCGTAATTTTATCACTAGCTGACCAATAAAAATTCTGATCTAATGCAAAAATAATTATTGAAAAATGAGAAATCAACATTACTGGAAAACGAAAAAAGGGGTGCAACACGAGGCCTTCCCAGGAGGTCACCCATCCTAGTACTACTCTCGCCCAAGCACCTTAACTGCGGAGTTCTGATGGTATCCGGTGCATTAGTGCTGGTATGATCGCACCCGAATGTTTATGCCACTAATTTCCTTATATTACCTCCCACCACCCCTCAATTCCTCATCCACCACCCTAAAACCGCTGCCGGTTCACGTTTTCGCTGTGTATCGTCTCCCGAGTCACCAATTCCCTCGATCCCCGTAATTTTATCACTAGCTCACCAATAAAAATTCTGATCTAATGCAAAAATAATTATTGAAAAATGAGAAATCAACATTACTGGAAAACGAAAAAAGGGGTGCAACACGAGGCCTTCCCAGGAGGTCACCCATCCTAGTACTACTCTCGCCCAAGCACGCTTAACTGCGGAGTTCTGATGGGATCCGGTGCATTAGTGCTGGTATGATCGCACCCGAATGTTTATGCCACTAATTTCCTTATATTACCTCCCACCACCCTAAAACCGCTGCCGGTTCACGTTTTCGCTGTGTATCGTCTCCCGAGTCACCAATTCCCTCGATCCCCGTAATTTTATCACTAGCTCACCAATAAGAATTCTATTCTAATGCAAAAATAATTATTGAAAAATGAGAAATCAACATTACTGGAAAACGAAAAAAGGGGTGCAACACGAGGCCTTCCCAGGAGGTCACCCATCCTAGTACTACTCTCGCCCAAGCACGCTTAACTGCGGAGTTCTGATGGGATCCGGTGCATTAGTGCTGGAATGATCGCACCCGAATGTTTATGCCACTAATTTCCTTATATTACCTCCCACCACCCTAAAACCGCTGCCGGTTCACGTTTTCGCTGTGTATCGTCTCCCGAGTCACCAATTCCCTCGATCCCCGTAATTTTATCACTAGCTCACCAATAAGAATTCTATTCTAATGCAAAAATAATTATTGAAAAATGAGAAATCAACATTACTGGAAAACGAAAAAAGGGGTGCAACACGAGGCCTTCCCAGGAGGTCACCCATCCTAGTACTACTCTCGCCCAAGCACGCTTAACTGCGGAGTTCTGATGGGATCCGGTGCATTAGTGCTGGAATGATCGCACCCGAATGTTTATGCCACTAATTTCCTTATATTACCTCCCACCGCCCCTCAATTCCTCATCCACCACCCTAAAACTGCTGCCGGTTCACGTTTTCGCTGTGTATCGTCTCCCGAGTCACCAATTCCCTCGATCCCCGTAATTTTATCACTAGCTCACCAATAAAAATTTTGATCTAATGCAAAAATAATTATTGAAAAATGAGAAATCAACATTACTGGAAAACGAAAAAAGGGGTGCAACACGAGGCCTTCCCAGGAGGTCACCCATCCTAGTACTACTCTCGCCCAAGCACGCTTAACTGCGGAGTTCTGATGGGATCCGGTGCATTAGTGCTGGTATGATCGCACCCGAATGTTTATGCCACTAATTTCCTTATATTACCTCCCACCACCCTAAAACCGCTGCCGGTTCACGTTTTCGCTGTGTATCGTCTCCCGAGTCACCAATTCCCTCGATCCCCGTAATTTTATCACTAGCTCACCAATAAAAATTCTGATCTAATGCAAAAATAATTATTGAAAAATGAGAAATCAACATTACTGGAAAACGAAAAAAGGGGTGCAACACGAGGCCTTCCCAGGAGGTCACCCATCCTAGTACTACTCTCGCCCAAGCACGCTTAACTGCGGAGTTCTGATGGGATCCGGTGCATTAGTGCTGGTATGATCGCACCCGAATGTTTATGCCACTAATTTCCTTATATTACCTCCCACCACCCTAAAACCGCTGTCGGTTCACGTTTTCGCTGTGTATCGTCTCCCGAGTCACCAATTCCCTCGATCCCCGTAATTTTATCACTAGCTCACCAATAAAAATTCTGATCTAATGCAAAAATAATTATTGAAAAATGAGAAATCAACATTACTGGAAAACGAAAAAAGGGGTGCAACACGAGGCCTTCCCAGGAGGTCACCCATCCTAGTACTACTCTCGCCCAAGCACGCTTAACTGCGGAGTTCTGATGGGATCCGGTGCATTAGTGCTGGTATGATCGCACCCGAATGTTTATGCCACTAATTTCCTTATATTACCTCCCACCACCCTAAAACCGCTGCCGGTTCACGTTTTCGCTGTGTATCGTCTCCCGAGTCACCAATTCCCTCGATCCCCGTAATTTTATCACTAGCTCACCAATAAAAATTCTGATCTAATGCAAAAATAATTATTGAAAAATGAGAAATCAACATTACTGGAAAACGAAAAAAGGGGTGCAACACGAGGCCTTCCCAGGAGGTCACCCATCCTAGTACTACTCTCGCCCAAGCACGCTTAACTGCGGAGTTCTGATGGGATCCGGTGCATTAGTGCTGGTATGATCGCACCCGAATGTTTATGCCACTAATTTCCTTATATTACCTCCCACCACCCTAAAACCGCCGCCGGTTCACGTTTTCGCTGTGTATCGTCTCCCGAGTCACCAATTCCCTCGATCCCCGTAATTTTATCACTAGCTCACCAATAAAAATTCTGATCTAATGCAAAAATAATTATTGAAAAATGAGAAATCAACATTACTGGAAAACGAAAAAAGGGGTGCAACACGAGGCCTTCCCAGGAGGTCACCCACCCTAGTACTACTCTCGCCCAAGCACGCTTAACTGCGGAGTTCTGATGGGATCCGGTGCATTAGTGCTGGTATGATCGCACCCGAATGTTTATGCCACTAATTTCCTTATATTACCTCCCACCACCCTAAAACCGCTGCCGGTTCACGTTTTCGCTGTGTATCGTCTCCCGAGTCACCAATTCCCTCGATCCCCGTAATTTTATCACTAGCTCACCAATAAAAATTCTGATCTAATGCAAAAATAATTATTGAAAAATGAGAAATCAACATTACTGGAAAACGAAAAAAGGGGTGCAACACGAGGCCTTCCCAGGAGGTCACCCATCCTAGTACTACTCTCGCCCAAGCACGCTTAACTGCGGAGTTCTGATGGGATCCGGTGCATTAGTGCTGGTATGATCGCACCCGAATGTTTATGCCACTAATTTCCTTATATTACCTCCCACCACCCTAAAACCGCTGCCGGTTCACGTTTTCGCTGTGTATCGTCTCCCGAGTCACCAATTCCCTCGATCCCCGTAATTTTATCACTAGCTCACCAATAAAAATTCTGATCTAATGCAAAAATAATTATTGAAAAATGAGAAATCAACATTACTGGAAAACGAAAAAAGGGGTGCAACACGAGGCCTTCCCAGGAGGTCACCCATCCTAGTACTACTCTCGCCCAAGCACGCTTAACTGCGGAGTTCTGATGGGATCCGGTGCATTAGTGCTGGTATGATCGCACCCGAATGTTTATGCCACTAATTTCCTTATATTACCTCCCACCACCCTAAAACCGCTGCCGGTTCACGTTTTCGCTGTGTATCGTCTCCCGAGTCACCAATTCCCTCGATCCCCGTAATTTTATCACTAGCTCACCAATAAAAATTCTGATCTAATGCAAAAATAATTATTGAAAAATGAGAAATCAACATTACTGGAAAACGAAAAAAGGGGTGCAACACGAGGCCTTCCCAGGAGGTCACCCATCCTAGTACTACTCTCGCCCAAGCACGCTTAACTGCGGAGTTCTGATGGGATCCGGTGCATTAGTGCTGGTATGATCGCACCCGAATGTTTATGCCACTAATTTCCTTATATTACCTCCCACCACCCCTCAATTCCTCATCCACCACCCTAAAACCGCTGCCGGTTCACGTTTTCGCTGTGTATCGTCTCCCGAGTCACCAATTCCCTCGATCCCCGTAATTTTATCACTAGCTCACCAATAAAAATTCTGATCTAATGCAAAAATAGTTATTGAAAAATGAGAAATCAACATTACTGGAAAACGAAAAAAGGGGTGCAACACGAGGCCTTCCCAGGAGGTCACCCATCCTAGTACTACTCTCGCCCAAGCACGCTTAACTGCGGAGTTCTGATGGGATCCGGTGCATTAGTGCTGGTATGATCGCACCCGAATGTTTATGCCACTAATTTCCTTATATTACCTCCCACCACCCTAAAACCGCTGTCGGTTCACGTTTTCGCTGTGTATCGTCTCCCGAGTCACCAATTCCCTCGATCCCCGTAATTTTATCACTAGCTCACCAATAAAAATTCTGATCTAATGCAAAAATAATTATTGAAAAATGAGAAATCAACATTACTGGAAAACGAAAAAAGGGGTGCAACACGAGGCCTTCCCAGGAGGTCACCCATCCTAGTACTACTCTCGCCCAAGCACGCTTAACTGCGGAGTTCTGATGGGATCCGGTGCATTAGTGCTGGTATGATCGCACCCGAATGTTTATGCCACTAATTTCCTTATATTACCTCCCACCACCCTAAAACCGCTGCCGGTTCACGTTTTCGCTGTGTATCGTCTCCCGAGTCACCAATTCCCTCGATCCCCGTAATTTTATCACTAGCTCACCAATAAAAATTCTGATCTAATGCAAAAATAATTATTGAAAAATGAGAAATCAACATTACTGGAAAACGAAAAAAGGGGTGCAACACGAGGCCTTCCCAGGAGGTCACCCATCCTAGTACTACTCTCGCCCAAGCACGCTTAACTGCGGAGTTCTGATGGGATCCGGTGCATTAGTGCTGGAATGATCGCACCCGAATGTTTATGCCACTAATTTCCTTATATTACCTCCCACCGCCCCTCAATTCCTCATCCACCACCCTAAAACTGCTGCCGGTTCACGTTTTCGCTGTGTATCGTCTCCCGAGTCACCAATTCCCTCGATCCCCGTAATTTTATCACTAGCTCACCAATAAAAATTGTGATCTAATGCAAAAATAATTATTGAAAAATGAGAAATCAACATTACCGGAAAACGAAAAAAGGGGTGCAACACGAGGCCTTCCCAGGAGGTCACCCATCCTAGTACTACTCTCGCCCAAGCACGCTTAACTGCGGAGTTCTGATGGGATCCGGTGCATTAGTGCTGGTATGATCGCACCCGAATGTTTATGCCACTAATTTCCTTATATTACCTCCCACCACCCTAAAACCGCTGCCGGTTCACGTTTTCGCTGTGTATCGTCTCCCGAGTCACCAATTCCCTCGATCCCCGTAATTTTATCACTAGCTCACCAATAAAAATTCTGATCTAATGCAAAAATAATTATTGAAAAATGAGAAATCAACATTACTGGAAAACGAAAAAAGGGGTGCAACACGAGGCCTTCCCAGGAGGTCACCCATCCTAGTACTACTCTCGCCCAAGCACGCTTAACTGCGGAGTTCTGATGGGATCCGGTGCATTAGTGCTGGTATGATCGCACCCGAATGTTTATGCCACTAATTTCCTTATATTACCTCCCACCACCCTAAAACCGCTGCCGGTTCACGTTTTCGCTGTGTATCGTCTCCCGAGTCACCAATTCCCTCGATCCCCGTAATTTTATCACTAGCTCACCAATAAAAATTCTGATCTAATGCAAAAATAATTATTGAAAAATGAGAAATCAACATTACTGGAAAACGAAAAAAGGGGTGCAACACGAGGCCTTCCCAGGAGGTCACCCACCCTAGTACTACTCTCGCCCAAGCACGCTTAACTGCGGAGTTCTGATGGGATCCGGTGCATTAGTGCTGGTATGATCGCACCCGAATGTTTATGCCACTAATTTCCTTATATTACCTCCCACCACCCTAAAACCGCTGCCGGTTCACGTTTTCGCTGTGTATCGTCTCCCGAGTCACCAATTCCCTCGATCCCCGTAATTTTATCACTAGCTCACCAATAAAAATTCTGATCTAATGCAAAAATAATTATTGAAAAATGAGAAATCAACATTACTGGAAAACGAAAAAAGGGGTGCAACACGAGGCCTTCCCAGGAGGTCACCCATCCTAGTACTACTCTCGCCCAAGCACGCTTAACTGCGGAGTTCTGATGGGATCCGGTGCATTAGTGCTGGTATGATCGCACCCGAATGTTTATGCCACTAATTTCCTTATATTACCTCCCACCACCCTAAAACCGCTGCCGGTTCACGTTTTCGCTGTGTATCGTCTCCCGAGTCACCAATTCCCTCGATCCCCGTAATTTTATCACTAGCTCACCAATAAAAATTCTGATCTAATGCAAAAATAATTATTGAAAAATGAGAAATCAACATTACTGGAAAACGAAAAAAGGGGTGCAACACGAGGCCTTCCCACGAGGTCACCCATCCTAGTACTACTCTCGCCCAAGCACGCTTAACTGCGGAGTTCTGATGGGATCCGGTGCATTAGTGCTGGTATGATCGCACCTGAATGTTTATGCCACTAATTTCCTTATATTACCTCCCACCGCCCCTCAATTCCTCATCCACCACCCTAAAACCGCTGCCGGTTCACGTTTTCGCTGTGTATCGTCTCCCGAGTCACCAATTCCCTCGATCCCCGTAATTTTATCACTAGCTCACCAATAAAAATTCTGATCTAATGCAAAAATAATTATTGAAAAATGAGAAATCAACATTACTGGAAAACGAAAAAAGGGGTGCAACACGAGGCCTTCCCACGAGGTCACCCATCCTAGTACTACTCTCGCCCAAGCACGCTTAACTGCGGAGTTCTGATGGGATCCGGTGCATTAGTGCTGGTATGATCGCACCTGAATGTTTATGCCACTAATTTCCTTATATTACCTCCCACCGCCCCTCAATTCCTCATCCACCACCCTAAAACCGCTGCCGGTTCACGTTTTCGCTGTGTATCGTCTCCCGAGTCACCAATTCCCTCGATCCCCGTAATTTTATCACTAGCTCACCAATAAAAATTCTGATCTAATGCAAAAATAATTATTGAAAAATGAGAAATCAACATTACTGGAAAACGAAAAAAGGGGTGCAACACGAGGCCTTCCCAGGAGGTCACCCATCCTAGTACTACTCTCGCCCAAGCACGCTTAACTGCGGAGTTCTGATGGGATCCGGTGCATTAGTGCTGGTATGATCGCACCCGAATGTTTATGCCACTAATTTCCTTATATTACCTCCCACCACCCCTCAATTCCTCATCCACCACCCTAAAACCGCTGCCGGTTCACGTTTTCGCTGTGTATCGTCTCCCGAGTCACCAATTCCCTCGATCCCCGTAATTTTATCACTAGCTCACCAATAAAAATTCTGATCTAATGCAAAAATAATTATTGAAAAATGAGAAATCAACATTACTGGAAAACGAAAAAAGGGGTGCAACACGAGGCCTTCCCAGGAGGTCACCCATCCTAGTACTACTCTCGCCCAAGCACGCTTAACTGCGGAGTTCTGATGGGATCCGGTGCATTAGTGCTGGTATGATCGCACCCGAATGTTTATGCCACTAATTTCCTTATATTACCTCCCACCACCCTAAAACCGCTGTCGGTTCACGTTTTCGCTGTGTATCGTCTCCCGAGTCACCAATTCCCTCGATCCCCGTAATTTTATCACTAGCTCACCAATAAAAATTCTGATCTAATGCAAAAATAATTATTGAAAAATGAGAAATCAACATTACTGGAAAACGAAAAAAGGGGTGCAACACGAGGCCTTCCCAGGAGGTCACCCATCCTAGTACTACTCTTGCCCAAGCACGCTTAACTGCGGAGTTCTGATGGGATCCGGTGCATTAGTGCTGGTATGATCGCACCCGAATGTTTATGCCACTAATTTCCTTATATTACCTCCCACCACCCTAAAACCGCTGCCGGTTCACGTTTTCGCTGTGTATCGTCTCCCGAGTCACCAATTCCGGATCCGGTGCATTAGTGCTGGTATGATCGCACACGAATGTTTATGCCACTAATTTCCTTATATTACCTCCTACCACCCCTCAATTCCTCATCCACCACCCTAAAACCGCTGCCGGTTCACGTTTTCGCTGTGTATCGTCTCCCGAGTCACCAATTCCCTCGATCCCCGTAATTTTATCACTAGCTCACCAATAAAAATTCTGATCTAATGCAAAAATAATTATTGAAAAATGAGAAATCAACATTACTGGAAAACGAAAAAAGGGGTGCAACACGAGGCCTTCCCAGGAGGTCACCCATCCTAGTACTACTCTCGCGCAAGCACGCTTAACTGCGGAGTTCTGATGGGATCCGGTGCATTAGTGCTGGTATGATCGCACCCGAATGTTTATGCCACTAATTTCCTTATATTACCTCCCACCACCCTAAAACCGCTGCCGGTTCACGTTTTCGCTGTGTATCGTCTCCCGAGTCACCAATTCCCTCGATCCCCGTAATTTTATCACTAGCTCACCAATAAAAATTCTGATCTAATGCAAAAATAATTATTGAAAAATGAGAAATCAACATTACTGGAAAACGAAAAAAGGGGTGCAACACGAGGCCTTCCCAGGAGGTCACCCATCCTAGTACTACTCTCGCCCAAGCACGCTTAACTGCGGAGTTCTGATGGGATCCGGTGCATTAGTGCTGGTATGATCGCACCCGAATGTTTATGCCACTAATTTCCTTATATTACCTCCCACCACCCCTCAATTCCTCATCCACCACCCTAAAACCGCTGCCGGTTCACGTTTTCGCTGTGTATCGTCTCCCGAGTCACCAATTCCCTCGATCCCCGTAATTTTATCACTAGCTCACCAATAAAAATTCTGATCTAATGCAAAAATAATTATTGAAAAATGAGAAATCAACATTACTGGAAAACGAAAAAAGGGGTGCAACACGAGGCCTTCCCAGGAGGTCACCCATCCTAGTACTACTCTCGCCCAAGCACGCTTAACTGCGGAGTTCTGATGGGATCCGGTGCATTAGTGCTGGTATGATCGCACCCGAATGTTTATGCCACTAATTTCCTTATATTACCTCCCACCACCCTAAAACCGCTGTCGGTTCACGTTTTCGCTGTGTATCGTCTCCCGAGTCACCAATTCCCTCGATCCCCGTAATTTTATCACTAGCTCACCAATAAAAATTCTGATCTAATGCAAAAATAATTATTGAAAAATGAGAAATCAACATTACTGGAAAACGAAAAAAGGGGTGCAACACGAGGCCTTCCCAGGAGGTCACCCATCCTAGTACTACTCTTGCCCAAGCACGCTTAACTGCGGAGTTCTGATGGGATCCGGTGCATTAGTGCTGGTATGATCGCACCCGAATGTTTATGCCACTAATTTCCTTATATTACCTCCCACCACCCTAAAACCGCTGCCGGTTCACGTTTTCGCTGTGTATCGTCTCCCGAGTCACCAATTCCGGATCCGGTGCATTAGTGCTGGTATGATCGCACACGAATGTTTATGCCACTAATTTCCTTATATTACCTCCTACCACCCCTCAATTCCTCATCCACCACCCTAAAACCGCTGCCGGTTCACGTTTTCGCTGTGTATCGTCTCCCGAGTCACCAATTCCCTCGATCCCCGTAATTTTATCACTAGCTCACCAATAAAAATTCTGATCTAATGCAAAAATAATTATTGAAAAATGAGAAATCAACATTACTGGAAAACGAAAAAAGGGGTGCAACACGAGGCCTTCCCAGGAGGTCACCCATCCTAGTACTACTCTCGCGCAAGCACGCTTAACTGCGGAGTTCTGATGGGATCCGGTGCATTAGTGCTGGTATGATCGCACCCGAATGTTTATGCCACTAATTTCCTTATATTACCTCCCACCACCCTAAAACCGCTGCCGGTTCACGTTTTCGCTGTGTATCGTCTCCCGAGTCACCAATTCCCTCGATCCCCGTAATTTTATCACTAGCTCACCAATAAAAATTCTGATCTAATGCAAAAATAATTATTGAAAAATGAGAAATCAACATTACTGGAAAACGAAAAAAGGGGTGCAACACGAGGCCTTCCCAGGAGGTCACCCATCCTAGTACTACTCTCGCCCAAGCACGCTTAACTGCGGAGTTCTGATGGGATCCGGTGCATTAGTGCTGGTATGATCGCACCCGAATGTTTATGCCACTAATTTCCTTATATTACCTCCCACCACCCTAAAACCGCTGCCGGTTCACGTTTTCGCTGTGTATCGTCTCCCGAGTCACCAATTCCCTCGATCCCCGTAATTTTATCACTAGCTCACCAATAAAAATTCTGATCTAATGCAAAAATAATTATTGAAAAATGAGAAATCAACATTACTGGAAAACGAAAAAAGGGGTGCAACACGAGGCCTTCCCAGGAGGTCACCCATCCTAGTACTACTCTCGCCCAAGCACGCTTAACTGCGGAGTTCTGATGGGATCCGGTGCATTAGTGCTGGTATGATCCCACCCGAATGTTTATGCCACTAATTTCCTTATATTACCTCCCACCGCCCCTCAATTCCTCATCCACCACCCTAAAACCGCTGCCGGTTCACGTTTTCGCTGTGTATCGTCTCCCGAGTCACCAATTCCCTCGATCCCCGTAATTTTATCACTAGCTCACCAATAAAAATTCTGATCTAATGCAAAAATAATTATTGAAAAATGAGAAATCAACATTACTGGAAAACGAAAAAAGGGGTGCAACACGAGGCCTTCCCAGGAGGTCACCCATCCTAGTACTACTCTCGCCCAAGCACGCTTAACTGCGGAGTTCTGATGGGATCCGGTGCATTAGTGCTGGTATGATCGCACCCGAATGTTTATGCCACTAATTTCCTTATATTACCTCCCACCACCCCTCAATTCCTCATCCACCACCCTAAAACCGCTGCCGGTTCACGTTTTCGCTGTGTATCGTCTCCCGAGTCACCAATTCCCTCGATCCCCGTAATTTTATCACTAGCTCACCAATAAAAATTCTGATCTAATGCAAAAATAATTATTGAAAAATGAGAAATCAACATTACTGGAAAACGAAAAAAGGGGTGCAACACGAGGCCTTCCCAGGAGGTCACCCATCCTAGTACTACCCTCGCCCAAGCACGCTTAACTGCGGAGTTCTGATGGGATCCGGTGCATTAGTGCTGGTATGATCGCACCCGAATGTTTATGCCACTAATTTCCTTATATTACCTCCCACCACCCCTCAATTCCTCATCCACCACCCTAAAACCGCTGCCGGTTCACGTTTTCGCTGTGTATCGTCTCCCGAGTCACCAATTCCCTCGATCCCCGTAATTTTATCACTAGCTCACCAATAAAAATTCTGATCTAATGCAAAAATAATTATTGAAAAATGAGAAATCAACATTACTGGAAAACGAAAAAAGGGGTGGAACACGAGGCCTTCCCAGGAGGTCACCCATCCTAGTACTACTCTCGCCCAAGCACGCTAAACTGCGGAGTTCTGATGGGATCCGGTGCATTAGTGCTGGTATGATCGCAGCCGAATGTTTATGCCACTAATTTCCTTATATTACCTCCCACCACCCCTCAATTCCTCATCCACCACCCTAAAACCGCTGCCGGTTCACGTTTTCGCTGTGTATCGTCTCCCGAGTCACCAATTCCCTCGATCCCCGTAATTTTATCACTAGCTCACCAATAAAAATTCTGATCTAATGCAAAAATAACTATTGAAAAATGAGAAATCAACATTACTGGAAAACGAAAAAAGGGGTGCAACACGAGGCCTTCCCAGGAGGTCACCCATCCTAGTACTACTCTCGCCCAAGCACGCTTAACTGCGGAGTTCTGATGGGATCCGGTGCATTAGTGCTGGTATGATCGCACCCGAATGTTTATGCCACTAATTTCCTTATATTACCTCCCACCACCCCTCAATTCCTCATCCACCACCCTAAAACCGCTGCCGGTTCACGTTTTCGCTGTGTATCGTCTCCCGAGTCACCAATTCCCTCGATCCCCGTAATTTTATCACTAGCTCACCAATAAAAATTCTGATCTAATGCAAAAATAATTATTGAAAAATGAGAAATCAACATTACTGGAAAACGAAAAAAGGGGTGCAACACGAGGCCTTCCCAGGAGGTCACCCATCCTAGTACTACTCTCGCCCAAGCACGCTTAACTGCGGAGTTCTGATGGGATCCGGTGCATTAGTGCTGGTATGATCGCACCCGAATGTTTATGCCACTAATTTCCTTATATTACCTCCCACCACCCTAAAACCGCTGCCGGTTCACGTTTTCGCTGTGTATCGTCTCCCGAGTCACCAATTCCCTCGATCCCCGTAATTTTATCACTAGCTCACCAATAAAAATTCTGATCTAATGCAAAAATAATTATTGAAAAATGAGAAATCAACATTACTGGAAAAGGAAAAAAGGGGTGCAACACGAGGCCTTCCCAGGAGGTCACCCATCCTAGTACTACTCTCGCCCAAGCACGCTTAACTGCGGAGTTCTGATGGGATCCGGTGCATTAGTGCTGGTATGATCGCACCCGAATGTTTATGCCACTAATTTCCTTATATTACCTCCCACCGCCCCTCAATTCCTCATCCACCACCCTAAAACTGCTGCCGGTTCACGTTTTCGCTGTGTATCGTCTCCCGAGTCACCAATTCCCTCGATCCCCGTAATTTTATCACTAGCTCACCAATAAAAATTCTGATCTAATGCAAAAATAATTATTGAAAAATGAGAAATCAACATTACTGGAAAACGAAAAAAGGGGTGCAACACGAGGCCTTCCCAGGAGGTCACCCATCCTAGTACTACTCTCGCCCAAGCACGCTTAACTGCGGAGTTCTGATGGGATCCGGTGCATTAGTGCTGGTATGATCGCACCCGAATGTTTATGCCACTAATTTCCTTATATTACCTCCCACCACCCCTCAATTCCTCATCCACCACCCTAAAACCGCTGCTGGTTCACGTTTTCGCTGTGTATCGTCTCCCGAGTCACCAATTCCCTCGATCCCCGTAATTTTATCACTAGCTCACCAATAAAAATTCTGATCTAATGCAAAAATAATTATTGAAAAATGAGAAATCAACATTACTGGAAAAGGAAAAAAGGGGTGCAACACGAGGCCTTCCCAGGAGGTCACCCATCCTAGTACTACTCTCGCCCAAGCACGCTTAACTGCGGAGTTCTGATGGGATCCGGTGCATTAGTGCTGGTATGATCGCACCCGAATGTTTATGCCACTAATTTCCTTATATTACCTCCCACCGCCCCTCAATTCCTCATCCACCACCCTAAAACTGCTGCCGGTTCACGTTTTCGCTGTGTATCGTCTCCCGAGTCACCAATTCCCTCGATCCCCGTAATTTTATCACTAGCTCACCAATAAAAATTCTGATCTAATGCAAAAATAATTATTGAAAAATGAGAAATCAACATTACTGGAAAACGAAAAAAGGGGTGCAACACGAGGCCTTCCCAGGAGGTCACCCATCCTAGTACTACTCTCGCCCAAGCACGCTTAACTGCGGAGTTCTGATGGGATCCGGTGCATTAGTGCTGGTATGATCGCACCCGAATGTTTATGCCACTAATTTCCTTATATTACCTCCCACCACCCTAAAACCGCTGCCGGTTCACGTTTTCGCTGTGTATCGTCTCCCGAGTCACCAATTCCCTCGATCCCCGTAATTTTATCACTAGCTCACCAATAAAAATTCTGATCTAATGCAAAAATAATTATTGAAAAATGAGAAATCAACATTACTGGAAAACGAAAAAAGGGGTGCAACACGAGGCCTTCCCAGGAGGTCAGCCATCCTAGTACTACTCTCGCCCAAGCACGCTTAACTGCGGAGTTCTGATGGGATCCGGTGCATTAGTGCTGGTATGATCGCACCAGAATGTTTATGCCACTAATTTCCTTATATTACCTCCCACCACCCTAAAACCGCTGCCGGTTCACGTTTTCGGTGTGTATCGTCTCCCGAGTCACCAATTCCCTCGATCCCCGTAATTTTATCACTAGCTCACCAATAAAAATTCTGATCTAATGCAAAAATAATTATTGAAAAATGAGAAATCAACATTACTGGAAAACGAAAAAAGGGGTGCAACACGAGGCCTTCCCAGGAGGTCACCCAACCTAGTACTACTCTCGCCCAAGCACGCTTAACTACGGAGTTCTGATGGGATCCGGTGCATTAGTGCTGGTATGATCGCGCCCGAATGTTTATGCCACTAATTTCCTTATATTACCTCCCACCGCCCCTCAATTCCTCATCCACCACCCTAAAACTGCTGCCGGTTCACGTTTTCGCTGTGTATCGTCTCCCGAGTCACCAATTCCCTCGATCCCCGTAATTTTATCACTAGCTCACCAATAAAAATTCTGATCTAATGCAAAAATAATTATTGAAAAATGAGAAATCAACATTACTGGAAAACGAATAAAAGGGGTGCAACACGAGGCCTTCCCAGGAGGTCACCCATCCTAGTACTACTCTCGCCCAAGCACGCTTAACTGCGGAGTTCTGATGGGATCCGGTGCATTAGTGCTGGTATGATCGCACCCGAATGTTTATGCCACTAATTTCCTTATATTACCTCCCACCACCCTAAAACCGCTGCCGGTTCACGTTTTCGCTGTGTATCGTCTCCCGAGTCACCAATTCCCTCGATCCCCGTAATTTTATCACTAGCTCACCAATAAAAATTCTGATCTAATGCAAAAATAATTATTGTAAAATGAGAAATCAACATTACTGGAAAACGAAAAAAGGGGTGCAACACGAGGCCTTCCCAGGAGGTTACCCATCCTAGTACTACTCTCGCCCAAGCACGCTTAACTGCGGAGTTCTGATGGGATCCGGTGCATTAGTGCTGGTATGATCGCACCCGAATGTTTATGCCACTAATTTCCTTATATTACCTCCCACCACCCCTCAATTCCTCATCCACCACCCTAAAACCGCTGCTGGTTCACGTTTTCGCTGTGTATCGTCTCCCGAGTCACCAATTCCCTCGATCCCCGTAATTTTATCACTAGCTCACCAATAAAAATTCTGATCTAATGCAAAAATAATTATTGAAAAATGAGAAATCAACATTACTGGAAAACGAAAAAAGGGGTGCAACACGAGGCCTTCCCAGGAGGTCACCCATCCTAGTACTACTCTCGCCCAAGCACGCTTAACTGCGGAGTTCTGATGGGATCCGGTGCATTAGTGCTGGTATGATCGCACCCGAATGTTTATGCCACTAATTTCCTTATATTACCTCCCACCACCCTAAAACCGCTGCCGGTTCACGTTTTCGCTGTGTATCGTCTCCCGAGTCACCAATTCCCTCGATCCCCGTAATTTTGTCACTAGCTCACCAATAAAAATTCTGATCTAATGCAAAAATAATTATTGAAAAATGAGAAATCAACATTACTGGAAAACGAAAAAAGGGGTGCAACACGAGGCCTTCCCAGGAGGTCACCCATCCTAGTACTACTCTCGCCCAAGCACGCTTAACTGCGGAGTTCTGATGGGATCCGGTGCATTAGTGCTGGTATGATCGCACCCGAATGTTTATGCCACTAATTTCCTTATATTACCTCCCACCACCCTAAAACCGCTGCCGGTTCACGTTTTCGCTGTGTATCGTCTCCCGAGTCACCAATTCCCTCGATCCCTGTAATTTTATCACTAGCTCACCAATAAAAATTCTGATCTAATGCAAAAATAATTATTGAAAAATGAGAAATCAACATTACTGGAAAACGAAAAAAGGGGTGCAACACGAGGCCTTCCCAGGAGGTCACCCATCCTAGTACTACTCTCGCCCAAGCACGCTTAACTGCGGAGTTCTGATGGGATCCGGTGCATTAGTGCTGGTATGATCGCACCCGAATGTTTATGCCACTAATTTCCTTATATTACTTCCCACCACCCTAAAACCGCTGCCGGTTCACGTTTTCGCTGTGTATCGTCTCCCGAGTCACCAATTCCCTCGATCCCCGTAATTTTATCACTAGCTCACCAATAAAAATTCTGATCTAATGCAAAAATAACTATTGAAAAATGAGAAATCAACATTACTGGAAAACGAAAAAAGGGGTGCAACACGAGGCCTTCCTAGGAGGTCACCCGTCCTAGTACTACTCTCGCCCAAGCACGCTTAACTGCGGAGTTCTGATGGGATCCGGTGCATTAGTGCTGGTATGATCGCACCCGAATGTTTATGCCACTAATTTCCTTATATTACCTCCCACCACCCCTCAATTCCTCATCCACCACCCTAAAACCGCTGCCGGTTCACGTTTTCGCTGTGTATCGTCTCCCGAGTCACCAATTCCCTCGATCCCCGTAATTTTATCACTAGCTCACCAATAAAAATTCTGATCTAATGCAAAAATAATTATTGAAAAATGAGAAATCAACATTACTGGAAAACGAAAAAAGGGGTGCAACACGAGGCCTTCCCAGGAGGTCACCCATCCTAGTACTACTCTCGCCCAAGCACGCTTAACTGCAGAGTTCTGATGGGATCCGGTGCATTAGTGCTGGTATGATCGCACCCGAATGTTTATGCCACTAATTTCCTTATATTACCTCCCACCACCCTAAAACCGCTGCCGGTTCACGTTTTCGCTGTGTATCGTCTCCCGAGTCACCAATTCCCTCGATCCCCGTAATTTTGTCACTAGCTCACCAATAAAAATTCTGATCTAATGCAAAAATAATTATTGAAAAATGAGAAATCAACATTACTGGAAAACGAAAAAAGGGGTGCAACACGAGGCCTTCCCAGGAGGTCACCCATCCTAGTACTACTCTCGCCCAAGCACGCATAACTGCGGAGTTCTGATGGGATCCGGTGCATTAGTGCTGGTATGATCGCACCCGAATGTTTATGCCACTAATTTCCTTATATTACCTCCCACCACCCTAAAACCGCTGCCGGTTCACGTTTTCGCTGTGTATCGTCTCCCGAGTCACCAATTCCCTCGATCCCCGTAATTTTATCACTAGCTCACCAATAAAAATTCTGATCTAATGCAAAAATAATTATTGAAAAATGAGAAATCAACATTACTGGAAAACGAAAAAAGGGGTGCAACACGAGGCCTTCCCAGGAGGTCACCCATCCTAGTACTACTCTCGCCCAAGCACGCTTAACTGCGGAGTTCTGATGGGATCCGGTGCATTAGTGCTGGTATGATCGCACCCGAATGTTTATGCCACTAATTTCCTTATATTACCTCCCACCACCCCTCAATTCCTCATCCACCACCCTAAAACCGCTGCCGGTTCACGTTTTCGCTGTGTATCGTCTCCCGAGTCACCAATTCCCTCGATCCCCGTAATTTTATCACTAGCTCACCAATAAAAATTCTGATCTAATGCAAAAATAATTATTGAAAAATGAGAAATCAACATTACTGGAAAAGGAAAAAAGGGGTGCAACACAAGGCCTTCCCAGGAGGTCACCCATCCTAGTACTACTCTCGCCCAAGCACGCTTAACTGCGGAGTTCTGATGGGATCCGGTGCATTAGTGCTGGTATGATCGCACCCGAATGTTTATGCCACTAATTTCCTTATATTACCTCCCACCGCCCCTCAATTCCTCATCCACCACCCTAAAACTGCTGCCGGTTCACGTTTTCGCTGTGTATCGTCTCCCGAGTCACCAATTCCCTCGATCCCCGTAATTTTATCACTAGCTCACCAATAAAAATTCTGATCTAATGCAAAAATAATTATTGAAAAATGAGAAATCAACATTACTGGAAAACGAAAAAAGGGGTGCAACACGAGGCCTTCCCAGGAGGTCACCCATCCTAGTACTACTCTCGCCCAAGCACGCTTAACTGCGGAGTTCTGATGGGATCCGGTGCATTAGTGCTGGTATGATCGCACCCGAATGTTTATGCCACTAATTTCCTTATATTACCTCCCACCACCCTAAAACCGCTGCCGGTTCACGTTTTCGCTGTGTATCGTCTCCCGAGTCACCAATTCCCTCGATCCCCGTAATTTTATCACTAGCTCACCAATAAAAATTCTGATCTAATGCAAAAATAATTATTGAAAAATGAGAAATCAACATTACTGGAAAACGAAAAAAGGGGTGCAACACGAGGCCTTCCCAGGAGGTCAGCCATCCTAGTACTACTCTCGCCCAAGCACGCTTAACTGCGGAGTTCTGATGGGATCCGGTGCATTAGTGCTGGTATGATCGCACCAGAATGTTTATGCCACTAATTTCCTTATATTACCTCCCACCACCCTAAAACCGCTGCCGGTTCACGTTTTCGCTGTGTATCGTCTCCCGAGTCACCAATTCCCTCGATCCCCGTAATTTTATCACTAGCTCACCAATAAAAATTCTGATCTAATGCAAAAATAATTATTGAAAAATGAGAAATCAACATTACTGGAAAACGAAAAAAGGGGTGCAACACGAGGCCTTCCCAGGAGGTCACCCAACCTAGTACTACTCTCGCCCAAGCACGCTTAACTACGGAGTTCTGATGGGATCCGGTGCATTAGTGCTGGTATGATCGCGCCCGAATGTTTATGCCACTAATTTCCTTATATTACCTCCCACCGCCCCTCAATTCCTCATCCACCACCCTAAAACTGCTGCCGGTTCACGTTTTCGCTGTGTATCGTCTCCCGAGTCACCAATTCCCTCGATCCCCGTAATTTTATCACTAGCTCACCAATAAAAATTCTGATCTAATGCAAAAATAATTATTGAAAAATGAGAAATCAACATTACTGGAAAACGAATAAAAGGGGTGCAACACGAGGCCTTCCCAGGAGGTCACCCATCCTAGTACTACTCTCGCCCAAGCACGCTTAACTGCGGAGTTCTGATGGGATCCGGTGCATTAGTGCTGGTATGATCGCACCCGAATGTTTATGCCACTAATTTCCTTATATTACCTCCCACCACCCTAAAACCGCTGCCGGTTCACGTTTTCGCTGTGTATCGTCTCCCGAGTCACCAATTCCCTCGATCCCCGTAATTTTATCACTAGCTCACCAATAAAAATTCTGATCTAATGCAAAAATAATTATTGTAAAATGAGAAATCAACATTACTGGAAAACGAAAAAAGGGGTGCAACACGAGGCCTTCCCAGGAGGTTACCCATCCTAGTACTACTCTCGCCCAAGCACGCTTAACTGCGGAGTTCTGATGGGATCCGGTGCATTAGTGCTGGTATGATCGCACCCGAATGTTTATGCCACTAATTTCCTTATATTACCTCCCACCACCCCTCAATTCCTCATCCACCACCCTAAAACCGCTGCTGGTTCACGTTTTCGCTGTGTATCGTCTCCCGAGTCACCAATTCCCTCGATCCCCGTAATTTTATCACTAGCTCACCAATAAAAATTCTGATCTAATGCAAAAATAATTATTGAAAAATGAGAAATCAACATTACTGGAAAACGAAAAAAGGGGTGCAACACGAGGCCTTCCCAGGAGGTCACCCATCCTAGTACTACTCTCGCCCAAGCACGCTTAACTGCGGAGTTCTGATGGGATCCGGTGCATTAGTGCTGGTATGATCGCACCCGAATGTTTATGCCACTAATTTCCTTATATTACCTCCCACCACCCTAAAACCGCTGCCGGTTCACGTTTTCGCTGTGTATCGTCTCCCGAGTCACCAATTCCCTCGATCCCCGTAATTTTGTCACTAGCTCACCAATAAAAATTCTGATCTAATGCAAAAATAATTATTGAAAAATGAGAAATCAACATTACTGGAAAACGAAAAAAGGGGTGCAACACGAGGCCTTCCCAGGAGGTCACCCATCCTAGTACTACTCTCGCCCAAGCACGCTTAACTGCGGAGTTCTGATGGGATCCGGTGCATTAGTGCTGGTATGATCGCACCCGAATGTTTATGCCACTAATTTCCTTATATTACCTCCCACCACCCTAAAACCGCTGCCGGTTCACGTTTTCGCTGTGTATCGTCTCCCGAGTCACCAATTCCCTCGATCCCCGTAATTTTATCACTAGCTCACCAATAAAAATTCTGATCTAATGCAAAAATAATTATTGAAAAATGAGAAATCAACATTACTGGAAAACGAAAAAAGGGGTGCAACACGAGGCCTTCCCAGGAGGTCACCCATCCTAGTACTACTCTCGCCCAAGCACGCTTAACTGCGGAGTTCTGATGGGATCCGGTGCATTAGTGCTGGTATGATCGCACCCGAATGTTTATGCCACTAATTTCCTTATATTACCTCCCACCACCCTAAAACCGCTGCCGGTTCACGTTTTCGCTGTGTATCGTCTCCCGAGTCACCAATTCCCTCGATCCCCGTAATTTTATCACTAGCTCACCAATAAAAATTCTGATCTAATGCAAAAATAACTATTGAAAAATGAGAAATCAACATTACTGGAAAACGAAAAAAGGGGTGCAACACGAGGCCTTCCTAGGAGGTCACCCGTCCTAGTACTACTCTCGCCCAAGCACGCTTAACTGCGGAGTTCTGATGGGATCCGGTGCATTAGTGCTGGTATGATCGCACCCGAATGTTTATGCCACTAATTTCCTTATATTACCTCCCACCACCCCTCAATTCCTCATCCACCACCCTAAAACCGCTGCCGGTTCACGTTTTCGCTGTGTATCGTCTCCCGAGTCACCAATTCCCTCGATCCCCGTAATTTTATCACTAGCTCACCAATAAAAATTCTGATCTAATGCAAAAATAATTATTGAAAAATGAGAAATCAACATTACTGGAAAACGAAAAAAGGGGTGCAACACGAGGCCTTCCCAGGAGGTCACCCATCCTAGTACTACTCTCGCCCAAGCACGCTTAACTGCAGAGTTCTGATGGGATCCGGTGCATTAGTGCTGGTATGATCGCACCCGAATGTTTATGCCACTAATTTCCTTATATTACCTCCCACCACCCTAAAACCGCTGCCGGTTCACGTTTTCGCTGTGTATCGTCTCCCGAGTCACCAATTCCCTCGATCCCCGTAATTTTGTCACTAGCTCACCAATAAAAATTCTGATCTAATGCAAAAATAATTATTGAAAAATGAGAAATCAACATTACTGGAAAACGAAAAAAGGGGTGCAACACGAGGCCTTCCCAGGAGGTCACCCATCCTAGTACTACTCTCGCCCAAGCACGCATAACTGCGGAGTTCTGATGGGATCCGGTGCATTAGTGCTGGTATGATCGCACCCGAATGTTTATGCCACTAATTTCCTTATATTACCTCCCACCACCCTAAAACCGCTGCCGGTTCACGTTTTCGCTGTGTATCGTCTCCCGAGTCACCAATTCCCTCGATCCCCGTAATTTTATCACTAGCTCACCAATAAAAATTCTGATCTAATGCAAAAATAATTATTGAAAAATGAGAAATCAACATTACTGGAAAACGAAAAAAGGGGTGCAACACGAGGCCTTCCCAGGAGGTCACCCATCCTAGTACTACTCTCGCCCAAGCACGCTTAACTGCGGAGTTCTGATGGGATCCGGTGCATTAGTGCTGGTATGATCGCACCCGAATGTTTATGCCACTAATTTCCTTATATTACCTCCCACCACCCCTCAATTCCTCATCCACCACCCTAAAACCGCTGCCGGTTCACGTTTTCGCTGTGTATCGTCTCCCGAGTCACCAATTCCCTCGATCCCCGTAATTTTATCACTAGCTCACCAATAAAAATTCTGATCTAATGCAAAAATAATTATTGAAAAATGAGAAATCAACATTACTGGAAAACGAAAAAAGGGGTGCAACACGAGGCCTTCCCAGGAGGTCACCCATCCTAGTACTACTCTCGCCCAAGCACGCTTAACTGCGGAGATCTGACGGGATCCGGTGCATTAGTGCTGGTATGATCGCACCCGAATGTTTATGCCACTAATTTCCTTATATTACCTCCCACCACCCCTCAATTCCTCATCCACCACCCTAAAACCGCTGCCGGTTCACGTTTTCGCTGTGTATCGTCTCCCGAGTCACCAATTCCCTCTATCCCCGTAATTTTATCACTAGCTCACCAATAAAAATTCTGATCTAATGCAAAAATAATTATTGAAAAATGAGAAATCAACATTACTGGAAAACGAAAAAAGGGGTGCAACACGAGGCCTTCCCAGGAGGTCACCCATCCTAGTACTACTCTCGCCCAAGCACGCTTAACTGCGGAGATCTGATGGGATCCGGTGCATTAGTGCTGGTATGATCGCACCCGAATGTTTATGCCACTAATTTCCTTATATTACCTCCCACCACCCTAAAACCGCTGTCGGTTCACGTTTTCGCTGTGTATCGTCTCCCGAGTCACCAATTCCCTCGATCCCCGTAATTTTATCACTAGCTCACCAATAAAAATTCTGATCTAATGCAAAAATAATTATTGAAAAATGAGAAATCAACATTACTGGAAAACGAAAAAAGGGGTGCAACACGAGGCCTTCCCAGGAGGTCACCCATCCTAGTACTACTCTCGCCCAAGCACGCTTAACTGCGGAGTTTTGATGGGATCCGGTGCATTAGTGCTGGTATGATCGCACCCGAATGTTTATGCCACTAATTTCCTTATATTACCTCCCACCACCCTAAAACCGCTGCCGGTTCACGTTTTCGCTGTGTATCGTCTCCCGAGTCACCAATTCCCTCGATCCCCGTAATTTTATCACTAGCTCACCAATAAAAATTCTGATCTAATGCAAAAATAATTATTGAAAAATGAGAAATCAACATTACTGGAAAACGAAAAAAGGGGTGCAACACGAGGCCTTCCCAGGAGGTTACCCATCCTAGTACTACTCTCGCCCAAGCACGCTTAACTGCGGAGTTCTGATGGGATCCGGTGCATTAGTGCTGGTATGATCGCACGCGAATGTTTATGCCACTAATTTCCTTATATTACCTCCCACCACCCTAAAACCGCTGCCGGTTCACGTTTTCGCTGTGTATCGTCTCCCGAGTCACCAATTCCCTCGATCCCCGTAATTTTATCACTAGCTCACCAATAAAAATTCTGATCTAATGCAAAAATAATTATTGAAAAATGAGAAATCAACATTACTGGAAAACGAAAAAAGGGGTGCAACACGAGGCCTTCCCAGGAGGTCACCCATCCTAGTACTACTCTCGCCCAAGCACGCTTAACTGCGGAGTTCTGATGGGATCCGGTGCATTAGTGCTGGTATGATCGCACCCGAATGTTTATGCCACTAATTTCCTTATATTACCTCCCACCACCCCTCAATTCCTCATCCACCACCCTAAAACCGCTGCCGGTTCACGTTTTCGCTGTGTATCGTCTCCCGAGTCACCAATTCCCTCGATCCCCGTAATTTTATCACTAGCTCACCAATAAAAATTCTGATCTAATGCAAAAATAATTATTGAAAAATGAGAAATCAACATTACTGGAAAACGAAAAAAGGGGTGCAACACGAGGCCTTCCCAGGAGGTCACCCATCCTAGTACTACTCTCGCCCAAGCACGCTTAACTGCGGAGTTCTGATGGGATCCGGTGCATTAGTGCTGGTATGATCGCACCCGAATGTTTATGCCACTAATTTCCTTATATTACCTCCCACCACCCCTCAATTCCTCATCCACCACCCTAAAACCGCTGCCGGTTCACGTTTTCGCTGTGTATCGTCTCCCGAGTCACCAATTCCCTCGATCCCCGTAATTTTATCACTAGCTCACCAATAAAAATTCTGATCTAATGCAAAAATAATTATTGAAAAATGAGAAATCAACATTACTGGAAAACGAAAAAAGGGGTGCAACACGAGGCCTTCCCAGGAGGTTACCCATCCTAGTACTACTCTCGCCCAAGCACGCTTAACTGCGGAGTTCTGATGGGATCCGGTGCATTAGTGCTGGTATGATCGCACCCGAATGTTTATGCCACTAATTTCCTTATATTACCTCCCACCACCCTAAAACCGCTGCCGGTTCACGTTTTCGCTGTGTATCGTCTCCCGAGTCACCAATTCCCTCGATCCCCGTAATTTTATCACTAGCTCACCAATAAAAATTCTGATCTAATGCAAAAATAATTATTGAAAAATGAGAAATCAACATTACTGGAAAACGAAAAAAGGGGTGCAACACGAGGCCTTCCCAGGAGGTCACCCATCCTAGTACTACTCTCGCCCAAGCACGCTTAACTGCGGAGTTCTGATGGGATCCGGTGCATTAGTGCTGGTATGATCGCACCCGAATGTTTATGCCACTAATTTCCTTATATTACCTCCCACCACCCCTCAATTCCTCATCCACCACCCTAAAACCGCTGCCGGTTCACGTTTTCGCTGTGTATCGTCTCCCGAGTCACCAATTCCCTCGATCCCCGTAATTTTATCACTAGCTCACCAATAAAAATTCTGATCTAATGCAAAAATAATTATTGAAAAATGAGAAATCAACATTACTGGAAAACGAAAAAAGGGGTGCAACACGAGGCCTTCCCAGGAGGTCACCCATCCTAGTACTACTCTCGCCCAAGCACGCTTAACTGCGGAGTTCTGATGGGATCCGGTGCATTAGTGCTGGTATGATCGCACCCGAATGTTTATGCCACTAATTTCCTTATATTACCTCCCACCACCCCTCAATTCCTCATCCACCACCCTAAAACCGCTGCCGGTTCACGTTTTCGCTGTGTATCGTCTCCCGAGTCACCAATTCCCTCGATCCCCGTAATTTTATCACTAGCTCACCAATAAAAATTCTGATCTAATGCAAAAATAATTATTGAAAAATGAGAAATCAACATTACTGGAAAACGAAAAAAGGGGTGCAACACGAGGCCTTCCCAGGAGGTCACCCATCCTAGTACTACTCTCGCCCAAGCACGCTTAACTGCGGAGTTCTGATGGGATCCGGTGCATTAGTGCTGGTATGATCGCACCCGAATGTTTATGCCACTAATTTCCTTATATTACCTCCCACCACCCCTCAATTCCTCATCCACCACCCTAAAACCGCTGCCGGTTCACGTTTTCGCTGTGTATCGTCTCCCGAGTCACCAATTCCCTCGATCCCCGTAATTTTATCACTAGCTCACCAATAAAAATTCTGATCTAATGCAAAAATAATTATTGAAAAATGAGAAATCAACATTACTGGAAAACGAAAAAAGGGGTGCAACACGAGGCCTTCCCAGGAGGTCACCCATCCTAGTACTACTCTCGCCCAAGCACGCTTAACTGCGGAGTTCTGATGGGATCCGGTGCATTAGTGCTGGTATGATCGCACCCGAATGTTTATGCCACTAATTTCCTTATATTACCTCCCACCACCCCTCAATTCCTCATCCACCACCCTAAAACCGCTGCCGGTTCACGTTTTCGCTGTGTATCGTCTCCCGAGTCACCAATTCCCTCGATCCCCGTAATTTTATCACTAGCTCATCAATAAAAATTCTGATCTAATGCAAAAATAATTATTGAAAAATGAGAAATCAACATTACTGGAAAACGAAAAAAGGGGTGCAACACGAGGCCTTCCCAGGAGGTCACCCATCCTAGTACTACTCTCGCCCAAGCACGCTTAACTGCGGAGTTCTGATGGGATCCGGTGCATTAGTGCTGGTATGATCGCACCCGAATGTTTATGCCACTAATTTCCTTATATTACCTCCCACCACCCTAAAACCGCTGCCGGTTCACGTTTTCGCTGTGTATCGTCTCCCGAGTCACCAATTCCCTCGATCCCCGTAATTTTATCACTAGCTCACCAATAAAAATTCTGATCTAATGCAAAAATAATTATTGAAAAATGAGAAATCAACATTACTGGAAAACGAAAAAAGGGGTGCAACACGAGGCCTTCCTAGGAGGTCACCCGTCCTAGTACTACTCTCGCCCAAGCACGCTTAACTGCGGAGTTCTGATGGGATCCGGTGCATTAGTGCTGGTATGATCGCACCCGAATGTTTATGCCACTAATTTCCTTATATTACCTCCCACCACCCCTCAATTCCTCTCCCACCACCCTAAAACCGCTGCCGGTTCACGTTTTCGCTGTGTATCGTCTCCCGAGTCACCAATTCCCTCGATCCCCGTAATTTTATCACTAGCTCACCAATAAAAATTCTGATCTAATGCAAAAATAATTATTGAAAAATGAGAAATCAACATTACTGGAAAACGAAAAAAGGGGTGCAACACGAGGCCTTCCCAGGAGGTCACCCATCCTAGTACTACTCTCGCCCAAGCACGCTTAACTGCGGAGTTCTGATGGGATCCGGTGCATTAGTGCTGGTATGATCGCACCCGAATGTTTATGCCACTAATTTCCTTATATTACCTCCCACCACCCTAAAACCGCTGCCGGTTCACGTTTTCGCTGTGTATCGTCTCCCGAGTCACCAATTCCCTCGATCCCCGTAATTTTATCACTAGCTCACCAATAAAAATTCTGATCTAATGCAAAAATAATTATTGAAAAATGAGAAATCAACATTACTGGAAAACGAAAAAAGGGGTGCAACACGAGGCCTTCCTAGGAGGTCACCCGTCCTAGTACTACTCTCGCCCAAGCACGCTTAACTGCGGAGTTCTGATGGGATCCGGTGCATTAGTGCTGGTATGATCGCACCCGAATGTTTATGCCACTAATTTCCTTATATTACCTCCCACCACCCCTCAATTCCTCTCCCACCACCCTAAAACCGCTGCCGGTTCACGTTTTCGCTGTGTATCGTCTCCCGAGTCACCAATTCCCTCGATCCCCGTAATTTTATCACTAGCTCACCAATAAAAATTCTGATCTAATGCAAAAATAATTATTGAAAAATGAGAAATCAACATTACTGGAAAACGAAAAAAGGGGTGCAACACGAGGCCTTCCCAGGAGGTCACCCATCCTAGTACTACTCTCGCCCAAGCACGCTTAACTGCGGAGTTCTGATGGGATCCGGTGCATTAGTGCTGGTATGATCGCACCCGAATGTTTATGCCACTAATTTCCTTATATTACCTCCCACCACCCCTCAATTCCTCATCCACCACCCTAAAACCGCTGCCGGTTCACGTTTTCGCTGTGTATCGTCTCCCGAGTCACCAATTCCCTCGATCCCCGTAATTTTATCACTAGCTCACCAATAAAAATTCTGATCTAATGCAAAAATAATTATTGAAAAATGAGAAATCAACATTACTGGAAAACGAAAAAAGGGGTGCAACACGAGGCCTTCCCAGGAGGTTACCCATCCTAGTACTACTCTCGCCCAAGCACGCTTAACTGCGGAGTTCTGATGGGATCCGGTGCATTAGTGCTGGTATGATCGCACCCGAATGTTTATGCCACTAATTTCCTTATATTACCTCCCACCACCCTAAAACCGCTGCCGGTTCACGTTTTCGCTGTGTATCGTCTCCCGAGTCACCAATTCCCTCGATCCCCGTAATTTTATCACTAGCTCACCAATAAAAATTCTGATCTAATGCAAAAATAATTATTGAAAAATGAGAAATCAACATTACTGGAAAACGAAAAAAGGGGTGCAACACGAGGCCTTCCCAGGAGGTCACCCATCCTAGTACTACTCTCGCCCAAGCACGCTTAACTGCGGAGTTCTGATGGGATCCGGTGCATTAGTGCTGGTATGATCGCACCCGAATGTTTATGCCACTAATTTCCTTATATTACCTCCCACCACCCCTCAATTCCTCATCCACCACCCTAAAACCGCTGCCGGTTCACGTTTTCGCTGTGTATCGTCTCCCGAGTCACCAATTCCCTCGATCCCCGTAATTTTATCACTAGCTCACCAATAAAAATTCTGATCTAATGCAAAAATAATTATTGAAAAATGAGAAATCAACATTACTGGAAAACGAAAAAAGGGGTGCAACACGAGGCCTTCCCAGGAGGTCACCCATCCTAGTACTACTCTCGCCCAAGCACGCTTAACTGCGGAGTTCTGATGGGATCCGGTGCATTAGTGCTGGTATGATCGCACCCGAATGTTTATGCCACTAATTTCCTTATATTACCTCCCACCACCCCTCAATTCCTCATCCACCACCCTAAAACCGCTGCCGGTTCACGTTTTCGCTGTGTATCGTCTCCCGAGTCACCAATTCCCTCGATCCCCGTAATTTTATCACTAGCTCACCAATAAAAATTCTGATCTAATGCAAAAATAATTATTGAAAAATGAGAAATCAACATTACTGGAAAACGAAAAAAGGGGTGCAACACGAGGCCTTCCCAGGAGGTCACCCATCCTAGTACTACTCTCGCCCAAGCACGCTTAACTGCGGAGTTCTGATGGGATCCGGTGCATTAGTGCTGGTATGATCGCACCCGAATGTTTATGCCACTAATTTCCTTATATTACCTCCCACCACCCCTCAATTCCTCATCCACCACCCTAAAACCGCTGCCGGTTCACGTTTTCGCTGTGTATCGTCTCCCGAGTCACCAATTCCCTCGATCCCCGTAATTTTATCACTAGCTCACCAATAAAAATTCTGATCTAATGCAAAAATAATTATTGAAAAATGAGAAATCAACATTACTGGAAAACGAAAAAAGGGGTGCAACACGAGGCCTTCCCAGGAGGTCACCCATCCTAGTACTACTCTCGCCCAAGCACGCTTAACTGCGGAGTTCTGATGGGATCCGGTGCATTAGTGCTGGTATGATCGCACCCGAATGTTTATGCCACTAATTTCCTTATATTACCTCCCACCACCCCTCAATTCCTCATCCACCACCCTAAAACCGCTGCCGGTTCACGTTTTCGCTGTGTATCGTCTCCCGAGTCACCAATTCCCTCGATCCCCGTAATTTTATCACTAGCTCATCAATAAAAATTCTGATCTAATGCAAAAATAATTATTGAAAAATGAGAAATCAACATTACTGGAAAACGAAAAAAGGGGTGCAACACGAGGCCTTCCCAGGAGGTCACCCATCCTAGTACTACTCTCGCCCAAGCACGCTTAACTGCGGAGTTCTGATGGGATCCGGTGCATTAGTGCTGGTATGATCGCACCCGAATGTTTATGCCACTAATTTCCTTATATTACCTCCCACCACCCTAAAACCGCTGCCGGTTCACGTTTTCGCTGTGTATCGTCTCCCGAGTCACCAATTCCCTCGATCCCCGTAATTTTATCACTAGCTCACCAATAAAAATTCTGATCTAATGCAAAAATAATTATTGAAAAATGAGAAATCAACATTACTGGAAAACGAAAAAAGGGGTGCAACACGAGGCCTTCCTAGGAGGTCACCCGTCCTAGTACTACTCTCGCCCAAGCACGCTTAACTGCGGAGTTCTGATGGGATCCGGTGCATTAGTGCTGGTATGATCGCACCCGAATGTTTATGCCACTAATTTCCTTATATTACCTCCCACCACCCCTCAATTCCTCTCCCACCACCCTAAAACCGCTGCCGGTTCACGTTTTCGCTGTGTATCGTCTCCCGAGTCACCAATTCCCTCGATCCCCGTAATTTTATCACTAGCTCACCAATAAAAATTCTGATCTAATGCAAAAATAATTATTGAAAAATGAGAAATCAACATTACTGGAAAACGAAAAAAGGGGTGCAACACGAGGCCTTCCCAGGAGGTCACCCATCCTAGTACTACTCTCGCCCAAGCACGCTTAACTGCGGAGTTCTGATGGGATCCGGTGCATTAGTGCTGGTATGATCGCACCCGAATGTTTATGCCACTAATTTCCTTATATTACCTCCCACCACCCCTCAATTCCTCATCCACCACCCTAAAACCGCTGCCGGTTCACGTTTTCGCTGTGTATCGTCTCCCGAGTCACCAATTCCCTCGATCCCCGTAATTTTATCACTAGCTCACCAATAAAAATTCTGATCTAATGCAAAAATAATTATTGAAAAATGAGAAATCAACATTACTGGAAAACGAAAAAAGGGGTGCAACACGAGGCCTTCCCAGGAGGTCACCCATCCTAGTACTACCCTCGCCCAAGCACGCTTAACTGCAGAGTTCTGATGGGATCCGGTGCATTAGTGCTGGTATGATCGCACCCGAATGTTTATGCCACTAATTTCCTTATATTACCTCCCACCACCCCTCAATTCCTCATCCACCACCCTAAAACCGCTGCCGGTTCACGTTTTCGCTGTGTATCGTCTCCCGAGTCACCAATTCCCTCGATCCCCGTAATTTTATCACTAGCTCACCAATAAAAATTCTGATCTAATGCAAAAATAATTATTGAAAAATGAGAAATCAACATTACTGGAAAACGAAAAAAGGGGTGCAACACGAGGCCTTCCCAGGAGGTCACCCATCCTAGTACTACTCTCGCCCAAGCACGCTTAACTGCGGAGTTCTGATGGGATCCGGTGCATTAGTGCTGGTATGATCGCACCCGAATGTTTATGCCACTAATTTCCTTATATTACCTCCCACCACCCCTCAATTCCTCATCCACCACCCTAAAACCGCTGCCGGTTCACGTTTTCGCTGTGTATCGTCTCCCGAGTCACCAATTCCCTCGATCCCCGTAATTTTATCACTAGCTCACCAATAAAAATTCTGATCTAATGCAAAAATAATTATTGAAAAATGAGAAATCAACATTACTGGAAAACGAAAAAACGGGTGCAACACGAGGCCTTCCCAGGAGGTCACCCATCCTAGTACTACCCTCGCCCAAGCACGCTTAACTGCAGAGTTCTGATGGGATCCGGTGCATTAGTGCTGGTATGATCGCACCCGAATGTTTATGCCACTAATTTCCTTATATTACCTCCCACCACCCCTCAATTCCTCATCCACCACCCTAAAACCGCTGCCGGTTCACGTTTTCGCTGTGTATCGTCTCCCGAGTCACCAATTCCCTCGATCCCCGTAATTTTATCACTAGCTCACCAATAAAAATTCTGATCTAATGCAAAAATAATTATTGAAAAATGAGAAATCAACATTACTGGAAAACGAAAAAACGGGTGCAACACGAGGCCTTCCCAGGAGGTCACCCATCCTAGTACTACCCTCGCCCAAGCACGCTTAACTGCAGAGTTCTGATGGGATCCGGTGCATTAGTGCTGGTATGATCGCACCCGAATGTTTATGCCACTAATTTCCTTATATTACCTCCCACCACCCCTCAATTCCTCATCCACCACCCTAAAACCGCTGCCGGTTCACGTTTTCGCTGTGTATCGTCTCCCGAGTCACCAATTCCCTCGATCCCCGTAATTTTATCACTAGCTCACCAATAAAAATTCTGATCTAATGCAAAAATAATTATTGAAAAATGAGAAATCAACATTACTGGAAAACGAAAAAAGGGGTGGAACACGAGGCCTTCCCAGGAGGTCACCCATCCTAGTACTACTCTCGCCCAAGCACGCTTAACTGCGGAGTTCTGATGGGATCCGGTGCATTAGTGCTGGTATGATCGCAGCCGAATGTTTATGCCACTAATTTCCTTATATTACCTCCCACCACCCCTCAATTCCTCATCCACCACCCTAAAACCGCTGCCGGTTCACGTTTTCGCTGTGTATCGTCTCCCGAGTCACCAATTCCCTCGATCCCCGTAATTTTATCACTAGCTCACCAATAAAAATTCTGATCTAATGCAAAAATAACTATTGAAAAATGAGAAATCAACATTACTGGAAAACGAAAAAAGGGGTGCAACACGAGGCCTTCCCAGGAGGTCACCCATCCTAGTACTACTCTCGCCCAAGCACGCTTAACTGCGGAGTTCTGATGGGATCCGGTGCATTAGTGCTGGTATGATCGCACCCGAATGTTTATGCCACTAATTTCCTTATATTACCTCCCACCACCCCTCAATTCCTCATCCACCACCCTAAAACCGCTGCCGGTTCACGTTTTCGCTGTGTATCGTCTCCCTAGTCACCAATTCCCTCGATCCCCGTAATTTTATCACTAGCTCACCAATAAAAATTCTGATCTAATGCAAAAATAATTATTGAAAAATGAGAAATCAACATTACTGGAAAACGAAAAAAGGGGTGCAACACGAGGCCTTCCCAGGAGGTCACCCATCCTAGTACTACTCTCGCCCAAGCACGCTTAACTGCGGAGTTCTGATGGGATCCGGTGCATTAGTGCTGGTATGATCGCACCCGAATGTTTATGCCACTAATTTCCTTATATTACCTCCCACCACCCCTCAATTCCTCATCCACCACCCTAAAACCGCTGCCGGTTCACGTTTTCGCTGTGTATCGTCTCCCGAGTCACCAATTCCCTCGATCCCCGTAATTTTATCACTAGCTCATCAATAAAAATTCTGATCTAATGCAAAAATAATTATTGAAAAATGAGAAATCAACATTACTGGAAAACGAAAAAAGGGGTGCAACACGAGGCCTTCCCAGGAGGTCACCCATCCTAGTACTACTCTCGCCCAAGCACGCTTAACTGCGGAGTTCTGATGGGATCCGGTGCATTAGTGCTGGTATGATCGCACCCGAATGTTTATGCCACTAATTTCCTTATATTACCTCCCACCACCCTAAAACCGCTGCCGGTTCACGTTTTCGCTGTGTATCGTCTCCCGAGTCACCAATTCCCTCGATCCCCGTAATTTTATCACTAGCTCATCAATAAAAATTCTGATCTAATGCAAAAATAATTATTGAAAAATGAGAAATCAACATTACTGGAAAACGAAAAAAGGGGTGCAACACGAGGCCTTCCCAGGAGGTCACCCATCCTAGTACTACTCTCGCCCAAGCACGCTTAACTGCGGAGTTCTGATGGGATCCGGTGCATTAGTGCTGGTATGATCGCACCCGAATGTTTATGCCACTAATTTCCTTATATTACCTCCCACCACCCTAAAACCGCTGCCGGTTCACGTTTTCGCTGTGTATCGTCTCCCGAGTCACCAATTCCCTCGATCCCCGTAATTTTATCACTAGCTCACCAATAAAAATTCTGATCTAATGCAAAAATAATTATTGAAAAATGAGAAATCAACATTACTGGAAAACGAAAAAAGGGGTGCAACACGAGGCCTTCCCAAGAGGTCACCCATCCTAGTACTACTCTCGCCCAAGCACGCTTAACTGCGGAGTTCTGATGGGATCCGGTGCATTAGTGCTGGTATGATCGCACCCGAATGTTTATGCCACTAATTTCCTTATATTACCTCCCACCACCCCTCAATTCCTCATCCACCACCCTAAAACCGCTGCCGGTTCACGTTTTCGCTGTGTATCGTCTCCCGAGTCACCAATTCCCTCGATCCCCGTAATTTTATCACTAGCTCACCAATAAAAATTCTGATCTAATGCAAAAATAATTATTGAAAAATGAGAAATCAACATTACTGGAAAACGAAAAAAGGGGTGCAACACGAGGCCTTCCCAGGAGGTCACCCATCCTAGTACTACTCTCGCCCAAGCACGCTTAACTGCGGAGTTCTGATGGGATCCGGTGCATTAGTGCTGGTATAATCGCACCCGAATGTTTATGCCACTAATTTCCTTATATTACCTCCCACCACCCTAAAACCGCTGCCGGTTCACGTTTTCGCTGTGTATCGTCTCCCGAGTCACCAATTCCCTCGATCCCCGTAATTTTATCACTAGCTCACCAATAAAAATTCTGATCTAATGCAAAAATAATTATTGAAAAATGAGAAATCAACATTACTGGAAAACGAAAAAAGGGGTGCAACACGAGGCCTTCCCAGGAGGTCACCCATCCTAGTACTACCCTCGCCCAAGCACGCTTAACTGCAGAGTTCTGATGGGATCCGGTGCATTAGTGCTGGTATGATTGCACCCGAATGTTTATGCCACTAATTTCCTTATATTACCTCCCACCACCCCTCAATTCCTCATCCACCACCCTAAAACCGCTGCCGGTTCACGTTTTCGCTGTGTATCGTCTCCCGAGTCACCAATTCCCTCGATCCCCGTAATTTTATCACTAGCTCACCAATAAAAATTCTGATCTAATGCAAAAATAATTATTGAAAAATGAGAAATCAACATTACTGGAAAACGAAAAAAGGGGTGGAACACGAGGCCTTCCCAGGAGGTCACCCATCCTAGTACTACTCTCGCCCAAGCACGCTTAACTGCGGAGTTCTGATGGGATCCGGTGCATTAGTGCTGGTATGATCGCAGCCGAATGTTTATGCCACTAATTTCCTTATATTACCTCCCACCACCCCTCAATTCCTCATCCACCACCCTAAAACCGCTGCCGGTTCACGTTTTCGCTGTGTATCGTCTCCCGAGTCACCAATTCCCTCGATCCCCGTAATTTTATCACTAGCTCACCAATAAAAATTCTGATCTAATGCAAAAATAACTATTGAAAAATGAGAAATCAACATTACTGGAAAACGAAAAAAGGGGTGCAACACGAGGCCTTCCCAGGAGGTCACCCATCCTAGTACTACTCTCGCCCAAGCACGCTTAACTGCGGAGTTCTGATGGGATCCGGTGCATTAGTGCTGGTATGATCGCACCCGAATGTTTATGCCACTAATTTCCTTATATTACCTCCCACCACCCCTCAATTCCTCATCCACCACCCTAAAACCGCTGCCGGTTCACGTTTTCGCTGTGTATCGTCTCCCGAGTCACCAATTCCCTCGATCCCCGTAATTTTATCACTAGCTCACCAATAAAAATTCTGATCTAATGCAAAAATAACTATTGAAAAATGAGAAATCAACATTACTGGAAAACGAAAAAAGGGGTGCAACACGAGGCCTTCCCAGGAGGTCACCCATCCTAGTACTACTCTCGCCCAAGCACGCTTAACTGCGGAGTTCTGATGGGATCCGGTGCATTAGTGCTGGTATGATCGCACCCGAATGTTTATGCCACTAATTTCCTTATATTACCTCCCACCACCCCTCAATTCCTCATCCACCACCCTAAAACCGCTGCCGGTTCACGTTTTCGCTGTGTATCGTCTCCCGAGTCACCAACTCCCTCGATCCCCGTAATTTTATCACTAGCTCACCAATAAAAATTCTGATCTAATGCAAAAATAACTATTGAAAAATGAGAAATCAACATTACTGGAAAACGAAAAAAGGGGTGCAACACGAGGCCTTCCCAGGAGGTCACCCATCCTAGTACTACTCTCGCCCAAGCACGCTTAACTGCGGAGTTCTGATGGGATCCGGTGCATTAGTGCTGGTATGATCGCACCAGAATGTTTATGCCACTAATTTCCTTATATTACCTCCCACCACCCCTCAATTCCTCATCCACCACCCTAAAACCGCTGCCAGTTCACGTTTTCGCTGTGAATCGTCTCCCGAGTCACCAATTCCCTCGATCCCCGTAATTTTATCACTAGCTCACCAATAAAAATTCTGATCTAATGCAAAAATAACTATTGAAAAATGAGAAATCAACATTACTGGAAAACGAAAAAAGGGGTGCAACACGAGGCCTTCCCAGGAGGTCACCCATCCTAGTACTACTCTCGCCCAAGCACGCTTAACTGCGGAGTTCTGATGGGATCCGGTGCATTAGTGCTGGTATGATCGCACCCGAATGTTTATGCCACTAATTTCCTTATATTACCTCCCACCACCCCTCAATTCCTCATCCACCACCCTAAAACCGCTGCCGGTTCACGTTTTCGCTGTGTATCGTCTCCCTAGTCACCAATTCCCTCGATCCCCGTAATTTTATCACTAGCTCACCAATAAAAATTCTGATCTAATGCAAAAATAATTATTGAAAAATGAGAAATCAACATTACTGGAAAACGAAAAAAGGGGTGCAACACGAGGCCTTCCCAGGAGGTCACCCATCCTAGTACTACTCTCGCCCAAGCACGCTTAACTGCGGAGTTCTGATGGGATCCGGTGCATTAGTGCTGGTATGATCGCACCCGAATGTTTATGCCACTAATTTCCTTATATTACCTCCCACCACCCTAAAACCGCTGCCGGTTCACGTTTTCGCTGTGTATCGTCTCCCGAGTCACCAATTCCCTCGATCCCCGTAATTTTATCACTAGCTCACCAATAAAAATTCTGATCTAATGCAAAAATAACTATTGAAAAATGAGAAATCAACATTACTGGAAAACGAAAAAAGGGGTGCAACACGAGGCCTTCCCAGGAGGTCACCCATCCTAGTACTACTCTCGCCCAAGCACGCTTAACTGCGGAGTTCTGATGGGATCCGGTGCATTAGTGCTGGTATGATCGCACCCGAATGTTTATGCCACTAATTTCCTTATATTACCTCCCACCACCCCTCAATTCCTCATCCACCACCCTAAAACCGCTGCCGGTTCACGTTTTCGCTGTGTATCGTCTCCCTAGTCACCAATTCCCTCGATCCCCGTAATTTTATCACTAGCTCACCAATAAAAATTCTGATCTAATGCAAAAATAATTATTGAAAAATGAGAAATCAACATTACTGGAAAACGAAAAAAGGGGTGCAACACGAGGCCTTCCCAGGAGGTCACCCATCCTAGTACTACTCTCGCCCAAGCACGCTTAGCTGCGGAGTTCTGATGGGATCCGGTGCATTAGTGCTGGTATGATCGCACCCGAATGTTTATGCCACTAATTTCCTTATATTACCTCCCACCACCCTAAAACCGCTGCCGGTTCACGTTTTCGCTGTGTATCGTCTCCCGAGTCACCAATTCCCTCGATCCCCGTAATTTTATCACTAGCTCACCAATAAAAATTCTGATCTAATGCAAAAATAACTATTGAAAAATGAGAAATCAACATTACTGGAAAACGAAAAAAGGGGTGCAACACGAGGCCTTCCCAGGAGGTCACCCATCCTAGTACTACTCTCGCCCAAGCACGCTTAACTGCGGAGTTCTGATGGGATCCGGTGCATTAGTGCTGGTATGATCGCACCCGAATGTTTATGCCACTAATTTCCTTATATTACCTCCCACCACCCCTCAATTCCTCATCCACCACCCTAAAACCGCTGCCGGTTCACGTTTTCGCTGTGTATCGTCTCCCGAGTCACCAATTCCCTCGATCCCCGTAATTTTATCACTAGCTCACCAATAAAAATTCTGATCTAATGCAAAAATAATTATTGAAAAATGAGAAATCAACATTACTGGAAAACGAAAAAAGGGGTGCAACACGAGGCCTTCCCAGGAGGTCACCCATCCTAGTACTACCCTCGCCCAAGCACGCTTAACTGCAGAGTTCTGATGGGATCCGGTGCATTAGTGCTGGTATGATCGCACCCGAATGTTTATGCCACTAATTTCCTTATATTACCTCCCACCACCCCTCAATTCCTCATCCACCACCCTAAAACCGCTGCCGGTTCACGTTTTCGCTGTGTATCGTCTCCCGAGTCACCAATTCCCTCGATCCCCGTAATTTTATCACTAGCTCACCAATAAAAATTCTGATCTAATGCAAAAATAATTATTGAAAAATGAGAAATCAACATTACTGGAAAACGAAAAAAGGGGTGGAACACGAGGCCTTCCCAGGAGGTCACCCATCCTAGTACTACTCTCGCCCAAGCACGCTTAACTGCGGAGTTCTGATGGGATCCGGTGCATTAGTGCTGGTATGATCGCAGCCGAATGTTTATGCCACTAATTTCCTTATATTACCTCCCACCACCCCTCAATTCCTCATCCACCACCCTAAAACCGCTGCCGGTTCACGTTTTCGCTGTGTATGGTCTCCCGAGTCACCAATTCCCTCGATCCCCGTAATTTTATCACTAGCTCACCAATAAAAATTCTGATCTAATGCAAAAATAACTATTGAAAAATGAGAAATCAACATTACTGGAAAACGAAAAAAGGGGTGCAACACGAGGCCTTCCCAGGAGGTCACCCATCCTAGTACTACTCTCGCCCAAGCACGCTTAACTGCGGAGTTCTGATGGGATCCGGTGCATTAGTGCTGGTATGATCGCACCCGAATGTTTATGCCACTAATTTCCTTATATTACCTCCCACCACCCCTCAATTCCTCATCCACCACCCTAAAACCGCTGCCGGTTCACGTTTTCGCTGTGTATCGTCTCCCGAGTCACCAATTCCCTCGATCCCCGTAATTTTATCACTAGCTCACCAATAAAAATTCTGATCTAATGCAAAAATAATTATTGAAAAATGAGAAATCAACATTACTGGAAAACGAAAAAAGGGGTGGAACACGAGGCCTTCCCAGGAGGTCACCCATCCTAGTACTACTCTCGCCCAAGCACGCTTAACTGCGGAGTTCTGATGGGATCCGGTGCATTAGTGCTGGTATGATCGCAGCCGAATGTTTATGCCACTAATTTCCTTATATTACCTCCCACCACCCCTCAATTCCTCATCCACCACCCTAAAACCGCTGCCGGTTCACGTTTTCGCTGTGTATGGTCTCCCGAGTCACCAATTCCCTCGATCCCCGTAATTTTATCACTAGCTCACCAATAAAAATTCTGATCTAATGCAAAAATAACTATTGAAAAATGAGAAATCAACATTACTGGAAAACGAAAAAAGGGGTGCAACACGAGGCCTTCCCAGGAGGTCACCCATCCTAGTACTACTCTCGCCCAAGCACGCTTAACTGCGGAGTTCTGATGGGATCCGGTGCATTAGTGCTGGTATGATCGCACCCGAATGTTTATGCCACTAATTTCCTTATATTACCTCCCACCACCCCTCAATTCCTCATCCACCACCCTAAAACCGCTGCCGGTTCACGTTTTCGCTGTGTATCGTCTCCCGAGTCACCAATTCCCTCGATCCCCGTAATTTTATCACTAGCTCACCAATAAAAATTCTGATCTAATGCAAAAATAACTATTGAAAAATGAGAAATCAACATTACTGGAAAACGAAAAAAGGGGTGCAACACGAGGCCTTCCCAGGAGGTCACCCATCCTAGTACTACTCTCGCCCAAGCACGCTTAACTGCGGAGTTCTGATGGGATCCGGTGCATTAGTGCTGGTATGATCGCACCCGAATGTTTATGCCACTAATTTCCTTATATTACCTCCCACCACCCCTCAATTCCTCATCCACCACCCTAAAACCGCTGCCGGTTCACGTTTTCGCTGTGTATCGTCTCCCGAGTCACCAATTCCCTCGATCCCCGTAATTTTATCACTAGCTCACCAATAAAAATTCTGATCTAATGCAAAAATAATTATTGAAAAATGAGAAATCAACATTACTGGAAAACGAAAAAAGGGGTGCAACACGAGGCCTTCCCAGGAGGTCACCCATCCTAGTACTACCCTCGCCCAAGCACGCTTAACTGCAGAGTTCTGATGGGATCCGGTGCATTAGTGCTGGTATGATCGCACCCGAATGTTTATGCCACTAATTTCCTTATATTACCTCCCACCACCCCTCAATTCCTCATCCACCACCCTAAAACCGCTGCCGGTTCACGTTTTCGCTGTGTATCGTCTCCCGAGTCACCAATTCCCTCGATCCCCGTAATTTTATCACTAGCTCACCAATAAAAATTCTGATCTAATGCAAAAATAATTATTGAAAAATGAGAAATCAACATTACTGGAAAACGAAAAAAGGGGTGGAACACGAGGCCTTCCCAGGAGGTCACCCATCCTAGTACTACTCTCGCCCAAGCACGCTTAACTGCGGAGTTCTGATGGGATCCGGTGCATTAGTGCTGGTATGATCGCAGCCGAATGTTTATGCCACTAATTTCCTTATATTACCTCCCACCACCCCTCAATTCCTCATCCACCACCCTAAAACCGCTGCCGGTTCACGTTTTCGCTGTGTATCGTCTCCCGAGTCACCAATTCCCTCGATCCCCGTAATTTTATCACTAGCTCACCAATAAAAATTCTGATCTAATGCAAAAATAACTATTGAAAAATGAGAAATCAACATTACTGGAAAATGAAAAAAGGGGTGCAACACGAGGCCTTCCCAGGAGGTCACCCATCCTAGTACTACTCTCGCCCAAGCACGCTTAACTGCGGAGTTCTGATGGGATCCGGTGCATTAGTGCTGGTATGATCGCACCCGAATGTTTATGCCACTAATTTCCTTATATTACCTCCCACCACCCCTCAATTCCTCATCCACCACCCTAAAACCGCTGCCGGTTCACGTTTTCGCTGTGTATCGTCTCCCGAGTCACCAATTCCCTCGATCCCCGTAATTTTATCACTAGCTCACCAATAAAAATTCTGATCTAATGCAAAAATAATTATTGAAAAATGAGAAATCAACATTACTGGAAAACGAAAAAAGGGGTGCAACACGAGGCCTTCCCAGGAGGTCACCCATCCTAGTACTACCCTCGCCCAAGCACGCTTAACTGCAGAGTTCTGATGGGATCCGGTGCATTAGTGCTGGTATGATCGCACCCGAATGTTTATGCCACTAATTTCCTTATATTACCTCCCACCACCCCTCAATTCCTCATCCACCACCCTAAAACCGCTGCCGGTTCACGTTTTCGCTGTGTATCGTCTCCCGAGTCACCAATTCCCTCGATCCCCGTAATTTTATCACTAGCTCACCAATAAAAATTCTGATCTAATGCAAAAATAATTATTGAAAAATGAGAAATCAACATTACTGGAAAACGAAAAAAGGGGTGGAACACGAGGCCTTCCCAGGAGGTCACCCATCCTAGTACTACTCTCGCCCAAGCACGCTTAACTGCGGAGTTCTGATGGGATCCGGTGCATTAGTGCTGGTATGATCGCAGCCGAATGTTTATGCCACTAATTTCCTTATATTACCTCCCACCACCCCTCAATTCCTCATCCACCACCCTAAAACCGCTGCCGGTTCACGTTTTCGCTGTGTATCGTCTCCCGAGTCACCAATTCCCTCGATCCCCGTAATTTTATCACTAGCTCACCAATAAAAATTCTGATCTAATGCAAAAATAACTATTGAAAAATGAGAAATCAACATTACTGGAAAACGAAAAAAGGGGTGCAACACGAGGCCTTCCTAGGAGGTCACCCGTCCTAGTACTACTCTCGCCCAAGCACGCTTAACTGCGGAGTTCTGATGGGATCCGGTGCATTAGTGCTGGTATGATCGCACCCGAATGTTTATGCCACTAATTTCCTTATATTACCTCCCACCACCCCTCAATTCCTCATCCACCACCCTAAAACCGCTGCCGGTTCACGTTTTCGCTGTGTATCGTCTCCCGAGTCACCAATTCCCTCGATCCCCGTAATTTTATCACTAGCTCACCAATAAAAATTCTGATCTAATGCAAAAATAATTATTGAAAAATGAGAAATCAACATTACTGGAAAACGAAAAAAGGGGTGCAACACGAGGCCTTCCCAGGAGGTCACCCATCCTAGTACTACTCTCGCCCAAGCACGCTTAACTGCGGAGTTCTGATGGGATCCGGTGCATTAGTGCTGGTATGATCGCACCCGAATGTTTATGCCACTAATTTCCTTATATTACCTCCCACCACCCCTCAATTCCTCATCCACCACCCTAAAACCGCTGCCGGTTCACGTTTTCGCTGTGTATGGTCTCCCGAGTCACCAATTCCCTCGATCCCCGTAATTTTATCACTAGCTCACCAATAAAAATTCTGATCTAATGCAAAAATAACTATTGAAAAATGAGAAATCAACATTACTGGAAAACGAAAAAAGGGGTGCAACACGAGGCCTTCCCAGGAGGTCACCCATCCTAGTACTACTCTCGCCCAAGCACGCTTAACTGCGGAGTTCTGATGGGATCCGGTGCATTAGTGCTGGTATGATCACACCCGAATGTTTATGCCACTAATTTCCTTATATTACCTCCCACCACCCCTCAATTCCTCATCCACCACCCTAAAACCGCTGCCGGTTCACGTTTTCGCTGTGTATCGTCTCCCGAGTCACCAATTCCCTCGATCCCCGTAATTTTATCACTAGCTCACCAATAAAAATTCTGATCTAATGCAAAAATAACTATTGAAAAATGAGAAATCAACATTACTGGAAAACGAAAAAAGGGGTGCAACACGAGGCCTTCCCAGGAGGTCACCCATCCTAGTACTACTCTCGCCCAAGCACGCTTAACTGCGGAGTTCTGATGGGATCCGGTGCATTAGTGCTGGTATGATCGCACCCGAATGTTTATGCCACTAATTTCCTTATATTACCTCCCACCACCCCTCAATTCCTCATCCACCACCCTAAAACCGCTGCCGGTTCACGTTTTCGCTGTGTATCGTCTCCCGAGTCACCAACTCCCTCGATCCCCGTAATTTTATCACTAGCTCACCAATAAAAATTCTGATCTAATGCAAAAATAACTATTGAAAAATGAGAAATCAACATTACTGGAAAACGAAAAAAGGGGTGCAACACGAGGCCTTCCCAGGAGGTCACCCATCCTAGTACTACTCTCGCCCAAGCACGCTTAACTGCGGAGTTCTGATGGGATCCGGTGCATTAGTGCTGGTATGATCGCACCCGAATGTTTATGCCACTAATTTCCTTATATTACCTCCCACCACCCCTCAATTCCTCATCCACCACCCTAAAACCGCTGCCGGTTCACGTTTTCGCTGTGTATCGTCTCCCGAGTCACCAACTCCCTCGATCCCCGTAATTTTATCACTAGCTGACCAATAAAAATTCTGATCTAATGCAAAAATAATTATTGAAAAATGAGAAATCAACATTACTGGAAAACGAAAAAAGGGGTGCAACACGAGGCCTTCCCAGGAGGTCACCCATCCTAGTACTACTCTCGCCCAAGCACGCTTAACTGCGGAGTTCTGATGGGATCCGGTGCATTAGTGCTGGTATGATCGCACCCGAATGTTTATGCCACTAATTTCCTTATATTACCTCCCACCACCCTAAAACCGCTGCCGGTTCACGTTTTCGCTGTGTATCGTCTCCCGAGTCACCAATTCCCTCGATCCCCGTAATTTTATCACTAGCTCACCAATAAAAATTCTGATCTAATGCAAAAATAACTATTGAAAAATGAGAAATCAACATTACTGGAAAACGAAAAAAGGGGTGCAACACGAGGCCTTCCCAGGAGGTCACCCATCCTAGTACTACTCTCGCCCAAGCACGCTTAACTGCGGAGTTCTGATGGGATCCGGTGCATTAGTGCTGGTATGATCGCACCCGAATGTTTATGCCACTAATTTCCTTATATTACCTCCCACCACCCCTCAATTCCTCATCCACCACCCTAAAACCGCTGCCGGTTCACGTTTTCGCTGTGTATCGTCTCCCGAGTCACCAATTCCCTCGATCCCCGTAATTTTATCACTAGCTCACCAATAAAAATTCTGATCTAATGCAAAAATAACTATTGAAAAATGAGAAATCAACATTACTGGAAAACGAAAAAAGGGGTGCAACACGAGGCCTTCCCAGGAGGTCACCCATCCTAGTACTACTCTCGCCCAAGCACGCTTAACTGCGGAGTTCTGATGGGATCCGGTGCATTAGTGCTGGTATGATCGCACCCGAATGTTTATGCCACTAATTTCCTTATATTACCTCCCACCACCCTAAAACCGCTGCCGGTTCACGTTTTCGCTGTGTATCGTCTCCCGAGTCACCAATTCCCTCGATCCCCGTAATTTTATCACTAGCTCACCAATAAAAATTCTGATCTAATGCAAAAATAATTATTGAAAAATGAGAAATCAACATTACTGGAAAACGAAAAAAGGGGTGCAACACGGGGCCTTCCTAGGAGGTCACCCGTCCTAGTACTACTCTCGCCCAAGCACGCTTAACTGCGGAGTTCTGATGGGATCCGGTGCATTAGTGCTGGTATGATCGCACCCGAATGTTTATGCCACTAATTTCCTTATATTACCTCCCACCACCCCTCAATTCCTCATCCACCACCCTAAAACCGCTGCCGGTTCACGTTTTCGCTGTGTATCGTCTCCCGAGTCACCAATTCCCTCGATCCCCGTAATTTTATCACTAGCTCACCAATAAAAATTCTGATCTAATGCAAAAATAACTATTGAAAAATGAGAAATCAACATTACTGGAAAACGAAAAAAGGGGTGCAACACGAGGCCTTCCTAGGAGGTCACCCGTCCTAGTACTACTCTCGCCCAAGCACGCTTAACTGCGGAGTTCTGATGGGATCCGGTGCATTAGTGCTGGTATGATCGCACCCGAATGTTTATGCCACTAATTTCCTTATATTACCTCCCACCACCCCTCAATTCCTCATCCACCACCCTAAAACCGCTGCCGGTTCACGTTTTCGCTGTGTATCGTCTCCCGAGTCACCAATTCCCTCGATCCCCGTAATTTTATCACTAGCTCACCAATAAAAATTCTGATCTAATGCAAAAATAATTATTGAAAAATGAGAAATCAACATTACTGGAAAACGAAAAAAGGGGTGCAACACGAGGCCTTCCCAGGAGGTCACCCATCCTAGTACTACTCTCGCCCAAGCACGCTTAACTGCGGAGTTCTGATGGGATCCGGTGCATTAGTGCTGGTATGATCGCACCCGAATGTTTATGCCACTAATTTCCTTATATTACCTCCCACCACCCCTCAATTCCTCATCCACCACCCTAAAACCGCTGCCGGTTCACGTTTTCGCTGTGTATGGTCTCCCGAGTCACCAATTCCCTCGATCCCCGTAATTTTATCACTAGCTCACCAATAAAAATTCTGATCTAATGCAAAAATAACTATTGAAAAATGAGAAATCAACATTACTGGAAAACGAAAAAAGGGGTGCAACACGAGGCCTTCCCAGGAGGTCACCCATCCTAGTACTACTCTCGCCCAAGCACGCTTAACTGCGGAGTTCTGATGGGATCCGGTGCATTAGTGCTGGTATGATCACACCCGAATGTTTATGCCACTAATTTCCTTATATTACCTCCCACCACCCCTCAATTCCTCATCCACCACCCTAAAACCGCTGCCGGTTCACGTTTTCGCTGTGTATCGTCTCCCGAGTCACCAATTCCCTCGATCCCCGTAATTTTATCACTAGCTCACCAATAAAAATTCTGATCTAATGCAAAAATAACTATTGAAAAATGAGAAATCAACATTACTGGAAAACGAAAAAAGGGGTGCAACACGAGGCCTTCCCAGGAGGTCACCCATCCTAGTACTACTCTCGCCCAAGCACGCTTAACTGCGGAGTTCTGATGGGATCCGGTGCATTAGTGCTGGTATGATCGCACCCGAATGTTTATGCCACTAATTTCCTTATATTACCTCCCACCACCCCTCAATTCCTCATCCACCACCCTAAAACCGCTGCCGGTTCACGTTTTCGCTGTGTATCGTCTCCCGAGTCACCAATTCCCTCGATCCCCGTAATTTTATCACTAGCTCACCAATAAAAATTCTGATCTAATGCAAAAATAACTATTGAAAAATGAGAAATCAACATTACTGGAAAACGAAAAAAGGGGTGCAACACGAGGCCTTCCCAGGAGGTCACCCATCCTAGTACTACTCTCGCCCAAGCACGCTTAACTGCGGAGTTCTGATGGGATCCGGTGCATTAGTGCTGGTATGATCGCACCCGAATGTTTATGCCACTAATTTCCTTATATTACCTCCCACCACCCCTCAATTCCTCATCCACCACCCTAAAACCGCTGCCGGTTCACGTTTTCGCTGTGTATGGTCTCCCGAGTCACCAATTCCCTCGATCCCCGTAATTTTATCACTAGCTCACCAATAAAAATTCTGATCTAATGCAAAAATAACTATTGAAAAATGAGAAATCAACATTACTGGAAAACGAAAAAAGGGGTGCAACACGAGGCCTTCCCAGGAGGTCACCCATCCTAGTACTACTCTCGCCCAAGCACGCTTAACTGCGGAGTTCTGATGGGATCCGGTGCATTAGTGCTGGTATGATCACACCCGAATGTTTATGCCACTAATTTCCTTATATTACCTCCCACCACCCCTCAATTCCTCATCCACCACCCTAAAACCGCTGCCGGTTCACGTTTTCGCTGTGTATCGTCTCCCGAGTCACCAATTCCCTCGATCCCCGTAATTTTATCACTAGCTCACCAATAAAAATTCTGATCTAATGCAAAAATAACTATTGAAAAATGAGAAATCAACATTACTGGAAAACGAAAAAAGGGGTGCAACACGAGGCCTTCCCAGGAGGTCACCCATCCTAGTACTACTCTCGCCCAAGCACGCTTAACTGCGGAGTTCTGATGGGATCCGGTGCATTAGTGCTGGTATGATCGCACCCGAATGTTTATGCCACTAATTTCCTTATATTACCTCCCACCACCCCTCAATTCCTCATCCACCACCCTAAAACCGCTGCCGGTTCACGTTTTCGCTGTGTATCGTCTCCCGAGTCACCAATTCCCTCGATCCCCGTAATTTTATCACTAGCTCACCAATAAAAATTCTGATCTAATGCAAAAATAACTATTGAAAAATGAGAAATCAACATTACTGGAAAACGAAAAAAGGGGTGCAACACGAGGCCTTCCCAGGAGGTCACCCGTCCTAGTACTACTCTCGCCCAAGCACGCTTAACTGCGGAGTTCTGATGGGATCCGGTGCATTAGTGCTGGTATGATCGCACCCGAATGTTTATGCCACTAATTTCCTTATATTACCTCCCACCACCCCTCAATTCCTCATCCACCACCCTAAAACCGCTGCCGGTTCACGTTTTCGCTGTGTATCGTCTCCCGAGTCACCAATTCCCTCGATCCCCGTAATTTTATCACTAGCTCACCAATAAAAATTCTGATCTAATGCAAAAATAACTATTGAAAAATGAGAAATCAACATTACTGGAAAACGAAAAAAGGGGTGCAACACGAGGCCTTCCCAGGAGGTCACCCATCCTAGTACTACTCTCGCCCAAGCACGCTTAACTGCGGAGTTCTGATGGGATCCGGTGCATTAGTGCTGGTATGACCGCACCCGAATGTTTATGCCACTAATTTCCTTATATTACCTCCCACCACCCCTCAATTCCTCATCCACCACCCTAAAACCGCTGCCGGTTCACGTTTTCGCTGTGTATCGTCTCCCGAGTCACCAATTCCCTCGATCCCCGTAATTTTATCACTAGCTCACCAATAAAAATTCTGATCTAATGCAAAAATAACTATTGAAAAATGAGAAATCAACATTACTGGAAAACGAAAAAAGGGGTGCAACACGAGGCCTTCCCAGGAGGTCACCCGTCCTAGTACTACTCTCGCCCAAGCACGCTTAACTGCGGAGTTCTGATGGGATCCGGTGCATTAGTGCTGGTATGATCGCACCCGAATGTTTATGCCACTAATTTCCTTATATTACCTCCCACCACCCCTCAATTCCTCATCCACCACCCTAAAACCGCTGCCGGTTCACGTTTTCGCTGTGTATCGTCTCCCGAGTCACCAATTCCCTCGATCCCCGTAATTTTATCACTAGCTCACCAATAAAAATTCTGATCTAATGCAAAAATAACTATTGAAAAATGAGAAATCAACATTACTGGAAAACGAAAAAAGGGGTGCAACACGAGGCCTTCCCAGGAGGTCACCCGTCCTAGTACTACTCTCGCCCAAGCACGCTTAACTGCGGAGTTCTGATGGGATCCGGTGCATTAGTGCTGGTATGACCGCACCCGAATGTTTATGCCACTAATTTCCTTATATTACCTCCCACCACCCCTCAATTCCTCATCCACCACCCTAAAACCGCTGCCGGTTCACGTTTTCGCTGTGTATCGTCTCCCGAGTCACCAATTCCCTCGATCCCCGTAATTTTATCACTAGCTCACCAATAAAAATTCTGATCTAATGCAAAAATAACTATTGAAAAATGAGAAATCAACATTACTGGAAAACGAAAAAAGGGGTGCAACACGAGGCCTTCCCAGGAGGTCACCCGTCCTAGTACTACTCTCGCCCAAGCACGCTTAACTGCGGAGTTCTGATGGGATCCGGTGCATTAGTGCTGGTATGACCGCACCCGAATGTTTATGCCACTAATTTCCTTATATTACCTCCCACCACCCCTCAATTCCTCATCCACCACCCTAAAACCGCTGCCGGTTCACGTTTTCGCTGTGTATCGTCTCCCGAGTCACCAATTCCCTCGATCCCCGTAATTTTATCACTAGCTCACCAATAAAAATTCTGATCTAATGCAAAAATAACTATTGAAAAATGAGAAATCAACATTACTGGAAAACGAAAAAAGGGGTGCAACACGAGGCCTTCCCAGGAGGTCACCCGTCCTAGTACTACTCTCGCCCAAGCACGCTTAACTGCGGAGTTCTGATGGGATCCGGTGCATTAGTGCTGGTATGATCGCACCCGAATGTTTATGCCACTAATTTCCTTATATTACCTCCCACCACCCCTCAATTCCTCATCCACCACCCTAAAACCGCTGCCGGTTCACGTTTTCGCTGTGTATCGTCTCCCGAGTCACCAATTCCCTCGATCCCCGTAATTTTATCACTAGCTCACCAATAAAAATTCTGATCTAATGCAAAAATAACTATTGAAAAATGAGAAATCAACATTACTGGAAAACGAAAAAAGGGGTGCAACACGAGGCCTTCCCAGGAGGTCACCCGTCCTAGTACTACTCTCGCCCAAGCACGCTTAACTGCGGAGTTCTGATGGGATCCGGTGCATTAGTGCTGGTATGACCGCACCCGAATGTTTATGCCACTAATTTCCTTATATTACCTCCCACCACCCCTCAATTCCTCATCCACCACCCTAAAACCGCTGCCGGTTCACGTTTTCGCTGTGTATCGTCTCCCGAGTCACCAATTCCCTCGATCCCCGTAATTTTATCACTAGCTCACCAATAAAAATTCTGATCTAATGCAAAAATAACTATTGAAAAATGAGAAATCAACATTACTGGAAAACGAAAAAAGGGGTGCAACACGAGGCCTTCCCAGGAGGTCACCCGTCCTAGTACTACTCTCGCCCAAGCACGCTTAACTGCGGAGTTCTGATGGGATCCGGTGCATTAGTGCTGGTATGACCGCACCCGAATGTTTATGCCACTAATTTCCTTATATTACCTCCCACCACCCCTCAATTCCTCATCCACCACCCTAAAACCGCTGCCGGTTCACGTTTTCGCTGTGTATCGTCTCCCGAGTCACCAATTCCCTCGATCCCCGTAATTTTATCACTAGCTCACCAATAAAAATTCTGATCTAATGCAAAAATAACTATTGAAAAATGAGAAATCAACATTACTGGAAAACGAAAAAAGGGGTGCAACACGAGGCCTTCCCAGGAGGTCACCCGTCCTAGTACTACTCTCGCCCAAGCACGCTTAACTGCGGAGTTCTGATGGGATCCGGTGCATTAGTGCTGGTATGATCGCACCCGAATGTTTATGCCACTAATTTCCTTATATTACCTCCCACCACCCCTCAATTCCTCATCCACCACCCTAAAACCGCTGCCGGTTCACGTTTTCGCTGTGTATCGTCTCCCGAGTCACCAATTCCCTCGATCCCCGTAATTTTATCACTAGCTCACCAATAAAAATTCTGATCTAATGCAAAAATAACTATTGAAAAATGAGAAATCAACATTACTGGAAAACGAAAAAAGGGGTGCAACACGAGGCCTTCCCAGGAGGTCACCCGTCCTAGTACTACTCTCGCCCAAGCACGCTTAACTGCGGAGTTCTGATGGGATCCGGTGCATTAGTGCTGGTATGATCGCACCCGAATGTTTATGCCACTAATTTCCTTATATTACCTCCCACCACCCCTCAATTCCTCATCCACCACCCTAAAACCGCTGCCGGTTCACGTTTTCGCTGTGTATCGTCTCCCGAGTCACCAATTCCCTCGATCCCCGTAATTTTATCACTAGCTCACCAATAAAAATTCTGATCTAATGCAAAAATAACTATTGAAAAATGAGAAATCAACATTACTGGAAAACGAAAAAAGGGGTGCAACACGAGGCCTTCCCAGGAGGTCACCCGTCCTAGTACTACTCTCGCCCAAGCACGCTTAACTGCGGAGTTCTGATGGGATCCGGTGCATTAGTGCTGGTATGACCGCACCCGAATGTTTATGCCACTAATTTCCTTATATTACCTCCCACCACCCCTCAATTCCTCATCCACCACCCTAAAACCGCTGCCGGTTCACGTTTTCGCTGTGTATCGTCTCCCGAGTCACCAATTCCCTCGATCCCCGTAATTTTATCACTAGCTCACCAATAAAAATTCTGATCTAATGCAAAAATAACTATTGAAAAATGAGAAATCAACATTACTGGAAAACGAAAAAAGGGGTGCAACACGAGGCCTTCCCAGGAGGTCACCCGTCCTAGTACTACTCTCGCCCAAGCACGCTTAACTGCGGAGTTCTGATGGGATCCGGTGCATTAGTGCTGGTATGACCGCACCCGAATGTTTATGCCACTAATTTCCTTATATTACCTCCCACCACCCCTCAATTCCTCATCCACCACCCTAAAACCGCTGCCGGTTCACGTTTTCGCTGTGTATCGTCTCCCGAGTCACCAATTCCCTCGATCCCCGTAATTTTATCACTAGCTCACCAATAAAAATTCTGATCTAATGCAAAAATAACTATTGAAAAATGAGAAATCAACATTACTGGAAAACGAAAAAAGGGGTGCAACACGAGGCCTTCCCAGGAGGTCACCCGTCCTAGTACTACTCTCGCCCAAGCACGCTTAACTGCGGAGTTCTGATGGGATCCGGTGCATTAGTGCTGGTATGATCGCACCCGAATGTTTATGCCACTAATTTCCTTATATTACCTCCCACCACCCCTCAATTCCTCATCCACCACCCTAAAACCGCTGCCGGTTCACGTTTTCGCTGTGTATCGTCTCCCGAGTCACCAATTCCCTCGATCCCCGTAATTTTATCACTAGCTCACCAATAAAAATTCTGATCTAATGCAAAAATAACTATTGAAAAATGAGAAATCAACATTACTGGAAAACGAAAAAAGGGGTGCAACACGAGGCCTTCCCAGGAGGTCACCCGTCCTAGTACTACTCTCGCCCAAGCACGCTTAACTGCGGAGTTCTGATGGGATCCGGTGCATTAGTGCTGGTATGACCGCACCCGAATGTTTATGCCACTAATTTCCTTATATTACCTCCCACCACCCCTCAATTCCTCATCCACCACCCTAAAACCGCTGCCGGTTCACGTTTTCGCTGTGTATCGTCTCCCGAGTCACCAATTCCCTCGATCCCCGTAATTTTATCACTAGCTCACCAATAAAAATTCTGATCTAATGCAAAAATAACTATTGAAAAATGAGAAATCAACATTACTGGAAAACGAAAAAAGGGGTGCAACACGAGGCCTTCCCAGGAGGTCACCCGTCCTAGTACTACTCTCGCCCAAGCACGCTTAACTGCGGAGTTCTGATGGGATCCGGTGCATTAGTGCTGGTATGACCGCACCCGAATGTTTATGCCACTAATTTCCTTATATTACCTCCCACCACCCCTCAATTCCTCATCCACCACCCTAAAACCGCTGCCGGTTCACGTTTTCGCTGTGTATCGTCTCCCGAGTCACCAATTCCCTCGATCCCCGTAATTTTATCACTAGCTCACCAATAAAAATTCTGATCTAATGCAAAAATAACTATTGAAAAATGAGAAATCAACATTACTGGAAAACGAAAAAAGGGGTGCAACACGAGGCCTTCCCAGGAGGTCACCCGTCCTAGTACTACTCTCGCCCAAGCACGCTTAACTGCGGAGTTCTGATGGGATCCGGTGCATTAGTGCTGGTATGATCGCACCCGAATGTTTATGCCACTAATTTCCTTATATTACCTCCCACCACCCCTCAATTCCTCATCCACCACCCTAAAACCGCTGCCGGTTCACGTTTTCGCTGTGTATCGTCTCCCGAGTCACCAATTCCCTCGATCCCCGTAATTTTATCACTAGCTCACCAATAAAAATTCTGATCTAATGCAAAAATAACTATTGAAAAATGAGAAATCAACATTACTGGAAAACGAAAAAAGGGGTGCAACACGAGGCCTTCCCAGGAGGTCACCCGTCCTAGTACTACTCTCGCCCAAGCACGCTTAACTGCGGAGTTCTGATGGGATCCGGTGCATTAGTGCTGGTATGATCGCACCCGAATGTTTATGCCACTAATTTCCTTATATTACCTCCCACCACCCCTCAATTCCTCATCCACCACCCTAAAACCGCTGCCGGTTCACGTTTTCGCTGTGTATCGTCTCCCGAGTCACCAATTCCCTCGATCCCCGTAATTTTATCACTAGCTCACCAATAAAAATTCTGATCTAATGCAAAAATAACTATTGAAAAATGAGAAATCAACATTACTGGAAAACGAAAAAAGGGGTGCAACACGAGGCCTTCCCAGGAGGTCACCCGTCCTAGTACTACTCTCGCCCAAGCACGCTTAACTGCGGAGTTCTGATGGGATCCGGTGCATTAGTGCTGGTATGACCGCACCCGAATGTTTATGCCACTAATTTCCTTATATTACCTCCCACCACCCCTCAATTCCTCATCCACCACCCTAAAACCGCTGCCGGTTCACGTTTTCGCTGTGTATCGTCTCCCGAGTCACCAATTCCCTCGATCCCCGTAATTTTATCACTAGCTCACCAATAAAAATTCTGATCTAATGCAAAAATAACTATTGAAAAATGAGAAATCAACATTACTGGAAAACGAAAAAAGGGGTGCAACACGAGGCCTTCCCAGGAGGTCACCCGTCCTAGTACTACTCTCGCCCAAGCACGCTTAACTGCGGAGTTCTGATGGGATCCGGTGCATTAGTGCTGGTATGACCGCACCCGAATGTTTATGCCACTAATTTCCTTATATTACCTCCCACCACCCCTCAATTCCTCATCCACCACCCTAAAACCGCTGCCGGTTCACGTTTTCGCTGTGTATCGTCTCCCGAGTCACCAATTCCCTCGATCCCCGTAATTTTATCACTAGCTCACCAATAAAAATTCTGATCTAATGCAAAAATAACTATTGAAAAATGAGAAATCAACATTACTGGAAAACGAAAAAAGGGGTGCAACACGAGGCCTTCCCAGGAGGTCACCCGTCCTAGTACTACTCTCGCCCAAGCACGCTTAACTGCGGAGTTCTTATGGGATCCGGTGCATTAGTGCTGGTATGATCGCACCCGAATGTTTATGCCACTAATTTCCTTATATTACCTCCCACCACCCCTCAATTCCTCATCCACCACCCTAAAACCGCTGCCGGTTCACGTTTTCGCTGTGTATCGTCTCCCGAGTCACCAATTCCCTCGATCCCCGTAATTTTATCACTAGCTCACCAATAAAAATTCTGATCTAATGCAAAAATAACTATTGAAAAATGAGAAATCAACATTACTGGAAAACGAAAAAAGGGGTGCAACACGAGGCCTTCCCAGGAGGTCACCCGTCCTAGTACTACTCTCGCCCAAGCACGCTTAACTGCGGAGTTCTGATGGGATCCGGTGCATTAGTGCTGGTATGATCGCACCCGAATGTTTATGCCACTAATTTCCTTATATTACCTCCCACCACCCCTCAATTCCTCATCCACCACCCTAAAACCGCTGCCGGTTCACGTTTTCGCTGTGTATCGTCTCCCGAGTCACCAATTCCCTCGATCCCCGTAATTTTATCACTAGCTCACCAATAAAAATTCTGATCTAATGCAAAAATAACTATTGAAAAATGAGAAATCAACATTACTGGAAAACGAAAAAAGGGGTGCAACACGAGGCCTTCCCAGGAGGTCACCCGTCCTAGTACTACTCTCGCCCAAGCACGCTTAACTGCGGAGTTCTGATGGGATCCGGTGCATTAGTGCTGGTATGATCGCACCCGAATGTTTATGCCACTAATTTCCTTATATTACCTCCCACCACCCCTCAATTCCTCATCCACCACCCTAAAACCGCTGCCGGTTCACGTTTTCGCTGTGTATCGTCTCCCGAGTCACCAATTCCCTCGATCCCCGTAATTTTATCACTAGCTCACCAATAAAAATTCTGATCTAATGCAAAAATAACTATTGAAAAATGAGAAATCAACATTACTGGAAAACGAAAAAAGGGGTGCAACACGAGGCCTTCCCAGGAGGTCACCCGTCCTAGTACTACTCTCGCCCAAGCACGCTTAACTGCGGAGTTCTGATGGGATCCGGTGCATTAGTGCTGGTATGATCGCACCCGAATGTTTATGCCACTAATTTCCTTATATTACCTCCCACCACCCCTCAATTCCTCATCCACCACCCTAAAACCGCTGCCGGCTCACGTTTTTGCTGCATATCGTCTCCCGAGTCACCAATTCCCTCGATCCCCGTAATTTTATCACTAGCTCACCAATAAAAATTCTGATCTAATGCAAAAATAACTATTGAAAAATGAGAAATCAACATTACTGGAAAACGAAAAAAGGGGTGCAACACGAGGCCTTCCCAGGAGGTCACCCATCCTAGTACTGCTCTCGCCCAAGCACGTTTAACTGCGGAGTTCTGATGGGATCCGGTGCATTAGTGCTGGTATGATCGCACCCGAATGTTTATGCCACTAATTTCCTTATATTACCTCCCACCACCCCTCAATTCCTCATCCACCACCCTAAAACCGCTGCCGGTTCACGTTTTCGCTGTGTATCGTCTCCCGAGTCACCAATTCCCTCGATCCCCGTAATTTTATCACTAGCTCACCAATAAAAATTCTGATCTAATGCAAAAATAACTATTGAAAAATGAGAAATCAACATTACTGGAAAACGAAAAAAGGGGTGCAACACGAGGCCTTCCCAGGAGGTCACCCGTCCTAGTACTACTCTCGCCCAAGCACGCTTAACTGCGGAGTTCTGATGGGATCCGGTGCATTAGTGCTGGTATGATCGCACCCGAATGTTTATGCCACTAATTTCCTTATATTACCTCCCACCACCCCTCAATTCCTCATCCACCACCCTAAAACCGCTGCCGGTTCACGTTTTCGCTGTGTATCGTCTCCCGAGTCACCAATTCCCTCGATCCCCGTAATTTTATCACTAGCTCACCAATAAAAATTCTGATCTAATGCAAAAATAACTATTGAAAAATGAGAAATCAACATTACTGGAAAACGAAAAAAGGGGTGCAACACGAGGCCTTCCCAGGAGGTCACCCGTCCTAGTACTACTCTCGCCCAAGCACGCTTAACTGCGGAGTTCTGATGGGATCCGGTGCATTAGTGCTGGTATGATCGCACCCGAATGTTTATGCCACTAATTTCCTTATATTACCTCCCACCACCCCTCAATTCCTCATCCACCACCCTAAAACCGCTGCCGGTTCACGTTTTCGCTGTGTATCGTCTCCCGAGTCACCAATTCCCTCGATCCCCGTAATTTTATCACTAGCTCACCAATAAAAATTCTGATCTAATGCAAAAATAACTATTGAAAAATGAGAAATCAACATTACTGGAAAACGAAAAAAGGGGTGCAACACGAGGCCTTCCCAGGAGGTCACCCGTCCTAGTACTACTCTCGCCCAAGCACGCTTAACTGCGGAGTTCTGATGGGATCCGGTGCATTAGTGCTGGTATGATCGCACCCGAATGTTTATGCCACTAATTTCCTTATATTACCTCCCACCACCCCTCAATTCCTCATCCACCACCCTAAAACCGCTGCCGGTTCACGTTTTCGCTGTGTATCGTCTCCCGAGTCACCAATTCCCTCGATCCCCGTAATTTTATCACTAGCTCACCAATAAAAATTCTGATCTAATGCAAAAATAACTATTGAAAAATGAGAAATCAACATTACTGGAAAACGAAAAAAGGGGTGCAACACGAGGCCTTCCCAGGAGGTCACCCATCCTAGTACTACTCTCGCCCAAGCACGCTTAACTGCGGAGTTCTGATGGGATCTGGTGCATTAGTGCTGGTATGATCGCACCCGAATGTTTATGCCACTAATTTCCTTATATTACCTCCCACCACCCCTCAATTCCTCATCCACCACCCTAAAACCGCTGCCGGTTCACGTTTTCGCTGTGTATCGTCTCCCGAGTCACCAATTCCCTCGATCCCCGTAATTTTATCACTAGCTCACCAATAAAAATTCTGATCTAATGCAAAAATAACTATTGAAAAATGAGAAATCAACATTACTGGAAAACGAAAAAAGGGGTGCAACACGAGGCCTTCCCAGGAGGTCACCCATCCTAGTACTACTCTCGCCCAAGCACGCTTAACTGCGGAGTTCTGATGGGATCCGGTGCATTAGTGCTGGTATGATCGCACCCGAATGTTTATGCCACTAATTTCCTTATATTACCTCCCACCACCCCTCAATTCCTCATCCACCACCCTAAAACCGCTGCCGGTTCACGTTTTCGCTGTGTATCGTCTCCCGAGTCACCAATTCCCTCGATCCCCGTAATTTTATCACTAGCTCACCAATAAAAATTCTGATCTAATGCAAAAATAACTATTGAAAAATGAGAAATCAACATTACTGGAAAACGAAAAAAGGGGTGCAACACGAGGCCTTCCCAGGAGGTCACCCATCCTAGTACTGCTCTCGCCCAAGCACGCTTAACTGCGGAGTTCTGATGGGATCCGGTGCATTAGTGCTGGTATGATCGCACCCGAATGTTTATGCCACTAATTTCCTTATATTACCTCCCACCACCCCTCAATTCCTCATCCACCACCCTAAAACCGCTGCCGGTTCACGTTTTCGCTGTGTATCGTCTCCCGAGTCACCAATTCCCTCGATCCCCGTAATTTTATCACTAGCTCACCAATAAAAATTCTGATCTAATGCAAAAATAACTATTGAAAAATGAGAAATCAACATTACTGGAAAACGAAAAAAGGGGTGCAACACGAGGCCTTCCCAGGAGGTCACCCATCCTAGTACTACTCTCGCCCAAGCACGCTTAACTGTGGAGTTCTGATGGGATCCGGTGCATTAGTGCTGGTATGATCGCACCCGAATGTTTATGCCACTAATTTCCTTATATTACCTCCCACCACCCCTCAATTCCTCATCCACCACCCTAAAACCGCTGCCGGTTCACGTTTTCGCTGTGTATCGTCTCCCGAGTCACCAATTCCCTCGATCCCCGTAATTTTATCACTAGCTCACCAATAAAAATTCTGATCTAATGCAAAAATAACTATTGAAAAATGAGAAATCAACATTACTGGAAAACGAAAAAAGGGGTGCAACACGAGGCCTTCCCAGGAGGTCACCCGTCCTAGTACTGCTCTCGCCCAAGCACGCTTAACTGCGGAGTTCTGATGGGATCCGGTGCATTAGTGCTGGTATGATCGCACCCGAATGTTTATGCCACTAATTTCCTTATATTACCTCCCACCACCCCTCAATTCCTCATCCACCACCCTAAAACCGCTGCCGGTTCACGTTTTCGCTGTGTATCGTCTCCCGAGTCACCAATTCCCTCGATCCCCGTAATTTTATCACTAGCTCACCAATAAAAATTCTGATCTAATGCAAAAATAACTATTGAAAAATGAGAAATCAACATTACTGGAAAACGAAAAAAGGGGTGCAACACGAGGCCTTCCCAGGAGGTCACCCATCCTAGTACTACTCTCGCCCAAGCACGCTTAACTGCGGAGTTCTGATGGGATCCGGTGCATTAGTGCTGGTATGATCGCACCCGAATGTTTATGCCACTAATTTCCTTATATTACCTCCCACCACCCCTCAATTCCTCATCCACCACCCTAAAACCGCTGCCGGTTCACGTTTTCGCTGTGTATCGTCTCCCGAGTCACCAATTCCCTCGATCCCCGTAATTTTATCACTAGCTCACCAATAAAAATTCTGATCTAATGCAAAAATAACTATTGAAAAATGAGAAATCAACATTACTGGAAAACGAAAAAAGGGGTGCAACACGAGGCCTTCCCAGGAGGTCACCCGTCCTAGTACTACTCTCGCCCAAGCACGCTTAACTGCGGAGTTCTGATGGGATCCGGGGCATTAGTGCTGGTATGATCGCACCCGAATGTTTATGCCACTAATTTCCTTATATTACCTCCCACCACCCCTCAATTCCTCATCCACCACCCTAAAACCGCTGCCGGTTCACGTTTTCGCTGTGTATCGTCTCCCGAGTCACCAATTCCCTCGATCCCCGTAATTTTATCACTAGCTCACCAATAAAAATTCTGATCTAATGCAAAAATAACTATTGAAAAATGAGAAATCAACATTACTGGAAAACGAAAAAAGGGGTGCAACACGAGGCCTTCCCAGGAGGTCACCCATCCTAGTACTACTCTCGCCCAAGCACGCTTAACTGCGGAGTTCTGATGGGATCCGGTGCATTAGTGCTGGTATGATCGCACCCGAATGTTTATGCCACTAATTTCCTTATATTACCTCCCACCACCCCTCAATTCCTCATCCACCACCCTAAAACCGCTGCCGGTTCACGTTTTCGCTGTGTATCGTCTCCCGAGTCACCAATTCCCTCGATCCCCGTAATTTTATCACTAGCTCACCAATAAAAATTCTGATCTAATGCAAAAATAACTATTGAAAAATGAGAAATCAACATTACTGGAAAACGAAAAAAGGGGTGCAACACGAGGCCTTCCCAGGAGGTCACCCATCCTAGTACTGCTCTCGCCCAAGCACGCTTAACTGCGGAGTTCTGATGGGATCCGGTGCATTAGTGCTGGTATGATCGCACCCGAATGTTTATGCCACTAATTTCCTTATATTACCTCCCACCACCCCTCAATTCCTCATCCACCACCCTAAAACCGCTGCCGGTTCACGTTTTCGCTGTGTATCGTCTCCCGAGTCACCAATTCCCTCGATCCCCGTAATTTTATCACTAGCTCACCAATAAAAATTCTGATCTAATGCAAAAATAACTATTGAAAAATGAGAAATCAACATTACTGGAAAACGAAAAAAGGGGTGCAACACGAGGCCTTCCCAGGAGGTCACCCATCCTAGTACTACTCTCGCCCAAGCACGCTTAACTGCGGAGTTCTGATGGGATCCGGTGCATTAGTGCTGGTATGATCGCACCCGAATGTTTATGCCACTAATTTCCTTATATTACCTCCCACCACCCCTCAATTCCTCATCCACCACCCTAAAACCGCTGCCGGTTCACGTTTTCGCTGTGTATCGTCTCCCGAGTCACCAATTCCCTCGATCCCCGTAATTTTATCACTAGCTCACCAATAAAAATTCTGATCTAATGCAAAAATAACTATTGAAAAATGAGAAATCAACATTACTGGAAAACGAAAAAAGGGGTGCAACACGAGGCCTTCCCAGGAGGTCACCCATCCTAGTACTACTCTCGCCCAAGCACGCTTAACTGCGGAGTTCTGATGGGATCCGGTGCATTAGTGCTGGTATGATCGCACCCGAATGTTTATGCCACTAATTTCCTTATATTACCTCCCACCACCCCTCAATTCCTCATCCACCACCCTAAAACCGCTGCCGGTTCACGTTTTCGCTGTGTATCGTCTCCCGAGTCACCAATTCCCTCGATCCCCGTAATTTTATCACTAGCTCACCAATAAAAATTCTGATCTAATGCAAAAATAACTATTGAAAAATGAGAAATCAACATTACTTGAAAACGAAAAAAGGGGTGCAACACGAGGCCTTCCCAGGAGGTCACCCATCCTAGTACTACTCTCGCCCAAGCACGCTTAACTGCGGAGTTCTGATGGGATCCGGTGCATTAGTGCTGGTATGATCGCACCCGAATGTTTATGCCACTAATTTCCTTATATTACCTCCCACCACCCCTCAATTCCTCATCCACCACCCTAAAACCGCTGCCGGTTCACGTTTTCGCTGTGTATCGTCTCCCGAGTCACCAATTCCCTCGATCCCCGTAATTTTATCACTAGCTCACCAATAAAAATTCTGATCTAATGCAAAAATAACTATTGAAAAATGAGAAATCAACATTACTGGAAAACGAAAAAAGGGGTGCAACACGAGGCCTTCCCAGGAGGTCACCCGTCCTAGTACTGCTCTCGCCCAAGCACGCTTAACTGCGGAGTTCTGATGGGATCCGGTGCATTAGTGCTGGTATGATCGCACCCGAATGTTTATGCCACTAATTTCCTTATATTACCTCCCACCACCCCTCAATTCCTCATCCACCACCCTAAAACCGCTGCCGGTTCACGTTTTCGCTGTGTATCGTCTCCCGAGTCACCAATTCCCTCGATCCCCGTAATTTTATCACTAGCTCACCAATAAAAATTCTGATCTAATGCAAAAATAACTATTGAAAAATGAGAAATCAACATTACTGGAAAACGAAAAAAGGGGTGCAACACGAGGCCTTCCCAGGAGGTCACCCATCCTAGTACTACTCTCGCCCAAGCACGCTTAACTGCGGAGTTCTGATGGGATCCGGTGCATTAGTGCTGGTATGATCGCACCCGAATGTTTATGCCACTAATTTCCTTATATTACCTCCCACCACCCCTCAATTCCTCATCCACCACCCTAAAACCGCTGCCGGTTCACGTTTTCGCTGTGTATCGTCTCCCGAGTCACCAATTCCCTCGATCCCCGTAATTTTATCACTAGCTCACCAATAAAAATTCTGATCTAATGCAAAAATAACTATTGAAAAATGAGAAATCAACATTACTGGAAAACGAAAAAAGGGGTGCAACACGAGGCCTTCCCAGGAGGTCACCCGTCCTAGTACTACTCTCGCCCAAGCACGCTTAACTGCGGAGTTCTGATGGGATCCGGTGCATTAGTGCTGGTATGATCGCACCCGAATGTTTATGCCACTAATTTCCTTATATTACCTCCCACCACCCCTCAATTCCTCATCCACCACCCTAAAACCGCTGCCGGTTCACGTTTTCGCTGTGTATCGTCTCCCGAGTCACCAATTCCCTCGATCCCCGTAATTTTATCACTAGCTCACCAATAAAAATTCTGATCTAATGCAAAAATAACTATTGAAAAATGAGAAATCAACATTACTGGAAAACGAAAAAAGGGGTGCAACACGAGGCCTTCCCAGGAGGTCACCCATCCTAGTACTACTCTCGCCCAAGCACGCTTAACTGCGGAGTTCTGATGGGATCCGGTGCATTAGTGCTGGTATGATCGCACCCAAATGTTTATGCCACTAATTTCCTTATATTACCTCCCACCACCCCTCAATTCCTCATCCACCACCCTAAAACCGCTGCCGGTTCACGTTTTCGCTGTGTATCGTCTCCCGAGTCACCAATTCCCTCGATCCCCGTAATTTTATCACTAGCTCACCAATAAAAATTCTGATCTAATGCAAAAATAACTATTGAAAAATGAGAAATCAACATTACTGGAAAACGAAAAAAGGGGTGCAACACGAGGCCTTCCCAGGAGGTCACCCATCCTAGTACTGCTCTCGCCCAAGCACGCTTAACTGCGGAGTTCTGATGGGATCCGGTGCATTAGTGCTGGTATGATCGCACCCGAATGTTTATGCCACTAATTTCCTTATATTACCTCCCACCACCCCTCAATTCCTCATCCACCACCCTAAAACCGCTGCCGGTTCACGTTTTCGCTGTGTATCGTCTCCCGAGTCACCAATTCCCTCGATCCCCGTAATTTTATCACTAGCTCACCAATAAAAATTCTGATCTAATGCAAAAATAACTATTGAAAAATGAGAAATCAACATTACTGGAAAACGAAAAAAGGGGTGCAACACGAGGCCTTCCCAGGAGGTCACCCGTCCTAGTACTACTCTCGCCCAAGCACGCTTAACTGCGGAGTTCTGATGGGATCCGGTGCATTAGTGCTGGTATGATCGCACCCGAATGTTTATGCCACTAATTTCCTTATATTACCTCCCACCACCCCTCAATTCCTCATCCACCACCCTAAAACCGCTGCCGGTTCACGTTTTCGCTGTGTATCGTCTCCCGAGTCACCAATTCCCTCGATCCCCGTAATTTTATCACTAGCTCACCAATAAAAATTCTGATCTAATGCAAAAATAACTATTGAAAAATGAGAAATCAACATTACTGGAAAACGAAAAAAGGGGTGCAACACGAGGCCTTCCCAGGAGGTCACCCATCCTAGTACTACTCTCGCCCAAGCACGCTTAACTGCGGAGTTCTGATGGGATCCGGTGCATTAGTGCTGGTATGATCGCACCCAAATGTTTATGCCACTAATTTCCTTATATTACCTCCCACCACCCCTCAATTCCTCATCCACCACCCTAAAACCGCTGCCGGTTCACGTTTTCGCTGTGTATCGTCTCCCGAGTCACCAATTCCCTCGATCCCCGTAATTTTATCACTAGCTCACCAATAAAAATTCTGATCTAATGCAAAAATAACTATTGAAAAATGAGAAATCAACATTACTGGAAAACGAAAAAAGGGGTGCAACACGAGGCCTTCCCAGGAGGTCACCCATCCTAGTACTGCTCTCGCCCAAGCACGCTTAACTGCGGAGTTCTGATGGGATCCGGTGCATTAGTGCTGGTATGATCGCACCCGAATGTTTATGCCACTAATTTCCTTATATTACCTCCCACCACCCCTCAATTCCTCATCCACCACCCTAAAACCGCTGCCGGTTCACGTTTTCGCTGTGTATCGTCTCCCGAGTCACCAATTCCCTCGATCCCCGTAATTTTATCACTAGCTCACCAATAAAAATTCTGATCTAATGCAAAAATAACTATTGAAAAATGAGAAATCAACATTACTGGAAAACGAAAAAAGGGGTGCAACACGAGGCCTTCCCAGGAGGTCACCCGTCCTAGTACTACTCTCGCCCAAGCACGCTTAACTGCGGAGTTCTGATGGGATCCGGTGCATTAGTGCTGGTATGATCGCACCCGAATGTTTATGCCACTAATTTCCTTATATTACCTCCCACCACCCCTCAATTCCTCATCCACCACCCTAAAACCGCTGCCGGTTCACGTTTTCGCTGTGTATCGTCTCCCGAGTCACCAATTCCCTCGATCCCCGTAATTTTATCACTAGCTCACCAATAAAAATTCTGATCTAATGCAAAAATAACTATTGAAAAATGAGAAATCAACATTACTGGAAAACGAAAAAAGGGGTGCAACACGAGGCCTTCCCAGGAGGTCACCCATCCTAGTACTACTCTCGCCCAAGCACGCTTAACTGCGGAGTTCTGATGGGATCCGGTGCATTAGTGCTGGTATGATCGCACCCGAATGTTTATGCCACTAATTTCCTTATATTACCTCCCACCACCCCTCAATTCCTCATCCACCACCCTAAAACCGCTGCCGGTTCACGTTTTCGCTGTGTATCGTCTCCCGAGTCACCAATTCCCTCGATCCCCGTAATTTTATCACTAGCTCACCAATAAAAATTCTGATCTAATGCAAAAATAACTATTGAAAAATGAGAAATCAACATTACTGGAAAACGAAAAAAGGGGTGCAACACGAGGCCTTCCCAGGAGGTCACCCGTCCTAGTACTACTCTCGCCCAAGCACGCTTAACTGCGGAGTTCTGATGGGATCCGGTGCATTAGTGCTGGTATGATCGCACCCGAATGTTTATGCCACTAATTTCCTTATATTACCTCCCACCACCCCTCAATTCCTCATCCACCACCCTAAAACCGCTGTCGGTTCACGTTTTCGCTGTGTATCGTCTCCCGAGTCACCAATTCCCTCGATCCCCGTAATTTTATCACTAGCTCACCAATAAAAATTCTGATCTAATGCAAAAATAATTATTGAAAAATGAGAAATCAACATTACTGGAAAACGAAAAAAGGGGTGCAACACGAGGCCTTCCTAGGAGGTCACCCGTCCTAGTACTACTCTCGCCCAAGCACGCTTAACTGCGGAGTTCTGATGGGATCCGGTGCATTAGTGCTGGTATGATCGCACCCGAATGTTTATGCCACTAATTTCCTTATATTACCTCCCACCACCCCTCAATTCCTCATCCACCACCCTAAAACCGCTGCCGGTTCACGTTTTCGCTGTGTATCGTCTCCCGAGTCACCAATTCCCTCGATCCCCGTAATTTTATCACTAGCTCACCAATAAAAATTCTGATCTAATGCAAAAATAACTATTGAAAAATGAGAAATCAACATTACTGGAAAACGAAAAAAGGGGTGCAACACGAGGCCTTCCCAGGAGGTCACCCATCCTAGTACTACTCTCGCCCAAGCACGCTTAACTGCGGAGTTCTGATGGGATCCGGTGCATTAGTGCTGGTATGATCGCACCCGAATGTTTATGCCACTAATTTCCTTATATTACCTCCCACCACCCCTCAATTCCTCATCCACCACCCTAAAACCGCTGCCGGTTCACGTTTTCGCTGTGTATCGTCTCCCGAGTCACCAATTCCCTCGATCCCCGTAATTTTATCACTAGCTCACCAATAAAAATTCTGATCTAATGCAAAAATAACTATTGAAAAATGAGAAATCAACATTACTGGAAAACGAAAAAAGGGGTGCAACACGAGGCCTTCCCAGGAGGTCACCCGTCCTAGTACTACTCTCGCCCAAGCACGCTTAACTGCGGAGTTCTGATGGGATCCGGTGCATTAGTGCTGGTATGATCGCACCCGAATGTTTATGCCACTAATTTCCTTATATTACCTCCCACCACCCCTCAATTCCTCATCCACCACCCTAAAACCGCTGCCGGTTCACGTTTTCGCTGTGTATCGTCTCCCGAGTCACCAATTCCCTCGATCCCCGTAATTTTATCACTAGCTCACCAATAAAAATTCTGATCTAATGCAAAAATAACTATTGAAAAATGAGAAATCAACATTACTGGAAAACGAAAAAAGGGGTGCAACACGAGGCCTTCCCAGGAGGTCACCCATCCTAGTACTACTCTCGCCCAAGCACGCTTAACTGCGGAGTTCTGATGGGATCCGGTGCATTAGTGCTGGTATGATCGCACCCGAATGTTTATGCCACTAATTTCCTTATATTACCTCCCACCACCCCTCAATTCCTCATCCACCACCCTAAAACCGCTGCCGGTTCACGTTTTCGCTGTGTATCGTCTCCCGAGTCACCAATTCCCTCGATCCCCGTAATTTTATCACTAGCTCACCAATAAAAATTCTGATCTAATGCAAAAATAACTATTGAAAAATGAGAAATCAACATTACTGGAAAACGAAAAAAGGGGTGCAACACGAGGCCTTCCCAGGAGGTCACCCGTCCTAGTACTACTCTCGCCCAAGCACGCTTAACTGCGGAGTTCTGATGGGATCCGGTGCATTAGTGCTGGTATGATCGCACCCGAATGTTTATGCCACTAATTTCCTTATATTACCTCCCACCACCCCTCAATTCCTCATCCACCACCCTAAAACCGCTGCCGGTTCACGTTTTCGCTGTGTATCGTCTCCCGAGTCACCAATTCCCTCGATCCCCGTAATTTTATCACTAGCTCACCAATAAAAATTCTGATCTAATGCAAAAATAACTATTGAAAAATGAGAAATCAACATTACTGGAAAACGAAAAAAGGGGTGCAACACGAGGCCTTCCCAGGAGGTCACCCATCCTAGTACTACTCTCGCCCAAGCACGCTTAACTGCGGAGTTCTGATGGGATCCGGTGCATTAGTGCTGGTATGATCGCACCCGAATGTTTATGCCACTAATTTCCTTATATTACCTCCCACCACCCCTCAATTCCTCATCCACCACCCTAAAACCGCTGCCGGTTCACGTTTTCGCTGTGTATCGTCTCCCGAGTCACCAATTCCCTCGATCCCCGTAATTTTATCACTAGCTCACCAATAAAAATTCTGATCTAATGCAAAAATAACTATTGAAAAATGAGAAATCAACATTACTGGAAAACGAAAAAAGGGGTGCAACACGAGGCCTTCCCAGGAGGTCACCCGTCCTAGTACTACTCTCGCCCAAGCACGCTTAACTGCGGAGTTCTGATGGGATCCGGTGCATTAGTGCTGGTATGATCGCACCCGAATGTTTATGCCACTAATTTCCTTATATTACCTCCCACCACCCCTCAATTCCTCATCCACCACCCTAAAACCGCTGCCGGTTCACGTTTTCGCTGTGTATCGTCTCCCGAGTCACCAATTCCCTCGATCCCCGTAATTTTATCACTAGCTCACCAATAAAAATTCTGATCTAATGCAAAAATAACTATTGAAAAATGAGAAATCAACATTACTGGAAAACGAAAAAAGGGGTGCAACACGAGGCCTTCCCAGGAGGTCACCCGTCCTAGTACTACTCTCGCCCAAGCACGCTTAACTGCGGAGTTCTGATGGGATCCGGTGCATTAGTGCTGGTATGATCGCACCCGAATGTTTATGCCACTAATTTCCTTATATTACCTCCCACCACCCCTCAATTCCTCATCCACCACCCTAAAACCGCTGCCGGTTCACGTTTTCGCTGTGTATCGTCTCCCGAGTCACCAATTCCCTCGATCCCCGTAATTTTATCACTAGCTCACCAATAAAAATTCTGATCTAATGCAAAAATAACTATTGAAAAATGAGAAATCAACATTACTGGAAAACGAAAAAAGGGGTGCAACACGAGGCCTTCCCAGGAGGTCACCCATCCTAGTACTACTCTCGCCCAAGCACGCTTAACTGCGGAGTTCTGATGGGATCCGGTGCATTAGTGCTGGTATGATCGCACCCGAATGTTTATGCCACTAATTTCCTTATATTACCTCCCACCACCCCTCAATTCCTCATCCACCACCCTAAAACCGCTGCCGGTTCACGTTTTCGCTGTGTATCGTCTCCCGAGTCACCAATTCCCTCGATCCCCGTAATTTTATCACTAGCTCACCAATAAAAATTCTGATCTAATGCAAAAATAACTATTGAAAAATGAGAAATCAACATTACTGGAAAACGAAAAAAGGGGTGCAACACGAGGCCTTCCCAGGAGGTCACCCGTCCTAGTACTACTCTCGCCCAAGCACGCTTAACTGCGGAGTTCTGATGGGATCCGGTGCATTAGTGCTGGTATGATCGCACCCGAATGTTTATGCCACTAATTTCCTTATATTACCTCCCACCACCCCTCAATTCCTCATCCACCACCCTAAAACCGCTGCCGGTTCACGTTTTCGCTGTGTATCGTCTCCCGAGTCACCAATTCCCTCGATCCCCGTAATTTTATCACTAGCTCACCAATAAAAATTCTGATCTAATGCAAAAATAACTATTGAAAAATGAGAAATCAACATTACTGGAAAACGAAAAAAGGGGTGCAACACGAGGCCTTCCCAGGAGGTCACCCATCCTAGTACTACTCTCGCCCAAGCACGCTTAACTGCGGAGTTCTGATGGGATCCGGTGCATTAGTGCTGGTATGATCGCACCCGAATGTTTATGCCACTAATTTCCTTATATTACCTCCCACCACCCCTCAATTCCTCATCCACCACCCTAAAACCGCTGCCGGTTCACGTTTTCGCTGTGTATCGTCTCCCGAGTCACCAATTCCCTCGATCCCCGTAATTTTATCACTAGCTCACCAATAAAAATTCTGATCTAATGCAAAAATAACTATTGAAAAATGAGAAATCAACATTACTGGAAAACGAAAAAAGGGGTGCAACACGAGGCCTTCCCAGGAGGTCACCCGTCCTAGTACTACTCTCGCCCAAGCACGCTTAACTGCGGAGTTCTGATGGGATCCGGTGCATTAGTGCTGGTATGATCGCACCCGAATGTTTATGCCACTAATTTCCTTATATTACCTCCCACCACCCCTCAATTCCTCATCCACCACCCTAAAACCGCTGCCGGTTCACGTTTTCGCTGTGTATCGTCTCCCGAGTCACCAATTCCCTCGATCCCCGTAATTTTATCACTAGCTCACCAATAAAAATTCTGATCTAATGCAAAAATAACTATTGAAAAATGAGAAATCAACATTACTGGAAAACGAAAAAAGGGGTGCAACACGAGGCCTTCCCAGGAGGTCACCCATCCTAGTACTACTCTCGCCCAAGCACGCTTAACTGCGGAGTTCTGATGGGATCCGGTGCATTAGTGCTGGTATGATCGCACCCGAATGTTTATGCCACTAATTTCCTTATATTACCTCCCACCACCCCTCAATTCCTCATCCACCACCCTAAAACCGCTGCCGGTTCACGTTTTCGCTGTGTATCGTCTCCCGAGTCACCAATTCCCTCGATCCCCGTAATTTTATCACTAGCTCACCAATAAAAATTCTGATCTAATGCAAAAATAACTATTGAAAAATGAGAAATCAACATTACTGGAAAACGAAAAAAGGGGTGCAACACGAGGCCTTCCCAGGAGGTCACCCATCCTAGTACTACTCTCGCCCAAGCACGCTTAACTGCGGAGTTCTGATGGGATCCGGTGCATTAGTGCTGGTATGATCGCACCCGAATGTTTATGCCACTAATTTCCTTATATTACCTCCCACCACCCCTCAATTCCTCATCCACCACCCTAAAACCGCTGCCGGTTCACGTTTTCGCTGTGTATCGTCTCCCGAGTCACCAATTCCCTCGATCCCCGTAATTTTATCACTAGCTCACCAATAAAAGTTCTGATCTAATGCAAAAATAATTATTGAAAAATGAGAAATCAACATTACTGGAAAACGAAAAAAAGGGGTGCAACACGAGGCCTTCCCAGGAGGTCACCCATCCTAGTACTACTCTCGCCCAAGCACGCTTAACTGCGGAGTTCTGATGGGATCCGGTGCATTAGTGCTGGTATGATCGCACCCGAATGTTTATGCCACTAATTTCCTTATATTACCTCCCACCACCCCTCAATTCCTCATCCACCACCCTAAAACCGCTGCCGGTTCACGTTTTCGCTGTGTATCGTCTCCCGAGTCACCAATTCCCTCGATCCCCGTAATTTTATCACTAGCTCACCAATAAAAGTTCTGATCTAATGCAAAAATAATTATTGAAAAATGAGAAATCAACATTACTGGAAAACGAAAAAAAGGGGTGCAACACGAGGCCTTCCCAGGAGGTCACCCATCCTAGTACTACTCTCGCCCAAGCACGCTTAACTGCGGAGTTCTGATGGGATCCGGTGCATTAGTGCTGGTATGATCGCACCCGAATGTTTATGCCACTAATTTCCTTATATTACCTCCCACCACCCCTCAATTCCTCATCCACCACCCTAAAACCGCTGCCGGTTCACGTTTTCGCTGTGTATCGTCTCCCGAGTCACCAATTCCCTCGATCCCCGTAATTTTATCACTAGCTCACCAATAAAAGTTCTGATCTAATGCAAAAATAATTATTGAAAAATGAGAAATCAACATTACTGGAAAACGAAAAAAGGGGTGCAACACGAGGCCTTCCCAGGAGGTCACCCATCCTAGTACTACTCTCGCCCAAGCACGCTTAACTGCGGAGTTCTGATGGGATCCGGTGCATTAGTGCTGGTATGATCGCACCCGAATGTTTATGCCACTAATTTCCTTATATTACCTCCCACCACCCCTCAATTCCTCATCCACCACCCTAAAACCGCTGCCGGTTCACGTTTTCGCTGTGTATCGTCTCCCGAGTCACCAATTCCCTCGATCCCCGTAATTTTATCACTAGCTCACCAATAAAAGTTCTGATCTAATGCAAAAATAAGTATTGAAAAATGAGAAATCAACATTACTGGAAAACGAAAAAAAGGGGTGCAACACGAGGCCTTCCCAGGAGGTCACCCATCCTAGTACTACTCTCGCCCAAGCACGCTTAACTGCGGAGTTCTGATGGGATCCGGTGCATTAGTGCTGGTATGATCGCACCCGAATGTTTATGCCACTAATTTCCTTATATTACCTCCCACCACCCCTCAATTCCTCATCCACCACCCTAAAACCGCTGCCGGTTCACGTTTTCGCTGTGTATCGTCTCCCGAGTCACCAATTCCCTCGATCCCCGTAATTTTATCACTAGCTCACCAATAAAAATTCTGATCTAATGCAAAAATAACTATTGAAAAATGAGAAATCAACATTACTGGAAAACGAAAAAAGGGGTGCAACACGAGGCCTTCCCAGGAGGTCACCCATCCTAGTACTACTCTCGCCCAAGCACGCTTAACTGCGGAGTTCTGATGGGATCCGGTGCATTAGTGCTGGTATGATCGCACCCGAATGTTTATGCCACTAATTTCCTTATATTACCTCCCACCACCCCTCAATTCCTCATCCACCACCCTAAAACCGCTGCCGGTTCACGTTTTCGCTGTGTATCGTCTCCCGAGTCACCAATTCCCTCGATCCCCGTAATTTTATCACTAGCTCACCAATAAAAGTTCTGATCTAATGCAAAAATAAGTATTGAAAAATGAGAAATCAACATTACTGGAAAACGAAAAAAAGGGGTGCAACACGAGGCCTTCCCAGGAGGTCACCCATCCTAGTACTACTCTCGCCCAAGCACGCTTAACTGCGGAGTTCTGATGGGATCCGGTGCATTAGTGCTGGTATGATCGCACCCGAATGTTTATGCCACTAATTTCCTTATATTACCTCCCACCACCCCTCAATTCCTCATCCACCACCCTAAAACCGCTGCCGGTTCACGTTTTCGCTGTGTATCGTCTCCCGAGTCACCAATTCCCTCGATCCCCGTAATTTTATCACTAGCTCACCAATAAAAATTCTGATCTAATGCAAAAATAACTATTGAAAAATGAGAAATCAACATTACTGGAAAACGAAAAAAGGGGTGCAACACGAGGCCTTCCCAGGAGGTCACCCATCCTAGTACTACTCTCGCCCAAGCACGCTTAACTGCGGAGTTCTGATGGGATCCGGTGCATTAGTGCTGGTATGATCGCACCCGAATGTTTATGCCACTAATTTCCTTATATTACCTCCCACCACCCCTCAATTCCTCATCCACCACCCTAAAACCGCTGCCGGTTCACGTTTTCGCTGTGTATCGTCTCCCGAGTCACCAATTCCCTCGATCCCCGTAATTTTATCACTAGCTCACCAATAAAAATTCTGATCTAATGCAAAAATAACTATTGAAAAATGAGAAATCAACATTACTGGAAAACGAAAAAAGGGGTGCAACACGAGGCCTTCCCAGGAGGTCACCCGTCCTAGTACTACTCTCGCCCAAGCACGCTTAACTGCGGAGTTCTGATGGGATCCGGTGCATTAGTGCTGGTATGATCGCACCCGAATGTTTATGCCACTAATTTCCTTATATTACCTCCCACCACCCCTCAATTCCTCATCCACCACCCTAAAACCGCTGCCGGTTCACGTTTTCGCTGTGTATCGTCTCCCGAGTCACCAATTCCCTCGATCCCCGTAATTTTATCACTAGCTCACCAATAAAAATTCTGATCTAATGCAAAAATAACTATTGAAAAATGAGAAATCAACATTACTGGAAAACGAAAAAAGGGGTGCAACACGAGGCCTTCCCAGGAGGTCACCCATCCTAGTACTACTCTCGCCCAAGCACGCTTAACTGCGGAGTTCTGATGGGATCCGGTGCATTAGTGCTGGTATGATCGCACCCAAATGTTTATGCCACTAATTTCCTTATATTACCTCCCACCACCCCTCAATTCCTCATCCACCACCCTAAAACCGCTGCCGGTTCACGTTTTCGCTGTGTATCGTCTCCCGAGTCACCAATTCCCTCGATCCCCGTAATTTTATCACTAGCTCACCAATAAAAATTCTGATCTAATGCAAAAATAACTATTGAAAAATGAGAAATCAACATTACTGGAAAACGAAAAAAGGGGTGCAACACGAGGCCTTCCCAGGAGGTCACCCATCCTAGTACTACTCTCGCCCAAGCACGCTTAACTGCGGAGTTCTGATGGGATCCGGTGCATTAGTGCTGGTATGATCGCACCCGAATGTTTATGCCACTAATTTCCTTATATTACCTCCCACCACCCCTCAATTCCTCATCCACCACCCTAAAACCGCTGCCGGTTCACGTTTTCGCTGTGTATCGTCTCCCGAGTCACCAATTCCCTCGATCCCCGTAATTTTATCACTAGCTCACCAATAAAAATTCTGATCTAATGCAAAAATAACTATTGAAAAATGAGAAATCAACATTACTGGAAAACGAAAAAAGGGGTGCAACACGAGGCCTTCCCAGGAGGTCACCCGTCCTAGTACTACTCTCGCCCAAGCACGCTTAACTGCGGAGTTCTGATGGGATCCGGTGCATTAGTGCTGGTATGATCGCACCCGAATGTTTATGCCACTAATTTCCTTATATTACCTCCCACCACCCCTCAATTCCTCATCCACCACCCTAAAACCGCTGCCGGTTCACGTTTTCGCTGTGTATCGTCTCCCGAGTCACCAATTCCCTCGATCCCCGTAATTTTATCACTAGCTCACCAATAAAAATTCTGATCTAATGCAAAAATAACTATTGAAAAATGAGAAATCAACATTACTGGAAAACGAAAAAAGGGGTGCAACACGAGGCCTTCCCAGGAGGTCACCCGTCCTAGTACTACTCTCGCCCAAGCACGCTTAACTGCGGAGTTCTGATGGGATCCGGTGCATTAGTGCTGGTATGATCGCACCCGAATGTTTATGCCACTAATTTCCTTATATTACCTCCCACCACCCCTCAATTCCTCATCCACCACCCTAAAACCGCTGCCGGTTCACGTTTTCGCTGTGTATCGTCTCCCGAGTCACCAATTCCCTCGATCCCCGTAATTTTATCACTAGCTCACCAATAAAAATTCTGATCTAATGCAAAAATAACTATTGAAAAATGAGAAATCAACATTACTGGAAAACGAAAAAAGGGGTGCAACACGAGGCCTTCCCAGGAGGTCACCCGTCCTAGTACTACTCTCGCCCAAGCACGCTTAACTGCGGAGTTCTGATGGGATCCGGTGCATTAGTGCTGGTATGATCGCACCCGAATGTTTATGCCACTAATTTCCTTATATTACCTCCCACCACCCCTCAATTCCTCATCCACCACCCTAAAACCGCTGCCGGTTCACGTTTTCGCTGTGTATCGTCTCCCGAGTCACCAATTCCCTCGATCCCCGTAATTTTATCACTAGCTCACCAATAAAAATTCTGATCTAATGCAAAAATAACTATTGAAAAATGAGAAATCAACATTACTGGAAAACGAAAAAAGGGGTGCAACACGAGGCCTTCCCAGGAGGTCACCCGTCCTAGTACTACTCTCGCCCAAGCACGCTTAACTGCGGAGTTCTGATGGGATCCGGTGCATTAGTGCTGGTATGATCGCACCCGAATGTTTATGCCACTAATTTCCTTATATTACCTCCCACCACCCCTCAATTCCTCATCCACCACCCTAAAACCGCTGCCGGTTCACGTTTTCGCTGTGTATCGTCTCCCGAGTCACCAATTCCCTCGATCCCCGTAATTTTATCACTAGCTCACCAATAAAAATTCTGATCTAATGCAAAAATAACTATTGAAAAATGAGAAATCAACATTACTGGAAAACGAAAAAAGGGGTGCAACACGAGGCCTTCCCAGGAGGTCACCCTTCCTAGTACTACTCTCGCCCAAGCACGCTTAACTGCGGAGTTCTGATGGGATCCGGTGCATTAGTGCTGGTATGATCGCACCCGAATGTTTATGCCACTAATTTCCTTATATTACCTCCCACCACCCCTCAATTCCTCATCCACCACCCTAAAACCGCTGCCGGTTCACGTTTTCGCTGTGTATCGTCTCCCGAGTCACCAATTCCCTCGATCCCCGTAATTTTATCACTAGCTCACCAATAAAAATTCTGATCTAATGCAAAAATAACTATTGAAAAATGAGAAATCAACATTACTGGAAAACGAAAAAAGGGGTGCAACACGAGGCCTTCCCAGGAGGTCACCCGTCCTAGTACTACTCTCGCCCAAGCACGCTTAACTGCGGAGTTCTGATGGGATCCGGTGCATTAGTGCTGGTATGATCGCACCCGAATGTTTATGCCACTAATTTCCTTATATTACCTCCCACCACCCCTCAATTCCTCATCCACCACCCTAAAACCGCTGCCGGTTCACGTTTTCGCTGTGTATCGTCTCCCGAGTCACCAATTCCCTCGATCCCCGTAATTTTATCACTAGCTCACCAATAAAAATTCTGATCTAATGCAAAAATAACTATTGAAAAATGAGAAATCAACATTACTGGAAAACGAAAAAAGGGGTGCAACACGAGGCCTTCCCAGGAGGTCACCCGTCCTAGTACTACTCTCGCCCAAGCACGCTTAACTGCGGAGTTCTGATGGGATCCGGTGCATTAGTGCTGGTATGATCGCACCCGAATGTTTATGCCACTAATTTCCTTATATTACCTCCCACCACCCCTCAATTCCTCATCCACCACCCTAAAACCGCTGCCGGTTCACGTTTTCGCTGTGTATCGTCTCCCGAGTCACCAATTCCCTCGATCCCCGTAATTTTATCACTAGCTCACCAATAAAAATTCTGATCTAATGCAAAAATAACTATTGAAAAATGAGAAATCAACATTACTGGAAAACGAAAAAAGGGGTGCAACACGAGGCCTTCCCAGGAGGTCACCCATCCTAGTACTACTCTCGCCCAAGCACGCTTAACTGCGGAGTTCTGATGGGATCCGGTGCATTAGTGCTGGTATGATCGCACCCGAATGTTTATGCCACTAATTTCCTTATATTACCTCCCACCACCCCTCAATTCCTCATCCACCACCCTAAAACCGCTGCCGGTTCACGTTTTCGCTGTGTATCGTCTCCCGAGTCACCAATTCCCTCGATCCCCGTAATTTTATCACTAGCCCACCAATAAAAATTCTGATCTAATGCAAAAATAACTATTGAAAAATGAGAAATCAACATTACTGGAAAACGAAAAATGGGGTGCAACACGAGGCCTTCCCAGGAGGTCACCCATCCTAGTACTACTCTCGCCCAAGCACGCTTAACTGCGGAGTTCTGATGGGATCCGGTGCATTAGTGCTGGTATGATCGCACCCGAATGTTTATGCCACTAATTTCCTTATATTACCTCCCACCACCCCTCAATTCCTCATCCACCACCCTAAAACCGCTGCCGGTTCACGTTTTCGCTGTGTATCGTCTCCCGAGTCACCAATTCCCTCGATCCCCGTAATTTTATCACTAGCTCACCAATAAAAATTCTGATCTAATGCAAAAATAACTATTGAAAAATGAGAAATCAACATTACTGGAAAACGAAAAAAGGGGTGCAACACGAGGCCTTCCCAGGAGGTCACCCATCCTAGTACTACTCTCGCCCAAGCACGCTTAACTGCGGAGTTCTGATGGGATCCGGTGCATTAGTGCTGGTATGATCGCACCCGAATGTTTATGCCACTAATTTCCTTATATTACCTCCCACCACCCCTCAATTCCTCATCCACCACCCTAAAACCGCTGCCGGTTCACGTTTTCGCTGTGTATCGTCTCCCGAGTCACCAATTCCCTCGATCCCCGTAATTTTATCACTAGCCCACCAATAAAAATTCTGATCTAATGCAAAAATAACTATTGAAAAATGAGAAATCAACATTACTGGAAAACGAAAAATGGGGTGCAACACGAGGCCTTCCCAGGAGGTCACCCATCCTAGTACTACTCTCGCCCAAGCACGCTTAACTGCGGAGTTCTGATGGGATCCGGTGCATTAGTGCTGGTATGATCGCACCCGAATGTTTATGCCACTAATTTCCTTATATTACCTCCCACCACCCCTCAATTCCTCATCCACCACCCTAAAACCGCTGCCGGTTCACGTTTTCGCTGTGTATCGTGTCCCGAGTCACCAATTCCCTCGATCCCCGTAATTTTATCACTAGCTCACCAATAAAAATTCTGATCTAATGCAAAAATAACTATTGAAAAATGAGAAATCAACATTACTGGAAAACGAAAAAAGGGGTGCAACACGAGGCCTTCCCAGGAGGTCACCCGTCCTAGTACTACTCTCGCCCAAGCACGCTTAACTGCGGAGTTCTGATGGGATCCGGTGCATTAGTGCTGGTATGATCGCACCCGAATGTTTATGCCACTAATTTCCTTATATTACCTCCCACCACCCCTCAATTCCTCATCCACCACCCTAAAACCGCTGCCGGTTCACGTTTTCGCTGTGTATCGTCTCCCGAGTCACCAATTCCCTCGATCCCCGTAATTTTATCACTAGCTCACCAATAAAAATTCTGATCTAATGCAAAAATAACTATTGAAAAATGAGAAATCAACATTACTGGAAAACGAAAAAAGGGGTGCAACACGAGGCCTTCCCAGGAGGTCACCCATCCTAGTACTACTCTCGCCCAAGCACGCTTAACTGCGGAGTTCTGATGGGATCCGGTGCATTAGTGCTGGTATGATCGCACCCGAATGTTTATGCCACTAATTTCCTTATATTACCTCCCACCACCCCTCAATTCCTCATCCACCACCCTAAAACCGCTGCCGGTTCACGTTTTCGCTGTGTATCGTCTCCCGAGTCACCAATTCCCTCGATCCCCGTAATTTTATCACTAGCCCACCAATAAAAATTCTGATCTAATGCAAAAATAACTATTGAAAAATGAGAAATCAACATTACTGGAAAACGAAAAATGGGGTGCAACACGAGGCCTTCCCAGGAGGTCACCCATCCTAGTACTACTCTCGCCCAAGCACGCTTAACTGCGGAGTTCTGATGGGATCCGGTGCATTAGTGCTGGTATGATCGCACCCGAATGTTTATGCCACTAATTTCCTTATATTACCTCCCACCACCCCTCAATTCCTCATCCACCACCCTAAAACCGCTGCCGGTTCACGTTTTCGCTGTGTATCGTCTCCCGAGTCACCAATTCCCTCGATCCCCGTAATTTTATCACTAGCCCACCAATAAAAATTCTGATCTAATGCAAAAATAACTATTGAAAAATGAGAAATCAACATTACTGGAAAACGAAAAATGGGGTGCAACACGAGGCCTTCCCAGGAGGTCACCCATCCTAGTACTACTCTCGCCCAAGCACGCTTAACTGCGGAGTTCTGATGGGATCCGGTGCATTAGTGCTGGTATGATCGCACCCGAATGTTTATGCCACTAATTTCCTTATATTACCTCCCACCACCCCTCAATTCCTCATCCACCACCCTAAAACCGCTGCCGGTTCACGTTTTCGCTGTGTATCGTGTCCCGAGTCACCAATTCCCTCGATCCCCGTAATTTTATCACTAGCTCACCAATAAAAATTCTGATCTAATGCAAAAATAACTATTGAAAAATGAGAAATCAACATTACTGGAAAACGAAAAAAGGGGTGCAACACGAGGCCTTCCCAGGAGGTCACCCGTCCTAGTACTACTCTCGCCCAAGCACGCTTAACTGCGGAGTTCTGATGGGATCCGGTGCATTAGTGCTGGTATGATCGCACCCGAATGTTTATGCCACTAATTTCCTTATATTACCTCCCACCACCCCTCAATTCCTCATCCACCACCCTAAAACCGCTGCCGGTTCACGTTTTCGCTGTGTATCGTCTCCCGAGTCACCAATTCCCTCGATCCCCGTAATTTTATCACTAGCTCACCAATAAAAATTCTGATCTAATGCAAAAATAACTATTGAAAAATGAGAAATCAACATTACTGGAAAACGAAAAAAGGGGTGCAACACGAGGCCTTCCCAGGAGGTCACCCATCCTAGTACTACTCTCGCCCAAGCACGCTTAACTGCGGAGTTCTGATGGGATCCGGTGCATTAGTGCTGGTATGATCGCACCCGAATGTTTATGCCACTAATTTCCTTATATTACCTCCCACCACCCCTCAATTCCTCATCCACCACCCTAAAACCGCTGCCGGTTCACGTTTTCGCTGTGTATCGTCTCCCGAGTCACCAATTCCCTCGATCCCCGTAATTTTATCACTAGCCCACCAATAAAAATTCTGATCTAATGCAAAAATAACTATTGAAAAATGAGAAATCAACATTACTGGAAAACGAAAAATGGGGTGCAACACGAGGCCTTCCCAGGAGGTCACCCATCCTAGTACTCCTCTCGCCCAAGCACGCTTAACTGCGGAGTTCTGATGGGATCCGGTGCATTAGTGCTGGTATGATCGCACCCGAATGTTTATGCCACTAATTTCCTTATATTACCTCCCACCACCCCTCAATTCCTCATCCACCACCCTAAAACCGCTGCCGGTTCACGTTTTCGCTGTGTATCGTCTCCCGAGTCACCAATTCCCTCGATCCCCGTAATTTTATCACTAGCCCACCAATAAAAATTCTGATCTAATGCAAAAATAACTATTGAAAAATGAGAAATCAACATTACTGGAAAACGAAAAAAGGGGTGCAACACGAGGCCTTCCCAGGAGGTCACCCATCCTAGTACTACTCTCGCCCAAGCACGCTTAACTGCGGAGTTCTGATGGGATCCGGTGCATTAGTGCTGGTATGATCGCACCCGAATGTTTATGCCACTAATTTCCTTATATTACCTCCCACCACCCCTCAATTCCTCATCCACCACCCTAAAACCGCTGCCGGTTCACGTTTTCGCTGTGTATCGTCTCCCGAGTCACCAATTCCCTCGATCCCCGTAATTTTATCACTAGCTCACCAATAAAAATTCTGATCTAATGCAAAAATAACTATTGAAAAATGAGAAATCAACATTACTGGAAAACGAAAAAAGGGGTGCAACACGAGGCCTTCCCAGGAGGTCACCCATCCTAGTACTACTCTCGCCCAAGCACGCTTAACTGCGGAGTTCTGATGGGATCCGGTGCATTAGTGCTGGTATGATCGCACCCGAATGTTTATGCCACTAATTTCCTTATATTACCTCCCACCACCCCTCAATTCCTCATCCACCACCCTAAAACCGCTGCCGGTTCACGTTTTCGCTGTGTATCGTCTCCCGAGTCACCAATTCCCTCGATCCCCGTAATTTTATCACTAGCTCACCAATAAAAATTCTGATCTAATGCAAAAATAACTATTGAAAAATGAGAAATCAACATTACTGGAAAACGAAAAAAGGGGTGCAACACGAGGCCTTCCCAGGAGGTCACCCATCCTAGTACTACTCTCGCCCAAGCACGCTTAACTGCGGAGTTCTGATGGGATCCGGTGCATTAGTGCTGGTATGATCGCACCCGAATGTTTATGCCACTAATTTCCTTATATTACCTCCCACCACCCTAAAACCGCTGCCGGTTCACGTTTTCGCTGTGTATCGTCTCCCGAGTCACCAATTCCCTCGATCCCCGTAATTTTATCACTAGCTCACCAATAAAAATTCTGATCTAATGCAAAAATAATTATTGAAAAATGAGAAATCAACATTACTGGAAAACGAAAAAAGGGGTGCAACACGAGGCCTTCCCAGGAGGTCACCCATCCTAGTACTACTCTCGCCCAAGCACGCTTAACTGCGGAGTTCTGATGGGATCCGGTGCATTAGTGCTGGTATGATCGCACCCGAATGTTTATGCCACTAATTTCCTTATATTACCTCCCACCACCCCTCAATTCCTCATCCACCACCCTAAAACCGCTGCCGGTTCACGTTTTCGCTGTGTATCGTCTCCCGAGTCACCAATTCCCTCGATCCCCGTAATTTTATCACTAGCTCACCAATAAAAATTCTGATCTAATGCAAAAATAACTATTGAAAAATGAGAAATCAACATTACTGGAAAACGAAAAAAGGGGTGCAACACGAGGCCTTCCCAGGAGGTCACCCGTCCTAGTACTACTCTCGCCCAAGCACGCTTAACTGCGGAGTTCTGATGGGATCCGGTGCATTAGTGCTGGTATGATCGCACCCGAATGTTTATGCCACTAATTTCCTTATATTACCTCCCACCACCCCTCAATTCCTCATCCACCACCCTAAAACCGCTGCCGGTTCACGTTTTCGCTGTGTATCGTCTCCCGAGTCACCAATTCCCTCGATCCCCGTAATTTTATCACTAGCTCACCAATAAAAATTCTGATCTAATGCAAAAATAACTATTGAAAAATGAGAAATCAACATTACTGGAAAACGAAAAAAGGGGTGCAACACGAGGCCTTCCCAGGAGGTCACCCGTCCTAGTACTACTCTCGCCCAAGCACGCTTAACTGCGGAGTTCTGATGGGATCCGGTGCATTAGTGCTGGTATGATCGCACCCGAATGTTTATGCCACTAATTTCCTTATATTACCTCCCACCACCCCTCAATTCCTCATCCACCACCCTAAAACCGCTGCCGGTTCACGTTTTCGCTGTGTATCGTCTCCCGAGTCACCAATTCCCTCGATCCCCGTAATTTTATCACTAGCTCACCAATAAAAATTCTGATCTAATGCAAAAATAACTATTGAAAAATGAGAAATCAACATTACTGGAAAACGAAAAAAGGGGTGCAACACGAGGCCTTCCCAGGAGGTCACCCATCCTAGTACTACTCTCGCCCAAGCACGCTTAACTGCGGAGTTCTGATGGGATCCGGTGCATTAGTGCTGGTATGATCGCACCCGAATGTTTATGCCACTAATTTCCTTATATTACCTCCCACCACCCCTCAATTCCTCATCCACCACCCTAAAACCGCTGCCGGTTCACGTTTTCGCTGTGTATCGTCTCCCGAGTCACCAATTCCCTCGATCCCCGTAATTTTATCACTAGCCCACCAATAAAAATTCTGATCTAATGCAAAAATAACTATTGAAAAATGAGAAATCAACATTACTGGAAAACGAAAAATGGGGTGCAACACGAGGCCTTCCCAGGAGGTCACCCATCCTAGTACTACTCTCGCCCAAGCACGCTTAACTGCGGAGTTCTGATGGGATCCGGTGCATTAGTGCTGGTATGATCGCACCCGAATGTTTATGCCACTAATTTCCTTATATTACCTCCCACCACCCCTCAATTCCTCATCCACCACCCTAAAACCGCTGCCGGTTCACGTTTTCGCTGTGTATCGTCTCCCGAGTCACCAATTCCCTCGATCCCCGTAATTTTATCACTAGCCCACCAATAAAAATTCTGATCTAATGCAAAAATAACTATTGAAAAATGAGAAATCAACATTACTGGAAAACGAAAAAAGGGGTGCAACACGAGGCCTTCCCAGGAGGTCACCCATCCTAGTACTACTCTCGCCCAAGCACGCTTAACTGCGGAGTTCTGATGGGATCCGGTGCATTAGTGCTGGTATGATCGCACCCGAATGTTTATGCCACTAATTTCCTTATATTACCTCCCACCACCCCTCAATTCCTCATCCACCACCCTAAAACCGCTGCCGGTTCACGTTTTCGCTGTGTATCGTCTCCCGAGTCACCAATTCCCTCGATCCCCGTAATTTTATCACTAGCTCACCAATAAAAATTCTGATCTAATGCAAAAATAACTATTGAAAAATGAGAAATCAACATTACTGGAAAACGAAAAAAGGGGTGCAACACGAGGCCTTCCCAGGAGGTCACCCATCCTAGTACTACTCTCGCCCAAGCACGCTTAACTGCGGAGTTCTGATGGGATCCGGTGCATTAGTGCTGGTATGATCGCACCCGAATGTTTATGCCACTAATTTCCTTATATTACCTCCCACCACCCCTCAATTCCTCATCCACCACCCTAAAACCGCTGCCGGTTCACGTTTTCGCTGTGTATCGTCTCCCGAGTCACCAATTCCCTCGATCCCCGTAATTTTATCACTAGCTCACCAATAAAAATTCTGATCTAATGCAAAAATAACTATTGAAAAATGAGAAATCAACATTACTGGAAAACGAAAAAAGGGGTGCAACACGAGGCCTTCCCAGGAGGTCACCCGTCCTAGTACTACTCTCGCCCAAGCACGCTTAACTGCGGAGTTCTGATGGGATCCGGTGCATTAGTGCTGGTATGATCGCACCCGAATGTTTATGCCACTAATTTCCTTATATTACCTCCCACCACCCCTCAATTCCTCATCCACCACCCTAAAACCGCTGCCGGTTCACGTTTTCGCTGTGTATCGTCTCCCGAGTCACCAATTCCCTCGATCCCCGTAATTTTATCACTAGCTCACCAATAAAAATTCTGATCTAATGCAAAAATAACTATTGAAAAATGAGAAATCAACATTACTGGAAAACGAAAAAAGGGGTGCAACACGAGGCCTTCCCAGGAGGTCACCCGTCCTAGTACTACTCTCGCCCAAGCACGCTTAACTGCGGAGTTCTGATGGGATCCGGTGCATTAGTGCTGGTATGATCGCACCCGAATGTTTATGCCACTAATTTCCTTATATTACCTCCCACCACCCTAAAACCGCTGCCGGTTCACGTTTTCGCTGTGTATCGTCTCCCGAGTCACCAATTCCCTCGATCCCCGTAATTTTATCACTAGCTCACCAATAAAAATTCTGATCTAATGCAAAAATAATTATTGAAAAATGAGAAATCAACATTACTGGAAAACGAAAAAAGGGGTGCAACACGAGGCCTTCCCAGGAGGTCACCCATCCTAGTACTACTCTCGCCCAAGCACGCTTAACTGCGGAGTTCTGATGGGATCCGGTGCATTAGTGCTGGTATGATCGCACCCGAATGTTTATGCCACTAATTTCCTTATATTACCTCCCACCACCCCTCAATTCCTCATCCACCACCCTAAAACCGCTGCCGGTTCACGTTTTCGCTGTGTATCGTCTCCCGAGTCACCAATTCCCTCGATCCCCGTAATTTTATCACTAGCTCACCAATAAAAATTCTGATCTAATGCAAAAATAACTATTGAAAAATGAGAAATCAACATTACTGGAAAACGAAAAAAGGGGTGCAACACGAGGCCTTCCCAGGAGGTCACCCGTCCTAGTACTACTCTCGCCCAAGCACGCTTAACTGCGGAGTTCTGATGGGATCCGGTGCATTAGTGCTGGTATGATCGCACCCGAATGTTTATGCCACTAATTTCCTTATATTACCTCCCACCACCCCTCAATTCCTCATCCACCACCCTAAAACCGCTGCCGGTTCACGTTTTCGCTGTGTATCGTCTCCCGAGTCACCAATTCCCTCGATCCCCGTAATTTTATCACTAGCTCACCAATAAAAATTCTGATCTAATGCAAAAATAACTATTGAAAAATGAGAAATCAACATTACTGGAAAACGAAAAAAGGGGTGCAACACGAGGCCTTCCCAGGAGGTCACCCATCCTAGTACTACTCTCGCCCAAGCACGCTTAACTGCGGAGTTCTGATGGGATCCGGTGCATTAGTGCTGGTATGATCGCACCCGAATGTTTATGCCACTAATTTCCTTATATTACCTCCCACCACCCCTCAATTCCTCATCCACCACCCTAAAACCGCTGCCGGTTCACGTTTTCGCTGTGTATCGTCTCCCGAGTCACCAATTCCCTCGATCCCCGTAATTTTATCACTAGCTCACCAATAAAAATTCTGATCTAATGCAAAAATAACTATTGAAAAATGAGAAATCAACATTACTGGAAAACGAAAAAAGGGGTGCAACACGAGGCCTTCCCAGGAGGTCACCCGTCCTAGTACTACTCTCGCCCAAGCACGCTTAACTGCGGAGTTCTGATGGGATCCGGTGCATTAGTGCTGGTATGATCGCACCCGAATGTTTATGCCACTAATTTCCTTATATTACCTCCCACCACCCCTCAATTCCTCATCCACCACCCTAAAACCGCTGCCGGTTCACGTTTTCGCTGTGTATCGTCTCCCGAGTCACCAATTCCCTCGATCCCCGTAATTTTATCACTAGCTCACCAATAAAAATTCTGATCTAATGCAAAAATAACTATTGAAAAATGAGAAATCAACATTACTGGAAAACGAAAAAAGGGGTGCAACACGAGGCCTTCCCAGGAGGTCACCCGTCCTAGTACTACTCTCGCCCAAGCACGCTTAACTGCGGAGTTCTGATGGGATCCGGTGCATTAGTGCTGGTATGATCGCACCCGAATGTTTATGCCACTAATTTCCTTATATTACCTCCCACCACCCTAAAACCGCTGCCGGTTCACGTTTTCGCTGTGTATCGTCTCCCGAGTCACCAATTCCCTCGATCCCCGTAATTTTATCACTAGCTCACCAATAAAAATTCTGATCTAATGCAAAAATAATTATTGAAAAATGAGAAATCAACATTACTGGAAAACGAAAAAAGGGGTGCAACACGAGGCCTTCCCAGGAGGTCACCCATCCTAGTACTACTCTCGCCCAAGCACGCTTAACTGCGGAGTTCTGATGGGATCCGGTGCATTAGTGCTGGTATGATCGCACCCGAATGTTTATGCCACTAATTTCCTTATATTACCTCCCACCACCCCTCAATTCCTCATCCACCACCCTAAAACCGCTGCCGGTTCACGTTTTCGCTGTGTATCGTCTCCCGAGTCACCAATTCCCTCGATCCCCGTAATTTTATCACTAGCTCACCAATAAAAATTCTGATCTAATGCAAAAATAACTATTGAAAAATGAGAAATCAACATTACTGGAAAACGAAAAAAGGGGTGCAACACGAGGCCTTCCCAGGAGGTCACCCGTCCTAGTACTACTCTCGCCCAAGCACGCTTAACTGCGGAGTTCTGATGGGATCCGGTGCATTAGTGCTGGTATGATCGCACCCGAATGTTTATGCCACTAATTTCCTTATATTACCTCCCACCACCCCTCAATTCCTCATCCACCACCCTAAAACCGCTGCCGGTTCACGTTTTCGCTGTGTATCGTCTCCCGAGTCACCAATTCCCTCGATCCCCGTAATTTTATCACTAGCTCACCAATAAAAATTCTGATCTAATGCAAAAATAACTATTGAAAAATGAGAAATCAACATTACTGGAAAACGAAAAAAGGGGTGCAACACGAGGCCTTCCCAGGAGGTCACCCATCCTAGTACTACTCTCGCCCAAGCACGCTTAACTGCGGAGTTCTGATGGGATCCGGTGCATTAGTGCTGGTATGATCGCACCCGAATGTTTATGCCACTAATTTCCTTATATTACCTCCCACCACCCCTCAATTCCTCATCCACCACCCTAAAACCGCTGCCGGTTCACGTTTTCGCTGTGTATCGTCTCCCGAGTCACCAATTCCCTCGATCCCCGTAATTTTATCACTAGCTCACCAATAAAAATTCTGATCTAATGCAAAAATAACTATTGAAAAATGAGAAATCAACATTACTGGAAAACGAAAAAAGGGGTGCAACACGAGGCCTTCCCAGGAGGTCACCCATCCTAGTACTACTCTCGCCCAAGCACGCTTAACTGCGGAGTTCTGATGGGATCCGGTGCATTAGTGCTGGTATGATCGCACCCGAATGTTTATGCCACTAATTTCCTTATATTACCTCCCACCACCCCTCAATTCCTCATCCACCACCCTAAAACCGCTGCCGGTTCACGTTTTCGCTGTGTATCGTCTCCCGAGTCACCAATTCCCTCGATCCCCGTAATTTTATCACTAGCTCACCAATAAAAATTCTGATCTAATGCAAAAATAACTATTGAAAAATGAGAAATCAACATTACTGGAAAACGAAAAAAGGGGTGCAACACGAGGCCTTCCCAGGAGGTCACCCATCCTAGTACTACTCTCGCCCAAGCACGCTTAACTGCGGAGTTCTGATGGGATCCGGTGCATTAGTGCTGGTATGATCGCACCCGAATGTTTATGCCACTAATTTCCTTATATTACCTCCCACCACCCCTCAATTCCTCATCCACCCCCTTAAAACCGCTGCCGGTTCACGTTTTCGCTGTGTATCGTCTCCCGAGTCACCAATTCCCTCGATCCCCGTAATTTTATCACTAGCTCACCAATAAAAATTCTGATCTAATGCAAAAATAACTATTGAAAAATGAGAAATCAACATTACTGGAAAACGAAAAAAGGGGTGCAACACGAGGCCTTCCCAGGAGGTCACCCATCCTAGTACTACTCTCGCCCAAGCACGCTTAACTGCGGAGTTCTGATGGGATCCGGTGCATTAGTGCTGGTATGATCGCACCCGAATGTTTATGCCACTAATTTCCTTATATTACCTCCCACCACCCTAAAACCGCTGCCGGTTCACGTTTTCGCTGTGTATCGTCTCCCGAGTCACCAATTCCCTCGATCCCCGTAATTTTATCACTAGCTCACCAATAAAAATTCTGATCTAATGCAAAAATAATTATTGAAAAATGAGAAATCAACATTACTGGAAAACGAAAAAAGGGGTGCAACACGAGGCCTTCCCAGGAGGTCACCCATCCTAGTACTACTCTCGCCCAAGCACGCTTAACTGCGGAGTTCTGATGGGATCCGGTGCATTAGTGCTGGTATGATCGCACCCGAATGTTTATGCCACTAATTTCCTTATATTACCTCCCACCACCCCTCAATTCCTCATCCACCACCCTAAAACCGCTGCCGGTTCACGTTTTCGCTGTGTATCGTCTCCCGAGTCACCAATTCCCTCGATCCCCGTAATTTTATCACTAGCTCACCAATAAAAATTCTGATCTAATGCAAAAATAACTATTGAAAAATGAGAAATCAACATTACTGGAAAACGAAAAAAGGGGTGCAACACGAGGCCTTCCCAGGAGGTCACCCGTCCTAGTACTACTCTCGCCCAAGCACGCTTAACTGCGGAGTTCTGATGGGATCCGGTGCATTAGTGCTGGTATGATCGCACCCGAATGTTTATGCCACTAATTTCCTTATATTACCTCCCACCACCCCTCAATTCCTCATCCACCACCCTAAAACCGCTGCCGGTTCACGTTTTCGCTGTGTATCGTCTCCCGAGTCACCAATTCCCTCGATCCCCGTAATTTTATCACTAGCTCACCAATAAAAATTCTGATCTAATGCAAAAATAACTATTGAAAAATGAGAAATCAACATTACTGGAAAACGAAAAAAGGGGTGCAACACGAGGCCTTCCCAGGAGGTCACCCATCCTAGTACTACTCTCGCCCAAGCACGCTTAACTGCGGAGTTCTGATGGGATCCGGTGCATTAGTGCTGGTATGATCGCACCCGAATGTTTATGCCACTAATTTCCTTATATTACCTCCCACCACCCCTCAATTCCTCATCCACCACCCTAAAACCGCTGCCGGTTCACGTTTTCGCTGTGTATCGTCTCCCGAGTCACCAATTCCCTCGATCCCCGTAATTTTATCACTAGCTCACCAATAAAAATTCTGATCTAATGCAAAAATAAGTATTGAAAAATGAGAAATCAACATTACTGGAAAACGAAAAAAGGGGTGCAACACGAGGCCTTCCCAGGAGGTCACCCGTCCTAGTACTACTCTCGCCCAAGCACGCTTAACTGCGGAGTTCTGATGGGATCCGGTGCATTAGTGCTGGTATGATCGCACCCGAATGTTTATGCCACTAATTTCCTTATATTACCTCCCACCACCCCTCAATTCCTCATCCACCACCCTAAAACCGCTGCCGGTTCACGTTTTCGCTGTGTATCGTCTCCCGAGTCACCAATTCCCTCGATCCCCGTAATTTTATCACTAGCTCACCAATAAAAATTCTGATCTAATGCAAAAATAACTATTGAAAAATGAGAAATCAACATTACTGGAAAACGAAAAAAGGGGTGCAACACGAGGCCTTCCCAAGAGGTCACCCATCCTAGTACTACTCTCGCCCAAGCACGCTTAACTGCGGAGTTCTGATGGGATCCGGTGCATTAGTGCTGGTATGATCGCACCCGAATGTTTATGCCACTAATTTCCTTATATTACCTCCCACCACCCCTCAATTCCTCATCCACCACCCTAAAACCGCTGCCGGTTCACGTTTTCGCTGTGTATCGTCTCCCGAGTCACCAATTCCCTCGATCCCCGTAATTTTATCACTAGCTCACCAATAAAAATTCTGATCTAATGCAAAAATAACTATTGAAAAATGAGAAATCAACATTACTGGAAAACGAAAAAAGGGGTGCAACACGAGGCCTTCCCAGGAGGTCACCCATCCTAGTACTACTCTCGCCCAAGCACGCTTAACTGCGGAGTTCTGATGGGATCCGGTGCATTAGTGCTGGTATGATCGCACCCGAATGTTTATGCCACTAATTTCCTTATATTACCTCCCACCACCCCTCAATTCCTCATCCACCACCCTAAAACCGCTGCCGGTTCACGTTTTCGCTGTGTATCGTCTCCCGAGTCACCAATTCCCTCGATCCCCGTAATTTTATCACTAGCTCACCAATAAAAATTCTGATCTAATGCAAAAATAACTATTGAAAAATGAGAAATCAACATTACTGGAAAACGAAAAAAGGGGTGCAACACGAGGCCTTCCCAGGAGGTCACCCATCCTAGTACTACTCTCGCCCAAGCACGCTTAACTGCGGAGTTCTGATGGGATCCGGTGCATTAGTGCTGGTATGATCGCACCCGAATGTTTATGCCACTAATTTCCTTATATTACCTCCCACCACCCCTCAATTCCTCATCCACCACCCTAAAACCGCTGCCGGTTCACGTTTTCGCTGTGTATCGTCTCCCGAGTCACCAATTCCCTCGATCCCCGTAATTTTATCACTAGCTCACCAATAAAAATTCTGATCTAATGCAAAAATAATTATTGAAAAATGAGAAATCAACATTACTGGAAAACGAAAAAAGGGGTGCAACACGAGGCCTTCCCAGGAGGTCACCCATCCTAGTACTACTCTCGCCCAAGCACGCTTAACTGCGGAGTTCTGATGGGATCCGGTGCATTAGTGCTGGTATGATCGCACCCGAATGCTTATGCCACTAATTTCCTTATATTACCTCCCACCACCCCTCAATTCCTCATCCACCACCCTAAAACCGCTGCCGGTTCACATTTTCGCTGTGTATCGTCTCCCGAGTCACCAATTCCCTCGATCCCCGTAATTTTATCACTAGCTCACCAATAAAAATTCTGATCTAATGCAAAAATAACTATTGAAAAATGAGAAATCAACATTACTGGAAAACGAAAAAAGGGGTGCAACACGAGGCCTTCCCAGGAGGTCACCCGTCCTAGTACTACTCTCGCCCAAGCACGCTTAACTGCGGAGTTCTGATGGGATCCGGTGCATTAGTGCTGGTATGATCGCACCCGAATGTTTATGCCACTAATTTCCTTATATTACCTCCCACCACCCCTCAATTCCTCATCCACCACCCTAAAACCGCTGCCGGTTCACGTTTTCGCTGTGTATCGTCTCCCGAGTCACCAATTCCCTCGATCCCCGTAATTTTATCACTAGCTCACCAATAAAAATTCTGATCTAATGCAAAAATAACTATTGAAAAATGAGAAATCAACATTACTGGAAAACGAAAAAAGGGGTGCAACACGAGGCCTTCCCAGGAGGTCACCCATCCTAGTACTACTCTCGCCCAAGCACGCTTAACTGCGGAGTTCTGATGGGATCCGGTGCATTAGTGCTGGTATGATCGCACCCGAATGTTTATGCCACTAATTTCCTTATATTACCTCCCACCACCCCTCAATTCCTCATCCACCACCCTAAAACCGCTGCCGGCTCACGTTTTCGCTGTGTATCGTCTCCCGAGTCACCAATTCCCTCGATCCCCGTAATTTTATCACTAGCTCACCAATAAAAATTCTGATCTAATGCAAAAATAACTATTGAAAAATGAGAAATCAACATTACTGGAAAACGAAAAAAGGGGTGCAACACGAGGCCTTCCCAGGAGGTCACCCATCCTAGTACTACTCTCGCCCAAGCACGCTTAACTGCGGAGTTCTGATGGGATCCGGTGCATTAGTGCTGGTATGATCGCACCCGAATGTTTATGCCACTAATTTCCTTATATTACCTCCCACCACCCCTCAATTCCTCATCCACCACCCTAAAACCGCTGTCGGTTCACGTTTTCGCTGTGTATCGTCTCCCGAGTCACCAATTCCCTCGATCCCCGTAATTTTATCACTAGCTCACCAATAAAAATTCTGATCTAATGCAAAAATAAGTATTGAAAAATGAGAAATCAACATTACTGGAAAACGAAAAAAGGGGTGCAACACGAGGCCTTCCCAGGAGGTCACCCATCCTAGTACTACTCTCGCCCAAGCACGCTTAACTGCGGAGTTCTGATGGGATCCGGTGCATTAGTGTTGGTATGATCGCACCCGAATGTTTTTGCCACTAATTTCCTTATATTACCTCCCACCACCCCTCAATTCCTTATCCACCACCCTAAAACCGCTGCCGGTTCACGTTTTCGCTGTGTATCGTCTCCCGAGTCACCAATTCCCTCGATCCCCGTAATTTTATCACTAGCTCACCAATAAAAATTCTGATCTAATGCAAAAATAACTATTGAAAAATGAGAAATCAACATTACTGGAAAACGAAAAAAGGGGTGCAACACGAGGCCTTCCCAGGAGGTCACCCATCCTAGTACTACTCTCGCCCAAGCACGCTTAACTGCGGAGTTCTGATGGGATCCGGTGCATTAGTGCTGGTATGATCGCACCCGAATGTTTATGCCACTAATTTCCTTATATTACCTCCCACCACCCCTCAATTCCTCATCCACCACCCTAAAACCGCTGCCGGTTCACGTTTTCGCTGTGTATCGTCTCCCGAGTCACCAATTCCCTCGATCCCCGTAATTTTATCACTAGCTCACCAATAAAAATTCTGATCTAATGCAAAAATAACTATTGAAAAATGAGAAATCAACATTACTGGAAAACGAAAAAAGGGGTGCAACACGAGGCCTTCCCAGGAGGTCACCCATCCTAGTACTACTCTCGCCCAAGCACGCTTAACTGCGGAGTTCTGATGGGATCCGGTGCATTAGTGCTGGTATGATCGCACCCGAATGTTTATGCCACTAATTTCCTTATATTACCTCCCACCACCCCTCAATTCCTCATCCACCACCCTAAAACCGCTGCCGGTTCACGTTTTCGCTGTGTATCGTCTCCCGAGTCACCAATTCCCTCGATCCCCGTAATTTTATCACTAGCTCACCAATAAAAATTCTGATCTAATGCAAAAATAATTATTGAAAAATGAGAAATCAACATTACTGGAAAACGAAAAAAGGGGTGCAACACGAGGCCTTCCTAGGAGGTCACCCGTCCTAGTACTACTCTCGCCCAAGCACGCTTAACTGCGGAGTTCTGATGGGATCCGGTGCATTAGTGCTGGTATGATCGCACCCGAATGTTTATGCCACTAATTTCCTTATATTACCTCCCACCACCCCTCAATTCCTCATCCACCACCCTAAAACCGCTGCCGGTTCACGTTTTCGCTGTGTATCGTCTCCCGAGTCACCAATTCCCTCGATCCCCGTAATTTTATCACTAGCTCACCAATAAAAATTCTGATCTAATGCAAAAATAATTATTGAAAAATGAGAAATCAACATTACTGGAAAACGAAAAAAGGGGTGCAACACGAGGCCTTCCCAGGAGGTCACCCATCCTAGTACTACTCTCGCCCAAGCACGCTTAACTGCGGAGTTCTGATGGGATCCGGTGCATTAGTGTTGGTATGATCGCACCCGAATGTTTTTGCCACTAATTTCCTTATATTACCTCCCACCACCCCTAAATTCCTTATCCACCACCCTAAAACCGCTGCCGGTTCACGTTTTCGCTATGTATCGTCTCCCGAGTCACCAATTCCCTCGATCCCCGTAATTTTATCACTAGCTCACCAATAAAAATTCTGATCTAATGCAAAAATAACTATTGAAAAATGAGAAATCAACATTACTGGAAAACGAAAAAAGGGGTGCAACACGAGGCCTTCCCAGGAGGTCACCCATCCTAGTACTACTCTCGCCCAAGCACGCTTAACTGCGGAGTTCTGATGGGATCCGGTGCATTAGTGCTGGTATGATCGCACCCGAATGTTTATGCCACTAATTTCCTTTTATTACCTCCCACCACCCCTCAATTCCTCATCCACCACCCTAAAACCGCTGCCGGTTCACGTTTTCGCTGTGTATCGTCTCCCGAGTCACCAATTCCCTCGATCCCCGTAATTTTATCACTAGCTCACCAATAAAAATTCTGATCTAATGCAAAAATAACTATTGAAAAATGAGAAATCAACATTACTGGAAAACGAAAAAAAGGGTGCAACACGAGGCCTTCCCAGGAGGTCACCCATCCTAGTACTACTCTCGCCCAAGCACGCTTAACTGCGGAGTTCTGATGGGATCCGGTGCATTAGTGCTGGTATGATCGCACCCGAATGTTTATGCCACTAATTTCCTTATATTACCTCCCACCACCCCTCAATTCCTCATCCACCACCCTAAAACCGCTGCCGGTTCACGTTTTCGCTGTGTATCGTCTCCCGAGTCACCAATTCCCTCGATCCCCGTAATTTTATCACTAGCTCACCAATAAAAATTCTGATCTAATGCAAAAATAATTATTGAAAAATGAGAAATCAACATTACTGGAAAACGAAAAAAGGGGTGCAACACGAGGCCTTCCTAGGAGGTCACCCGTCCTAGTACTACTCTCGCCCAAGCACGCTTAACTGCGGAGTTCTGATGGGATCCGGTGCATTAGTGCTGGTATGATCGCACCCGAATGTTTATGCCACTAATTTCCTTATATTACCTCCCACCACCCCTCAATTCCTCATCCACCACCCTAAAACCGCTGCCGGTTCACGTTTTCGCTGTGTATCGTCTCCCGAGTCACCAATTCCCTCGATCCCCGTAATTTTATCACTAGCTCACCAATAAAAATTCTGATCTAATGCAAAAATAATTATTGAAAAATGAGAAATCAACATTACTGGAAAACGAAAAAAGGGGTGCAACACGAGGCCTTCCCAGGAGGTCACCCATCCTAGTACTACTCTCGCCCAAGCACGCTTAACTGCGGAGTTCTGATGGGATCCGGTGCATTAGTGCTGGTATGATCGCACCCGAATGCTTATGCCACTAATTTCCTTATATTACCTCCCACCACCCCTCAATTCCTCATCCACCACCCTAAAACCGCTGCCGGTTCACGTTTTCGCTGTGTATCGTCTCCCGAGTCACCAATTCCCTCGATCCCCGTAATTTTATCACTAGCTCACCAATAAAAATTCTGATCTAATGCAAAAATAACTATTGAAAAATGAGAAATCAACATTACTGGAAAACGAAAAAAGGGGTGCAACACGAGGCCTTCCTAGGAGGTCACCCGTCCTAGTACTACTCTCGCCCAAGCACGCTTAACTGCGGAGTTCTGATGGGATCCGGTGCATTAGTGCTGGTATGATCGCACCCGAATGTTTATGCCACTAATTTCCTTATATTACCTCCCACCACCCCTCAATTCCTCATCCACCACCCTAAAACCGCTGCCGGTTCACGTTTTCGCTGTGTATCGTCTCCCGAGTCACCAATTCCCTCGATCCCCGTAATTTTATCACTAGCTCACCAATAAAAATTCTGATCTAATGCAAAAATAACTATTGAAAAATGAGAAATCAACATTACTGGATAACGAAAAAAAGGGTGCAACACGAGGCCTTCCCAGGAGGTCACCCATCCTAGTACTACTCTCGCCCAAGCACGCTTAACTGCGGAGTTCTGATGGGATCCGGTGCATTAGTGCTGGTATGATCGCACCCGAATGTTTATGCCACTAATTTCCTTATATTACCTCCCACCACCCCTCAATTCCTCATCCACCACCCTAAAACCGCTGCCGGTTCACGTTTTCGCTGTGTATCGTCTCCCGAGTCACCAATTCCCTCGATCCCCGTAATTTTATCACTAGCTCACCAATAAAAATTCTGATCTAATGCAAAAATAACTATTGAAAAATGAGAAATCAACATTACTGGAAAACGAAAAAAGGGGTGCAACACGAGGCCTTCCCAGGAGGTCACCCATCCTAGTACTACTCTCGCCCAAGCACGCTTAACTGCGGAGTTCTGATGGGATCCGGTGCATTAGTGCTGGTATGATCGCACCCGAATGTTTATGCCACTAATTTCCTTATATTACCTCCCACCACCCCTCAATTCCTCATCCACCACCCTAAAACCGCTGCCGGTTCACGTTTTCGCTGTGTATCGTCTCCCGAGTCACCAATTCCCTCGATCCCCGTAATTTTATCACTAGCTCACCAATAAAAATTCTGATCTAATGCAAAAATAACTATTGAAAAATGAGAAATCAACATTACTGGAAAACGAAAAAAGGGGTGCAACACGAGGCCTTCCCAGGAGGTCACCCATCCTAGTACTACTCTCGCCCAAGCACGCTTAACTGCGGAGTTCTGATGGGATCCGGTGCATTAGTGCTGGTATGATCGCACCCGAATGTTTATGCCACTAATTTCCTTATATTACCTCCCACCACCCCTCAATTCCTCATCCACCACCCTAAAACCGCTGCCGGTTCACGTTTTCGCTGTGTATCGTCTCCCGAGTCACCAATTCCCTCGATCCCCGTAATTTTATCACTAGCTCACCAATAAAAATTCTGATCTAATGCAAAAATAAGTATTGAAAAATGAGAAATCAACATTACTGGAAAACGAAAAAAGGGGTGCAACACGAGGCCTTCCCAGGAGGTCACCCATCCTAGTACTACTCTCGCCCAAGCACGCTTAACTGCGGAGTTCTGATGGGATCCGGTGCATTAGTGCGGGTATGATCGCACCCGAATGTTTATGCCACTAATTTCCTTATATTACCTCCCACCACCCTAAAACCGCTGCCGGTTCACGTTTTCGCTGTGTATCGTCTCCCGAGTCACCAATTCCCTCGATCCCCGTAATTTTATCACTAGCTCACCAATAAAAATTCTGATCTAATGCAAAAATAACTATTGAAAAATGAGAAATCAACATTACTGGAAAACGAAAAAAGGGGTGCAACACGAGGCCTTCCCAGGAGGTCACCCATCCTAGTACTACTCTCGCCCAAGCACGCTTAACTGCGGAGTTCTGATGGGATCCGGTGCATTAGTGCTGGTATGATCGCACCCGAATGTTTATGCCACTAATTTCCTTATATTACCTCCCACCACCCCTCAATTCCTCATCCACCACCCTAAAACCGCTGCCGGTTCACGTTTTCGCTGTGTATCGTCTCCCGAGTCACCAATTCCCTCGATCCCCGTAATTTTATCACTAGCTCACCAATAAAAATTCTGATCTAATGCAAAAATAAGTATTGAAAAATGAGAAATCAACATTACTGGAAAACGAAAAAAGGGGTGCAACAAGAGGCCTTCCCAGGAGGTCACCCATCCTAGTACTACTCTCGCCCAAGCACGCTTAACTGCGGAGTTCTGATGGGATCCGGTGCATTAGTGCTGGTATGATCGCACCCGAATGTTTATGCCACTAATTTCCTTATATTACCTCCCACCACCCTAAAACCGCTGCCGGTTCACGTTTTCGCTGTGTATCGTCTCCCGAGTCACCAATTCCCTCGATCCCCGTAATTTTATCACTAGCTCACCAATAAAAATTCTGATCTAATGCAAAAATAACTATTGAAAAATGAGAAATCAACATTACTGGAAAACGAAAAAAGGGGTGCAACACGAGGCCTTCCCAGGAGGTCACCCATCCTAGTACTACTCTCGCCCAAGCACGCTTAACTGCGGAGTTCTGATGGGATCCGGTGCATTAGTGCTGGTATGATCGCACCCGAATGTTTATGCCACTAATTTCCTTATATTACCTCCCACCACCCTAAAACCGCTGCCGGTTCACGTTTTCGCTGTGTATCGTCTCCCGAGTCACCAATTCCCTCGATCCCCGTAATTTTATCACTAGCTCACCAATAAAAATTCTGATCTAATGCAAAAATAAGTATTGAAAAATGAGAAATCAACATTACTGGAAAACGAAAAAAGGGGTGCAACACGAGGCCTTCCCAGGAGGTCACCCATCCTAGTACTACTCTCGCCCAAGCACGCTTAACTGCGGAGTTTTGATGGGATCCGGTGCATTAGTGCTGGTATGATCGCACCCGAATGTTTATGCCACTAATTTCCTTATATTACCTCCCACCACCCCTCAATTCCTCATCCACCACCCTAAAACCGCTGCCGGTTCACGTTTTCGCTGTGTATCGTCTCCCGAGTCACCAATTCCCTCGATCCCCGTAATTTTATCACTAGCTCACCAATAAAAATTCTGATCTAATGCAAAAATAATTATTGAAAAATGAGAAATCAACATTACTGGAAAACGAAAAAAGGGGTGCAACACGAGGCCTTCCCAGGAGGTCACCCATCCTAGTACTACTCTCGCCCAAGCACGCTTAACTGCGGAGTTCTGATGGGATCCGGTGCATTAGTGCTGGTATGATCGCACCCGAATGTTTATGCCACTAATTTCCTTATATTACCTCCCACCACCCCTCAATTCCTCATCCACCACCCTAAAACCGCTGTCGGTTCACGTTTTCGCTGTGTATCGTCTCCCGAGTCACCAATTCCCTCGATCCCCGTAATTTTATCACTAGCTCACCAATAAAAATTCTGATCTAATGCAAAAATAAGTATTGAAAAATGAGAAATCAACATTACTGGAAAACGAAAAAAGGGGTGCAACACGAGGCCTTCCCAGGAGGTCACCCATCCTAGTACTACTCTCGCCCAAGCACGCTTAACTGCGGAGTTCTGATGTGATCCGGTGCATTAGTGTTGGTATGATCGCACCCGAATGTTTTTGCCACTAATTTCCTTATATTACCTCCCACCACCCCTCAATTCCTCATCCACCACCCTAAAACCGCTGCCGGTTCACGTTTTCGCTGTGTATCGTCTCCCGAGTCACCAATTCCCTCGATCCCCGTAATTTTATCACTAGCTCACCAATAAAAATTCTGATCTAATGCAAAAATAACTATTGAAAAATGAGAAATCAACATTACTGGAAAACGAAAAAAGGGGTGCAACACGAGGCCTTCCCAGGAGGTCACCCATCCTAGTACTACTCTCGCCCAAGCACGCTTAACTGCGGAGTTCTGATGGGATCCGGTGCATTAGTGCTGGTATGATCGCACCCGAATGTTTATGCCACTAATTTCCTTATATTACCTCCCACCACCCCTCAATTCCTCATCCACCACCCTAAAACCGCTGCCGGTTCACGTTTTCGCTGTGTATCGTCTCCCGAGTCACCAATTCCCTCGATCCCCGTAATTTTATCACTAGCTCACCAATAAAAATTCTGATCTAATGCAAAAATAACTATTGAAAAATGAGAAATCAACATTACTGGAAAACGAAAAAAGGGGTGCAACACGAGGCCTTCCCAGGAGGTCACCCATCCTAGTACTACTCTCGCCCAAGCACGCTTAACTGCGGAGTTCTGATGGGATCCGGTGCATTAGTGCTGGTATGATCGCACCCGAATGTTTATGCCACTAATTTCCTTATATTACCTCCCACCACCCCTCAATTCCTCATCCACCACCCTAAAACCGCTGCCGGTTCACGTTTTCGCTGTGTATCGTCTCCCGAGTCACCAATTCCCTCGATCCCCGTAATTTTATCACTAGCTCACCAATAAAAATTCTGATCTAATGCAAAAATAACTATTGAAAAATGAGAAATCAACATTACTGGAAAACGAAAAAAGGGGTGCAACACGAGGCCTTCCCAGGAGGTCACCCATCCTAGTACTACTCTCGCCCAAGCACGCTTAACTGCGGAGTTCTGATGGGATCCGGTGCATTAGTGCTGGTATGATCGCACCCGAATGTTTATGCCACTAATTTCCTTATATTACCTCCCACCACCCCTCAATTCCTCATCCACCACCCTAAAACCGCTGCCGGTTCACGTTTTCGCTGTGTATCGTCTCCCGAGTCACCAATTCCCTCGATCCCCGTAATTTTATCACTAGCTCACCAATAAAAATTCTGATCTAATGCAAAAATAACTATTGAAAAATGAGAAATCAACATTACTGGAAAACGAAAAAAGGGGTGCAACACGAGGCCTTCCCAGGAGGTCACCCATCCTAGTACTACTCTCGCCCAAGCACGCTTAACTGCGGAGTTCTGATGGGATCCGGTGCATTAGTGCTGGTATGATCGCACCCGAATGTTTATGCCACTAATTTCCTTATATTACCTCCCACCACCCCTCAATTCCTCATCCACCACCCTAAAACCGCTGCCGGTTCACGTTTTCGCTGTGTATCGTCTCCCGAGTCACCAATTCCCTCGATCCCCGTAATTTTATCACTAGCTCACCAATAAAAATTCTGATCTAATGCAAAAATAATTATTGAAAAATGAGAAATCAACATTACTGGAAAACGAAAAAAGGGGTGCAACACGAGGCCTTCCTAGGAGGTCACCCGTCCTAGTACTACTCTCGCCCAAGCACGCTTAACTGCGGAGTTCTGATGGGATCCGGTGCATTAGTGCTGGTATGATCGCACCCGAATGTTTATGCCACTAATTTCCTTATATTACCTCCCACCACCCCTCAATTCCTCATCCACCACCCTAAAACCGCTGCCGGTTCACGTTTTCGCTGTGTATCGTCTCCCGAGTCACCAATTCCCTCGATCCCCGTAATTTTATCACTAGCTCACCAATAAAAATTCTGATCTAATGCAAAAATAACTATTGAAAAATGAGAAATCAACATTACTGGAAAACGAAAAAAGGGGTGCAACACGAGGCCTTCCCAGGAGGTCACCCATCCTAGTACTACTCTCGCCCAAGCACGCTTAACTGCGGAGTTCTGATGGGATCCGGTGCATTAGTGCTGGTATGATCGCACCCGAATGCTTATGCCACTAATTTCCTTATATTACCTCCCACCACCCCTCAATTCCTCATCCACCACCCTAAAACCGCTGCCGGTTCACATTTTCGCTGTGTATCGTCTCCCGAGTCACCAATTCCCTCGATCCCCGGAATTTTATCACTAGCTCACCAATAAAAATTCTGATCTAATGCAAAAATAACTATTGAAAAATGAGAAATCAACATTACTGGAAAACGAAAAAAGGGGTGCAACACGAGGCCTTCCCAGGAGGTCACCCGTCCTAGTACTACTCTCGCCCAAGCACGCTTAACTGCGGAGTTCTGATGGGATCCGGTGCATTAGTGCTGGTATGATCGCACCCGAATGTTTATGCCACTAATTTCCTTATATTACCTCCCACCACCCTAAAACCGCTGCCGGTTCACGTTTTCGCTGTGTATCGTCTCCCGAGTCACCAATTCCCTCGATCCCCGTAATTTTATCACTAGCTCACCAATAAAAATTCTGATCTAATGCAAAAATAACTATTGAAAAATGAGAAATCAACATTACTGGAAAACGAAAAAAGGGGTGCAACACGAGGCCTTCCCAGGAGGTCACCCATCCTAGTACTACTCTCGCCCAAGCACGCTTAACTGCGGAGTTCTGATGGGATCCGGTGCATTAGTGCTGGTATGATCGCACCCGAATGTTTATGCCACTAATTTCCTTATATTACCTCCCACCACCCTAAAACCGCTGCCGGTTCACGTTTTCGCTGTGTATCGTCTCCCGAGTCACCAATTCCCTCGATCCCTGTAATTTTATCACTAGCTCACCAATAAAAATTCTGATCTAATGCAAAAATAAGTATTGAAAAATGAGAAATCAACATTACTGGAAAACGAAAAAAGGGGTGCAACACGAGGCCTTCCCAGGAGGTCACCCATCCTAGTACTACTCTCGCCCAAGCACGCTTAACTGCGGAGTTCTGATGGGATCCGGTGCATTAGTGCTGGTATGATCGCACCCGAATGTTTATGCCACTAATTTCCTTATATTACCTCCCACCACCCCTCAATTCCTCATCCACCACCCTAAAACCGCTGCCGGTTCACGTTTTCGCTGTGTATCGTCTCCCGAGTCACCAATTCCCTCGATCCCCGTAATTTTATCACTAGCTCACCAATAAAAATTCTGATCTAATGCAAAAATAATTATTGAAAAATGAGAAATCAACATTACTGGAAAACGAAAAAAGGGGTGCAACACGAGGCCTTCCCAGGAGGTCACCCATCCTAGTACTACTCTCGCCCAAGCACGCTTAACTGCGGAGTTCTGATGGGATCCGGTGCATTAGTGCTGGTATGATCGCACCCGAATGTTTATGCCACTAATTTCCTTATATTACCTCCCACCACCCCTCAATTCCTCATCCACCACCCTAAAACCGCTGTCGGTTCACGTTTTCGCTGTGTATCGTCTCCCGAGTCACCAATTCCCTCGATCCCCGTAATTTTATCACTAGCTCACCAATAAAAATTCTGATCTAATGCAAAAATAAGTATTGAAAAATGAGAAATCAACATTATTGGAAAACGAAAAAAGGGGTGCAACACGAGGCCTTCCCAGGAGGTCACCCATCCTAGTACTACTCTCGCCCAAGCACGCTTAACTGCGGAGTTCTGATGGGATCCGGTGCATTAGTGTTGGTATGATCGCACCCGAATGTTTTTGCCACTAATTTCCTTATATTACCTCCCACCACCCCTTAATTCCTCATCCACCACCCTAAAACCGCTGCCGGTTCACGTTTTCGCTGTGTATCGTCTCCCGAGTCACCAATTCCCTCGATCCCCGTAATTTTATCACTAGCTCACCAATAAAAATTCTGATCTAATGCAAAAATAACTATTGAAAAATGAGAAATCAACATTACTGGAAAACGAAAAAAGGGGTGCAACACGAGGCCTTCCCAGGAGGTCACCCATCCTAGTACTACTCTCGCCCAAGCACGCTTAACTGCGGAGTTCTGATGGGATCCGGTGCATTAGTGCTGGTATGATCGCACCCGAATGTTTATGCCACTAATTTCCTTATATTACCTCCCACCACCCCTCAATTCCTCATCCACCACCCTAAAACCGCTGCCGGTTCACGTTTTCGCTGTGTATCGTCTCCCGAGTCACCAATTCCCTCGATCCCCGTAATTTTATCACTAGCTCACCAATAAAAATTCTGATCTAATGCAAAAATAATTATTGAAAAATGAGAAATCAACATTACTGGAAAACGAAAAAAGGGGTGCAACACGAGGCCTTCCCAGGAGGTCACCCATCCTAGTACTACTCTCGCCCAAGCACGCTTAACTGCGGAGTTCTGATGGGATCCGGTGCATTAGTGCTGGTATGATCGCACCCGAATGTTTATGCCACTAATTTCCTTATATTACCTCCCACCACCCCTCAATTCCTCATCCACCACCCTAAAACCGCTGCCGGTTCACGTTTTCGCTGTGTATCGTCTCCCGAGTCACCAATTCCCTCGATCCCCGTAATTTTATCACTAGCTCACCAATAAAAATTCTGATCTAATGCAAAAATAATTATTGAAAAATGAGAAATCAACATTACTGGAAAACGAAAAAAGGGGTGCAACACGAGGCCTTCCCAGGAGGTCACCCATCCTAGTACTACTCTCGCCCAAGCACGCTTAACTGCGGAGTTCTGATGGGATCCGGTGCATTAGTGCTGGTATGATCGCACCCGAATGTTTATGCCACTAATTTCCTTATATTACCTCCCACCACCCTAAAACCGCTGCCGGTTCACGTTTTCGCTGTGTATCGTCTCCCGAGTCACCAATTCCCTCGATCCCCGTAATTTTATCACTAGCTCACCAATAAAAATTCTGATCTAATGCAAAAATAAGTATTGAAAAATGAGAAATCAACATTACTGGAAAACGAAAAAAGGGGTGCAACACGAGGCCTTCCCAGGAGGTCACCCATCCTAGTACTACTCTCGCCCAAGCACGCTTAACTGCGGAGTTCTGATGGGATCCGGTGCATTAGTGCTGGTATGATCGCACCCGAATGTTTATGCCACTAATTTCCTTATATTACCTCCCACCACCCCTCAATTCCTCATCCACCACCCTAAAACCGCTGTCGGTTCACGTTTTCGCTGTGTATCGTCTCCCGAGTCACCAATTCCCTCGATCCCCGTAATTTTATCACTAGCTCACCAATAAAAATTCTGATCTAATGCAAAAATAAGTATTGAAAAATGAGAAATCAACATTACTGGAAAACGAAAAAAGGGGTGCAACACGAGGCCTTCCCAGGAGGTCACCCATCCTAGTACTACTCTCGCCCAAGCACGCTTAATTGCGGAGTTCTGATGGGATCCGGTGCATTAGTGTTGGTATGATCGCACCCGAATGTTTTTGCCACTAATTTCCTTATATTACCTCCCACCACCCCTCAATTCCTCATCCACCACCCTAAAACCGCTGCCGGTTCACGTTTTCGCTGTGTATCGTCTCCCGAGTCACCAATTCCCTCGATCCCCGTAATTTTATCACTAGCTCACCAATAAAAATTCTGATCTAATGCAAAAATAATTATTGAAAAATGAGAAATCAACATTACTGGAAAACGAAAAAAGGGGTGCAACACGAGGCCTTCCCAGGAGGTCACCCATCCTAGTACTACTCTCGCAGTTAAGCACGCTTAACTGCGGAGTTCTGATGGGATCCGGTGCATTAGTGCTGGTATGATCGCACCCGAATGTTTATGCCACTAATTTCCTTATATTACCTCCCACCACCCCTCAATTCCTCATCCACCACCCTAAAACCGCTGCCGGTTCACGTTTTCGCTGTGGATCGTCTCCCGAGTCACCAATTCCCTCGATCCCCGTAATTTTATCACTAGCTCACCAATAAAAATTCTGATCTAATGCAAAAATAATTATTGAAAAATGAGAAATCAACATTACTGGAAAACGAAAAAAGGGGTGCAACACGAGGCCTTCCCAGGAGGTCACCCATCCTAGTACTACTCTCGCCCAAGCACGCTTAACTGCGGAGTTCTGATGGGATCCGGTGCATTAGTGCTGGTATGATCGCACCCGAATGTTTATGCCACTAATTTCCTTATATTACCTCCCACCACCCCTCAATTCCTCATCCACCACCCTAAAACCGCTGTCGGTTCACGTTTTCGCTGTGTATCGTCTCCCGAGTCACCAATTCCCTCGATCCCCGTAATTTTATCACTAGCTCACCAATAAAAATTCTGATCTAATGCAAAAATAAGTATTGAAAAATGAGAAATCAACATTACTGGAAAACGAAAAAAGGGGTGCAACACGAGGCCTTCCCAGGAGGTCACCCATCCTAATACTACTCTCGCCCAAGCACGCTTAATTGCGGAGTTCTGATGGGATCCGGTGCATTAGTGTTGGTATGATCGCACCCGAATGTTTTTGCCACTAATTTCCTTATATTACCTCCCACCACCCCTCAATTCCTCATCCACCACCCTAAAACCGCTGCCGGTTCACGTTTTCGCTGTGTATCGTCTCCCGAGTCACCAATTCCCTCGATCCCCGTAATTTTATCACTAGCTCACCAATAAAAATTCTGATCTAATGCAAAAATAATTATTGAAAAATGAGAAATCAACATTACTGGAAAACGAAAAAAGGGGTGCAACACGAGGCCTTCCCAGGAGGTCACCCATCCTAGTACTACTCTCGCAGTTAAGCACGCTTAACTGCGGAGTTCTGATGGGATCCGGTGCATTAGTGCTGGTATGATCGCACCCGAATGTTTATGCCACTAATTTCCTTATATTACCTCCCACCACCCCTCAATTCCTCATCCACCACCCTAAAACCGCTGCCGGTTCACGTTTTCGCTGTGGATCGTCTCCCGAGTCACCAATTCCCTCGATCCCCGTAATTTTATCACTAGCTCACCAATAAAAATTCTGATCTAATGCAAAAATAATTATTGAAAAATGAGAAATCAACATTACTGGAAAACGAAAAAAAGGGGTGCAACACGAGGCCTTCCCAGGAGGTCACCCATCCTAGTACTACTCTCGCCCAAGCACGCTTAACTGCGGAGTTCTGATGGGATCCGGTGCATTAGTGCTGGTATGATCGCACCCGAATGTTTATGCCACTAATTTCCTTATATTACCTCCCACCACCCCTCAATTCCTCATCCACCACCCTAAAACCGCTGCCGGTTCACGTTTTCGCTGTGTATCGTCTCCCGAGTCACCAATTCCCTCGATCCCCGTAATTTTATCACTAGCTCACCAATAAAAATTCTGATCTAATGCAAAAATAATTATTGAAAAATGAGAAATCAACATTACTGGAAAACGAAAAAAGGGGTGCAACACGAGGCCTTCCCAGGAGGTCACCCATCCTAGTACTACTCTCGCCCAAGCACGCTTAACTGCGGAGTTCTGATGGGATCCGGTGCATTAGTGCTGGTATGATCGCACCCGAATGATTATGCCACTAATTTCCTTATATTACCTCCCACCACCCTAAAACCGCTGCCGGTTCACGTTTTCGCTGTGTATCGTCTCCCGAGTCACCAATTCCCTCGATCCCCGTAATTTTATCACTAGCTCACCAATAAAAATTCTGATCTAATGCAAAAATAACTATTGAAAAATGAGAAATCAACATTACTGGAAAACGAAAAAAGGGGTGCAACACGAGGCCTTCCCAGGAGGTCACCCATCCTAGTACTACTCTCGCCCAAGCACGCTTAACTGCGGAGTTCTGATGGGATCCGGTGCATTAGTGCTGGTATGATCGCACCCGAATGTTTATGCCACTAATTTCCTTATATTACCCCCCACCACCCCTCAATTCCTCATCCACCACCCTAAAACCGCTGCCGGTTCACGTTTTCGCTGTGTATTGTCTCCCGAGTCACCAATTCCCTCGATCCCCGTAATTTTATCACTAGCTCACCAATAAAAATTCTGATCTAATGCAAAAATAATTATTGAAAAATGAGAAATCAACATTACTGGAAAACGAAAAAAGGGGTGCAACACGAGGCCTTCCCAGGAGGTCACCCATCCTAGTACTACTCTCGCAGTTAAGCACGCTTAACTGCGGAGTTCTGATGGGATCCGGTGCATTAGTGCTGGTATGATCGCACCCGAATGTTTATGCCACTAATTTCCTTATATTACCTCCCACCACCCCTCAATTCCTCATCCACCACCCTAAAACCGCTGCCGGTTCACGTTTTCGCTGTGGATCGTCTCCCGAGTCACCAATTCCCTCGATCCCCGTAATTTTATCACTAGCTCACCAATAAAAATTCTGATCTAATGCAAAAATAATTATTGAAAAATGAGAAATCAACATTACTGGAAAACGAAAAAAAGGGGTGCAACACGAGGCCTTCCCAGGAGGTCACCCATCCTAGTACTACTCTCGCCCAAGCACGCTTAACTGCGGAGTTCTGATGGGATCCGGTGCATTAGTGCTGGTATGATCGCACCCGAATGTTTATGCCACTAATTTCCTTATATTACCTCCCACCACCCCTCAATTCCTCATCCACCACCCTAAAACCGCTGCCGGTTCACGTTTTCGCTGTGTATCGTCTCCCGAGTCACCAATTCCCTCGATCCCCGTAATTTTATCACTAGCTCACCAATAAAAATTCTGATCTAATGCAAAAATAATTATTGAAAAATGAGAAATCAACATTACTGGAAAACGAAAAAAGGGGTGCAACACGAGGCCTTCCCAGGAGGTCACCCATCCTAGTACTACTCTCGCCCAAGCACGCTTAACTGCGGAGTTCTGATGGGATCCGGTGCATTAGTGCTGGTATGATCGCACCCGAATGATTATGCCACTAATTTCCTTATATTACCTCCCACCACCCTAAAACCGCTGCCGGTTCACGTTTTCGCTGTGTATCGTCTCCCGAGTCACCAATTCCCTCGATCCCCGTAATTTTATCACTAGCTCACCAATAAAAATTCTGATCTAATGCAAAAATAACTATTGAAAAATGAGAAATCAACATTACTGGAAAACGAAAAAAGGGGTGCAACACGAGGCCTTCCCAGGAGGTCACCCATCCTAGTACTACTCTCGCCCAAGCACGCTTAACTGCGGAGTTCTGATGGGATCCGGTGCATTAGTGCTGGTATGATCGCACCCGAATGTTTATGCCACTAATTTCCTTATATTACCCCCCACCACCCCTCAATTCCTCATCCACCACCCTAAAACCGCTGCCGGTTCACGTTTTCGCTGTGTATTGTCTCCCGAGTCACCAATTCCCTCGATCCCCGTAATTTTATCACTAGCTCACCAATAAAAATTCTGATCTAATGCAAAAATAAGTATTGAAAAATGAGAAATCAACATTACTGGAAAACGAAAAAAGGGGTGCAACACGAGGCCTTCCCAGGAGGACACCCATCCTAGTACTACTCTCGCCCAAGCACGCTTAACTGCGGAGTTCTGATGGGATCCGGTGCATTAGTGCTGGTATGATCGCACCCGAATGTTTATGCCACTAATTTCCTTATATTACCCCCCACCACCCCTCAATTCCTCATCCACCACCCTAAAACCGCTGCCGGTTCACGTTTTCGCTGTGTATCGTCTCCCGAGTCACCAATTCCCTCGATCCCCGTAATTTTATCACTAGCTCACCAATAAAAATTCTGATCTAATGCAAAAATAACTATTGAAAAATGAGAAATCAACATTACTGGAAAACGAAAAAAAGGGTGCAACACGAGGCCTTCCCAGGAGGTCACCCATCCTAGTACTACTCTCGCCCAAGCACGCTTAACTGCGGAGTTCTGATGGGATCCGGTGCATTAGTGCTGGTATGATCGCACCCTAATGTTTATGCCACTAATTTCCTTATATTACCCCCCACCACCCCTCAATTCCTCATCCACCACCCTAAAACCGCTGCCGGTTCACGTTTTCGCTGTGTATCGTCTCCCGAGTCACCAATTCCCTCGATCCCCGTAATTTTATCACTAGCTCACCAATAAAAATTCTGATCTAATGCAAAAATAACTATTGAAAAATGAGAGATCAACATTACTGGAAAACGAAAAAAAGGGTGCAACACGAGGCCTTCCCAGGAGGTCACCCATCCTAGTACTACTCTCGCCCAAGCACGCTTAACTGCGGAGTTCTGATGGGATCCGGTGCATTAGTGCTGGTATGATCGCACCCGAATGTTTATGCCACTAATTTCCTTATATTACCCCCCACCACCCCTCAATTCCTCATCCACCACCCTAAAACCGCTGCCGGTTCACGTTTTCGCTGTGTATCGTCTCCCGAGTCACCAATTCCCTCGATCCCCGTAATTTTATCACTAGCTCACCAATAAAAATTCTGATCTAATGCAAAAATAACTATTGAAAAATGAGAAATCAACATTACTGGAAAACGAAAAAAGGGGTGCAACACGAGGCCTTCCCAGGAGGTCACCCGTCCTAGTACTACTCTCGCCCAAGCACGCTTAACTGCGGAGTTCTGATGGGATCCGGTGCATTAGTGCTGGTATGATCGCACCCGAATGTTTATGCCACTAATTTCCTTATATTACCTCCCACCACCCCTCAATTCCTCATCCACCACCCTAAAACCGCTGCCGGTTCACGTTTTCGCTGTGTATCGTCTCCCGAGTCACCAATTCCCTCGATCCCCGTAATTTTATCACTAGCTCACCAATAAAAATTCTGATCTAATGCAAAAATAACTATTGAAAAATGAGAAATCAACATTAATGGAAAACGAAAAAAGGGGTGCAACACGAGGCCTTCCCAGGAGGTCACCCATCCTAGTACTACTCTCGCCCAAGCACGCTTAACTGCGGAGTTCTGATGGGATCCGGTGCATTAGTGCTGGTATGATCGCACCCGAATGTTTATGCCACTAATTTCCTTATATTACCCCCCACCACCCCTCAATTCCTCATCCACCACCCTAAAACCGCTGCCGGTTCACGTTTTCGCTGTGTATCGTCTCCCGAGTCACCAATTCCCTCGATCCCCGTAATTTTATCACTAGCTCACCAATAAAAATTCTGATCTAATGCAAAAATAAGTATTGAAAAATGAGAAATCAACATTACTGGAAAACGAAAAAAGGGGTGCAACACGAGGCCTTCCCAGGAGGACAGCCATCCTAGTACTACTCTCGCCCAAGCACGCTTAACTGCGGAGTTCTGATGGGATCCGGTGCATTAGTGCTGGTATGATCGCACCCGAATGTTTATGCCACTAATTTCCTTATATTACCCCCCACCACCCCTCAATTCCTCATCCACCACCCTAAAACCGCTGCCGGTTCACGTTTTCGCTGTGTATCGTCTCCCGAGTCACCAGTTCCCTCGATCCCCGTAATTTTATCACTAGCTCACCAATAAAAATTCTGATCTAATGCAAAAATAACTATTGAAAAATGAGAAATCAACATTACTGGAAAACGAAAAAAAGGGTGCAACACGAGGCCTTCCCAGGAGGTCACCCATCCTAGTACTACTCTCGCCCAAGCACGCTTAACTGCGGAGTTCTGATGGGATCCGGTGCATTAGTGCTGGTATGATCGCACCCTAATGTTTATGCCACTAATTTCCTTATATTACCCCCCACCACCCCTCAATTCCTCATCCACCACCCTAAAACCGCTGCCGGTTCACGTTTTCGCTGTGTATCGTCTCCCGAGTCACCAATTCCCTCGATCCCCGTAATTTTATCACTAGCTCACCAATAAAAATTCTGATCTAATGCAAAAATAACTATTGAAAAATGAGAGATCAACATTACTGGAAAACGAAAAAAAGGGTGCAACACGAGGCCTTCCCAGGAGGTCACCCATCCTAGTACTACTCTCGCCCAAGCACGCTTAACTGCGGAGTTCTGATGGGATCCGGTGCATTAGTGCTGGTATGATCGCACCCGAATGTTTATGCCACTAATTTCCTTATATTACCCCCCACCACCCCTCAATTCCTCATCCACCACCCTAAAACCGCTGCCGGTTCACGTTTTCGCTGTGTATCGTCTCCCGAGTCACCAATTCCCTCGATCCCCGTAATTTTATCACTAGCTCACCAATAAAAATTCTGATCTAATGCAAAAATAACTATTGAAAAATGAGAAATCAACATTACTGGAAAACGAAAAAAGGGGTGCAACACGAGGCCTTCCCAGGAGGTCACCCATCCTAGTACTACTCTCGCCCAAGCACGCTTAACTGCGGAGTTCTGATGGGATCTGGTGCATTAGTGCTGGTATGATCGCACCCGAATGTTTATGCCACTAATTTCCTTATATTACCTCCCACCACCCCTCAATTCCTCATCCACCACCCTAAAACCGCTGCCGGTTCACGTTTTCGCTGTGTATCGTCTCCCGAGTCACCAATTCCCTCGATCCCCGTAATTTTATCACTAGCTCACCAATAAAAATTCTGATCTAATGCAAAAATAACTATTGAAAAATGAGAAATCAACATTACTGGAAAACGAAAAAAGGGGTGCAACACGAGGCCTTCCCAGGAGGTCACCCGTCCTAGTACTACTCTCGCCCAAGCACGCTTAACTGCGGAGTTCTGATGGGATCCGGTGCATTAGTGCTGGTATGATCGCACCCGAATGTTTATGCCACTAATTTCCTTATATTACCTCCCACCACCCTAAAACCGCTGCCGGTTCACGTTTTCGCTGTGTATCGTCTCCCGAGTCACCAATTCCCTCGATCCCCGTAATTTTATCACTAGCTCACCAATAAAAATTCTGATCTAATGCAAAAATAAGTATTGAAAAATGAGAAATCAACATTACTGGAAAACGAAAAAAGGGGTGCAACACGAGGCCTTCCCAGGAGGTCACCCATCCTAGTACTACTCTCGCCCAAGCACGCTTAACTGCGGAGTTCTGATGGGATCCGGTGCATTAGTGCTGGTATGATCGCACCCGAATGTTTATGCCACTAATTTCTTTATATTACCTCCCACCACCCCTCAATTCCTCATCCACCACCCTAAAACCGCTGCCGGTTCACGTTTTCGCTGTGTATCGTCTCCCGAGTCACCAATTCCCTCGATCCCTGTAATTTTATCACTAGCTCACCAATAAAAATTCTGATCTAATGCAAAAATAAGTATTGAAAAATGAGAAATCAACATTACTGGAAAACGAAAAAAGGGGTGCAACACGAGGCCTTCCCAGGAGGTCACCCATCCTAGTACTACTCTCGCCCAAGCACGCTTAACTGCGGAGTTCTGATGGGATCCGGTGCATTAGTGCTGGTATGATCGCACCCGAATGTTTATGCCACTAATTTCCTTATATTACCTCCCACCACCCTAAAACCGCTGCCGGTTCACGTTTTCGCTGTGTATCGTCTCCCGAGTCACCAATTCCCTCGATCCCCGTAATTTTATCACTAGCTCACCAATAAAAATTCTGATCTAATGCAAAAATAACTATTGAAAAATGAGAAATCAACATTACTGGAAAACGAAAAAAGGGGTGCAACACGAGGCCTTCCCAGGAGGTCACCCATCCTAGTACTACTCTCGCCCAAGCACGCTTAACTGCGGAGTTCTGATGGGATCCGGTGCATTAGTGCTGGTATGATCGCACCCGAATGTTTATGCCACTAATTTCCTTATATTACCTCCCACCACCCCTCAATTCCTCATCCACCACCCTAAAACCGCTGCCGGTTCACGTTTTCGCTGTGTAAAGTCTCCCGAGTCACCAATTCCCTCGATCCCCGTAATTTTATCACTAGCTCACCAATAAAAATTCTGATCTAATGCAAAAATAACTATTGAAAAATGAGAAATCAACATTACTGGAAAACGAAAAAAGGGGTGCAACACGAGGCCTTCCCAGGAGGTCACCCATCCTAGTACTACTCTCGCCCAAGCACGCTTAACTGCGGAGTTCTGATGGGATCCGGTGCATTAGTGCTGGTATGATCGCACCCGAATGTTTATGCCACTAATTTCCTTATATTACCTCCCACCACCCTAAAACCGCTGCCGGTTCACGTTTTCGCTGTGTATCGTCTCCCGAGTCACCAATTCCCTCGATCCCCGTAATTTTATCACTAGCTCACCAATAAAAATTCTGATCTAATGCAAAAATAAGTATTGAAAAATGAGAAATCAACATTACTGGAAAACGAAAAAAGGGGTGCAACACGAGGCCTTCCCAGGAGGTCACCCATCCTAGTACTACTCTCGCCCAAGCACGCTTAACTGCGGAGTTCTGATGGGATCCGGTGCATTAGTGCTGGTATGATCGCACCCGAATGTTTATGCCACTAATTTCCTTATATTACCTCCCACCACCCCTCAATTCCTCATCCACCACCCTAAAACCGCTGCCGGTTCACGTTTTCGCTGTGTATCGTCTCCCGAGTCACCAATTCCCTCGATCCCCGTAATTTTATCACTAGCTCACCAATAAAAATTCTGATCTAATGCAAAAATAACTATTGAAAAATGAGAAATCAACATTACTGGAAAACGAAAAAAGGGGTGCAACACGAGGCCTTCCCAGGAGGTCACCCATCCTAGTACTACTCTCGCCCAAGCACGCTTAACTGCGGAGTTCTGATGGGATCCGGTGCATTAGTGCTGGTATGATCGCACCCGAATGTTTATGCCACTAATTTCCTTATATTACCTCCCACCACCCCTCAATTCCTCATCCACCACCCTAAAACCGCTGCCGGTTCACGTTTTCGCTGTGTATCGTCTCCCGAGTCACCAATTCCCTCGATCCCCGTAATTTTATCACTAGCTCACCAATAAAAATTCTGATCTAATGCAAAAATAACTATTGAAAAATGAGAAATCAACATTACTGGAAAACGAAAAAAGGGGTGCAACACGAGGCCTTCCCAGGAGGTCACCCATCCTAGTACTACTCTCGCCCAAGCACGCTTAACTGCGGAGCTCTGATGGGATCCGGTGCATTAGTGCTGGTATGATCGCACCCGAATGTTTATGCCACTAATTTCCTTATATTACCTCCCACCACCCCTCAATTCCTCATCCACCACCCTAAAACCGCTGCCGGTTCACGTTTTCGCTGTGTATCGTCTCCCGAGTCACCAATTCCCTCGATCCCCGTAATTTTATCACTAGCTCACCAATAAAAATTCTGATCTAATGCAAAAATAACTATTGAAAAATGAGAAATCAACATTACTGGAAAACGAAAAAAGGGGTGCAACACGAGGCCTTCCCAGGAGGTCACCCATCCTAGTACTACTCTCGCCCAAGCACGCTTAACTGCGGAGTTCTGATGGGATCCGGTGCATTAGTGCTGGTATGATCGCACCCGAATGTTTATGCCACTAATTTCCTTATATTACCTCCCACCACCCCTCAATTCCTCATCCACCACCCTAAAACCGCTGCCGGTTCACGTTTTCGCTGTGTATCGTCTCCCGAGTCACCAATTCCCTCGATCCCCGTAATTTTATCACTAGCTCACCAATAAAAATTCTGATCTAATGCAAAAATAACTATTGAAAAATGAGAAATCAACATTACTGGAAAACGAAAAAAGGGGTGCAACACGAGGCCTTCCCAGGAGGTCACCCATCCTAGTACTACTCTCGCCCAAGCACGCTTAACTGCGGAGCTCTGATGGGATCCGGTGCATTAGTGCTGGTATGATCGCACCCGAATGTTTATGCCACTAATTTCCTTATATTACCTCCCACCACCCCTCAATTCCTCATCCACCACCCTAAAACCGCTGCCGGTTCACGTTTTCGCTGTGTATCGTCTCCCGAGTCACCAATTCCCTCGATCCCCGTAATTTTATCACTAGCTCACCAATAAAAATTCTGATCTAATGCAAAAATAACTATTGAAAAATGAGAAATCAACATTACTGGAAAACGAAAAAAGGGGTGCAACACGAGGCCTTCCCAGGAGGTCACCCATCCTAGTACTACTCTCGCCCAAGCACGCTTAACTGCGGAGTTCTGATGGGATCCGGTGCATTAGTGCTGGTATGATCGCACCCGAATGTTTATGCCACTAATTTCCTTATATTACCTCCCACCACCCCTCAATTCCTCATCCACCACCCTAAAACCGCTGCCGGTTCACGTTTTCGCTGTGTATCGTCTCCCGAGTCACCAATTCCCTCGATCCCCGTAATTTTATCACTAGCTCACCAATAAAAATTCTGATCTAATGCAAAAATAACTATTGAAAAATGAGAAATCAACATTACTGGAAAACGAAAAAAGGGGTGCAACACGAGGCCTTCCCAGGAGGTCACCCATCCTAGTACTACTCTCGCCCAAGCACGCTTAACTGCGGAGCTCTGATGGGATCCGGTGCATTAGTGCTGGTATGATCGCACCCGAATGTTTATGCCACTAATTTCCTTATATTACCTCCCACCACCCCTCAATTCCTCATCCACCACCCTAAAACCGCTGCCGGTTCACGTTTTCGCTGTGTATCGTCTCCCGAGTCACCAATTCCCTCGATCCCCGTAATTTTATCACTAGCTCACCAATAAAAATTCTGATCTAATGCAAAAATAACTATTGAAAAATGAGAAATCAACATTACTGGAAAACGAAAAAAGGGGTGCAACACGAGGCCTTCCCAGGAGGTCACCCATCCTAGTACTACTCTCGCCCAAGCACGCTTAACTGCGGAGTTCTGATGGGATCCGGTGCATTAGTGCTGGTATGATCGCACCCGAATGTTCATGCCACTAATTTCCTTATATTACCTCCCACCACCCCTCAATTCCTCATCCACCACCCTAAAACCGCTGCCGGTTCACGTTTTCGCTGTGTATCGTCTCCCGAGTCACCAATTCCCTCGATCCCCGTAATTTTATCACTAGCTCACCAATAAAAATTCTGATCTAATGCAAAAATAACTATTGAAAAATGAGAAATCAACATTACTGGAAAACGAAAAAAGGGGTGCAACACGAGGCCTTCCCAGGAGGTCACCCATCCTAGTACTACTCTCGCCCAAGCACGCTTAACTGCGGAGTTCTGATGGGATCCGGTGCATTAGTGCTGGTATGATCGCACCCGAATGTTTATGCCACTAATTTCCTTATATTACCTCCCACCACCCCTCAATTCCTCATCCACCACCCTAAAACCGCTGCCGGTTCACGTTTTCGCTGTGTATCGTCTCCCGAGTCACCAATTCCCTCGATCCCCGTAATTTTATCACTAGCTCACCAATAAAAATTCTGATCTAATGCAAAAATAACTATTGAAAAATGAGAAATCAACATTACTGGAAAACGAAAAAAGGGGTGCAACACGAGGCCTTCCCAGGAGGTCACCCATCCTAGTACTACTCTCGCCCAAGCACGCTTAACTGCGGAGCTCTGATGGGATCCGGTGCATTAGTGCTGGTATGATCGCACCCGAATGTTTATGCCACTAATTTCCTTATATTACCTCCCACCACCCCTCAATTCCTCATCCACCACCCTAAAACCGCTGCCGGTTCACGTTTTCGCTGTGTATCGTCTCCCGAGTCACCAATTCCCTCGATCCCCGTAATTTTATCACTAGCTCACCAATAAAAATTCTGATCTAATGCAAAAATAACTATTGAAAAATGAGAAATCAACATTACTGGAAAACGAAAAAAGGGGTGCAACACGAGGCCTTCCCAGGAGGTCACCCATCCTAGTACTACTCTCGCCCAAGCACGCTTAACTGCGGAGTTCTGATGGGATCCGGTGCATTAGTGCTGGTATGATCGCACCCGAATGTTTATGCCACTAATTTCCTTATATTACCTCCCACCACCCCTCAATTCCTCATCCACCACCCTAAAACCGCTGCCGGTTCACGTTTTCGCTGTGTATCGTCTCCCGAGTCACCAATTCCCTCGATCCCCGTAATTTTATCACTAGCTCACCAATAAAAATTCTGATCTAATGCAAAAATAACTATTGAAAAATGAGAAATCAACATTACTGGAAAACGAAAAAAGGGGTGCAACACGAGGCCTTCCCAGGAGGTCACCCATCCTAGTACTACTCTCGCCCAAGCACGCTTAACTGCGGAGCTCTGATGGGATCCGGTGCATTAGTGCTGGTATGATCGCACCCGAATGTTTATGCCACTAATTTCCTTATATTACCTCCCACCACCCCTCAATTCCTCATCCACCACCCTAAAACCGCTGCCGGTTCACGTTTTCGCTGTGTATCGTCTCCCGAGTCACCAATTCCCTCGATCCCCGTAATTTTATCACTAGCTCACCAATAAAAATTCTGATCTAATGCAAAAATAACTATTGAAAAATGAGAAATCAACATTACTGGAAAACGAAAAAAGGGGTGCAACACGAGGCCTTCCCAGGAGGTCACCCATCCTAGTACTACTCTCGCCCAAGCACGCTTAACTGCGGAGTTCTGATGGGATCCGGTGCATTAGTGCTGGTATGATCGCACCCGAATGTTTATGCCACTAATTTCCTTATATTACCTCCCACCACCCCTCAATTCCTCATCCACCACCCTAAAACCGCTGCCGGTTCACGTTTTCGCTGTGTATCGTCTCCCGAGTCACCAATTCCCTCGATCCCCGTAATTTTATCACTAGCTCACCAATAAAAATTCTGATCTAATGCAAAAATAACTATTGATAAATGAGAAATCAACATTACTGGAAAACGAAAAAAGGGGTGCAACACGAGGCCTTCCCAGGAGGTCACCCATCCTAGTACTACTCTCGCCCAAGCACGCGTAACTGCGGAGTTCTGATGGGATCCGGTGCATTAGTGCTGGTATGATCGCACCCGAATGTTTATGCCACTAATTTCCTTATATTACCTCCCACCACCCCTCAATTCCTCATCCACCACCCTAAAACCGCTGCCGGTTCACGTTTTCGCTGTGTATCGTCTCCCGAGTCACCAATTCCCTCGATCCCCGTAATTTTATCACTAGCTCACCAATAAAAATTCTGATCTAATGCAAAAATAACTATTGAAAAATGAGAAATCAACATTACTGGAAAACGAAAAAAGGGGTGCAACACGAGGCCTTCCCAGGAGGTCACCCATCCTAGTACTACTCTCGCCCAAGCACGCTTAACTGCGGAGTTCTGATGGGATCCGGTGCATTAGTGCTGGTATGATCGCACCCGAATGTTTATGCCACTAATTTCCTTATATTACCTCCCACCACCCTAAAACCGCTGCCGGTTCACGTTTTCGCTGTGTATCGTCTCCCGAGTCACCAATTCCCTCGATCCCCGTAATTTTATCACTAGCTCACCAATAAAAATTCTGATCTAATGCAAAAATAACTATTGAAAAATGAGAAATCAACATTACTGGAAAACGAAAAAAGGGGTGCAACACGAGGCCTTCCCAGGAGGTCACCCATCCTAGTACTACTCTCGCCCAAGCACGCTTAACTGCGGAGTTCTGATGGGATCCGGTGCATTAGTGCTGGTATGATCGCACCCGAATGTTTATGCCACTAATTTCCTTATATTACCTCCCACCACCCCTCAATTCCTCATCCACCACCCTAAAACCGCTGCCGGTTCACGTTTTCGCTGTGTATCGTCTCCCGAGTCACCAATTCCCTCGATCCCCGTAATTTTATCACTAGCTCACCAATAAAAATTCTGATCTAATGCAAAAATAACTATTGAAAAATGAGAAATCAACATTACTGGAAAACGAAAAAAGGGGTGCAACACGAGGCCTTCCCAGGAGGTCACCCATCCTAGTACTACTCTCGCCCAAGCACGCGTAACTGCGGAGTTCTGATGGGATCCGGTGCATTAGTGCTGGTATGATCGCACCCGAATGTTTATGCCACTAATTTCCTTATATTACCTCCCACCACCCCTCAATTCCTCATCCACCACCCTAAAACCGCTGCCGGTTCACGTTTTCGCTGTGTATCGTCTCCCGAGTCACCAATTCCCTCGATCCCCGTAATTTTATCACTAGCTCACCAATAAAAATTCTGATCTAATGCAAAAATAACTATTGAAAAATGAGAAATCAACATTACTGGAAAACGAAAAAAGGGGTGCAACACGAGGCCTTCCCAGGAGGTCACCCATCCTAGTACTACTCTCGCCCAAGCACGCGTAACTGCGGAGTTCTGATGGGATCCGGTGCATTAGTGCTGGTATGATCGCACCCGAATGTTTATGCCACTAATTTCCTTATATTACCTCCCACCACCCCTCAATTCCTCATCCACCACCCTAAAACCGCTGCCGGTTCACGTTTTCGCTGTGTATCGTCTCCCGAGTCACCAATTCCCTCGATCCCCGTAATTTTATCACTAGCTCACCAATAAAAATTCTGATCTAATGCAAAAATAACTATTGAAAAATGAGAAATCAACATTACTGGAAAACGAAAAAAGGGGTGCAACACGAGGCCTTCCCAGGAGGTCACCCATCCTAGTACTACTCTCGCCCAAGCACGCTTAACTGCGGAGTTCTGATGGGATCCGGTGCATTAGTGCTGGTATGATCGCACCCGAATGTTTATGCCACTAATTTCCTTATATTACCTCCCACCACCCCTCAATTCCTCATCCACCACCCTAAAACCGCTGCCGGTTCACGTTTTCGCTGTGTATCGTCTCCCGAGTCACCAATTCCCTCGATCCCCGTAATTTTATCACTAGCTCACCAATAAAAATTCTGATCTAATGCAAAAATAACTATTGATAAATGAGAAATCAACATTACTGGAAAACGAAAAAAGGGGTGCAACACGAGGCCTTCCCAGGAGGTCACCCATCCTAGTACTACTCTCGCCCAAGCACGCGTAACTGCGGAGTTCTGATGGGATCCGGTGCATTAGTGCTGGTATGATCGCACCCGAATGTTTATGCCACTAATTTCCTTATATTACCTCCCACCACCCCTCAATTCCTCATCCACCACCCTAAAACCGCTGCCGGTTCACGTTTTCGCTGTGTATCGTCTCCCGAGTCACCAATTCCCTCGATCCCCGTAATTTTATCACTAGCTCACCAATAAAAATTCTGATCTAATGCAAAAATAACTATTGAAAAATGAGAAATCAACATTACTGGAAAACGAAAAAAGGGGTGCAACACGAGGCCTTCCCAGGAGGTCACCCATCCTAGTACTACTCTCGCCCAAGCACGCTTAACTGCGGAGTTCTGATGGGATCCGGTGCATTAGTGCTGGTATGATCGCACCCGAATGTTTATGCCACTAATTTCCTTATATTACCTCCCACCACCCTAAAACCGCTGCCGGTTCACGTTTTCGCTGTGTATCGTCTCCCGAGTCACCAATTCCCTCGATCCCCGTAATTTTATCACTAGCTCACCAATAAAAATTCTGATCTAATGCAAAAATAACTATTGAAAAATGAGAAATCAACATTACTGGAAAACGAAAAAAGGGGTGCAACACGAGGCCTTCCCAGGAGGTCACCCATCCTAGTACTACTCTCGCCCAAGCACGCTTAACTGCGGAGTTCTGATGGGATCCGGTGCATTAGTGCTGGTATGATCGCACCCGAATGTTTATGCCACTAATTTCCTTATATTACCTCCCACCACCCCTCAATTCCTCATCCACCACCCTAAAACCGCTGCCGGTTCACGTTTTCGCTGTGTATCGTCTCCCGAGTCACCAATTCCCTCGATCCCCGTAATTTTATCACTAGCTCACCAATAAAAATTCTGATCTAATGCAAAAATAACTATTGAAAAATGAGAAATCAACATTACTGGAAAACGAAAAAAGGGGTGCAACACGAGGCCTTCCCAGGAGGTCACCCATCCTAGTACTACTCTCGCCCAAGCACGCGTAACTGCGGAGTTCTGATGGGATCCGGTGCATTAGTGCTGGTATGATCGCACCCGAATGTTTATGCCACTAATTTCCTTATATTACCTCCCACCACCCTAAAACCGCTGCCGGTTCACGTTTTCGCTGTGTATCGTCTCCCGAGTCACCAATTCCCTCGATCCCCGTAATTTTATCACTAGCTCACCAATAAAAATTCTGATCTAATGCAAAAATAACTATTGAAAAATGAGAAATCAACATTACTGGAAAACGAAAAAAGGGGTGCAACACGAGGCCTTCCCAGGAGGTCACCCATCCTAGTACTACTCTCGCCCAAGCACGCGTAACTGCGGAGTTCTGATGGGATCCGGTGCATTAGTGCTGGTATGATCGCACCCGAATGTTTATGCCACTAATTTCCTTATATTACCTCCCACCACCCCTCAATTCCTCATCCACCACCCTAAAACCGCTGCCGGTTCACGTTTTCGCTGTGTATCGTCTCCCGAGTCACCAATTCCCTCGATCCCCGTAATTTTATCACTAGCTCACCAATAAAAATTCTGATCTAATGCAAAAATAACTATTGAAAAATGAGAAATCAACATTACTGGAAAACGAAAAAAGGGGTGCAACACGAGGCCTTCCCAGGAGGTCACCCATCCTAGTACTACTCTCGCCCAAGCACGCGTAACTGCGGAGTTCTGATGGGATCCGGTGCATTAGTGCTGGTATGATCGCACCCGAATGTTTATGCCACTAATTTCCTTATATTACCTCCCACCACCCCTCAATTCCTCATCCACCACCCTAAAACCGCTGCCGGTTCACGTTTTCGCTGTGTATCGTCTCCCGAGTCACCAATTCCCTCGATCCCCGTAATTTTATCACTAGCTCACCAATAAAAATTCTGATCTAATGCAAAAATAACTATTGAAAAATGAGAAATCAACATTACTGGAAAACGAAAAAAGGGGTGCAACACGAGGCCTTCCCAGGAGGTCACCCATCCTAGTACTACTCTCGCCCAAGCACGCTTAACTGCGGAGTTCTGATGGGATCCGGTGCATTAGTGCTGGTATGATCGCACCCGAATGTTTATGCCACTAATTTCCTTATATTACCTCCCACCACCCCTCAATTCCTCATCCACCACCCTAAAACCGCTGCCGGTTCACGTTTTCGCTGTGTATCGTCTCCCGAGTCACCAATTCCCTCGATCCCCGTAATTTTATCACTAGCTCACCAATAAAAATTCTGATCTAATGCAAAAATAACTATTGAAAAATGAGAAATCAACATTACTGGAAAACGAAAAAAGGGGTGCAACACGAGGCCTTCCCAGGAGGTCACCCATCCTAGTACTACTCTCGCCCAAGCACGCGTAACTGCGGAGTTCTGATGGGATCCGGTGCATTAGTGCTGGTATGATCGCACCCGAATGTTTATGCCACTAATTTCCTTATATTACCTCCCACCACCCCTCAATTCCTCATCCACCACCCTAAAACCGCTGCCGGTTCACGTTTTCGCTGTGTATCGTCTCCCGAGTCACCAATTCCCTCGATCCCCGTAATTTTATCACTAGCTCACCAATAAAAATTCTGATCTAATGCAAAAATAACTATTGAAAAATGAGAAATCAACATTACTGGAAAACGAAAAAAGGGGTGCAACACGAGGCCTTCCCAGGAGGTCACCCATCCTAGTACTACTCTCGCCCAAGCACGCGTAACTGCGGAGTTCTGATGGGATCCGGTGCATTAGTGCTGGTATGATCGCACCCGAATGTTTATGCCACTAATTTCCTTATATTACCTCCCACCACCCCTCAATTCCTCATCCACCACCCTAAAACCGCTGCCGGTTCACGTTTTCGCTGTGTATCGTCTCCCGAGTCACCAATTCCCTCGATCCCCGTAATTTTATCACTAGCTCACCAATAAAAATTCTGATCTAATGCAAAAATAACTATTGAAAAATGAGAAATCAACATTACTGGAAAACGAAAAAAGGGGTGCAACACGAGGCCTTCCCAGGAGGTCACCCATCCTAGTACTACTCTCGCCCAAGCACGCGTAACTGCGGAGTTCTGATGGGATCCGGTGCATTAGTGCTGGTATGATCGCACCCGAATGTTTATGCCACTAATTTCCTTATATTACCTCCCACCACCCCTCAATTCCTCATCCACCACCCTAAAACCGCTGCCGGTTCACGTTTTCGCTGTGTATCGTCTCCCGAGTCACCAATTCCCTCGATCCCCGTAATTTTATCACTAGCTCACCAATAAAAATTCTGATCTAATGCAAAAATAACTATTGAAAAATGAGAAATCAACATTACTGGAAAACGAAAAAAGGGGTGCAACACGAGGCCTTCCCAGGAGGTCACCCATCCTAGTACTACTCTCGCCCAAGCACGCGTAACTGCGGAGTTCTGATGGGATCCGGTGCATTAGTGCTGGTATGATCGCACCCGAATGTTTATGCCACTAATTTCCTTATATTACCTCCCACCACCCCTCAATTCCTCATCCACCACCCTAAAACCGCTGCCGGTTCACGTTTTCGCTGTGTATCGTCTCCCGAGTCACCAATTCCCTCGATCCCCGTAATTTTATCACTAGCTCACCAATAAAAATTCTGATCTAATGCAAAAATAACTATTGAAAAATGAGAAATCAACATTACTGGAAAACGAAAAAAAGGGGTGCAACACGAGGCCTTCCCAGGAGGTCACCCATCCTAGTACTACTCTCGCCCAAGCACGCGTAACTGCGGAGTTCTGATGGGATCCGGTGCATTAGTGCTGGTATGATCGCACCCGAATGTTTATGCCACTAATTTCCTTATATTACCTCCCACCACCCCTCAATTCCTCATCCACCACCCTAAAACCGCTGCCGGTTCACGTTTTCGCTGTGTATCGTCTCCCGAGTCACCAATTCCCTCGATCCCCGTAATTTTATCACTAGCTCACCAATAAAAGTTCTGATCTAATGCAAAAATAACTATTGAAAAATGAGAAATCAACATTACTGGAAAACGAAAAAAAGGGGTGCAACACGAGGCCTTCCCAGGAGGTCACCCATCCTAGTACTACTCTCGCCCAAGCACGCTTAACTGCGGAGTTCTGATGGGATCCGGTGCATTAGTGCTGGTATGATCGCACCCGAATGTTTATGCCACTAATTTCCTTATATTACCTCCCACCACCCCTCAATTCCTCATCCACCACCCTAAAACCGCTGCCGGTTCACGTTTTCGCTGTGTATCGTCTCCCGAGTCACCAATTCCCTCGATCCCCGTAATTTTATCACTAGCTCACCAATAAAAGTTCTGATCTAATGCAAAAATAATTATTGAAAAATGAGAAATCAACATTACTGGAAAACGAAAAAAAGGGGTGCAACACGAGGCCTTCCCAGGAGGTCACCCATCCTAGTACTACTCTCGCCCAAGCACGCTTAACTGCGGAGTTCTGATGGGATCCGGTGCATTAGTGCTGGTATGATCGCACCCGAATGTTTATGCCACTAATTTCCTTATATTACCTCCCACCACCCCTCAATTCCTTATCCACCACCCTAAAACCGCTGCCGGTTCACGTTTTCGCTGTGTATCGTCTCCCGAGTCACCAATTCCCTCGATCCCCGTAATTTTATCACTAGCTCACCAATAAAAGTTCTGATCTAATGCAAAAATAAGTATTGAAAAATGAGAAATCAACATTACTGGAAAACGAAAAAAAGGGGTGCAACACGAGGCCTTCCCAGGAGGTCACCCATCCTAGTACTACTCTCGCCCAAGCACGCTTAACTGCGGAGTTCTGATGGGATCCGGTGCATTAGTGCTGGTATGATCGCACCCGAATGTTTATGCCACTAATTTCCTTATATTACCTCCCACCACCCCTCAATTCCTCATCCACCACCCTAAAACCGCTGCCGGTTCACGTTTTCGCTGTGTATCGTCTCCCGAGTCACCAATTCCCTCGATCCCCGTAATTTTATCACTAGCTCACCAATAAAAGTTCTGATCTAATGCAAAAATAATTATTGAAAAATGAGAAATCAACATTACTGGAAAACGAAAAAAAGGGGTGCAACACGAGGCCTTCCCAGGAGGTCACCCATCCTAGTACTACTCTCGCCCAAGCACGCTTAACTGCGGAGTTCTGATGGGATCCGGTGCATTAGTGCTGGTATGATCGCACCCGAATGTTTATGCCACTAATTTCCTTATATTACCTCCCACCACCCCTCAATTCCTCATCCACCACCCTAAAACCGCTGCCGGTTCACGTTTTCGCTGTGTATCGTCTCCCGAGTCACCAATTCCCTCGATCCCCGTAATTTTATCACTAGCTCACCAATAAAAGTTCTGATCTAATGCAAAAATAATTATTGAAAAATGAGAAATCAACATTACTGGAAAACGAAAAAAAGGGGTGCAACACGAGGCCTTCCCAGGAGGTCACCCATCCTAGTACTACTCTCGCCCAAGCACGCTTAACTGCGGAGTTCTGATGGGATCCGGTGCATTAGTGCTGGTATGATCGCACCCTAATGTTTATGCCACTAATTTCCTTATATTACCTCCCACCACCCCTCAATTCCTCATCCACCACCCTAAAACCGCTGCCGGTTCACGTTTTCGCTGTGTATCGTCTCCCGAGTCACCAATTCCCTCGATCCCCGTAATTTTATCACTAGCTCACCAATAAAAGTTCTGATCTAATGCAAAAATAATTATTGAAAAATGAGAAATCAACATTACTGGAAAACGAAAAAAAGGGGTGCAACACGAGGCCTTCCCAGGAGGTCACCCATCCCAGTACTACTCTCGCCCAAGCACGCTTAACTGCGGAGTTCTGATGGGATCCGGTGCATTAGTGCTGGTATGATCGCACCCGAATGTTTATGCCACTAATTTCCTTATATTACCTCCCACCACCCCTCAATTCCTCATCCACCACCCTAAAACCGCTGCCGGTTCACGTTTTCGCTGTGTATCGTCTCCCGAGTCACCAATTCCCTCGATCCCCGTAATTTTATCACTAGCTCACCAATAAAAGTTCTGATCTAATGCAAAAATAATTATTGAAAAATGAGAAATCAACATTACTGGAAAACGAAAAAAGGGGTGCAACACGAGGCCTTCCCAGGAGGTCACCCATCCTAGTACTACTCTCGCCCAAGCACGCTTATCTGCGGAGTTCTGATGGGATCCGGTGCATTAGTGCTGGTATGATCGCACCCGAATGTTTATGCCACTAATTTCCTTATATTACCTCCCACCACCCCTCAATTCCTCATCCACCACCCTAAAACCGCTGCCGGTTCACGTTTTCGCTGTGTATCGTCTCCCGAGTCACCAATTCCCTCGATCCCCGTAATTTTATCACTAGCTCACCAATAAAAGTTCTGATCTAATGCAAAAATAATTATTGAAAAATGAGAAATCAACATTACTGGAAAACGAAAAAAAGGGGTGCAACACGAGGCCTTCCCAGGAGGTCACCCATCCCAGTACTACTCTCGCCCAAGCACGCGTAACTGCGGAGTTCTGATGGGATCCGGTGCATTAGTGCTGGTATGATCGCACCCGAATGTTTATGCCACTAATTTCCTTATATTACCTCCCACCACCCCTCAATTCCTCATCCACCACCCTAAAACCGCTGCCGGTTCACGTTTTCGCTGTGTATCGTCTCCCGAGTCACCAATTCCCTCGATCCCCGTAATTTTATCACTAGCTCACCAATAAAAGTTCTGATCTAATGCAAAAATAATTATTGAAAAATGAGAAATCAACATTACTGGAAAACGAAAAAAGGGGTGCAACACGAGGCCTTCCCAGGAGGTCACCCATCCTAGTACTACTCTCGCCCAAGCACGCTTAACTGCGGAGTTCTGATGGGATCCGGTGCATTAGTGCTGGTATGATCGCACCCGAATGTTTATGCCACTAATTTCCTTATATTACCTCCCACCACCCCTCAATTCCTCATCCACCACCCTAAAACCGCTGCCGGTTCACGTTTTCGCTGTGTATCGTCTCCCGAGTCACCAATTCCCTCGATCCCCGTAATTTTATCACTAGCTCACCAATAAAAGTTCTGATCTAATGCAAAAATAACTATTGAAAAATGAGAAATCAACACTACTGGAAAACGAAAAAAAGGGGTGCAACACGAGGCCTTCCCAGGAGGTCACCCATCCTAGTACTACTCTCGCCCAAGCACGCGTAACTGCGGAGTTCTGATGGGATCCGGTGCATTAGTGCTGGTATGATCGCACCCGAATGTTTATGCCACTAATTTCCTTATATTACCTCCCACCACCCCTCAATTCCTCATCCACCACCCTAAAACCGCTGCCGGTTCACGTTTTCGCTGTGTATCGTCTCCCGAGTCACCAATTCCCTCGATCCCCGTAATTTTATCACTAGCTCACCAATAAAAGTTCTGATCTAATGCAAAAATAACTATTGAAAAATGAGAAATCAACATTACTGGAAAACGAAAAAAGGGGTGCAACACGAGGCCTTCCCAGGAGGTCACCCATCCTAGTACTACTCTCGCCCAAGCACGCTTAACTGCGGAGCTCTGATGGGATCCGGTGCATTAGTGCTGGTATGATCGCACCCGAATGTTTATGCCACTAATTTCCTTATATTACCTCCCACCACCCCTCAATTCCTCATCCACCACCCTAAAACCGCTGCCGGTTCACGTTTTCGCTGTGTATCGTCTCCCGAGTCACCAATTCCCTCGATCCCCGTAATTTTATCACTAGCTCACCAATAAAAGTTCTGATCTAATGCAAAAATAATTATTGAAAAATGAGAAATCAACATTACTGGAAAACGAAAAAAAGGGGTGCAACACGAGGCCTTCCCAGGAGGTCACCCATCCTAGTACTACTCTCGCCCAAGCACGCTTAACTGCGGAGTTCTGATGGGATCCGGTGCATTAGTGCTGGTATGATCGCACCCGAATGTTTATGCCACTAATTTCCTTATATTACCTCCCACCACCCCTCAATTCCTCATCCACCACCCTAAAACCGCTGCCGGTTCACGTTTTCGCTGTGTATCGTCTCCCGAGTCACCAATTCCCTCGATCCCCGTAATTTTATCACTAGCTCACCAATAAAAGTTCTGATCTAATGCAAAAATAATTATTGAAAAATGAGAAATCAACATTACTGGAAAACGAAAAAAAGGGGTGCAACACGAGGCCTTCCCAGGAGGTCACCCATCCTAGTACTACTCTCGCCCAAGCACGCTTAACTGCGGAGTTCTGATGGGATCCGGTGCATTAGTGCTGGTATGATCGCACCCGAATGTTTATGCCACTAATTTCCTTATATTACCTCCCACCACCCCTCAATTCCTCATCCACCACCCTAAAACCGCTGCCGGTTCACGTTTTCGCTGTGTATCGTCTCCCGAGTCACCAATTCCCTCGATCCCCGTAATTTTATCACTAGCTCACCAATAAAAGTTCTGATCTAATGCAAAAATAATTATTGAAAAATGAGAAATCAACATTACTGGAAAACGAAAAAAAGGGGTGCAACACGAGGCCTTCCCAGGAGGTCACCCATCCTAGTACTACTCTCGCCCAAGCACGCTTAACTGCGGAGTTCTGATGGGATCCGGTGCATTAGTGCTGGTATGATCGCACCCGAATGTTTATGCCACTAATTTCCTTATATTACCTCCCACCACCCCTCAATTCCTCATCCACCACCCTAAAACCGCTGCCGGTTCACGTTTTCGCTGTGTATCGTCTCCCGAGTCACCAATTCCCTCGATCCCCGTAATTTTATCACTAGCTCACCAATAAAAGTTCTGATCTAATGCAAAAATAATTATTGAAAAATGAGAAATCAACATTACTGGAAAACGAAAAAAAGGGGTGCAACACGAGGCCTTCCCAGGAGGTCACCCATCCTAGTACTACTCTCGCCCAAGCACGCTTAACTGCGGAGTTCTGATGGGATCCGGTGCATTAGTGCTGGTATGATCACACCCGAATGTTTATGCCACTAATTTCCTTATATTACCTCCCACCACCCCTCAATTCCTCATCCACCACCCTAAAACCGCTGCCGGTTCACGTTTTCGCTGTGTATCGTCTCCCGAGTCACCAATTCCCTCGATCCCCGTAATTTTATCACTAGCTCACCAATAAAAGTTCTGATCTAATGCAAAAATAATTATTGAAAAATGAGAAATCAACATTACTGGAAAACGAAAAAAAGGGGTGCAACACGAGGCCTTCCCAGGAGGTCACCCATCCTAGTACTACTCTCGCCCAAGCACGCTTAACTGCGGAGTTCTGATGGGATCCGGTGCATTAGTGCTGGTATGATCGCACCCGAATGTTTATGCCACTAATTTCCTTATATTACCTCCCACCACCCCTCAATTCCTCATCCACCACCCTAAAACCGCTGCCGGTTCACGTTTTCGCTGTGTATCGTCTCCCGAGTCACCAATTCCCTCGATCCCCGTAATTTTATCACTAGCTCACCAATAAAAGTTCTGATCTAATGCAAAAATAATTATTGAAAAATGAGAAATCAACATTACTGGAAAACGAAAAAAAGGGGTGCAACACGAGGCCTTCCCAGGAGGTCACCCATCCTAGTACTACTCTCGCCCAAGCACGCTTAACTGCGGAGTTCTGATGGGATCCGGTGCATTAGTGCTGGTATGATCGCACCCGAATGTTTATGCCACTAATTTCCTTATATTACCTCCCACCACCCCTCAATTCCTCATCCACCACCCTAAAACCGCTGCCGGTTCACGTTTTCGCTGTGTATCGTCTCCCGAGTCACCAATTCCCTCGATCCCCGTAATTTTATCACTAGCTCACCAATAAAAGTTCTGATCTAATGCAAAAATAATTATTGAAAAATGAGAAATCAACATTACTGGAAAACGAAAAAAAGGGGTGCAACACGAGGCCTTCCCAGGAGGTCACCCATCCTAGTACTACTCTCGCCCAAGCACGCTTAACTGCGGAGTTCTGATGGGATCCGGTGCATTAGTGCTGGTATGATCGCACCCGAATGTTTATGCCACTAATTTCCTTATATTACCTCCCACCACCCCTCAATTCCTCATCCACCACCCTAAAACCGCTGCCGGTTCACGTTTTCGCTGTGTATCGTCTCCCGAGTCACCAATTCCCTCGATCCCCGTAATTTTATCACTAGCTCACCAATAAAAGTTCTGATCTAATGCAAAAATAATTATTGAAAAATGAGAAATCAACATTACTGGAAAACGAAAAAAGGGGTGCAACACGAGGCCTTCCCAGGAGGTCACCCATCCTAGTACTACTCTCGCCCAAGCACGCGTAACTGCGGAGTTCTGATGGGATCCGGTGCATTAGTGCTGGTATGATCGCACCCGAATGTTTATGCCACTAATTTCCTTATATTACCTCCCACCACCCCTCAATTCCTCATCCACCACCCTAAAACCGCTGCCGGTTCACGTTTTCGCTGTGTATCGTCTCCCGAGTCACCAATTCCCTCGATCCCCGTAATTTTATCACTAGCTCACCAATAAAAGTTCTGATCTAATGCAAAAATAACTATTGAAAAATGAGAAATCAACATTACTGGAAAACGAAAAAAAGGGGTGCAACACGAGGCCTTCCCAGGAGGTCACCCATCCTAGTACTACTCTCGCCCAAGCACGCGTAACTGCGGAGTTCTGATGGGATCCGGTGCATTAGTGCTGGTATGATCGCACCCGAATGTTTATGCCACTAATTTCCTTATATTACCTCCCACCACCCCTCAATTCCTCATCCACCACCCTAAAACCGCTGCCGGTTCACGTTTTCGCTGTGTATCGTCTCCCGAGTCACCAATTCCCTCGATCCCCGTAATTTTATCACTAGCTCACCAATAAAAGTTCTGATCTAATGCAAAAATAACTATTGAAAAATGAGAAATCAACATTACTGGAAAACGAAAAAAAGGGGTGCAACACGAGGCCTTCCCAGGAGGTCACCCATCCTAGTACTACTCTCGCCCAAGCACGCGTAACTGCGGAGTTCTGATGGGATCCGGTGCATTAGTGCTGGTATGATCGCACCCGAATGTTTATGCCACTAATTTCCTTATATTACCTCCCACCACCCCTCAATTCCTCATCCACCACCCTAAAACCGCTGCCGGTTCACGTTTTCGCTGTGTATCGTCTCCCGAGTCACCAATTCCCTCGATCCCCGTAATTTTATCACTAGCTCACCAATAAAAGTTCTGATCTAATGCAAAAATAACTATTGAAAAATGAGAAATCAACATTACTGGAAAACGAAAAAAAGGGGTGCAACACGAGGCCTTCCCAGGAGGTCACCCATCCTAGTACTACTCTCGCCCAAGCACGCGTAACTGCGGAGTTCTGATGGGATCCGGTGCATTAGTGCTGGTATGATCGCACCCGAATGTTTATGCCACTAATTTCCTTATATTACCTCCCACCACCCCTCAATTCCTCATCCACCACCCTAAAACCGCTGCCGGTTCACGTTTTCGCTGTGTATCGTCTCCCGAGTCACCAATTCCCTCGATCCCCGTAATTTTATCACTAGCTCACCAATAAAAGTTCTGATCTAATGCAAAAATAACTATTGAAAAATGAGAAATCAACATTACTGGAAAACGAAAAAAAGGGGTGCAACACGAGGCCTTCCCAGGAGGTCACCCATCCTAGTACTACTCTCGCCCAAGCACGCGTAACTGCGGAGTTCTGATGGGATCCGGTGCATTAGTGCTGGTATGATCGCACCCGAATGTTTATGCCACTAATTTCCTTATATTACCTCCCACCACCCCTCAATTCCTCATCCACCACCCTAAAACCGCTGCCGGTTCACGTTTTCGCTGTGTATCGTCTCCCGAGTCACCAATTCCCTCGATCCCCGTAATTTTATCACTAGCTCACCAATAAAAGTTCTGATCTAATGCAAAAATAACTATTGAAAAATGAGAAATCAACATTACTGGAAAACGAAAAAAAGGGGTGCAACACGAGGCCTTCCCAGGAGGTCACCCATCCTAGTACTACTCTCGCCCAAGCACGCTTAACTGCGGAGTTCTGATGGGATCCGGTGCATTAGTGCTGGTATGATCGCACCCGAATGTTTATGCCACTAATTTCCTTATATTACCTCCCACCACCCCTCAATTCCTCATCCACCACCCTAAAACCGCTGCCGGTTCACGTTTTCGCTGTGTATCGTCTCCCGAGTCACCAATTCCCTCGATCCCCGTAATTTTATCACTAGCTCACCAATAAAAGTTCTGATCTAATGCAAAAATAACTATTGAAAAATGAGAAATCAACATTACTGGAAAACGAAAAAAAGGGGTGCAACACGAGGCCTTCCCAGGAGGTCACCCATCCTAGTACTACTCTCGCCCAAGCACGCTTAACTGCGGAGTTCTGATGGGATCCGGTGCATTAGTGCTGGTATGATCGCACCCGAATGTTTATGCCACTAATTTCCTTATATTACCTCCCACCACCCCTCAATTCCTCATCCACCACCCTAAAACCGCTGCCGGTTCACGTTTTCGCTGTGTATCGTCTCCCGAGTCACCAATTCCCTCGATCCCCGTAATTTTATCACTAGCTCACCAATAAAAGTTCTGATCTAATGCAAAAATAATTATTGAAAAATGAGAAATCAACATTACTGGAAAACGAAAAAAAGGGGTGCAACACGAGGCCTTCCCAGGAGGTCACCCATCCTAGTACTACTCTCGCCCAAGCACGCTTAACTGCGGAGTTCTGATGGGATCCGGTGCATTAGTGCTGGTATGATCGCACCCGAATGTTTATGCCACTAATTTCCTTATATTACCTCCCACCACCCCTCAATTCCTCATCCACCACCCTAAAACCGCTGCCGGTTCACGTTTTCGCTGTGTATCGTCTCCCGAGTCACCAATTCCCTCGATCCCCGTAATTTTATCACTAGCTCACCAATAAAAGTTCTGATCTAATGCAAAAATAATTATTGAAAAATGAGAAATCAACATTACTGGAAAACGAAAAAAAGGGGTGCAACACGAGGCCTTCCCAGGAGGTCACCCATCCTAGTACTACTCTCGCCCAAGCACGCTTAACTGCGGAGTTCTGATGGGATCCGGTGCATTAGTGCTGGTATGATCGCACCCGAATGTTTATGCCACTAATTTCCTTATATTACCTCCCACCACCCCTCAATTCCTCATCCACCACCCTAAAACCGCTGCCGGTTCACGTTTTCGCTGTGTATCGTCTCCCGAGTCACCAATTCCCTCGATCCCCGTAATTTTATCACTAGCTCACCAATAAAAGTTCTGATCTAATGCAAAAATAATTATTGAAAAATGAGAAATCAACATTACTGGAAAACGAAAAAAAGGGGTGCAACACGAGGCCTTCCCAGGAGGTCACCCATCCTAGTACTACTCTCGCCCAAGCACGCTTAACTGCGGAGTTCTGATGGGATCCGGTGCATTAGTGCTGGTATGATCGCACCCGAATGTTTATGCCACTAATTTCCTTATATTACCTCCCACCACCCCTCAATTCCTCATCCACCACCCTAAAACCGCTGCCGGTTCACGTTTTCGCTGTGTATCGTCTCCCGAGTCACCAATTCCCTCGATCCCCGTAATTTTATCACTAGCTCACCAATAAAAGTTCTGATCTAATGCAAAAATAATTATTGAAAAATGAGAAATCAACATTACTGGAAAACGAAAAAAAGGGGTGCAACACGAGGCCTTCCCAGGAGGTCACCCATCCTAGTACTACTCTCGCCCAAGCACGCTTAACTGCGGAGTTCTGATGGGATCCGGTGCATTAGTGCTGGTATGATCGCACCCGAATGTTTATGCCACTAATTTCCTTATATTACCTCCCACCACCCCTCAATTCCTCATCCACCACCCTAAAACCGCTGCCGGTTCACGTTTTCGCTGTGTATCGTCTCCCGAGTCACCAATTCCCTCGATCCCCGTAATTTTATCACTAGCTCACCAATAAAAGTTCTGATCTAATGCAAAAATAATTATTGAAAAATGAGAAATCAACATTACTGGAAAACGAAAAAAAGGGGTGCAACACGAGGCCTTCCCAGGAGGTCACCCATCCTAGTACTACTCTCGCCCAAGCACGCTTAACTGCGGAGTTCTGATGGGATCCGGTGCATTAGTGCTGGTATGATCGCACCCGAATGTTTATGCCACTAATTTCCTTATATTACCTCCCACCACCCCTCAATTCCTCATCCACCACCCTAAAACCGCTGCCGGTTCACGTTTTCGCTGTGTATCGTCTCCCGAGTCACCAATTCCCTCGATCCCCGTAATTTTATCACTAGCTCACCAATAAAAGTTCTGATCTAATGCAAAAATAATTATTGAAAAATGAGAAATCAACATTACTGGAAAACGAAAAAAAGGGGTGCAACACGAGGCCTTCCCAGGAGGTCACCCATCCTAGTACTACTCTCGCCCAAGCACGCTTAACTGCGGAGTTCTGATGGGATCCGGTGCATTAGTGCTGGTATGATCGCACCCGAATGTTTATGCCACTAATTTCCTTATATTACCTCCCACCACCCCTCAATTCCTCATCCACCACCCTAAAACCGCTGCCGGTTCACGTTTTCGCTGTGTATCGTCTCCCGAGTCACCAATTCCCTCGATCCCCGTAATTTTATCACTAGCTCACCAATAAAAGTTCTGATCTAATGCAAAAATAATTATTGAAAAATGAGAAATCAACATTACTGGAAAACGAAAAAAAGGGGTGCAACACGAGGCCTTCCCAGGAGGTCACCCATCCTAGTACTACTCTCGCCCAAGCACGCTTAACTGCGGAGTTCTGATGGGATCCGGTGCATTAGTGCTGGTATGATCGCACCCGAATGTTTATGCCACTAATTTCCTTATATTACCTCCCACCACCCCTCAATTCCTCATCCACCACCCTAAAACCGCTGCCGGTTCACGTTTTCGCTGTGTATCGTCTCCCGAGTCACCAATTCCCTCGATCCCCGTAATTTTATCACTAGCTCACCAATAAAAGTTCTGATCTGATGCAAAAATAATTATTGAAAAATGAGAAATCAACATTACTGGAAAACGAAAAAAAGGGGTGCAACACGAGGCCTTCCCAGGAGGTCACCCATCCTAGTACTACTCTCGCCCAAGCACGCTTAACTGCGGAGTTCTGATGGGATCCGGTGCATTAGTGCTGGTATGATCGCACCCGAATGTTTATGCCACTAATTTCCTTATATTACCTCCCACCACCCCTCAATTCCTCATCCACCACCCTAAAACCGCTGCCGGTTCACGTTTTCGCTGTGTATCGTCTCCCGAGTCACCAATTCCCTCGATCCCCGTAATTTTATCACTAGCTCACCAATAAAAGTTCTGATCTGATGCAAAAATAATTATTGAAAAATGAGAAATCAACATTACTGGAAAACGAAAAAAAGGGGTGCAACACGAGGCCTTCCCAGGAGGTCACCCATCCTAGTACTACTCTCGCCCAAGCACGCTTAACTGCGGAGTTCTGATGGGATCCGGTGCATTAGTGCTGGTATGATCGCACCCGAATGTTTATGCCACTAATTTCCTTATATTACCTCCCACCACCCCTCAATTCCTCATCCACCACCCTAAAACCGCTGCCGGTTCACGTTTTCGCTGTGTATCGTCTCCCGAGTCACCAATTCCCTCGATCCCCGTAATTTTATCACTAGCTCACCAATAAAAGTTCTGATCTAATGCAAAAATAATTATTGAAAAATGAGAAATCAACATTACTGGAAAACGAAAAAAAGGGGTGCAACACGAGGCCTTCCCAGGAGGTCACCCATCCTAGTACTACTCTCGCCCAAGCACGCTTAACTGCGGAGTTCTGATGGGATCCGGTGCATTAGTGCTGGTATGATCGCACCCGAATGTTTATGCCACTAATTTCCTTATATTACCTCCCACCACCCCTCAATTCCTCATCCACCACCCTAAAACCGCTGCCGGTTCACGTTTTCGCTGTGTATCGTCTCCCGAGTCACCAATTCCCTCGATCCCCGTAATTTTATCACTAGCTCACCAATAAAAGTTCTGATCTAATGCAAAAATAATTATTGAAAAATGAGAAATCAACATTACTGGAAAACGAAAAAAAGGGGTGCAACACGAGGCCTTCCCAGGAGGTCACCCATCCTAGTACTACTCTCGCCCAAGCACGCTTAACTGCGGAGTTCTGATGGGATCCGGTGCATTAGTGCTGGTATGATCGCACCCGAATGTTTATGCCACTAATTTCCTTATATTACCTCCCACCACCCCTCAATTCCTCATCCACCACCCTAAAACCGCTGCCGGTTCACGTTTTCGCTGTGTATCGTCTCCCGAGTCACCAATTCCCTCGATCCCCGTAATTTTATCACTAGCTCACCAATAAAAGTTCTGATCTAATGCAAAAATAATTATTGAAAAATGAGAAATCAACATTACTGGAAAACGAAAAAAAGGGGTGCAACACGAGGCCTTCCCAGGAGGTCACCCATCCTAGTACTACTCTCGCCCAAGCACGCTTAACTGCGGAGTTCTGATGGGATCCGGTGCATTAGTGCTGGTATGATCGCACCCGAATGTTTATGCCACTAATTTCCTTATATTACCTCCCACCACCCCTCAATTCCTCATCCACCACCCTAAAACCGCTGCCGGTTCACGTTTTCGCTGTGTATCGTCTCCCGAGTCACCAATTCCCTCGATCCCCGTAATTTTATCACTAGCTCACCAATAAAAGTTCTGATCTAATGCAAAAATAATTATTGAAAAATGAGAAATCAACATTACTGGAAAACGAAAAAAAGGGGTGCAACACGAGGCCTTCCCAGGAGGTCACCCATCCTAGTACTACTCTCGCCCAAGCACGCTTAACTGCGGAGTTCTGATGGGATCCGGTGCATTAGTGCTGGTATGATCGCACCCGAATGTTTATGCCACTAATTTCCTTATATTACCTCCCACCACCCCTCAATTCCTCATCCACCACCCTAAAACCGCTGCCGGTTCACGTTTTCGCTGTGTATCGTCTCCCGAGTCACCAATTCCCTCGATCCCCGTAATTTTATCACTAGCTCACCAATAAAAGTTCTGATCTAATGCAAAAATAATTATTGAAAAATGAGAAATCAACATTACTGGAAAACGAAAAAAAGGGGTGCAACACGAGGCCTTCCCAGGAGGTCACCCATCCTAGTACTACTCTCGCCCAAGCACGCTTAACTGCGGAGTTCTGATGGGATCCGGTGCATTAGTGCTGGTATGATCGCACCCGAATGTTTATGCCACTAATTTCCTTATATTACCTCCCACCACCCCTCAATTCCTCATCCACCACCCTAAAACCGCTGCCGGTTCACGTTTTCGCTGTGTATCGTCTCCCGAGTCACCAATTCCCTCGATCCCCGTAATTTTATCACTAGCTCACCAATAAAAGTTCTGATCTAATGCAAAAATAATTATTGAAAAATGAGAAATCAACATTACTGGAAAACGAAAAAAAGGGGTGCAACACGAGGCCTTCCCAGGAGGTCACCCATCCTAGTACTACTCTCGCCCAAGCACGCTTAACTGCGGAGTTCTGATGGGATCCGGTGCATTAGTGCTGGTATGATCGCACCCGAATGTTTATGCCACTAATTTCCTTATATTACCTCCCACCACCCCTCAATTCCTCATCCACCACCCTAAAACCGCTGCCGGTTCACGTTTTCGCTGTGTATCGTCTCCCGAGTCACCAATTCCCTCGATCCCCGTAATTTTATCACTAGCTCACCAATAAAAGTTCTGATCTAATGCAAAAATAATTATTGAAAAATGAGAAATCAACATTACTGGAAAACGAAAAAAAGGGGTGCAACACGAGGCCTTCCCAGGAGGTCACCCATCCTAGTACTACTCTCGCCCAAGCACGCTTAACTGCGGAGTTCTGATGGGATCCGGTGCATTAGTGCTGGTATGATCGCACCCGAATGTTTATGCCACTAATTTCCTTATATTACCTCCCACCACCCCTCAATTCCTCATCCACCACCCTAAAACCGCTGCCGGTTCACGTTTTCGCTGTGTATCGTCTCCCGAGTCACCAATTCCCTCGATCCCCGTAATTTTATCACTAGCTCACCAATAAAAGTTCTGATCTAATGCAAAAATAATTATTGAAAAATGAGAAATCAACATTACTGGAAAACGAAAAAAAGGGGTGCAACACGAGGCCTTCCCAGGAGGTCACCCATCCTAGTACTACTCTCGCCCAAGCACGCTTAACTGCGGAGTTCTGATGGGATCCGGTGCATTAGTGCTGGTATGATCGCACCCGAATGTTTATGCCACTAATTTCCTTATATTACCTCCCACCACCCCTCAATTCCTCATCCACCACCCTAAAACCGCTGCCGGTTCACGTTTTCGCTGTGTATCGTCTCCCGAGTCACCAATTCCCTCGATCCCCGTAATTTTATCACTAGCTCACCAATAAAAGTTCTGATCTAATGCAAAAATAATTATTGAAAAATGAGAAATCAACATTACTGGAAAACGAAAAAAAGGGGTGCAACACGAGGCCTTCCCAGGAGGTCACCCATCCTAGTACTACTCTCGCCCAAGCACGCTTAACTGCGGAGTTCTGATGGGATCCGGTGCATTAGTGCTGGTATGATCGCACCCGAATGTTTATGCCACTAATTTCCTTATATTACCTCCCACCACCCCTCAATTCCTCATCCACCACCCTAAAACCGCTGCCGGTTCACGTTTTCGCTGTGTATCGTCTCCCGAGTCACCAATTCCCTCGATCCCCGTAATTTTATCACTAGCTCACCAATAAAAGTTCTGATCTAATGCAAAAATAATTATTGAAAAATGAGAAATCAACATTACTGGAAAACGAAAAAAAGGGGTGCAACACGAGGCCTTCCCAGGAGGTCACCCATCCTAGTACTACTCTCGCCCAAGCACGCTTAACTGCGGAGTTCTGATGGGATCCGGTGCATTAGTGCTGGTATGATCGCACCCGAATGTTTATGCCACTAATTTCCTTATATTACCTCCCACCACCCCTCAATTCCTCATCCACCACCCTAAAACCGCTGCCGGTTCACGTTTTCGCTGTGTATCGTCTCCCGAGTCACCAATTCCCTCGATCCCCGTAATTTTATCACTAGCTCACCAATAAAAGTTCTGATCTAATGCAAAAATAATTATTGAAAAATGAGAAATCAACATTACTGGAAAACGAAAAAAAGGGGTGCAACACGAGGCCTTCCCAGGAGGTCACCCATCCTAGTACTACTCTCGCCCAAGCACGCTTAACTGCGGAGTTCTGATGGGATCCGGTGCATTAGTGCTGGTATGATCGCACCCGAATGTTTATGCCACTAATTTCCTTATATTACCTCCCACCACCCCTCAATTCCTCATCCACCACCCTAAAACCGCTGCCGGTTCACGTTTTCGCTGTGTATCGTCTCCCGAGTCACCAATTCCCTCGATCCCCGTAATTTTATCACTAGCTCACCAATAAAAGTTCTGATCTAATGCAAAAATAATTATTGAAAAATGAGAAATCAACATTACTGGAAAACGAAAAAAAGGGGTGCAACACGAGGCCTTCCCAGGAGGTCACCCATCCTAGTACTACTCTCGCCCAAGCACGCTTAACTGCGGAGTTCTGATGGGATCCGGTGCATTAGTGCTGGTATGATCGCACCCGAATGTTTATGCCACTAATTTCCTTATATTACCTCCCACCACCCCTCAATTCCTCATCCACCACCCTAAAACCGCTGCCGGTTCACGTTTTCGCTGTGTATCGTCTCCCGAGTCACCAATTCCCTCGATCCCCGTAATTTTATCACTAGCTCACCAATAAAAGTTCTGATCTAATGCAAAAATAATTATTGAAAAATGAGAAATCAACATTACTGGAAAACGAAAAAAAGGGGTGCAACACGAGGCCTTCCCAGGAGGTCACCCATCCTAGTACTACTCTCGCCCAAGCACGCTTAACTGCGGAGTTCTGATGGGATCCGGTGCATTAGTGCTGGTATGATCGCACCCGAATGTTTATGCCACTAATTTCCTTATATTACCTCCCACCACCCCTCAATTCCTCATCCACCACCCTAAAACCGCTGCCGGTTCACGTTTTCGCTGTGTATCGTCTCCCGAGTCACCAATTCCCTCGATCCCCGTAATTTTATCACTAGCTCACCAATAAAACTTCTGATCTAATGCAAAAATAATTATTGAAAAATGAGAAATCAACATTACTGGAAAACGAAAAAAAGGGGTGCAACACGAGGCCTTCCCAGGAGGTCACCCATCCTAGTACTACTCTCGCCCAAGCACGCTTAACTGCGGAGTTCTGATGGGATCCGGTGCATTAGTGCTGGTATGATCGCACCCGAATGTTTATGCCACTAATTTCCTTATATTACCTCCCACCACCCCTCAATTCCTCATCCACCACCCTAAAACCGCTGCCGGTTCACGTTTTCGCTGTGTATCGTCTCCCGAGTCACCAATTCCCTCGATCCCCGTAATTTTATCACTAGCTCACCAATAAAACTTCTGATCTAATGCAAAAATAATTATTGAAAAATGAGAAATCAACATTACTGGAAAACGAAAAAAAGGGGTGCAACACGAGGCCTTCCCAGGAGGTCACCCATCCTAGTACTACTCTCGCCCAAGCACGCTTAACTGCGGAGTTCTGATGGGATCCGGTGCATTAGTGCTGGTATGATCGCACCCGAATGTTTATGCCACTAATTTCCTTATATTACCTCCCACCACCCCTCAATTCCTCATCCACCACCCTAAAACCGCTGCCGGTTCACGTTTTCGCTGTGTATCGTCTCCCGAGTCACCAATTCCCTCGATCCCCGTAATTTTATCACTAGCTCACCAATAAAACTTCTGATCTAATGCAAAAATAATTATTGAAAAATGAGAAATCAACATTACTGGAAAACGAAAAAAAGGGGTGCAACACGAGGCCTTCCCAGGAGGTCACCCATCCTAGTACTACTCTCGCCCAAGCACGCTTAACTGCGGAGTTCTGATGGGATCCGGTGCATTAGTGCTGGTATGATCGCACCCGAATGTTTATGCCACTAATTTCCTTATATTACCTCCCACCACCCCTCAATTCCTCATCCACCACCCTAAAACCGCTGCCGGTTCACGTTTTCGCTGTGTATCGTCTCCCGAGTCACCAATTCCCTCGATCCCCGTAATTTTATCACTAGCTCAGCAATAAAAATTCTGATCTAATGCAAAAATAATTATTGAAAAATGAGAAATCAACATTACTGGAAAACGAAAAAAAGGGGTGCAACACGAGGCCTTCCCAGGAGGTCACCCATCCTAGTACTACTCTCGCCCAAGCACGCTTAACTGCGGAGTTCTGATGGGATCCGGTGCATTAGTGCTGGTATGATCGCACCCGAATGTTTATGCCACTAATTTCCTTATATTACCTCCCACCACCCCTCAATTCCTCATCCACCACCCTAAAACCGCTGCCGGTTCACGTTTTCGCTGTGTATCGTCTCCCGAGTCACCAATTCCCTCGATCCCCGTAATTTTATCACTAGCTCACCAATAAAAGTTCTGATCTAATGCAAAAATAATTATTGAAAAATGAGAAATCAACATTACTGGAAAACGAAAAAAAGGGGTGCAACACGAGGCCTTCCCAGGAGGTCACCCATCCTAGTACTACTCTCGCCCAAGCACGCTTAACTGCGGAGTTCTGATGGGATCCGGTGCATTAGTGCTGGTATGATCGCACCCGAATGTTTATGCCACTAATTTCCTTATATTACCTCCCACCACCCCTCAATTCCTCATCCACCACCCTAAAACCGCTGCCGGTTCACGTTTTCGCTGTGTATCGTCTCCCGAGTCACCAATTCCCTCGATCCCCGTAATTTTATCACTAGCTCACCAATAAAAGTTCTGATCTAATGCAAAAATAATTATTGAAAAATGAGAAATCAACATTACTGGAAAACGAAAAAAAGGGGTGCAACACGAGGCCTTCCCAGGAGGTCACCCATCCTAGTACTACTCTCGCCCAAGCACGCTTAACTGCGGAGTTCTGATGGGATCCGGTGCATTAGTGCTGGTATGATCGCACCCGAATGTTTATGCCACTAATTTCCTTATATTACCTCCCACCACCCCTCAATTCCTCATCCACCACCCTAAAACCGCTGCCGGTTCACGTTTTCGCTGTGTATCGTCTCCCGAGTCACCAATTCCCTCGATCCCCGTAATTTTATCACTAGCTCACCAATAAAAGTTCTGATCTAATGCAAAAATAATTATTGAAAAATGAGAAATCAACATTACTGGAAAACGAAAAAAAGGGGTGCAACACGAGGCCTTCCCAGGAGGTCACCCATCCTAGTACTACTCTCGCCCAAGCACGCTTAACTGCGGAGTTCTGATGGGATCCGGTGCATTAGTGCTGGTATGATCGCACCCGAATGTTTATGCCACTAATTTCCTTATATTACCTCCCACCACCCCTCAATTCCTCATCCACCACCCTAAAACCGCTGCCGGTTCACGTTTTCGCTGTGTATCGTCTCCCGAGTCACCAATTCCCTCGATCCCCGTAATTTTATCACTAGCTCACCAATAAAACTTCTGATCTAATGCAAAAATAATTATTGAAAAATGAGAAATCAACATTACTGGAAAACGAAAAAGAGGGGTGCAACACGAGGCCTTCCCAGGAGGTCACCCATCCTAGTACTACTCTCGCCCAAGCACGCTTAACTGCGGAGTTCTGATGGGATCCGGTGCATTAGTGCTGGTATGATCGCACCCGAATGTTTATGCCACTAATTTCCTTATATTACCTCCCACCACCCCTCAATTCCTCATCCACCACCCTAAAACCGCTGCCGGTTCACGTTTTCGCTGTGTATCGTCTCCCGAGTCACCAATTCCCTCGATCCCCGTAATTTTATCACTAGCTCACCAATAAAAGTTCTGATCTAATGCAAAAATAATTATTGAAAAATGAGAAATCAACATTACTGGAAAACGAAAAAAAGGGGTGCAACACGAGGCCTTCCCAGGAGGTCACCCATCCTAGTACTACTCTCGCCCAAGCACGCTTAACTGCGGAGTTCTGATGGGATCCGGTGCATTAGTGCTGGTATGATCGCACCCGAATGTTTATGCCACTAATTTCCTTATATTACCTCCCACCACCCCTCAATTCCTCATCCACCACCCTAAAACCGCTGCCGGTTCACGTTTTCGCTGTGTATCGTCTCCCGAGTCACCAATTCCCTCGATCCCCGTAATTTTATCACTAGCTCACCAATAAAAGTTCTGATCTAATGCAAAAATAATTATTGAAAAATGAGAAATCAACATTACTGGAAAACGAAAAAAAGGGGTGCAACACGAGGCCTTCCCAGGAGGTCACCCATCCTAGTACTACTCTCGCCCAAGCACGCTTAACTGCGGAGTTCTGATGGGATCCGGTGCATTAGTGCTGGTATGATCGCACCCGAATGTTTATGCCACTAATTTCCTTATATTACCTCCCACCACCCCTCAATTCCTCATCCACCACCCTAAAACCGCTGCCGGTTCACGTTTTCGCTGTGTATCGTCTCCCGAGTCACCAATTCCCTCGATCCCCGTAATTTTATCACTAGCTCACCAATAAAACTTCTGATCTAATGCAAAAATAATTATTGAAAAATGAGAAATCAACATTACTGGAAAACGAAAAAAAGGGGTGCAACACGAGGCCTTCCCAGGAGGTCACCCATCCTAGTACTACTCTCGCCCAAGCACGCTTAACTGCGGAGTTCTGATGGGATCCGGTGCATTAGTGCTGGTATGATCGCACCCGAATGTTTATGCCACTAATTTCCTTATATTACCTCCCACCACCCCTCAATTCCTCATCCACCACCCTAAAACCGCTGCCGGTTCACGTTTTCGCTGTGTATCGTCTCCCGAGTCACCAATTCCCTCGATCCCCGTAATTTTATCACTAGCTCACCAATAAAACTTCTGATCTAATGCAAAAATAATTATTGAAAAATGAGAAATCAACATTACTGGAAAACGAAAAAAAGGGGTGCAACACGAGGCCTTCCCAGGAGGTCACCCATCCTAGTACTACTCTCGCCCAAGCACGCTTAACTGCGGAGTTCTGATGGGATCCGGTGCATTAGTGCTGGTATGATCGCACCCGAATGTTTATGCCACTAATTTCCTTATATTACCTCCCACCACCCCTCAATTCCTCATCCACCACCCTAAAACCGCTGCCGGTTCACGTTTTCGCTGTGTATCGTCTCCCGAGTCACCAATTCCCTCGATCCCCGTAATTTTATCACTAGCTCAGCAATAAAAATTCTGATCTAATGCAAAAATAATTATTGAAAAATGAGAAATCAACATTACTGGAAAACGAAAAAAAGGGGTGCAACACGAGGCCTTCCCAGGAGGTCACCCATCCTAGTACTACTCTCGCCCAAGCACGCTTAACTGCGGAGTTCTGATGGGATCCGGTGCATTAGTGCTGGTATGATCGCACCCGAATGTTTATGCCACTAATTTCCTTATATTACCTCCCACCACCCCTCAATTCCTCATCCACCACCCTAAAACCGCTGCCGGTTCACGTTTTCGCTGTGTATCGTCTCCCGAGTCACCAATTCCCTCGATCCCCGTAATTTTATCACTAGCTCACCAATAAAACTTCTGATCTAATGCAAAAATAATTATTGAAAAATGAGAAATCAACATTACTGGAAAACGAAAAAAAGGGGTGCAACACGAGGCCTTCCCAGGAGGTCACCCATCCTAGTACTACTCTCGCCCAAGCACGCTTAACTGCGGAGTTCTGATGGGATCCGGTGCATTAGTGCTGGTATGATCGCACCCGAATGTTTATGCCACTAATTTCCTTATATTACCTCCCACCACCCCTCAATTCCTCATCCACCACCCTAAAACCGCTGCCGGTTCACGTTTTCGCTGTGTATCGTCTCCCGAGTCACCAATTCCCTCGATCCCCGTAATTTTATCACTAGCTCACCAATAAAAGTTCTGATCTAATGCAAAAATAATTATTGAAAAATGAGAAATCAACATTACTGGAAAACGAAAAAAAGGGGTGCAACACGAGGCCTTCCCAGGAGGTCACCCATCCTAGTACTACTCTCGCCCAAGCACGCTTAACTGCGGAGTTCTGATGGGATCCGGTGCATTAGTGCTGGTATGATCGCACCCGAATGTTTATGCCACTAATTTCCTTATATTACCTCCCACCACCCCTCAATTCCTCATCCACCACCCTAAAACCGCTGCCGGTTCACGTTTTCGCTGTGTATCGTCTCCCGAGTCACCAATTCCCTCGATCCCCGTAATTTTATCACTAGCTCACCAATAAAAGTTCTGATCTAATGCAAAAATAATTATTGAAAAATGAGAAATCAACATTACTGGAAAACGAAAAAAAGGGGTGCAACACGAGGCCTTCCCAGGAGGTCACCCATCCTAGTACTACTCTCGCCCAAGCACGCTTAACTGCGGAGTTCTGATGGGATCCGGTGCATTAGTGCTGGTATGATCGCACCCGAATGTTTATGCCACTAATTTCCTTATATTACCTCCCACCACCCCTCAATTCCTCATCCACCACCCTAAAACCGCTGCCGGTTCACGTTTTCGCTGTGTATCGTCTCCCGAGTCACCAATTCCCTCGATCCCCGTAATTTTATCACTAGCTCACCAATAAAAGTTCTGATCTAATGCAAAAATAATTATTGAAAAATGAGAAATCAACATTACTGGAAAACGAAAAAAAGGGGTGCAACACGAGGCCTTCCCAGGAGGTCACCCATCCTAGTACTACTCTCGCCCAAGCACGCTTAACTGCGGAGTTCTGATGGGATCCGGTGCATTAGTGCTGGTATGATCGCACCCGAATGTTTATGCCACTAATTTCCTTATATTACCTCCCACCACCCCTCAATTCCTCATCCACCACCCTAAAACCGCTGCCGGTTCACGTTTTCGCTGTGTATCGTCTCCCGAGTCACCAATTCCCTCGATCCCCGTAATTTTATCACTAGCTCACCAATAAAACTTCTGATCTAATGCAAAAATAATTATTGAAAAATGAGAAATCAACATTACTGGAAAACGAAAAAAAGGGGTGCAACACGAGGCCTTCCCAGGAGGTCACCCATCCTAGTACTACTCTCGCCCAAGCACGCTTAACTGCGGAGTTCTGATGGGATCCGGTGCATTAGTGCTGGTATGATCGCACCCGAATGTTTATGCCACTAATTTCCTTATATTACCTCCCACCACCCCTCAATTCCTCATCCACCACCCTAAAACCGCTGCCGGTTCACGTTTTCGCTGTGTATCGTCTCCCGAGTCACCAATTCCCTCGATCCCCGTAATTTTATCACTAGCTCACCAATAAAACTTCTGATCTAATGCAAAAATAATTATTGAAAAATGAGAAATCAACATTACTGGAAAACGAAAAAAAGGGGTGCAACACGAGGCCTTCCCAGGAGGTCACCCATCCTAGTACTACTCTCGCCCAAGCACGCTTAACTGCGGAGTTCTGATGGGATCCGGTGCATTAGTGCTGGTATGATCGCACCCGAATGTTTATGCCACTAATTTCCTTATATTACCTCCCACCACCCCTCAATTCCTCATCCACCACCCTAAAACCGCTGCCGGTTCACGTTTTCGCTGTGTATCGTCTCCCGAGTCACCAATTCCCTCGATCCCCGTAATTTTATCACTAGCTCACCAATAAAAGTTCTGATCTAATGCAAAAATAATTATTGAAAAATGAGAAATCAACATTACTGGAAAACGAAAAAAAGGGGTGCAACACGAGGCCTTCCCAGGAGGTCACCCATCCTAGTACTACTCTCGCCCAAGCACGCTTAACTGCGGAGTTCTGATGGGATCCGGTGCATTAGTGCTGGTATGATCGCACCCGAATGTTTATGCCACTAATTTCCTTATATTACCTCCCACCACCCCTCAATTCCTCATCCACCACCCTAAAACCGCTGCCGGTTCACGTTTTCGCTGTGTATCGTCTCCCGAGTCACCAATTCCCTCGATCCCCGTAATTTTATCACTAGCTCACCAATAAAAGTTCTGATCTAATGCAAAAATAATTATTGAAAAATGAGAAATCAACATTACTGGAAAACGAAAAAAAGGGGTGCAACACGAGGCCTTCCCAGGAGGTCACCCATCCTAGTACTACTCTCGCCCAAGCACGCTTAACTGCGGAGTTCTGATGGGATCCGGTGCATTAGTGCTGGTATGATCGCACCCGAATGTTTATGCCACTAATTTCCTTATATTACCTCCCACCACCCCTCAATTCCTCATCCACCACCCTAAAACCGCTGCCGGTTCACGTTTTCGCTGTGTATCGTCTCCCGAGTCACCAATTCCCTCGATCCCCGTAATTTTATCACTAGCTCACCAATAAAACTTCTGATCTAATGCAAAAATAATTATTGAAAAATGAGAAATCAACATTACTGGAAAACGAAAAAAAGGGGTGCAACACGAGGCCTTCCCAGGAGGTCACCCATCCTAGTACTACTCTCGCCCAAGCACGCTTAACTGCGGAGTTCTGATGGGATCCGGTGCATTAGTGCTGGTATGATCGCACCCGAATGTTTATGCCACTAATTTCCTTATATTACCTCCCACCACCCCTCAATTCCTCATCCACCACCCTAAAACCGCTGCCGGTTCACGTTTTCGCTGTGTATCGTCTCCCGAGTCACCAATTCCCTCGATCCCCGTAATTTTATCACTAGCTCACCAATAAAAGTTCTGATCTAATGCAAAAATAATTATTGAAAAATGAGAAATCAACATTACTGGAAAACGAAAAAAAGGGGTGCAACACGAGGCCTTCCCAGGAGGTCACCCATCCTAGTACTACTCTCGCCCAAGCACGCTTAACTGCGGAGTTCTGATGGGATCCGGTGCATTAGTGCTGGTATGATCGCACCCGAATGTTTATGCCACTAATTTCCTTATATTACCTCCCACCACCCCTCAATTCCTCATCCACCACCCTAAAACCGCTGCCGGTTCACGTTTTCGCTGTGTATCGTCTCCCGAGTCACCAATTCCCTCGATCCCCGTAATTTTATCACTAGCTCACCAATAAAAGTTCTGATCTAATGCAAAAATAATTATTGAAAAATGAGAAATCAACATTACTGGAAAACGAAAAAAAGGGGTGCAACACGAGGCCTTCCCAGGAGGTCACCCATCCTAGTACTACTCTCGCCCAAGCACGCTTAACTGCGGAGTTCTGATGGGATCCGGTGCATTAGTGCTGGTATGATCGCACCCGAATGTTTATGCCACTAATTTCCTTATATTACCTCCCACCACCCCTCAATTCCTCATCCACCACCCTAAAACCGCTGCCGGTTCACGTTTTCGCCGTGTATCGTCTCCCGAGTCACCAATTCCCTCGATCCCCGTAATTTTATCACTAGCTCACCAATAAAAGTTCTGATCTAATGCAAAAATAATTATTGAAAAATGAGAAATCAACATTACTGGAAAACGAAAAAAAGGGGTGCAACACGAGGCCTTCCCAGGAGGTCACCCATCCTAGTACTACTCTCGCCCAAGCACGCTTAACTGCGGAGTTCTGATGGGATCCGGTGCATTAGTGCTGGTATGATCGCACCCGAATGTTTATGCCACTAATTTCCTTATATTACCTCCCACCACCCCTCAATTCCTCATCCACCACCCTAAAACCGCTGCCGGTTCACGTTTTCGCCGTGTATCGTCTCCCGAGTCACCAATTCCCTCGATCCCCGTAATTTTATCACTAGCTCACCAATAAAAGTTCTGATCTAATGCAAAAATAATTATTGAAAAATGAGAAATCAACATTACTGGAAAACGAAAAAAAGGGGTGCAACACGAGGCCTTCCCAGGAGGTCACCCATCCTAGTACTACTCTCGCCCAAGCACGCTTAACTGCGGAGTTCTGATGGGATCCGGTGCATTATAGCTGGTATGATCGCACCCGAATGTTTATGCCACTAATTTCCTTATATTACCTCCCACCACCCCTCAATTCCTCATCCACCACCCTAAAACCGCTGCCGGTTCACGTTTTCGCTGTGTATCGTCTCCCGAGTCACCAATTCCCTCGATCCCCGTAATTTTATCACTAGCTCACCAATAAAAGTTCTGATCTAATGCAAAAATAATTATTGAAAAATGAGAAATCAACATTACTGGAAAACGAAAAAAAGGGGTGCAACACGAGGCCTTCCCAGGAGGTCACCCATCCTAGTACTACTCTCGCCCAAGCACGCTTAACTGCGGAGTTCTGATGGGATCCGGTGCATTCGTGCTGGTATGATCGCACCCGAATGTTTATGCCACTAATTTCCTTATATTACCTCCCACCACCCCTCAATTCCTCATCCACCACCCTAAAACCGCTGCCGGTTCACGTTTTCGCTGTGTATCGTCTCCCGAGTCACCAATTCCCTCGATCCCCGTAATTTTATCACTAGCTCACCAATAAAAATTCTGATCTAATGCAAAAATAATTATTGAAAAATGAGAAATCAACATTACTGGAAAACGAAAAAAGGGGTGCAACACGAGGCCTTCCCAGGAGGTCACCCATCCTAGTACTACTCTCGCCCAAGCACGCTTAACTGCGGAGTTCTGATGGGATCCGGTGCATTGGTGCTGGTATGATCGCACCCGAATGTTTATGCCACTAATTTCCTTATATTACCTCCCACCACCCCTCAATTCCTCATCCACCACCCTAAAACCGCTGCCGGTTCACGTTTTCGCTGTGTATCGTCTCCCGAGTCACCAATTCCCTCGATCCCCGTAATTTTATCACTAGCTCACCAATAAAAGTTCTGATCTAATGCAAAAATAATTATTGAAAAATGAGAAATCAACATTACTGGAAAACGAAAAAAAGGGGTGCAACACGAGGCCTTCCCAGGAGGTCACCCATCCTAGTACTACTCTCGCCCAAGCACGCTTAACTGCGGAGTTCTGATGGGATCCGGTGCATTAGTGCTGGTATGATCGCACCCGAATGTTTATGCCACTAATTTCCTTATATTACCTCCCACCACCCCTCAATTCCTCATCCACCACCCTAAAACCGCTGCCGGTTCACGTTTTCGCTGTGTATCGTCTCCCGAGTCACCAATTCCCTCGATCCCCGTAATTTTATCACTAGCTCACCAATAAAAATTCTGATCTAATGCAAAAATAATTATTGAAAAATGAGAAATCAACATTACTGGAAAACGAAAAAAAGGGGTGCAACACGAGGCCTTCCCAGGAGGTCACCCATCCTAGTACTACTCTCGCCCAAGCACGCTTAACTGCGGAGTTCTGATGGGATCCGGTGCATTAGTGCTGGTATGATCGCACCCGAATGTTTATGCCACTAATTTCCTTATATTACCTCCCACCACCCCTCAATTCCTCATCCACCACCCTAAAACCGCTGCCGGTTCACGTTTTCGCTGTGTATCGTCTCCCGAGTCACCAATTCCCTCGATCCCCGTAATTTTATCACTAGCTCACCAATAAAAATTCTGATCTAATGCAAAAATAATTATTGAAAAATGAGAAATCAACATTACTGGAAAACGAAAAAAAGGGGTGCAACACGAGGCCTTCCCAGGAGGTCACCCATCCTAGTACTACTCTCGCCCAAGCACGCTTAACTGCGGAGTTCTGATGGGATCCGGTGCATTAGTGCTGGTATGATCGCACCCGAATGTTTATGCCACTAATTTCCTTATATTACCTCCCACCACCCCTCAATTCCTCATCCACCACCCTAAAACCGCTGCCGGTTCACGTTTTCGCTGTGTATCGTCTCCCGAGTCACCAATTCCCTCGATCCCCGTAATTTTATCACTAGCTCACCAATAAAAATTCTGATCTAATGCAAAAATAATTATTGAAAAATGAGAAATCAACATTACTGGAAAACGAAAAAAGGGGTGCAACACGAGGCCTTCCCAGGAGGTCACCCATCCTAGTACTACTCTCGCCCAAGCACGCTTAACTGCGGAGTTCTGATGGGATCCGGTGCATTAGTGCTGGTATGATCGCACCCGAATGTTTATGCCACTAATTTCCTTATATTACCTCCCACCACCCCTCAATTCCTCATCCACCACCCTAAAACCGCTGCCGGTTCACGTTTTCGCTGTGTATCGTCTCCCGAGTCACCAATTCCCTCGATCCCCGTAATTTTATCACTAGCTCACCAATAAAAATTCTGATCTAATGCAAAAATAATTATTGAAAAATGAGAAATCAACATTACTGGAAAACGAAAAAAGGGGTGCAACACGAGGCCTTCCCAGGAGGTCACCCATCCTAGTACTACTCTCGCCCAAGCACGCTTAACTGCGGAGTTCTGATGGGATCCGGTGCATTAGTGCTGGTATGATCGCACCCGAATGTTTATGCCACTAATTTCCTTATATTACCTCCCACCACCCCTCAATTCCTCATCCACCACCCTAAAACCGCTGCCGGTTCACGTTTTCGCTGTGTATCGTCTCCCGAGTCACCAATTCCCTCGATCCCCGTAATTTTATCACTAGCTCACCAATAAAAATTCTGATCTAATGCAAAAATAATTATTGAAAAATGAGAAATCAACATTACTGGAAAACGAAAAAAGGGGTGCAACACGAGGCCTTCCCATAGGAGGTCACCCATCCTAGTACTACTCTCGCCCAAGCACGCTTAACTGCGGAGTTCTGATGGGATCCGGTGCATTAGTGCTGGTATGATCGCACCCGAATGTTTATGCCACTAATTTCCTTATATTACCTCCCACCACCCCTCAATTCCTCATCCACCACCCTAAAACCGCTGCCGGTTCACGTTTTCGCTGTGTATCGTCTCCCGAGTCACCAATTCCCTCGATCCCCGTAATTTTATCACTAGCTCACCAATAAAAATTCTGATCTAATGCAAAAATAACTATTGAAAAATGAGAAATCAACATTACTGGAAAACGAAAAAAGGGGTGCAACACGAGGCCTTCCCAGGAGGTCACCCATCCTAGTACTACTCTCGCCCAAGCACGCTTAACTGCGGAGTTCTGATGGGATCCGGTGCATTAGTGCTGGTATGATCGCACCCGAATGTTTATGCCACTAATTTCCTTATATTACCTCCCACCACCCCTCAATTCCTCATCCACCACCCTAAAACCGCTGCCGGTTCACGTTTTCGCTGTGTATCGTCTCCCGAGTCACCAATTCCCTCGATCCCCGTAATTTTATCACTAGCTCACCAATAAAAATTCTGATCTAATGCAAAAATAACTATTGAAAAATGAGAAATCAACATTACTGGAAAACGAAAAAAGGGGTGCAACACGAGGCCTTCCCAGGAGGTCACCCATCCTAGTACTACTCTCGCCCAAGCACGCTTAACTGCGGAGTTCTGATGGGATCCGGTGCATTAGTGCTGGTATGATCGCACCCGAATGTTTATGCCACTAATTTCCTTATATTACCTCCCACCACCCCTCAATTCCTCATCCACCACCCTAAAACCGCTGCCGGTTCACGTTTTCGCTGTGTATCGTCTCCCGAGTCACCAATTCCCTCGATCCCCGTAATTTTATCACTAGCTCACCAATAAAAATTCTGATCTAATGCAAAAATAACTATTGAAAAATGAGAAATCAACATTACTGGAAAACGAGGCCTTCCCAGGAGGTCACCCATCCTAGTACTACTCTCGCCCAAGCACGCTTAACTGCGGAGTTCTGATGGGATCCGGTGCATTAGTGCTGGTATGATCGCACCCGAATGTTTATGCCACTAATTTCCTTATATTACCTCCCACCACCCCTCAATTCCTCATCCACCACCCTAAAACCGCTGCCGGTTCACGTTTTCGCTGTGTATCGTCTCCCGAGTCACCAATTCCCTCGATCCCCGTAATTTTATCACTAGCTCACCAATAAAAGTTCTGATCTAATGCAAAAATAACTATTGAAAAATGAGAAATCAACATTACTGGAAAACGAAAAAAGGGGTGCAACACGAGGCCTTCCCAAGAGGTCACCCATCCTAGTACTACTCTCGCCCAAGCACGCTTAACTGCGGAGTTCTGATGGGATCCGGTGCATTAGTGCTGGTACGATCGCACCCGAATGTTTATGCCACTAATTTCCTTATATTACCTCCCACCACCCTAAAACCGCTGCCGGTTCACGTTTTCGCTGTGTATCGTCTCCCGAGTCACCAATTCCCTCGATCCCCGTAATTTTATCACTAGCTCACCAATAAAAATTCTGATCTAATGCAAAAATAATTATTGAAAAATGAGAAATCAACATTACTGGAAAACGAAAAAAGGGGTGCAACACGAGGCCTTCCCAGGAGGTCACCCGTCCTAGTACTACTCTCGCCCAAGCACGCTTAACTGCGGAGTTCTGATGGGATCCGGTGCATTAGTGCTGGTATGATCGCACCCGAATGTTTATGCCACTAATTTCCTTATATTACCTCCCACCACCCCTCAATTCCTCATCCACCACCCTAAAACCGCTGCCGGTTCACGTTTTCGCTGTGTATCGTCTCCCGAGTCACCAATTCCCTCGATCCCCGTAATTTTATCACTAGCTCACCAATAAAAATTCTGATCTAATGCAAAAATAACTATTGAAAAATGAGAAATCAACATTACTGGAAAACGAAAAAAGGGGTGCAACACGAGGCCTTCCCAGGAGGTCACCCGTCCTAGTACTACTCTCGCCCAAGCACGCTTAACTGCGGAGTTCTGATGGGATCCGGTGCATTAGTGCTGGTATGATCGCACCCGAATGTTTATGCCACTAATTTCCTTATATTACCTCCCACCACCCCTCAATTCCTCATCCACCACCCTAAAACCGCTGCCGGTTCACGTTTTCGCTGTGTATCGTCTCCCGAGTCACCAATTCCCTCGATCCCCGTAATTTTATCACTAGCTCACCAATAAAAATTCTGATCTAATGCAAAAATAACTATTGAAAAATGAGAAATCAACATTACTGGAAAACGAAAAAAGGGGTGCAACACGAGGCCTTCCCAGGAGGTCACCCATCCTAGTACTACTCTCGCCCAAGCACGCTTAACTGCGGAGTTCTGATGGGATCCGGTGCATTAGTGCTGGTATGATCGCACCCGAATGTTTATGCCACTAATTTCCTTATATTACCTCCCACCACCCCTCAATTCCTCATCCACCACCCTAAAACCGCTGCCGGTTCACGTTTTCGCTGTGTATCGTCTCCCGAGTCACCAATTCCCTCGATCCCCGTAATTTTATCACTAGCTCACCAATAAAAATTCTGATCTAATGCAAAAATAACTATTGAAAAATGAGAAATCAACATTACTGGAAAACGAAAAAAGGGGTGCAACACGAGGCCTTCCCAGGAGGTCACCCCTCCTAGTACTACTCTCGCCCAAGCACGCTTAACTGCGGAGTTCTGATGGGATCCGGTGCATTAGTGCTGGTATGATCGCACCCGAATGTTTATGCCACTAATTTCCTTATATTACCTCCCACCACCCCTCAATTCCTCATCCACCACCCTAAAACCGCTGCCGGTTCACGTTTTCGCTGTGTATCGTCTCCCGAGTCACCAATCCCCTCGATCCCCGTAATTTTATCACTAGCTCACCAATAAAAATTCTGATCTAATGCAAAAATAATTATTGAAAAATGAGAAATCAACATTACTGGAAAACGAAAAAAGGGGTGCATCCCAGGAGGTCACCCATCCTAGTACTACTCTCGCCCAAGCACGCTTAACTGCGGAGTTCTGATGGGATCCGGTGCATTAGTGCTGGTATGATCGCACCCGAATGTTTATGCCACTAATTTCCTTATATTACCTCCCACCACCCCTCAATTCCTCATCCACCACCCTAAAACCGCTGCCGGTTCACGTTTTCGCTGTGTATCGTCTCCCGAGTCACCAATTCCCTCGATCCCCGTAATTTTATCACTAGCTCACCAATAAAAATTCTGATCTAATGCAAAAATAATTATTGAAAAATGAGAAATCAACATTACTGGAAAACGAAAAAAGGGGTGCAACACGAGGCCTTCCCAGGAGGTCACCCATCCTAGTACTACTCTCGCCCAAGCACGCTTAACTGCGGAGTTCTGATGGGATCCGGTGCATTAGTGCTGGTATGATCGCACCCGAATGTTTATGCCACTAATTTCCTTATATTACCTCCCACCACCCCTCAATTCCTCATCCACCACCCTAAAACCGCTGCCGGTTCACGTTTTCGCTGTGTATCGTCTCCCGAGTCACCAATTCCCTCGATCCCCGTAATTTTATCACTAGCTCACCAATAAAAATTCTGATCTAATGCAAAAATAATTATTGAAAAATGAGAAATCAACATTACTGGAAAACGAAAAAAGGGGTGCAACACGAGGCCTTCCCATAGGAGGTCACCCATCCTAGTACTACTCTCGCCCAAGCACGCTTAACTGCGGAGTTCTGATGGGATCCGGTGCATTAGTGCTGGTATGATCGCACCCGAATGTTTATGCCACTAATTTCCTTATATTACCTCCCACCACCCCTCAATTCCTCATCCACCACCCTAAAACCGCTGCCGGTTCACGTTTTCGCTGTGTATCGTCTCCCGAGTCACCAATTCCCTCGATCCCCGTAATTTTATCACTAGCTCACCAATAAAAATTCTGATCTAATGCAAAAATAACTATTGAAAAATGAGAAATCAACATTACTGGAAAACGAAAAAAGGGGTGCAACACGAGGCCTTCCCAGGAGGTCACCCATCCTAGTACTACTCTCGCCCAAGCACGCTTAACTGCGGAGTTCTGATGGGATCCGGTGCATTAGTGCTGGTATGATCGCACCCGAATGTTTATGCCACTAATTTCCTTATATTACCTCCCACCACCCCTCAATTCCTCATCCACCACCCTAAAACCGCTGCCGGTTCACGTTTTCGCTGTGTATCGTCTCCCGAGTCACCAATTCCCTCGATCCCCGTAATTTTATCACTAGCTCACCAATAAAAATTCAGATCTAATGCAAAAATAACTATTGAAAAATGAGAAATCAACATTACTGGAAAACGAAAAAAGGGGTGCAACACGAGGCCTTCCCAGGAGGTCACCCATCCTAGTACTACTCTCGCCCAAGCACGCTTAACTGCGGAGTTCTGATGGGATCCGGTGCATTAGTGCTGGTATGATCGCACCCGAATGTTTATGCCACTAATTTCCTTATATTACCTCCCACCACCCCTCAATTCCTCATCCACCACCCTAAAACCGCTGCCGGTTCACGTTTTCGCTGTGTATCGTCTCCCGAGTCACCAATTCCCTCGATCCCCGTAATTTTATCACTAGCTCACCAATAAAAATTCTGATCTAATGCAAAAATAACTATTGAAAAATGAGAAATCAATATTACTGGAAAACGAGGCCTTCCCAGGAGGTCACCCATCCTAGTACTACTCTCGCCCAAGCACGCTTAACTGCGGAGTTCTGATGGGATCCGGTGCATTAGTGCTGGTATGATCGCACCCGAATGTTTATGCCACTAATTTCCTTATATTACCTCCCACCACCCCTCAATTCCTCATCCACCACCCTAAAACCGCTGCCGGTTCACGTTTTCGCTGTGTATCGTCTCCCGAGTCACCAATTCCCTCGATCCCCGTAATTTTATCACTAGCTCACCAATAAAAGTTCTGATCTAATGCAAAAATAACTATTGAAAAATGAGAAATCAACATTACTGGAAAACGAAAAAAGGGGTGCAACACGAGGCCTTCCCAAGAGGTCACCCATCCTAGTACTACTCTCGCCCAAGCACGCTTAACTGCGGAGTTCTGATGGGATCCGGTGCATTAGTGCTGGTACGATCGCACCCGAATGTTTATGCCACTAATTTCCTTATATTACCTCCCACCACCCTAAAACCGCTGCCGGTTCACGTTTTCGCTGTGTATCGTCTCCCGAGTCACCAATTCCCTCGATCCCCGTAATTTTATCACTAGCTCACCAATAAAAATTCTGATCTAATGCAAAAATAATTATTGAAAAATGAGAAATCAACATTACTGGAAAACGAAAAAAGGGGTGCAACACGAGGCCTTCCCAGGAGGTCACCCGTCCTAGTACTACTCTCGCCCAAGCACGCTTAACTGCGGAGTTCTGATGGGATCCGGTGCATTAGTGCTGGTATGATCGCACCCGAATGTTTATGCCACTAATTTCCTTATATTACCTCCCACCACCCCTCAATTCCTCATCCACCACCCTAAAACCGCTGCCGGTTCACGTTTTCGCTGTGTATCGTCTCCCGAGTCACCAATTCCCTCGATCCCCGTAATTTTATCACTAGCTCACCAATAAAAATTCTGATCTAATGCAAAAATAACTATTGAAAAATGAGAAATCAACATTACTGGAAAACGAAAAAAGGGGTGCAACACGAGGCCTTCCCAGGAGGTCACCCGTCCTAGTACTACTCTCGCCCAAGCACGCTTAACTGCGGAGTTCTGATGGGATCCGGTGCATTAGTGCTGGTATGATCGCACCCGAATGTTTATGCCACTAATTTCCTTATATTACCTCCCACCACCCCTCAATTCCTCATCCACCACCCTAAAACCGCTGCCGGTTCACGTTTTCGCTGTGTATCGTCTCCCGAGTCACCAATTCCCTCGATCCCCGTAATTTTATCACTAGCTCACCAATAAAAATTCTGATCTAATGCAAAAATAACTATTGAAAAATGAGAAATCAACATTACTGGAAAACGAAAAAAGGGGTGCAACACGAGGCCTTCCCAGGAGGTCACCCATCCTAGTACTACTCTCGCCCAAGCACGCTTAACTGCGGAGTTCTGATGGGATCCGGTGCATTAGTGCTGGTATGATCGCACCCGAATGTTTATGCCACTAATTTCCTTATATTACCTCCCACCACCCCTCAATTCCTCATCCACCACCCTAAAACCGCTGCCGGTTCACGTTTTCGCTGTGTATCGTCTCCCGAGTCACCAATTCCCTCGATCCCCGTAATTTTATCACTAGCTCACCAATAAAAATTCTGATCTAATGCAAAAATAACTATTGAAAAATGAGAAATCAACATTACTGGAAAACGAAAAAAGGGGTGCAACACGAGGCCTTCCCAGGAGGTCACCCCTCCTAGTACTACTCTCGCCCAAGCACGCTTAACTGCGGAGTTCTGATGGGATCCGGTGCATTAGTGCTGGTATGATCGCACCCGAATGTTTATGCCACTAATTTCCTTATATTACCTCCCACCACCCCTCAATTCCTCATCCACCACCCTAAAACCGCTGCCGGTTCACGTTTTCGCTGTGTATCGTCTCCCGAGTCACCAATCCCCTCGATCCCCGTAATTTTATCACTAGCTCACCAATAAAAATTCTGATCTAATGCAAAAATAACTATTGAAAAATGAGAAATCAACATTACTGGAAAACGAAAAAAGGGGTGCAACACGAGGCCTTCCCAGGAGGTCACCCATCCTAGTACTACTCTCGCCCAAGCACGCTTAACTGCGGAGTTCTGATGGGATCCGGTGCATTAGTGCTGGTATGATCGCACCCGAATGTTTATGCCACTAATTTCCTTATATTACCTCCCACCACCCCTCAATTCCTCATCCACCACCCTAAAACCGCTGCCGGTTCACGTTTTCGCTGTGTATCGTCTCCCGAGTCACCAATCCCCTCGATCCCCGTAATTTTATCACTAGCTCACCAATAAAAATTCTGATCTAATGCAAAAATAACTATTGAAAAATGAGAAATCAACATTACTGGAAAACGAAAAAAGGGGTGCAACACGAGGCCTTCCCAGGAGGTCACCCATCCTAGTACTACTCTCGCCCAAGCACGCTTAACTGCGGAGTTCTGATGGGATCCGGTGCATTAGTGCTGGTATGATCGCACCCGAATGTTTATGCCACTAATTTCCTTATATTACCTCCCACCACCCCTCAATTCCTCATCCACCACCCTAAAACCGCTGCCGGTTCACGTTTTCGCTGTGTATCGTCTCCCGAGTCACCAATCCCCTCGATCCCCGTAATTTTATCACTAGCTCACCAATAAAAATTCTGATCTAATGCAAAAATAACTATTGAAAAATGAGAAATCAACATTACTGGAAAACGAAAAAAGGGGTGCAACACGAGGCCTTCCCAGGAGGTCACCCATCCTAGTACTACTCTCGCCCAAGCACGCTTAACTGCGGAGTTCTGATGGGATCCGGTGCATTAGTGCTGGTATGATCGCACCCGAATGTTTATGCCACTAATTTCCTTATATTACCTCCCACCACCCCTCAATTCCTCATCCACCACCCTAAAACCGCTGCCGGTTCACGTTTTCGCTGTGTATCGTCTCCCGAGTCACCAATCCCCTCGATCCCCGTAATTTTATCACTAGCTCACCAATAAAAATTCTGATCTAATGCAAAAATAACTATTGAAAAATGAGAAATCAACATTACTGGAAAACGAAAAAAGGGGTGCATCCCAGGAGGTCACCCATCCTAGTACTACTCTCGCCCAAGCACGCTTAACTGCGGAGTTCTGATGGGATCCGGTGCATTAGTGCTGGTATGATCGCACCCGAATGTTTATGCCACTAATTTCCTTATATTACCTCCCACCACCCCTCAATTCCTCATCCACCACCCTAAAACCGCTGCCGGTTCACGTTTTCGCTGTGTATCGTCTCCCGAGTCACCAATCCCCTCGATCCCCGTAATTTTATCACTAGCTCACCAATAAAAATTCTGATCTAATGCAAAAATAACTATTGAAAAATGAGAAATCAACATTACTGGAAAACGAAAAAAGGGGTGCAACACGAGGCCTTCCCAGGAGGTCACCCATCCTAGTACTACTCTCGCCCAAGCACGCTTAACTGCGGAGTTCTGATGGGATCCGGTGCATTAGTGCTGGTATGATCGCACCCGAATGTTTATGCCACTAATTTCCTTATATTACCTCCCACCACCCCTCAATTCCTCATCCACCACCCTAAAACCGCTGCCGGTTCACGTTTTCGCTGTGTATCGTCTCCCGAGTCACCAATCCCCTCGATCCCCGTAATTTTATCACTAGCTCACCAATAAAAATTCTGATCTAATGCAAAAATAACTATTGAAAAATGAGAAATCAACATTACTGGAAAACGAAAAAAGGGGTGCAACACGAGGCCTTCCCAGGAGGTCACCCATCCTAGTACTACTCTCGCCCAAGCACGCTTAACTGCGGAGTTCTGATGGGATCCGGTGCATTAGTGCTGGTATGATCGCACCCGAATGTTTATGCCACTAATTTCCTTATATTACCTCCCACCACCCCTCAATTCCTCATCCACCACCCTAAAACCGCTGCCGGTTCACGTTTTCGCTGTGTATCGTCTCCCGAGTCACCAATCCCCTCGATCCCCGTAATTTTATCACTAGCTCACCAATAAAAATTCTGATCTAATGCAAAAATAACTATTGAAAAATGAGAAATCAACATTACTGGAAAACGAAAAAAGGGGTGCAACACGAGGCCTTCCCAGGAGGTCACCCATCCTAGTACTACTCTCGCCCAAGCACGCTTAACTGCGGAGTTCTGATGGGATCCGGTGCATTAGTGCTGGTATGATCGCACCCGAATGTTTATGCCACTAATTTCCTTATATTACCTCCCACCACCCCTCAATTCCTCATCCACCACCCTAAAACCGCTGCCGGTTCACGTTTTCGCTGTGTATCGTCTCCCGAGTCACCAATCCCCTCGATCCCCGTAATTTTATCACTAGCTCACCAATAAAAATTCTGATCTAATGCAAAAATAACTATTGAAAAATGAGAAATCAACATTACTGGAAAACGAAAAAAGGGGTGCAACACGAGGCCTTCCCAGGAGGTCACCCATCCTAGTACTACTCTCGCCCAAGCACGCTTAACTGCGGAGTTCTGATGGGATCCGGTGCATTAGTGCTGGTATGATCGCACCCGAATGTTTATGCCACTAATTTCCTTATATTACCTCCCACCACCCCTCAATTCCTCATCCACCACCCTAAAACCGCTGCCGGTTCACGTTTTCGCTGTGTATCGTCTCCCGAGTCACCAATCCCCTCGATCCCCGTAATTTTATCACTAGCTCACCAATAAAAATTCTGATCTAATGTAAAAATAACTATTGAAAAATGAGAAATCAACATTACTGGAAAACGAAAAAAGGGGTGCAACACGAGGCCTTCCCAGGAGGTCACCCATCCTAGTACTACTCTCGCCCAAGCACGCTTAACTGCGGAGTTCTGATGGGATCCGGTGCATTAGTGCTGGTATGATCGCACCCGAATGTTTATGCCACTAATTTCCTTATATTACCTCCCACCACCCCTCAATTCCTCATCCACCACCCTAAAACCGCTGCCGGTTCACGTTTTCGCTGTGTATCGTCTCCCGAGTCACCAATCCCCTCGATCCCCGTAATTTTATCACTAGCTCACCAATAAAAATTCTGATCTAATGCAAAAATAACTATTGAAAAATGAGAAATCAACATTACTGGAAAACGAAAAAAGGGGTGCATCCCAGGAGGTCACCCATCCTAGTACTACTCTCGCCCAAGCACGCTTAACTGCGGAGTTCTGATGGGATCCGGTGCATTAGTGCTGGTATGATCGCACCCGAATGTTTATGCCACTAATTTCCTTATATTACCTCCCACCACCCCTCAATTCCTCATCCACCACCCTAAAACCGCTGCCGGTTCACGTTTTCGCTGTGTATCGTCTCCCGAGTCACCAATCCCCTCGATCCCCGTAATTTTATCACTAGCTCACCAATAAAAATTCTGATCTAATGCAAAAATAACTATTGAAAAATGAGAAATCAACATTACTGGAAAACGAAAAAAGGGGTGCATCCCAGGAGGTCACCCATCCTAGTACTACTCTCGCCCAAGCACGCTTAACTGCGGAGTTCTGATGGGATCCGGTGCATTAGTGCTGGTATGATCGCACCCGAATGTTTATGCCACTAATTTCCTTATATTACCTCCCACCACCCCTCAATTCCTCATCCACCACCCTAAAACCGCTGCCGGTTCACGTTTTCGCTGTGTATCGTCTCCCGAGTCACCAATCCCCTCGATCCCCGTAATTTTATCACTAGCTCACCAATAAAAATTCTGATCTAATGCAAAAATAACTATTGAAAAATGAGAAATCAACATTACTGGAAAACGAAAAAAGGGGTGCATCCCAGGAGGTCACCCATCCTAGTACTACTCTCGCCCAAGCACGCTTAACTGCGGAGTTCTGATGGGATCCGGTGCATTAGTGCTGGTATGATCGCACCCGAATGTTTATGCCACTAATTTCCTTATATTACCTCCCACCACCCCTCAATTCCTCATCCACCACCCTAAAACCGCTGCCGGTTCACGTTTTCGCTGTGTATCGTCTCCCGAGTCACCAATCCCCTCGATCCCCGTAATTTTATCACTAGCTCACCAATAAAAATTCTGATCTAATGCAAAAATAACTATTGAAAAATGAGAAATCAACATTACTGGAAAACGAAAAAAGGGGTGCATCCCAGGAGGTCACCCATCCTAGTACTACTCTCGCCCAAGCACGCTTAACTGCGGAGTTCTGATGGGATCCGGTGCATTAGTGCTGGTATGATCGCACCCGAATGTTTATGCCACTAATTTCCTTATATTACCTCCCACCACCCCTCAATTCCTCATCCACCACCCTAAAACCGCTGCCGGTTCACGTTTTCGCTGTGTATCGTCTCCCGAGTCACCAATCCCCTCGATCCCCGTAATTTTATCACTAGCTCACCAATAAAAATTCTGATCTAATGCAAAAATAACTATTGAAAAATGAGAAATCAACATTACTGGAAAACGAAAAAAGGGGTGCATCCCAGGAGGTCACCCATCCTAGTACTACTCTCGCCCAAGCACGCTTAACTGCGGAGTTCTGATGGGATCCGGTGCATTAGTGCTGGTATGATCGCACCCGAATGTTTATGCCACTAATTTCCTTATATTACCTCCCACCACCCCTCAATTCCTCATCCACCACCCTAAAACCGCTGCCGGTTCACGTTTTCGCTGTGTATCGTCTCCCGAGTCACCAATCCCCTCGATCCCCGTAATTTTATCACTAGCTCACCAATAAAAATTCTGATCTAATGCAAAAATAACTATTGAAAAATGAGAAATCAACATTACTGGAAAACGAAAAAAGGGGTGCAACACGAGGCCTTCCCAGGAGGTCACCCATCCTAGTACTACTCTCGCCCAAGCACGCTTAACTGCGGAGTTCTGATGGGATCCGGTGCATTAGTGCTGGTATGATCGCACCCGAATGTTTATGCCACTAATTTCCTTATATTACCTCCCACCACCCCTCAATTCCTCATCCACCACCCTAAAACCGCTGCCGGTTCACGTTTTCGCTGTGTATCGTCTCCCGAGTCACCAATCCCCTCGATCCCCGTAATTTTATCACTAGCTCACCAATAAAAATTCTGATCTAATGCAAAAATAACTATTGAAAAATGAGAAATCAACATTACTGGAAAACGAAAAAAGGGGTGCAACACGAGGCCTTCCCAGGAGGTCACCCATCCTAGTACTACTCTCGCCCAAGCACGCTTAACTGCGGAGTTCTGATGGGATCCGGTGCATTAGTGCTGGTATGATCGCACCCGAATGTTTATGCCACTAATTTCCTTATATTACCTCCCACCACCCCTCAATTCCTCATCCACCACCCTAAAACCGCTGCCGGTTCACGTTTTCGCTGTGTATCGTCTCCCGAGTCACCAATCCCCTCGATCCCCGTAATTTTATCACTAGCTCACCAATAAAAATTCTGATCTAATGCAAAAATAACTATTGAAAAATGAGAAATCAACATTACTGGAAAACGAAAAAAGGGGTGCAACACGAGGCCTTCCCAGGAGGTCACCCATCCTAGTACTACTCTCGCCCAAGCACGCTTAACTGCGGAGTTCTGATGGGATCCGGTGCATTAGTGCTGGTATGATCGCACCCGAATGTTTATGCCACTAATTTCCTTATATTACCTCCCACCACCCCTCAATTCCTCATCCACCACCCTAAAACCGCTGCCGGTTCACGTTTTCGCTGTGTATCGTCTCCCGAGTCACCAATCCCCTCGATCCCCGTAATTTTATCACTAGCTCACCAATAAAAATTCTGATCTAATGCAAAAATAACTATTGAAAAATGAGAAATCAACATTACTGGAAAACGAAAAAAGGGGTGCAACACGAGGCCTTCCCAGGAGGTCACCCATCCTAGTACTACTCTCGCCCAAGCACGCTTAACTGCGGAGTTCTGATGGGATCCGGTGCATTAGTGCTGGTATGATCGCACCCGAATGTTTATGCCACTAATTTCCTTATATTACCTCCCACCACCCCTCAATTCCTCATCCACCACCCTAAAACCGCTGCCGGTTCACGTTTTCGCTGTGTATCGTCTCCCGAGTCACCAATCCCCTCGATCCCCGTAATTTTATCACTAGCTCACCAATAAAAATTCTGATCTAATGCAAAAATAACTATTGAAAAATGAGAAATCAACATTACTGGAAAACGAAAAAAGGGGTGCAACACGAGGCCTTCCCAGGAGGTCACCCATCCTAGTACTACTCTCGCCCAAGCACGCTTAACTGCGGAGTTCTGATGGGATCCGGTGCATTAGTGCTGGTATGATCGCACCCGAATGTTTATGCCACTAATTTCCTTATATTACCTCCCACCACCCCTCAATTCCTCATCCACCACCCTAAAACCGCTGCCGGTTCACGTTTTCGCTGTGTATCGTCTCCCGAGTCACCAATCCCCTCGATCCCCGTAATTTTATCACTAGCTCACCAATAAAAATTCTGATCTAATGCAAAAATAACTATTGAAAAATGAGAAATCAACATTACTGGAAAACGAAAAAAGGGGTGCAACACGAGGCCTTCCCAGGAGGTCACCCATCCTAGTACTACTCTCGCCCAAGCACGCTTAACTGCGGAGTTCTGATGGGATCCGGTGCATTAGTGCTGGTATGATCGCACCCGAATGTTTATGCCACTAATTTCCTTATATTACCTCCCACCACCCCTCAATTCCTCATCCACCACCCTAAAACCGCTGCCGGTTCACGTTTTCGCTGTGTATCGTCTCCCGAGTCACCAATCCCCTCGATCCCCGTAATTTTATCACTAGCTCACCAATAAAAATTCTGATCTAATGCAAAAATAACTATTGAAAAATGAGAAATCAACATTACTGGAAAACGAAAAAAGGGGTGCAACACGAGGCCTTCCCAGGAGGTCACCCATCCTAGTACTACTCTCGCCCAAGCACGCTTAACTGCGGAGTTCTGATGGGATCCGGTGCATTAGTGCTGGTATGATCGCACCCGAATGTTTATGCCACTAATTTCCTTATATTACCTCCCACCACCCCTCAATTCCTCATCCACCACCCTAAAACCGCTGCCGGTTCACGTTTTCGCTGTGTATCGTCTCCCGAGTCACCAATCCCCTCGATCCCCGTAATTTTATCACTAGCTCACCAATAAAAATTCTGATCTAATGCAAAAATAACTATTGAAAAATGAGAAATCAACATTACTGGAAAACGAAAAAAGGGGTGCAACACGAGGCCTTCCCAGGAGGTCACCCATCCTAGTACTACTCTCGCCCAAGCACGCTTAACTGCGGAGTTCTGATGGGATCCGGTGCATTAGTGCTGGTATGATCGCACCCGAATGTTTATGCCACTAATTTCCTTATATTACCTCCCACCACCCCTCAATTCCTCATCCACCACCCTAAAACCGCTGCCGGTTCACGTTTTCGCTGTGTATCGTCTCCCGAGTCACCAATCCCCTCGATCCCCGTAATTTTATCACTAGCTCACCAATAAAAATTCTGATCTAATGCAAAAATAACTATTGAAAAATGAGAAATCAACATTACTGGAAAACGAAAAAAGGGGTGCAACACGAGGCCTTCCCAGGAGGTCACCCATCCTAGTACTACTCTCGCCCAAGCACGCTTAACTGCGGAGTTCTGATGGGATCCGGTGCATTAGTGCTGGTATGATCGCACCCGAATGTTTATGCCACTAATTTCCTTATATTACCTCCCACCACCCCTCAATTCCTCATCCACCACCCTAAAACCGCTGCCGGTTCACGTTTTCGCTGTGTATCGTCTCCCGAGTCACCAATCCCCTCGATCCCCGTAATTTTATCACTAGCTCACCAATAAAAATTCTGATCTAATGCAAAAATAACTATTGAAAAATGAGAAATCAACATTACTGGAAAACGAAAAAAGGGGTGCAACACGAGGCCTTCCCAGGAGGTCACCCATCCTAGTACTACTCTCGCCCAAGCACGCTTAACTGCGGAGTTCTGATGGGATCCGGTGCATTAGTGCTGGTATGATCGCACCCGAATGTTTATGCCACTAATTTCCTTATATTACCTCCCACCACCCCTCAATTCCTCATCCACCACCCTAAAACCGCTGCCGGTTCACGTTTTCGCTGTGTATCGTCTCCCGAGTCACCAATCCCCTCGATCCCCGTAATTTTATCACTAGCTCACCAATAAAAATTCTGATCTAATGCAAAAATAACTATTGAAAAATGAGAAATCAACATTACTGGAAAACGAAAAAAGGGGTGCAACACGAGGCCTTCCCAGGAGGTCACCCATCCTAGTACTACTCTCGCCCAAGCACGCTTAACTGCGGAGTTCTGATGGGATCCGGTGCATTAGTGCTGGTATGATCGCACCCGAATGTTTATGCCACTAATTTCCTTATATTACCTCCCACCACCCCTCAATTCCTCATCCACCACCCTAAAACCGCTGCCGGTTCACGTTTTCGCTGTGTATCGTCTCCCGAGTCACCAATCCCCTCGATCCCCGTAATTTTATCACTAGCTCACCAATAAAAATTCTGATCTAATGCAAAAATAACTATTGAAAAATGAGAAATCAACATTACTGGAAAACGAAAAAAGGGGTGCAACACGAGGCCTTCCCAGGAGGTCACCCATCCTAGTACTACTCTCGCCCAAGCACGCTTAACTGCGGAGTTCTGATGGGATCCGGTGCATTAGTGCTGGTATGATCGCACCCGAATGTTTATGCCACTAATTTCCTTATATTACCTCCCACCACCCCTCAATTCCTCATCCACCACCCTAAAACCGCTGCCGGTTCACGTTTTCGCTGTGTATCGTCTCCCGAGTCACCAATCCCCTCGATCCCCGTAATTTTATCACTAGCTCACCACTAAAAATTCTGATCTAATGCAAAAATAATTATTGAAAAATGAGAAATCAACATTACTGGAAAACGAAAAAAGGGGTGCAACACGAGGCCTTCCCAGGAGGTCACCCATCCTAGTACTACTCTCGCCCAAGCACGCTTAACTGCGGAGTTCTGATGGGATCCGGTGCATTAGTGCTGGTATGATCGCACCCGAATGTTTATGCCACTAATTTCCTTATATTACCTCCCACCACCCCTCAATTCCTCATCCACCACCCTAAAACCGCTGCCGGTTCACGTTTTCGCTGTGTATCGTCTCCCGAGTCACCAATCCCCTCGATCCCCGTAATTTTATCACTAGCTCACCAATAAAAATTCTGATCTAATGCAAAAATAACTATTGAAAAATGAGAAATCAACATTACTGGAAAACGAAAAAAGGGGTGCAACACGAGGCCTTCCCAGGAGGTCACCCATCCTAGTACTACTCTCGCCCAAGCACGCTTAACTGCGGAGTTCTGATGGGATCCGGTGCATTAGTGCTGGTATGATCGCACCCGAATGTTTATGCCACTAATTTCCTTATATTACCTCCCACCACCCCTCAATTCCTCATCCACCACCCTAAAACCGCTGCCGGTTCACGTTTTCGCTGTGTATCGTCTCCCGAGTCACCAATCCCCTCGATCCCCGTAATTTTATCACTAGCTCACCAATAAAAATTCTGATCTAATGCAAAAATAACTATTGAAAAATGAGAAATCAACATTACTGGAAAACGAAAAAAGGGGTGCAACACGAGGCCTTCCCAGGAGGTCACCCATCCTAGTACTACTCTCGCCCAAGCACGCTTAACTGCGGAGTTCTGATGGGATCCGGTGCATTAGTGCTGGTATGATCGCACCCGAATGTTTATGCCACTAATTTCCTTATATTACCTCCCACCACCCCTCAATTCCTCATCCACCACCCTAAAACCGCTGCCGGTTCACGTTTTCGCTGTGTATCGTCTCCCGAGTCACCAATCCCCTCGATCCCCGTAATTTTATCACTAGCTCACCAATAAAAATTCTGATCTAATGCAAAAATAACTATTGAAAAATGAGAAATCAACATTACTGGAAAACGAAAAAAGGGGTGCAACACGAGGCCTTCCCAGGAGGTCACCCATCCTAGTACTACTCTCGCCCAAGCACGCTTAACTGCGGAGTTCTGATGGGATCCGGTGCATTAGTGCTGGTATGATCGCACCCGAATGTTTATGCCACTAATTTCCTTATATTACCTCCCACCACCCCTCAATTCCTCATCCACCACCCTAAAACCGCTGCCGGTTCACGTTTTCGCTGTGTATCGTCTCCCGAGTCACCAATTCCCTCGATCCCCGTAATTTTATCACTAGCTCACCAATAAAAATTCTGATCTAATGCAAAAATAATTATTGAAAAATGAGAAATCAACATTACTGGAAAACGAAAAAAGGGGTGCAACACGAGGCCTTCCCAGGAGGTCACCCATCCAAGTACTACTCTCGCCCAAGCACGCTTAACTGCGGAGTTCTGATGGGATCCGGTGCATTAGTGCTGGTATGATCGCACCCGAATGTTTATGCCACTAATTTCCTTATATTACCTCCCACCACCCCTCAATTCCTCATCCACCACCCTAAAACCGCTGCCGGTTCACGTTTTCGCTGTGTATCGTCTCCCGAGTCACCAATCCCCTCGATCCCCGTAATTTTATCACTAGCTCACCACTAAAAATTCTGATCTAATGCAAAAATAATTATTGAAAAATGAGAAATCAACATTACTGGAAAACGAAAAAAGGGGTGCAACACGAGGCCTTCCCAGGAGGTCACCCATCCTAGTACTACTCTCGCCCAAGCACGCTTAACTGCGGAGTTCCGATGGGATCCGGTGCATTAGTGCTGGTATGATCGCACCCGAATGTTTATGCCACTAATTTCCTTATATTACCTCCCACCACCCCTCAATTCCTCATCCACCACCCTAAAACCGCTGCCGGTTCACGTTTTCGCTGTGTATCGTCTCCCGAGTCACCAATCCCCTCGATCCCCGTAATTTTATCACTAGCTCACCAATAAAAATTCTGATCTAATGCAAAAATAACTATTGAAAAATGAGAAATCAACATTACTGGAAAACGAAAAAAGGGGTGCAACACGAGGCCTTCCCAGGAGGTCACCCATCCTAGTACTACTCTCGCCCAAGCACGCTTAACTGCGGAGTTCTGATGGGATCCGGTGCATTAGTGCTGGTATGATCGCACCCGAATGTTTATGCCACTAATTTCCTTATATTACCTCCCACCACCCCTCAATTCCTCATCCACCACCCTAAAACCGCTGCCGGTTCACGTTTTCGCTGTGTATCGTCTCCCGAGTCACCAATTCCCTCGATCCCCGTAATTTTATCACTAGCTCACCACTAAAAATTCTGATCTAATGCAAAAATAATTATTGAAAAATGAGAAATCAACATTACTGGAAAACGAAAAAAGGGGTGCAACACGAGGCCTTCCCAGGAGGTCACCCATCCTAGTACTACTCTCGCCCAAGCACGCTTAACTGCGGAGTTCTGATGGGATCCGGTGCATTAGTGCTGGTATGATCGCACCCGAAGGTTTATGCCACTAATTTCCTTATATTACCTCCCACCACCCCTCAATTCCTCATCCACCACCCTAAAACCGCTGCCGGTTCACGTTTTCGCTGTGTATCGTCTCCCGAGTCACCAATTCCCTCGATCCCCGTAATTTTATCACTAGCTCACCACTAAAAATTCTGATCTAATGCAAAAATAATTATTGAAAAATGAGAAATCAACATTACTGGAAAACGAAAAAAGGGGTGCAACACGAGGCCTTCCCAGGAGGTCACCCATCCTAGTACTACTCTCGCCCAAGCACGCTTAACTGCGGAGTTCTGATGGGATCCGGTGCATTAGTGCTGGTATGATCGCACCCGAAGGTTTATGCCACTAATTTCCTTATATTACCTCCCACCACCCCTCAATTCCTCATCCACCACCCTAAAACCGCTGCCGGTTCACGTTTTCGCTGTGTATCGTCTCCCGAGTCACCAATTCCCTCGATCCCCGTAATTTTATCACTAGCTCACCACTAAAAATTCTGATCTAATGCAAAAATAATTATTGAAAAATGAGAAATCAACATTACTGGAAAACGAAAAAAGGGGTGCAACACGAGGCCTTCCCAGGAGGTCACCCATCCTAGTACTACTCTCGCCCAAGCACGCTTAACTGCGGAGTTCTGATGGGATCCGGTGCATTAGTGCTGGTATGATCGCACCCGAAGGTTTATGCCACTAATTTCCTTATTTTACCTCCCACCACCCCTCAATTCCTCATCCACCACCCTAAAACCGCTGCCGGTTCACGTTTTCGCTGTGTATCGTCTCCCGAGTCACCAATTCCCTCGATCCCCGTAATTTTATCACTAGCTCACCACTAAAAATTCTGATCTAATGCAAAAATAATTATTGAAAAATGAGAAATCAACATTACTGGAATACGAAAAAAGGGGTGCAACACGAGGCCTTCCCAGGAGGTCACCCATCCTAGTACTACTCTCGCCCAAGCACGCTTAACTGCGGAGTTCTGATGGGATCCGGTGCATTAGTGCTGGTATGATCGCACCCGAATGCTTATGCCACTAATTTCCTTATATTACCTCCCACCACCCCTCAATTCCTCATCCACCACCCTAAAACCGCTGCCGGTTCACGTTTTCGCTGTGTATCGTCTCCCGAGTCACCAATTCCCTCGATCCCCGTAATTTTATCACTAGCTCACCACTAAAAATTCTGATCTAATGCAAAAATAATTATTGAAAAATGAGAAATCAACATTACTGGAAAACGAAAAAAGGGGTGCAACACGAGGCCTTCCCAGGAGGTCACCCATCCTAGTACTACTCTCGCCCAAGCACGCTTAACTGCGGAGTTCTGATGGGATCCGGTGCATTAGTGCTGGTATGATCGCACCCGAATGTTTATGGCACTAATTTCCTTATATTACCTCCCACCACCCCTCAATTCCTCATCCACCACCCTAAAACCGCTGCCGGTTCACGTTTTCGCTGTGTATCGTCTCCCGAGTCACCAATTCCCTCGATCCCCGTAATTTTATCACTAGCTCACCAATAAAAATTCTGATCTAATGCAAAAATAATTATTGAAAAATGAGAAATCAACATTACTGGAAAACGAAAAAAGGGGTGCAACACGAGGCCTTCCCAGGAGGTCACCCATCCTAGTACTACTCTCGCCCAAGCACGCTTAACTGCGGAGTTCTGATGGGATCCGGTGCATTAGTGCTGGTATGATCGCACCCGAATGCTTATGGCACTAATTTCCTTATATTACCTCCCACCACCCCTCAATTCCTCATCCACCACCCTAAAACCGCTGCCGGTTCACGTTTTCGCTGTGTATCGTCTCCCGAGTCACCAATTCCCTCGATCCCCGTAATTTTATCACTAGCTCACCAATAAAAATTCTGATCTAATGCAAAAATAATTATTGAAAAATGAGAAATCAACATTACTGGAAAACGAAAAAAGGGGTGCAACACGAGGCCTTCCCAGGAGGTCACCCATCCTAGTACTACTCTCGCCCAAGCACGCCTAACTGCGGAGTTCTGATGGGATCCGGTGCATTAGTGCTGGTATGATCGCACCCGAATGCTTATGGCACTAATTTCCTTATATTACCTCCCACCACCCCTCAATTCCTCATCCACCACCCTAAAACCGCTGCCGGTTCACGTTTTCGCTGTGTATCGTCTCCCGAGTCACCAATTCCCTCGATCCCCGTAATTTTATCACTAGCTCACCAATAAAAATTCTGATCTAATGCAAAAATAATTATTGAAAAATGAGAAATCAACATTACTGGAAAACGAAAAAAGGGGTGCAACACGAGGCCTTCCCAGGAGGTCACCCATCCTAGTACTACTCTCGCCCAAGCACGCTTAACTGCGGAGTTCTGATGGGATACGGTGCATTAGTGCTGGTATGATCGCACCCGAATGCTTATGGCACTAATTTCCTTATATTACCTCCCACCACCCCTCAATTCCTCATGCACCACCCTAAAATCGCTGCCGGTTCACGTTTTCGCTGTGTATCGTCTCCCGAGTCACCAATTCCCTCGATCCCCGTAATTTTATCACTAGCTCACCAATAAAAATTCTGATCTAATGCAAAAATAATTATTGAAAAATGAGAAATCAACATTACTGGAAAACGAAAAAAGGGGTGCAACACGAGGCCTTCCCAGGAGGTCACCCATCCTAGTACTACTCTCGCCCAAGCACGCTTAACTGCGGAGTTCTGATGGGATACGGTGAATTAGTGCTGGTATGATCGCACCCGAATGCTTATGGCACTAATTTGCTTATATTACCTCCCACCACCCCTCAATTCCTCATCCACCACCCTAAAACCGCTGCCGGTTCACGTTTTCGCTGTGTATCGTCTCCCGAGTCACCAATTCCCTCGATCCCCGTAATTTTATCACTAGCTCACCAATAAAAATTCTGATCTAATGCAAAAATAATTATTGAAAAATGAGAAATCAACATTACTGGAAAACGAAAAAAGGGGTGCAACACGAGGCCTTCCCAGGAGGTCACCCATCCTAGTTCTACTCTCGCCCAAGCACGCCTAACTGCGGAGTTCTGATGGGATCCGGTGCATTAGTGCTGGTATGATCGCACCCGAATGCTTATGCCACTAATTTCCTTATATTACCTCCCACCACCCCTCAATTCCTCATCCACCACCCTAAAACCGCTGCCGGTTCACGTTTTCGCTGTGTATCGTCTCCCGAGTCACCAATTCCCTCGATCCCCGTAATTTTATCACTAGCTCACCACTAAAAATTCTGATCTAATGCAAAAATAATTATTGAAAAATGAGAAATCAACATTACTGGAAAACGAAAAAAGGGGTGCAACACGAGGCCTTCCCAGGAGGTCACCCATCCTAGTACTACTCTCGCCCAAGCACGCTTAACTGCGGAGTTCTGATGGGATCCGGTGCATTAGTGCTGGTATGATCGCACCCGAATGCTTATGCCACTAATTTCCTTATATTACCTCCCACCACCCCTCAATTCCTCATCCACCACCCTAAAACCGCTGCCGGTTCACGTTTTCGCTGTGTATCGTCTCCCGAGTCACCAATTCCCTCGATCCCCGTAATTTTATCACTAGCTCACCACTAAAAATTCTGATCTAATGCAAAAATAATTATTGAAAAATGAGAAATCAACATTACTGGAAAACGAAAAAAGGGGTGCAACACGAGGCCTTCCCAGGAGGTCACCCATCCTAGTACTACTCTCGCCCAAGCACGCTTAACTGCGGAGTTCTGATGGGATCCGGTGCATTAGTGCTGGTATGATCGCACCCGAATGCTTATGCCACTAATTTCCTTATATTACCTCCCACCACCCCTCAATTCCTCATCCACCACCCTAAAACCGCTGCCGGTTCACGTTTTCGCTGTGTATCGTCTCCCGAGTCACCAATTCCCTCGATCCCCGTAATTTTATCACTAGCTCACCAATAAAAATTCTGATCTAATGCAAAAATAATTATTGAAAAATGAGAAATCAACATTACTGGAAAACGAAAAAAGGGGTGCAACACGAGGCCTTCCCAGGAGGTCACCCATCCTAGTACTACTCTCGCCCAAGCACGCCTAACTGCGGAGTTCTGATGGGATCCGGTGCATTAGTGCTGGTATGATCGCACCCGAATGCTTATGCCACTAATTTCCTTATATTACCTCCCACCACCCCTCTATTCCTCATCCACCACCCTAAAACCGCTGCCGGTTCACGTTTTCGCTGTGTATCGTCTCCCGAGTCACCAATTCCCTCGATCCCCGTAATTTTATCACTAGCTCACCAATAAAAATTCTGATCTAATGCAAAAATAATTATTGAAAAATGAGAAATCAACATTACTGGAAAACGAAAAAAGGGGTGCAACACGAGGCCTTCCCAGGAGGTCACCCATCCTAGTACTACTCTCGCCCAAGCACGCTTAACTGCGGAGTTCTGATGGGATACGGTGCATTAGTGCTGGTATGATCGCACCCGAATGCTTATGGCACTAATTTCCTTATATTACCTCCCACCACCCCTCAATTCCTCATGCACCACCCTAAAACCGCTGCCGGTTCACGTTTTCGCTGTGTATCGTCTCCCGAGTCACCAATTCCCTCGATCCCCGTAATTTTATCACTAGCTCACCAATAAAAATTCTGATCTAATGCAAAAATAATTATTGAAAAATGAGAAATCAACATTACTGGAAAACGAAAAAAGGGGTGCAACACGAGGCCTTCCCAGGAGGTCACCCATCCTAGTACTACTCTCGCCCAAGCACGCTTAACTGCGGAGTTCTGATGGGATACGGTGAATTAGTGCTGGTATGATCGCACCCGAATGCTTATGGCACTAATTTCCTTATATTACCTCCCACCACCCCTCAATTCCTCATCCACCACCCTAAAACCGCTGCCGGTTCACGTTTTCGCTGTGTATCGTCTCCCGAGTCACCAATTCCCTCGATCCCCGTAATTTTATCACTAGCTCACCAATAAAAATTCTGATCTAATGCAAAAATAATTATTGAAAAATGAGAAATCAACATTACTGGAAAACGAAAAAAGGGGTGCAACACGAGGCCTTCCCAGGAGGTCACCCATCCTAGTTCTACTCTCGCCCAAGCACGCCTAACTGCGGAGTTCTGATGGGATCCGGTGCATTAGTGCTGGTATGATCGCACCCGAATGCTTATGCCACTAATTTCCTTATATTACCTCCCACCACCCCTCAATTCCTCATCCACCACCCTAAAACCGCTGCCGGTTCACGTTTTCGCTGTGTATCGTCTCCCGAGTCACCAATTCCCTCGATCCCCGTAATTTTATCACTAGCTCACCAATAAAAATTCTGATCTAATGCAAAAATAATTATTGAAAATTGAGAAATCAACATTACTGGAAAACGAAAAAAGGGGTGCAACACGAGGCCTTCCCAGGAGGTCACCCATCCTAGTACTACTCTCGCCCAAGCACGCTTAACTGCGGAGTTCTGATGGGATCCGGTGCATTAGTGCTGGTATGATCGCACCCGAATGCTTATGCCACTAATTTCCTTATATTACCTCCCACCACCCCTCAATTCCTCATGCACCACCCTAAAACCGCTGCCGGTTCACGTTTTCGCTGTGTATCGTCTCCCGAGTCACCAATTCCCTCGATCCCCGTAATTTTATCACTAGCTCACCACTAAAAATTCTGATCTAATGCAAAAATAATTATTGAAAAATGAGAAATCAACATTACTGGAAAACGAAAAAAGGGGTGCAACACGAGGCCTTCCCAGGAGGTCACCCATCCTAGTACTACTCTCGCCCAAGCACGCTTAACTGCGGAGTTCTGATGGGATCCGGTGCATTAGTGCTGGTATGATCGCACCCGAATGCTTATGCCACTAATTTCCTTATATTACCTCCCACCACCCCTCAATTCCTCATCCACCACCCTAAAACCGCTGCCGGTTCACGTTTTCGCTGTGTATCGTCTCCCGAGTCACCAATTCCCTCGATCCCCGTAATTTTATCACTAGCTCACCACTAAAAATTCTGATCTAATGCAAAAATAATTATTGAAAAATGAGAAATCAACATTACTGGAAAACGAAAAAAGGGGTGCAACACGAGGCCTTCCCAGGAGGTCACCCATCCTAGTACTACTCTCGCCCAAGCACGCTTAACTGCGGAGTTCTGATGGGATCCGGTGCATTAGTGCTGGTATGATCGCACCCGAATGCTTATGCCACTAATTTCCTTATATTACCTCCCACCACCCCTCAATTCCTCATCCACCACCCTAAAACCGCTGCCGGTTCACGTTTTCGCTGTGTATCGTCTCCCGAGTCACCAATTCCCTCGATCCCCGTAATTTTATCACTAGCTCACCAATAAAAATTCTGATCTAATGCAAAAATAATTATTGAAAAATGAGAAATCAACATTACTGGAAAACGAAAAAAGGGGTGCAACACGAGGCCTTCCCAGGAGGTCACCCATCCTAGTACTACTCTCGCCCAAGCACGCCTAACTGCGGAGTTCTGATGGGATCCGGTGCATTAGTGCTGGTATGATCGCACCCGAATGCTTATGCCACTAATTTCCTTATATTACCTCCCACCACCCCTCTATTCCTCATCCACCACCCTAAAACCGCTGCCGGTTCACGTTTTCGCTGTGTATCGTCTCCCGAGTCACCAATTCCCTCGATCCCCGTAATTTTATCACTAGCTCACCAATAAAAATTCTGATCTAATGCAAAAATAATTATTGAAAAATGAGAAATCAACATTACTGGAAAACGAAAAAAGGGGTGCAACACGAGGCCTTCCCAGGAGGTCACCCATCCTAGTACTACTCTCGCCCAAGCACGCTTAACTGCGGAGTTCTGATGGGATCCGGTGCATTAGTGCTGGTATGATCGCACCCGAATGCTTATGCCACTAATTTCCTTATATTACCTCCCACCACCCCTCTATTCCTCATCCACCACCCTAAAACCGCTGCCGGTTCACGTTTTCGCTGTGTATCGTCTCCCGAGTCACCAATTCCCTCGATCCCCGTAATTTTATCACTAGCTCACCAATAAAAATTCTGATCTAATGCAAAAATAATTATTGAAAAATGAGAAATCAACATTACTGGAAAACGAAAAAAGGGGTGCAACACGAGGCCTTCCCAGGAGGTCACCCATCCTAGTACTACTCTCGCCCAAGCACGCCTAACTGCGGAGTTCTGATGGGATCCGGTGCATTAGTGCTGGTATGATCGCACCCGAATGCTTATGGCACTAATTTCCTTATATTACCTCCCACCACCCCTCAATTCCTCATCCACCACCCTAAAACCGCTGCCGGTTCACGTTTTCGCTGTGTATCGTCTCCCGAGTCACCAATTCCCTCGATCCCCGTAATTTTATCACTAGCTCACCAATAAAAATTCTGATCTAATGCAAAAATAATTATTGAAAAATGAGAAATCAACATTACTGGAAAACGAAAAAAGGGGTGCAACACGAGGCCTTCCCAGGAGGTCACCCATCCTAGTACTACTCTCGCCCAAGCACGCCTAACTGCGGAGTTCTGATGGGATCCGGTGCATTAGTGCTGGTATGATCGCACCCGAATGCTTATGGCACTAATTTCCTTATATTACCTCCCACCACCCCTCAATTCCTCATCCACCACCCTAAAACCGCTGCCGGTTCACGTTTTCGCTGTGTATCGTCTCCCGAGTCACCAATTCCCTCGATCCCCGTAATTTTATCACTAGCTCACCAATAAAAATTCTGATCTAATGCAAAAATAATTATTGAAAAATGAGAAATCAACATTACTGGAAAACGAAAAAAGGGGTGCAACACGAGGCCTTCCCAGGAGGTCACCCATCCTAGTACTACTCTCGCCCAAGCACGCTTAGCTGCGGAGTTCTGATGGGATCCGGTGCATTAGTGCTGGTATGATCGCACCCGAATGCTTATGCCACTAATTTCCTTATATTACCTCCCACCACCCCTCAATTCCTCATCCACCACCCTAAAACCGCTGCCGGTTCACGTTTTCGCTGTGTATCGTCTCCCGAGTCACCAATTCCCTCGATCCCCGTAATTTTATCACTAGCTCACCAATAAAAATTCTGATCTAATGCAAAAATAATTATTGAAAAATGAGAAATCAACATTACTGGAAAACGAAAAAAGGGGTGCAACACGAGGCCTTCCCAGGAGGTCACCCATCCTAGTACTACTCTCGCCCAAGCACGCTTAGCTGCGGAGTTCTGATGGGATCCGGTGCATTAGTGCTGGTATGATCGCACCCGAATGCTTATGCCACTAATTTCCTTATATTACCTCCCACCACCCCTCAATTCCTCATCCACCACCCTAAAACCGCTGCCGGTTCACGTTTTCGCTGTGTATCGTCTCCCGAGTCACCAATTCCCTCGATCCCCGTAATTTTATCACTAGCTCACCAATAAAAATTCTGATCTAATGCAAAAATAATTATTGAAAAATGAGAAATCAACATTACTGGAAAACGAAAAAAGGGGTGCAACACGAGGCCTTCCCAGGAGGTCACCCATCCTAGTACTACTCTCGCCCAAGCACGCCTAACTGCGGAGTTCTGATGGGATCCGGTGCATTAGTGCTGGTATGATCGCACCCGAATGCTTATGCCACTAATTTCCTTATATTACCTCCCACCACCCCTCAATTCCTCATCCACCACCCTAAAACCGCTGCCGGTTCACGTTTTCGCTGTGTATCGTCTCCCGAGTCACCAATTCCCTCGATCCCCGTAATTTTATCACTAGCTCACCAATAAAAATTCTGATCTAATGCAAAAATAATTATTGAAAAATGAGAAATCAACATTACTGGAAAACGAAAAAAGGGGTGCAACACGAGGCCTTCCCAGGAGGTCACCCATCCTAGTACTACTCTCGCCCAAGCACGCCTAACTGCGGAGTTCTGATGGGATCCGGTGCATTAGTGCTGGTATGATCGCACCCGAATGCTTATGCCACTAATTTCCTTATATTACCTCCCACCACCCCTCTATTCCTCATCCACCACCCTAAAACCGCTGCCGGTTCACGTTTTCGCTGTGTATCGTCTCCCGAGTCACCAATTCCCTCGATCCCCGTAATTTTATCACTAGCTCACCAATAAAAATTCTGATCTAATGCAAAAATAATTATTGAAAAATGAGAAATCAACATTACTGGAAAACGAAAAAAGGGGTGCAACACGAGGCCTTCCCAGGAGGTCACCCATCCTAGTACTACTCTCGCCCAAGCACGCTTAACTGCGGAGTTCTGATGGGATCCGGTGCATTAGTGCTGGTATGATCGCACCCGAATGCTTATGCCACTAATTTCCTTATATTACCTCCCACCACCCCTCTATTCCTCATCCACCACCCTAAAACCGCTGCCGGTTCACGTTTTCGCTGTGTATCGTCTCCCGAGTCACCAATTCCCTCGATCCCCGTAATTTTATCACTAGCTCACCAATAAAAATTCTGATCTAATGCAAAAATAATTATTGAAAAATGAGAAATCAACATTACTGGAAAACGAAAAAAGGGGTGCAACACGAGGCCTTCCCAGGAGGTCACCCATCCTAGTACTACTCTCGCCCAAGCACGCCTAACTGCGGAGTTCTGATGGGATCCGGTGCATTAGTGCTGGTATGATCGCACCCGAATGCTTATGGCACTAATTTCCTTATATTACCTCCCACCACCCCTCAATTCCTCATCCACCACCCTAAAACCGCTGCCGGTTCACGTTTTCGCTGTGTATCGTCTCCCGAGTCACCAATTCCCTCGATCCCCGTAATTTTATCACTAGCTCACCAATAAAAATTCTGATCTAATGCAAAAATAATTATTGAAAAATGAGAAATCAACATTACTGGAAAACGAAAAAAGGGGTGCAACACGAGGCCTTCCCAGGAGGTCACCCATCCTAGTACTACTCTCGCCCAAGCACGCCTAACTGCGGAGTTCTGATGGGATCCGGTGCATTAGTGCTGGTATGATCGCACCCGAATGCTTATGGCACTAATTTCCTTATATTACCTCCCACCACCCCTCAATTCCTCATCCACCACCCTAAAACCGCTGCCGGTTCACGTTTTCGCTGTGTATCGTCTCCCGAGTCACCAATTCCCTCGATCCCCGTAATTTTATCACTAGCTCACCAATAAAAATTCTGATCTAATGCAAAAATAATTATTGAAAAATGAGAAATCAACATTACTGGAAAACGAAAAAAGGGGTGCAACACGAGGCCTTCCCAGGAGGTCACCCATCCTAGTACTACTCTCGCCCAAGCACGCTTAGCTGCGGAGTTCTGATGGGATCCGGTGCATTAGTGCTGGTATGATCGCACCCGAATGCTTATGCCACTAATTTCCTTATATTACCTCCCACCACCCCTCAATTCCTCATCCACCACCCTAAAACCGCTGCCGGTTCACGTTTTCGCTGTGTATCGTCTCCCGAGTCACCAATTCCCTCGATCCCCGTAATTTTATCACTAGCTCACCAATAAAAATTCTGATCTAATGCAAAAATAATTATTGAAAAATGAGAAATCAACATTACTGGAAAACGAAAAAAGGGGTGCAACACGAGGCCTTCCCAGGAGGTCACCCATCCTAGTACTACTCTCGCCCAAGCACGCTTAGCTGCGGAGTTCTGATGGGATCCGGTGCATTAGTGCTGGTATGATCGCACCCGAATGCTTATGCCACTAATTTCCTTATATTACCTCCCACCACCCCTCAATTCCTCATCCACCACCCTAAAACCGCTGCCGGTTCACGTTTTCGCTGTGTATCGTCTCCCGAGTCACCAATTCCCTCGATCCCCGTAATTTTATCACTAGCTCACCAATAAAAATTCTGATCTAATGCAAAAATAATTATTGAAAAATGAGAAATCAACATTACTGGAAAACGAAAAAAGGGGTGCAACACGAGGCCTTCCCAGGAGGTCACCCATCCTAGTACTACTCTCGCCCAAGCACGCTTAGCTGCGGAGTTCTGATGGGATCCGGTGCATTAGTGCTGGTATGATCGCACCCGAATGCTTATGCCACTAATTTCCTTATATTACCTCCCACCACCCCTCAATTCCTCATCCACCACCCTAAAACCGCTGCCGGTTCACGTTTTCGCTGTGTATCGTCTCCCGAGTCACCAATTCCCTCGATCCCCGTAATTTTATCACTAGCTCACCAATAAAAATTCTGATCTAATGCAAAAATAATTATTGAAAAATGAGAAATCAACATTACTGGAAAACGAAAAAAGGGGTGCAACACGAGGCCTTCCCAGGAGGTCACCCATCCTAGTACTACTCTCGCCCAAGCACGCTTAGCTGCGGAGTTCTGATGGGATCCGGTGCATTAGTGCTGGTATGATCGCACCCGAATGCTTATGCCACTAATTTCCTTATATTACCTCCCACCACCCCTCAATTCCTCATCCACCACCCTAAAACCGCTGCCGGTTCACGTTTTCGCTGTGTATCGTCTCCCGAGTCACCAATTCCCTCGATCCCCGTAATTTTATCACTAGCTCACCAATAAAAATTCTGATCTAATGCAAAAATAATTATTGAAAAATGAGAAATCAACATTACTGGAAAACGAAAAAAGGGGTGCAACACGAGGCCTTCCCAGGAGGTCACCCATCCTAGTACTACTCTCGCCCAAGCACGCTTAGCTGCGGAGTTCTGATGGGATCCGGTGCATTAGTGCTGGTATGATCGCACCCGAATGCTTATGCCACTAATTTCCTTATATTACCTCCCACCACCCCTCAATTCCTCATCCACCACCCTAAAACCGCTGCCGGTTCACGTTTTCGCTGTGTATCGTCTCCCGAGTCACCAATTCCCTCGATCCCCGTAATTTTATCACTAGCTCACCAATAAAAATTCTGATCTAATGCAAAAATAATTATTGAAAAATGAGAAATCAACATTACTGGAAAACGAAAAAAGGGGTGCAACACGAGGCCTTCCCAGGAGGTCACCCATCCTAGTACTACTCTCGCCCAAGCACGCTTAGCTGCGGAGTTCTGATGGGATCCGGTGCATTAGTGCTGGTATGATCGCACCCGAATGCTTATGCCACTAATTTCCTTATATTACCTCCCACCACCCCTCAATTCCTCATCCACCACCCTAAAACCGCTGCCGGTTCACGTTTTCGCTGTGTATCGTCTCCCGAGTCACCAATTCCCTCGATCCCCGTAATTTTATCACTAGCTCACCAATAAAAATTCTGATCTAATGCAAAAATAATTATTGAAAAATGAGAAATCAACATTACTGGAAAACGAAAAAAGGGGTGCAACACGAGGCCTTCCCAGGAGGTCACCCATCCTAGTACTACTCTCGCCCAAGCACGCTTAGCTGCGGAGTTCTGATGGGATCCGGTGCATTAGTGCTGGTATGATCGCACCCGAATGCTTATGCCACTAATTTCCTTATATTACCTCCCACCACCCCTCAATTCCTCATCCACCACCCTAAAACCGCTGCCGGTTCACGTTTTCGCTGTGTATCGTCTCCCGAGTCACCAATTCCCTCGATCCCCGTAATTTTATCACTAGCTCACCAATAAAAATTCTGATCTAATGCAAAAATAATTATTGAAAAATGAGAAATCAACATTACTGGAAAACGAAAAAAGGGGTGCAACACGAGGCCTTCCCAGGAGGTCACCCATCCTAGTACTACTCTCGCCCAAGCACGCTTACCTGCGGAGTTCTGATGGGATCCGGTGCATTAGTGCTGGTATGATCGCACCCGAATGCTTATGCCACTAATTTCCTTATATTACCTCCCACCACCCCTCAATTCCTCATCCACCACCCTAAAACCGCTGCCGGTTCACGTTTTCGCTGTGTATCGTCTCCCGAGTCACCAATTCCCTCGATCCCCGTAATTTTATCACTAGCTCACCAATAAAAATTCTGATCTAATGCAAAAATAATTATTGAAAAATGAGAAATCAACATTACTGGAAAACGAAAAAAGGGGTGCAACACGAGGCCTTCCCAGGAGGTCACCCATCCTAGTACTACTCTCGCCCAAGCACGCTTAACTGCGGAGTTCTGATGGGATCCGGTGCATTAGTGCTGGTATGATCGCACCCGAATGCTTATGCCACTAATTTCCTTATATTACCTCCCACCACCCCTCAATTCCTCATCCACCACCCTAAAACCGCTGCCGGTTCACGTTTTCGCTGTGTATCGTCTCCCGAGTCACCAATTCCCTCGATCCCCGTAATTTTATCACTAGCTCACCAATAAAAATTCTGATCTAATGCAAAAATAATTATTGAAAAATGAGAAATCAACATTACTGGAAAACGAAAAAAGGGGTGCAACACGAGGCCTTCCCAGGAGGTCACCCATCCTAGTACTACTCTCGCCCAAGCACGCTTAACTGCGGAGTTCTGATGGGATCCGGTGCATTAGTGCAGGAATCGCACCCGAATGTTTATGCCACTAATTTCCTTATATTACCTCCCACCACCCCTCAATTCCTCATCCACCACCCTAAAACCGCTGCCGGTTCACGTTTTCGCTGTGTATCGTCTCCCGAGTCACCAATTCCCTCGATCCCCGTAATTTTATCACTAGCTCACCAATAAAAATTCTGATCTAATGCAAAAATAATTATTGAAAAATGAGAAATCAACATTACTGGAAAACGAAAAAAGGGGTGCAACACGAGGCCTTCCCAGGAGGTCACCCATCCTAGTACTACTCTCGCCCAAGCACGCTTAACTGCGGAGTTCTGATGGGATCCGGTGCATTAGTGCTGGTATGATCGCACCCGAATGCTTATGCCACTAATTTCCTTATATTACCTCCCACCACCCCTCAATTCCTCATCCACCACCCTAAAACCGCTGCCGGTTCACGTTTTCGCTGTGTATCGTCTCCCGAGTCACCAATTCCCTCGATCCCCGTAATTTTATCACTAGCTCACCAATAAAAATTCTGATCTAATGCAAAAATAATTATTGAAAAATGAGAAATCAACATTACTGGAAAACGAAAAAAGCGGTGCAACACGAGGCCTTCCCAGGAGGTCACCCATCCTAGTACTACTCTCGCCCAAGCACGCTTAACTGCGGAGTTCTGATGGGATCCGGTGCATTAGTGCTGGTATGATCGCACCCGAATGCTTATGCCACTAATTTCCTTATATTACCTCCCACCACCCCTCAATTCCTCATCCACCACCCTAAAACCGCTGCCGGTTCACGTTTTCGCTGTGTATCGTCTCCCGAGTCACCAATTCCCTCGATCCCCGTAATTTTATCACTAGCTCACCAATAAAAATTCTGATCTAATGCAAAAATAATTATTGAAAAATGAGAAATCAACATTACTGGAAAACGAAAAAAGGGGTGCAACACGAGGCCTTCCCAGGAGGTCACCCATCCTAGTACTACTCTCGCCCAAGCACGCTTAACTGCGGAGTTCTGATGGGATCCGGTGCATTAGTGCTGGTATGATCGCACCCGAATGCTTATGCCACTAATTTCCTTATATTACCTCCCACCACCCCTCAATTCCTCATCCACCACCCTAAAACCGCTGTCGGTTCACGTTTTCGCTGTGTATCGTCTCCCGAGTCACCAATTCCCTCGATCCCCGTAATTTTATCACTAGCTCACCACTAAAAATTCTGATCTAATGCAAAAATAATTATTGAAAAATGAGAAATCAACATTACTGGAAAACGAAAAAAGGGGTGCAACACGAGGCCTTCCCAGGAGGTCACCCATCCTAGTACTACTCTCGCCCAAGCACGCTTAACTACGGAGTTCTGATGGGATCCGGTGCATTAGTGCTGGTATGATCGCACCCGAATGCTTATGCCACTAATTTCCTTATATTACCTCCCACCACCCCTCAATTCCTCATCCACCACCCTAAAACCGCTGCCGGTTCACGTTTTCGCTGTGTATCGTCTCCCGAGTCACCAATTCCCTCGATCCCCGTAATTTTATCACTAGCTCACCACTAAAAATTCTGATCTAATGCAAAAATAATTATTGAAAAATGAGAAATCAACATTACTGGAAAACGAAAAAAGGGGTGCAACACGAGGCCTTCCCAGGAGGTCACCCATCCTAGTACTACTCTCGCCCAAGCACGCTTAACTACGGAGTTCTGATGGGATCCGGTGCATTAGTGCTGGTATGATCGCACCCGAATGCTTATGCCACTAATTTCCTTATATTACCTCCCACCACCCCTCAATTCCTCATCCACCACCCTAAAACCGCTGCCGGTTCACGTTTTCGCTGTGTATCGTCTCCCGAGTCACCAATTCCCTCGATCCCCGTAATTTTATCACTAGCTCACCACTAAAAATTCTGATCTAATGCAAAAATAATTATTGAAAAATGAGAAATCAACATTACTGGAAAACGAAAAAAGGGGTGCAACACGAGGCCTTCCCAGGAGGTCACCCATCCTAGTACTACTCTCGCCCAAGCACGCTTAACTGCGGAGTTCTGATGGGATCCGGTGCATTAGTGCTGGTATGATCGCACCCGAAGGTTTATGCCACTAATTTCCTTATATTACCTCCCACCACCCCTCAATTCCTCATCCACCACCCTAAAACCGCTGCCGGTTCACGTTTTCGCTGTGTATCGTCTCCCGAGTCACCAATTCCCTCGATCCCCGTAATTTTATCACTAGCTCACCACTAAAAATTCTGATCTAATGCAAAAATAATTATTGAAAAATGAGAAATCAACATTACTGGAAAACGAAAAAAGGGGTGCAACACGAGGCCTTCCCAGGAGGTCACCCATCCTAGTACTACTCTCGCCCAAGCACGCTTAACTGCGGAGTTCTGATGGGATCCGGTGCATTAGTGCTGGTATGATCGCACCCGAATGCTTATGCCACTAATTTCCTTATATTACCTCCCACCACCCCTCAATTCCTCATCCACCACCCTAAAACCGCTGCCGGTTCACGTTTTCGCTGTGTATCGTCTCCCGAGTCACCAATTCCCTCGATCCCCGTAATTTTATCACTAGCTCACCAATAAAAATTCTGATCTAATGCAAAAATAATTATTGAAAAATGAGAAATCAACATTACTGGAAAAAGAAAAAAGGGGTGCAACACGAGGCCTTCCCAGGAGGTCACCCATCCTAGTACTACTCTCGCCCAAGCACGCTTAACTGCGGAGTTCTGATGGGATCCGGTGCATTAGTGCTGGTATGATCGCACCCGAATGCTTATGCCACTAATTTCCTTATATTACCTCCCACCACCCCTCAATTCCTCATCCACCAGAAATCAACATTACTGGAAAACGAAAAAAGGGGTGCAACACGAGGCCTTCCCAGGAGGTCACCCATCCTAGTACTACTCTCGCCCAAGCACGCTTAACTGCGGAGTTCTGATGGGATCCGGTGCATTAGTGCTGGTATGATCGCACCCGAATGCTTATGCCACTAATTTCCTTATATTACCTCCCACCACCCCTCAATTCCTCATCCACCACCCTAAAACCGCTGCCGGTTCACGTTTTCGCTGTGTATCGTCTCCCGAGTCACCAATTCCCTCGATCCCCGTAATTTTATCACTAGCTCACCAATAAAAATTCTGATCTAATGCAAAAATAATTATTGAAAAATGAGAAATCAACATTACTGGAAAACGAAAAAAGGGGTGCAACACGAGGCCTTCCCAGGAGGTCACCCATCCTAGTACTACTCTCGCCCAAGCACGCTTAACTGCGGAGTTCTGATGGGATCCGGTGCATTAGTGCTGGTATGATCGCACCCGAATGCTTATGCCACTAATTTCCTTATATTACCTCCCACCACCCCTCAATTCCTCATCCACCACCCTAAAACCGCTGCCGGTTCACGTTTTCGCTGTGTATCGTCTCCCGAGTCACCAATTCCCTCGATCCCCGTAATTTTATCACTAGCTCACCAATAAAAATTCTGATCTAATGCAAAAATAATTATTGAAAAATGAGAAATCAACATTACTGGAAAACGAAAAAAGGGGTGCAACACGAGGCCTTCCTAGGAGGTCACCCATCCTAGTACTACTCTCGCCCAAGCACGCTTAACTGCGGAGTTCTGATGGGATCCGGTGCATTAGTGCTGGTATGATCGCACCCGAATGTTTATGCCACTAATTTCCTTATATTACCTCCCACCACCCCTCAATTCCTCATCCACCACCCTAAAACCGCTGCCGGTTCACGTTTTCGCTGTGTATCGTCTCCCGAGTCACCAATTCCCTCGATCCCCGTAATTTTATCACTAGCTCACCACTAAAAATTCTGATCTAATGCAAAAATAATTATTGAAAAATGAGAAATCAACATTACTGGAAAACGAAAAAAGGGGTGCAACACGAGGCCTTCCCAGGAGGTCACCCATCCTAGTACTACTCTCGCCCAAGCACGCTTAACTGCGGAGTTCTGATGGGATCCGGGGCATTAGTGCTGGTATGATCGCACCCGAATGTTTATGCCACTAATTTCCTTATATTACCTCCCACCACCCCTCAATTCCTCATCCACCACCCTAAAACCGCTGCCGGTTCACGTTTTCGCTGTGTATCGTCTCCCGAGTCACCAATTCCCTCGATCCCCGTAATTTTATCACTAGCTCACCAATAAAAATTCTGATCTAATGCAAAAATAATTATTGAAAAATGAGAAATCAACATTACTGGAAAACGAAAAAAGGGGTGCAACACGAGGCCTTCCCAGGAGGTCACCCATCCTAGTACTACTCTCGCCCAAGCACGCTTAACTGCGGAGTTCTGCTGGGATCCGGTGCATTAGTGCTGGTATGATCGCACCCGAATGTTTATGCCACTAATTTCCTTATATTACCTCCCACCACCCCTCAATTCCTCATCCACCACCCTAAAACCGCTGCCGGTTCACGTTTTCGCTGTGTATCGTCTCCCGAGTCACCAATTCCCTCGATCCCCGTAATTTTATCACTAGCTCACCAATAAAAATTCTGATCTAATGCAAAAATAATTATTGAAAAATGAGAAATCAACATTACTGGAAAACGAAAAAAGGGGTGCAACACGAGGCCTTCCCAGGAGGTCACCCATCCTAGTACTACTCTCGCAGTTAAGCACGCTTAACTGCGGAGTTCTGATGGGATCCGGTGCATTAGTGCTGGTATGATCGCACCCGAATGTTTATGCCACTAATTTCCTTATATTACCTCCCACCACCCCTCAATTCCTCATCCACCACCCTAAAACCGCTGCCGGTTCACGTTTTCGCTGTGGATCGTCTCCCGAGTCACCAATTCCCTCGATCCCCGTAATTTTATCACTAGCTCACCAATAAAAATTCTGATCTAATGCAAAAATAATTATTGAAAAATGAGAAATCAACATTACTGGAAAACGAAAAAAGGGGTGCAACACGAGGCCTTCCCAGGAGGTCACCCATCCTAGTACTACTCTCGCCCAAGCACGCTTAACTGCGGAGTTCTGATGGGATCCGGTGCATTAGTGCTGGTATGATCGCACCCGAATGTTTATGCCACTAATTTCCTTATATTACCTCCCACCACCCCTCAATTCCTCATCCACCACCCTAAAACCGCTGCCGGTTCACGTTTTCGCTGTGTATCGTCTCCCGAGTCACCAATTCCCTCGATCCCCGTAATTTTATCACTAGCTCACCAATAAAAATTCTGATCTAATGCAAAAATAATTATTGAAAAATGAGAAATCAACATTACTGGAAAACGAAAAAAGGGGTGCAACACGAGGCCTTCCCAGGAGGTCACCCATCCTAGTACTACTCTCGCCCAAGCACGCTTAACTGCGGAGTTCTGATGGGATCCGGTGCATTAGTGCTGGTATGATCGCACCCGAATGTTTATGCCACTAATTTCCTTATATTACCTCCCACCACCCCTCAATTCCTCATCCACCACCCTAAAACCGCTGCCGGTTCACGTTTTCGCTGTGTATCGTCTCCCGAGTCACCAATTCCCTCGATCCCCGTAATTTTATCACTAGCTCACCAATAAAAATTCTGATCTAATGCAAAAATAATTATTGAAAAATGAGAAATCAACATTACTGGAAAACGAAAAAAGGGGTGCAACACGAGGCCTTCCCAGGAGGTCACCCATCCTAGTACTACTCTCGCAGTTAAGCACGCTTAACTGCGGAGTTCTGATGGGATCCGGTGCATTAGTGCTGGTATGATCGCACCCGAATGTTTATGCCACTAATTTCCTTATATTACCTCCCACCACCCCTCAATTCCTCATCCACCACCCTAAAACCGCTGCCGGTTCACGTTTTCGCTGTGGATCGTCTCCCGAGTCACCAATTCCCTCGATCCCCGTAATTTTATCACTAGCTCACCAATAAAAATTCTGATCTAATGCAAAAATAATTATTGAAAAATGAGAAATCAACATTACTGGAAAACGAAAAAAGGGGTGCAACACGAGGCCTTCCCAGGAGGTCACCCATCCTAGTACTACTCTCGCCCAAGCACGCTTAACTGCGGAGTTCTGATGGGATCCGGTGCATTAGTGCTGGTATGATCGCACCCGAATGTTTATGCCACTAATTTCCTTATATTACCTCCCACCACCCCTCAATTCCTCATCCACCACCCTAAAACCGCTGCCGGTTCACGTTTTCGCTGTGTATCGTCTCCCGAGTCACCAATTCCCTCGATCCCCGTAATTTTATCACTAGCTCACCAATAAAAATTCTGATCTAATGCAAAAATAATTATTGAAAAATGAGAAATCAACATTACTGGAAAACGAAAAAAGGGGTGCAACACGAGGCCTTCCCAGGAGGTCACCCATCCTAGTACTACTCTCGCCCAAGCACGCTTAACTGCGGAGTTCTGATGGGATCCGGTGCATTAGTGCTGGTATGATCGCACCCGAATGTTTATGCCACTAATTTCCTTATATTACCTCCCACCACCCCTCAATTCCTCATCCACCACCCTAAAACCGCTGCCGGTTCACGTTTTCGCTGTGGATCGTCTCCCGAGTCACCAATTCCCTCGATCCCCGTAATTTTATCACTAGCTCACCAATAAAAATTCTGATCTAATGCAAAAATAATTATTGAAAAATGAGAAATCAACATTACTGGAAAACGAAAAAAGGGGTGCAACACGAGGCCTTCCCAGGAGGTCACCCATCCTAGTACTACTCTCGCAGTTAAGCACGCTTAACTGCGGAGTTCTGATGGGATCCGGTGCATTAGTGCTGGTATGATCGCACCCGAATGTTTATGCCACTAATTTCCTTATATTACCTCCCACCACCCCTCAATTCCTCATCCACCACCCTAAAACCGCTGCCGGTTCACGTTTTCGCTGTGGATCGTCTCCCGAGTCACCAATTCCCTCGATCCCCGTAATTTTATCACTAGCTCACCAATAAAAATTCTGATCTAATGCAAAAATAATTATTGAAAAATGAGAAATCAACATTACTGGAAAACGAAAAAAGGGGTGCAACACGAGGCCTTCCCAGGAGGTCACCCATCCTAGTACTACTCTCGCCCAAGCACGCTTAACTGCGGAGTTCTGATGGGATCCGGTGCATTAGTGCTGGTATGATCGCACCCGAATGTTTATGCCACTAATTTCCTTATATTACCTCCCACCACCCCTCAATTCCTCATCCACCACCCTAAAACCGCTGCCGGTTCACGTTTTCGCTGTGTATCGTCTCCCGAGTCACCAATTCCCTCGATCCCCGTAATTTTATCACTAGCTCACCAATAAAAATTCTGATCTAATGCAAAAATAATTATTGAAAAATGAGAAATCAACATTACTGGAAAACGAAAAAAGGGGTGCAACACGAGGCCTTCCCAGGAGGTCACCCATCCTAGTCCTACTCTCGCCCAAGCACGCTTAACTGCGGAGTTCTGATGGGATCCGGTGCATTAGTGCTGGTATGATCGCACCCGAATGTTTATGCCACTAATTTCCTTATATTACCTCCCACCACCCTTCAATTCCTCATCCACCACCCTAAAACCGCTGCCGGTTCACGTTTTCGCTGTGTATCGTCTCCCGAGTCACCAATTCCCTCGATCCCCGTAATTTTATCACTAGCTCACCAATAAAAATTCTGATCTAATGCAAAAATAATTATTGAAAAATGAGAAATCAACATTACTGGAAAACGAAAAAAGGGGTGCAACACGAGGCCTTCCCAGGAGGTCACCCATCCTAGTACTACTCTCGCCCAAGCACGCTTAACTGCGGAGTTCTGATGGGATCCGGTGCATTAGTGCTGGTATGATCGCACCCGAATGTTTATGCCACTAATTTCCTTATATTACCTCCCACCACCCCTCAATTCCTCATCCACCACCCTAAAACCGCTGCCGGTTCACGTTTTCGCTGTGGATCGTCTCCCGAGTCACCAATTCCCTCGATCCCCGTAATTTTATCACTAGCTCACCAATAAAAATTCTGATCTAATGCAAAAATAATTATTGAAAAATGAGAAATCAACATTACTGGAAAACGAAAAAAGGGGTGCAACACGAGGCCTTCCCAGGAGGTCACCCATCCTAGTACTACTCTCGCAGTTAAGCACGCTTAACTGCGGAGTTCTGATGGGATCCGGTGCATTAGTGCTGGTATGATCGCACCCGAATGTTTATGCCACTAATTTCCTTATATTACCTCCCACCACCCCTCAATTCCTCATCCACCACCCTAAAACCGCTGCCGGTTCACGTTTTCGCTGTGGATCGTCTCCCGAGTCACCAATTCCCTCGATCCCCGTAATTTTATCACTAGCTCACCAATAAAAATTCTGATCTAATGCAAAAATAATTATTGAAAAATGAGAAATCAACATTACTGGAAAACGAAAAAAGGGGTGCAACACGAGGCCTTCCCAGGAGGTCACCCATCCTAGTACTACTCTCGCCCAAGCACGCTTAACTGCGGAGTTCTGATGGGATCCGGTGCATTAGTGCTGGTATGATCGCACCCGAATGTTTATGCCACTAATTTCCTTATATTACCTCCCACCACCCCTCAATTCCTCATCCACCACCCTAAAACCGCTGCCGGTTCACGTTTTCGCTGTGTATCGTCTCCCGAGTCACCAATTCCCTCGATCCCCGTAATTTTATCACTAGCTCACCACTAAAAATTCTGATCTAATGCAAAAATAATTATTGAAAAATGAGAAATCAACATTACTGGAAAACGAAAAAAGGGGTGCAACACGAGGCCTTCCCAGGAGGTCACCCATCCTAGTACTACTCTCGCCCAAGCACGCTTAACTGCAGAGTTCTGATGGGATCCGGTGCATTAGTGCTGGTATGATCGCACCCGAATGTTTATGCCACTAATTTCCTTATATTACCTCCCACCACCCCTCAATTCCTCATCCACCACCCTAAAACCGATGCCGGTTCACGTTTTCGCTGTGTATCGTCTCCCGAGTCACCAATTCCCTCGATCCCCGTAATTTTATCACTAGCTCACCACTAAAAATTCTGATCTAATGCAAAAATAATTATTGAAAAATGAGAAATCAACATTACTGGAAAACGAAAAAAGGGGTGCAACACGAGGCCTTCCCAGGAGGTCACCCATCCTAGTACTACTCTCGCAGTTAAGCACGCTTAACTGCGGAGTTCTGATGGGATCCGGTGCATTAGTGCTGGTATGATCGCACCCGAATGTTTATGCCACTAATTTCCTTATATTACCTCCCACCACCCCTCAATTCCTCATCCACCACCCTAAAACCGATGCCGGTTCACGTTTTCGCTGTGTATCGTCTCCCGAGTCACCAATTCCCTCGATCCCCGTAATTTTATCACTAGCTCACCACTAAAAATTCTGATCTAATGCAAAAATAATTATTGAAAAATGAGAAATCAACATTACTGGAAAACGAAAAAAGGGGTGCAACACGAGGCCTTCCCAGGAGGTCACCCATCCTAGTACTACTCTCGCCCAATCACGCTTAACTGCGGAGTTCTGATGGGATCCGGTGCATTAGTGCTGGTATGATCGCACCCGAATGTTTATGCCACTAATTTCCTTATATTACCTCCCACCACCCCTCAATTCCTCATCCACCACCCTAAAACCGCTGCCGGTTCACGTTTTCGCTGTGGATCGTCTCCCGAGTCACCAATTCCCTCGATCCCCGTAATTTTATCACTAGCTCACCACTAAAAATTCTGATCTAATGCAAAAATAATTATTGAAAAATGAGAAATCAACATTACTGGAAAACGAAAAAAGGGGTGCAACACGAGGCCTTCCCAGGAGGTCACCCATCCTAGTACTACTCTCGCAGTTAAGCACGCTTAACTGCGGAGTTCTGATGGGATCCGGTGCATTAGTGCTGGTATGATCGCACCCGAATGTTTATGCCACTAATTTCCTTATATTACCTCCCACCACCCCTCAATTCCTCATCCACCACCCTAAAACCGCTGCCGGTTCACGTTTTCGCTGTGGATCGTCTCCCGAGTCACCAATTCCCTCGATCCCCGTAATTTTATCACTAGCTCACCAATAAAAATTCTGATCTAATGCAAAAATAATTATTGAAAAATGAGAAATCAACATTACTGGAAAACGAAAAAAGGGGTGCAACACGAGGCCTTCCCAGGAGGTCACCCATCCTAGTACTACTCTCGCCCAAGCACGCTTAACTGCGGAGTTCTGATGGGATCCGGTGCATTAGTGCTGGTATGATCGCACCCGAATGTTTATGCCACTAATTTCCTTATATTACCTCCCACCACCCCTCAATTCCTCATCCACCACCCTAAAACCGCTGCCGGTTCACGTTTTCGCTGTGGATCGTCTCCCGAGTCACCAATTCCCTCGATCCCCGTAATTTTATCACTAGCTCACCAATAAAAATTCTGATCTAATGCAAAAATAATTATTGAAAAATGAGAAATCAACATTACTGGAAAACGAAAAAAGGGGTGCAACACGAGGCCTTCCCAGGAGGTCACCCATCCTAGTACTACTCTCGCCCAAGCACGCTTAACTGCGGAGTTCTGATGGGATCCGGTGCATTAGTGCTGGTATGATCGCACCCGAATGTTTATGCCACTAATTTCCTTATATTACCTCCCACCACCCCTCAATTCCTCATCCACCACCCTAAAACCGCTGCCGGTTCACGTTTTCGCTGTGTATCGTCTCCCGAGTCACCAATTCCCTCGATCCCCGTAATTTTATCACTAGCTCACCAATAAAAATTCTGATCTAATGCAAAAATAATTATTGAAAAATGAGAAATCAACATTACTGGAAAACGAAAAAAGGGGTGCAACACGAGGCCTTCCCAGGAGGTCACCCATCCTAGTACTACTCTCGCCCAAGCACGCTTAACTGCGGAGTTCTGATGGGATCCGGTGCATTAGTGCTGGTATGATCGCACCCGAATGTTTATGCCACTAATTTCCTTATATTACCTCCCACCACCCCTCAATTCCTCATCCACCACCCTAAAACCGCTGCCGGTTCACGTTTTCGCTGTGGATCGTCTCCCGAGTCACCAATTCCCTCGATCCCCGTAATTTTATCACTAGCTCACCAATAAAAATTCTGATCTAATGCAAAAATAATTATTGAAAAATGAGAAATCAACATTACTGGAAAACGAAAAAAGGGGTGCAACACGAGGCCTTCCCAGGAGGTCACCCATCCTAGTACTACTCTCGCAGTTAAGCACGCTTAACTGCGGAGTTCTGATGGGATCCGGTGCATTAGTGCTGGTATGATCGCACCCGAATGTTTATGCCACTAATTTCCTTATATTACCTCCCACCACCCCTCAATTCCTCATCCACCACCCTAAAACCGCTGCCGGTTCACGTTTTCGCTGTGGATCGTCTCCCGAGTCACCAATTCCCTCGATCCCCGTAATTTTATCACTAGCTCACCACTAAAAATTCTGATCTAATGCAAAAATAATTATTGAAAAATGAGAAATCAACATTACTGGAAAACGAAAAAAGGGGTGCAACACGAGGCCTTCCCAGGAGGTCACCCATCCTAGTACTACTCTCGCCCAAGCACGCTTAACTGCGGAGTTCTGATGGGATCCGGTGCATTAGTGCTGGTATGATCGCACCCGAATGTTTATGCCACTAATTTCCTTATATTACCTCCCACCACCCCTCAATTCCTCATCCACCACCCTAAAACCGATGCCGGTTCACGTTTTCGCTGTGTATCGTCTCCCGAGTCACCAATTCCCACGATCCCCGTAATTTTATCACTAGCTCACCACTAAAAATTCTGATCTAATGCAAAAATAATTATTGAAAAATGAGAAATCAACATTACTGGAAAACGAAAAAAGGGGTGCAACACGAGGCCTTCCCAGGAGGTCACCCATCCTAGTACTACTCTCGCAGTTAAGCACGCTTAACTGCGGAGTTCTGATGGGATCCGGTGCATTAGTGCTGGTATGATCGCACCCGAATGTTTATGCCACTAATTTCCTTATATTACCTCCCACCACCCCTCAATTCCTCATCCACCACCCTAAAACCGATGCCGGTTCACGTTTTCGCTGTGTATCGTCTCCCGAGTCACCAATTCCCTCGATCCCCGTAATTTTATCACTAGCTCACCACTAAAAATTCTGATCTAATGCAAAAATAATTATTGAAAAATGAGAAATCAACATTACTGGAAAACGAAAAAAGGGGTGCAACACGAGGCCTTCCCAGGAGGTCACCCATCCTAGTACTACTCTCGCCCAAGCACGCTTAACTGCGGAGTTCTGATGGGATCCGGTGCATTAGTGCTGGTATGATCGCACCCGAATGTTTATGCCACTAATTTCCTTATATTACCTCCCACCACCCCTCAATTCCTCATCCACCACCCTAAAACCGCTGCCGGTTCACGTTTTCGCTGTGGATCGTCTCCCGAGTCACCAATTCCCTCGATCCCCGTAATTTTATCACTAGCTCACCACTAAAAATTCTGATCTAATGCAAAAATAATTATTGAAAAATGAGAAATCAACATTACTGGAAAACGAAAAAAGGGGTGCAACACGAGGCCTTCCCAGGAGGTCACCCATCCTAGTACTACTCTCGCAGTTAAGCACGCTTAACTGCGGAGTTCTGATGGGATCCGGTGCATTAGTGCTGGTATGATCGCACCCGAATGTTTATGCCACTAATTTCCTTATATTACCTCCCACCACCCCTCAATTCCTCATCCACCACCCTAAAACCGCTGCCGGTTCACGTTTTCGCTGTGGATCGTCTCCCGAGTCACCAATTCCCTCGATCCCCGTAATTTTATCACTAGCTCACCAATAAAAATTCTGATCTAATGCAAAAATAATTATTGAAAAATGAGAAATCAACATTACTGGAAAACGAAAAAAGGGGTGCAACACGAGGCCTTCCCAGGAGGTCACCCATCCTAGTACTACTCTCGCCCAAGCACGCTTAACTGCGGAGTTCTGATGGGATCCGGTGCATTAGTGCTGGTATGATCGCACCCGAATGTTTATGCCACTAATTTCCTTATATTACCTCCCACCACCCCTCAATTCCTCATCCACCACCCTAAAACCGCTGCCGGTTCACGTTTTCGCTGTGTATCGTCTCCCGAGTCACCAATTCCCTCGATCCCCGTAATTTTATCACTAGCTCACCAATAAAAATTCTGATCTAATGCAAAAATAATTATTGAAAAATGAGAAATCAACATTACTGGAAAACGAAAAAAGGGGTGCAACACGAGGCCTTCCCAGGAGGTCACCCATCCTAGTACTACTCTCGCCCAAGCACGCTTAACTGCGGAGTTCTAATGGGATCCGGTGCATTAGTGCTGGTATGATCGCACCCGAATGTTTATGCCACTAATTTCCTTATATTACCTCCCACCACCCCTCAATTCCTCATCCACCACCCTAAAACCGCTGCCGGTTCACGTTTTCGCTGTGTATCGTCTCCCGAGTCACCAATTCCCTCGATCCCCGTAATTTTATCACTAGCTCACCAATAAAAATTCTGATCTAATGCAAAAATAATTATTGAAAAATGAGAAATCAACATTACTGGAAAACGAAAAAAGGGGTGCAACACGAGGCCTTCCCAGGAGGTCACCCATCCTAGTACTACTCTCGCCCAAGCACGCTTAACTGCGGAGTTCTGATGGGATCCGGTGCATTAGTGCTGGTATGATCGCACCCGAATGTTTATGCCACTAATTTCCTTATATTACCTCCCACCACCCCTCAATTCCTCATCCACCACCCTAAAACCGCTGCCGGTTCACGTTTTCGCTGTGTATCGTCTCCCGAGTCACCAATTCCCTCGATCCCCGTAATTTTATCACTAGCTCACCACTAAAAATTCTGATCTAATGCAAAAATAATTATTGAAAAATGAGAAATCAACATTACTGGAAAACGAAAAAAGGGGTGCAACACGAGGCCTTCCCAGGAGGTCACCCATCCTAGTACTACTCTCGCCCAAGCACGCTTAACTGCGGAGTTCTGATGGGATCCGGTGCATTAGTGCTGGTATGATCGCACCCGAATGTTTATGCCACTAATTTCCTTATATTACCTCCCACCACCCCTCAATTCCTCATCCACCACCCTAAAACCGCTACCGGTTCACGTTTTCGCTGTGTATCGTCTCCCGAGTCACCAATTCCCTCGATCCCCGTAATTTTATCACTAGCTCACCACTAAAAATTCTGATCTAATGCAAAAATAATTATTGAAAAATGAGAAATCAACATTACTGGAAAACGAAAAAAGGGGTGCAACACGAGGCCTTCCCTGGAGGTCACCCATCCTAGTACTACTCTCGCCCAAGCACGCTTAACTACGGAGTTCTGATGGGATCCGGTGCATTAGTGCTGGTATGATCGCACCCGAATGCTTATGCCACTAATTTCCTTATATTACCTCCCACCACCCCTCAATTCCTCATCCACCACCCTAAAACCGCTGCCGGTTCACGTTTTCGCTGTGTATCGTCTCCCGAGTCACCAATTCCCTCGATCCCCGTAATTTTATCACTAGCTCACCAATAAAAATTCTGATCTAATGCAAAAATAATTATTGAAAAATGAGAAATCAACATTACTGGAAAACGAAAAAAGGGGTGCAACACGAGGCCTTCCCAGGAGGTCACCCATCCTAGTACTACTCTCGCCCAAGCACGCTTAACTGCGGAGTTCTGATGGGATCCGGTGCATTAGTGCTGGTATGATCGCACCCGAATGCTTATGCCACTAATTTCCTTATATTACCTCCCACCACCCCTCAATTCCTCATCCACCACCCTAAAACCGCTGCCGGTTCACGTTTTCGCTGTGTATCGTCTCCCGAGTCACCAATTCCCTCGATCCCCGTAATTTTATCACTAGCTCACCAATAAAAATTCTGATCTAATGCAAAAATAATTATTGAAAAATGAGAAATCAACATTACTAGAAAACGAAAAAAGGGGTGCAACACGAGGCCTTCCCAGGAGGTCACCCATCCTAGTACTACTCTCGCCCAAGCACGCTTAACTGCGGAGTTCTGATGGGATCCGGTGCATTAGTGCGGTAGCAAGAGAACCGGGGAAAGTAGACAGAAAAGACAGTTCTTTTCTATTATATCTTTTCTATTATATTAGTATATGATCGCACCCGAATGCTTATGCCACTAATTTCCTTATATTACCTCCCACCACCCCTCAATTCCTCATCCACCACCCTAAAACCGCTGCCGGTTCACGTTTTCGCTGTGTATCGTCTCCCGAGTCACCAATTCCCTCGATCCCCGTAATTTTATCACTAGCTCACCAATAAAAATTCTGATCTAATGCAAAAATAATTATTGAAAAATGAGAAATCAACATTACTGGAAAACGAAAAAAGGGGTGCAACACGAGGCCTTCCCAGGAGGTCACCCATCCTAGTACTACTCTCGCCCAAGCACGCTTAACTGCGGAGTTCTGATGGGATCCGGTGCATTAGTGCTGGTATGATCGCACCCGAATGCTTATGCCACTAATTTCCTTATATTACCTCCCACCACCCCTCAATTCCTCATCCACCACCCTAAAACCGCTGCCGGTTCACGTTTTCGCTGTGTATCGTCTCCCGAGTCACCAATTCCCTCGATCCCCGTAATTTTATCACTAGCTCACCAATAAAAATTCTGATCTAATGCAAAAATAATTATTGAAAAATGAGAAATCAACATTACTGGAAAACGAAAAAAGGGGTGCAACACGAGGCCTTCCCAGGAGGTCACCCATCCTAGTACTACTCTCGCCCAAGCACGCTTAACTGCGGAGTTCTGATGGGATCCGGTGCATTAGTGCTGGTATGATCGCACCCGAATGCTTATGCCACTAATTTCCTTATATTACCTCCCACCACCCCTCAATTCCTCATCCACCACCCTAAAACCGCTGCCGGTTCACGTTTTCGCTGTGTATCGTCTCCCGAGTCACCAATTCCCTCGATCCCCGTAATTTTATCACTAGCTCACCAATAAAAATTCTGATCTAATGCAAAAATAATTATTGAAAAATGAGAAATCAACATTACTGGAAAACGGAAAAAGGGGTGCAACACGAGGCCTTCCCAGGAGGTCACCCATCCTAGTACTACTCTCGCCCAAGCACGCTTAACTGCGGAGTTCTGATGGGATCCGGTGCATTAGTGCTGGTATGATCGCACCCGAATGCTTATGCCACTAATTTCCTTATATTACCTCCCACCACCCCTCAATTCCTCATCCACCACCCTAAAACCGCTGCCGGTTCACGTTTTCGCTGTGTATCGTCTCCCGAGTCACCAATTCCCTCGATCCCCGTAATTTTATCACTAGCTCACCAATAAAAATTCTGATCTAATGCAAAAATAATTATTGAAAAATGAGAAATCAACATTACTGGAAAACGGAAAAAGGGGTGCAACACGAGGCCTTCCCAGGAGGTCACCCATCCTAGTACTACTCTCGCCCAAGCACGCTTAACTGCGGAGTTCTGATGGGATCCGGTGCATTAGTGCTGGTATGATCGCACCCGAATGTTTATGCCACTAATTTCCTTATATTACCTCCCACCACCCCTCAATTCCTCATCCACCACCCTAAAACCGATGCCGGTTCACGTTTTCGCTGTGTATCGTCTCCCGAGTCACCAATTCCCTCGATCCCCGTAATTTTATCACTAGATCACCACTAAAAATTCTGATCTAATGCAAAAATAATTATTGAAAAATGAGAAATCAACATTACTGGAAAACGAAAAAAGGGGTGCAACACGAGGCCTTCCCAGGAGGTCACCCATCCTAGTACTACTCTCGCCCAAGCACGCTTAACTGCGGAGTTCTGATGGGATCCGGTGCATTAGTGCTGGTATGATCGCACCCGAATGTTTATGCCACTAATTTCCTTATATTACCTCCCACCACCCCTCAATTCCTCATCCACCACCCTAAAACCGCTGCCGGTTCACGTTTTCGCTGTGTATCGTCTCCCGAGTCACCAATTCCCTCGATCCCCGTAATTTTATCACTAGCTCACCACTAAAAATTCTGATCTAATGCAAAAATAATTATTGAAAAATGAGAAATCAACATTACTGGAAAACGAAAAAAGGGGTGCAACACGAGGCCTTCCCAGGAGGTCACCCATCCTAGTACTACTCTCGCCCAAGCACGCTTAACTGCGGAGTTCTGATGGGATCCGGTGCATTAGTGCTGGTATGATCGCACCCAAATGTTTATGCCACTAATTTCCTTATATTACCTCCCACCACCCCTCAATTCCTCATCCACCACCCTAAAACCGCTGCCGGTTCACGTTTTCGCTGTGTATCGTCTCCCGAGTCACCAATTCCCTCGATCCCCGTAATTTTATCACTAGCTCACCAATAAAAATTCTGATCTAATGCAAAAATAATTATTGAAAAATGAGAAATCAACATTACTGGAAAACGAAAAAAGGGGTGCAACACGAGGCCTTCCCAGGAGGTCACCCACCCAAGTACTACTCTCGCCCAAGCACGCTTAACTGCGGAGTTCTGATGGGATCCGGTGCATTAGTGCTGGTATGATCGCACCCGAATGTTTATGCCACTAATTTCCTTATATTACCTCCCACCACCCTAAAACCGCTGCCGGTTCACGTTTTCGCTGTGTATCGTCTCCCGAGTCACCAATTCCCTCGATCCCCGTAATTTTATCACTAGCTCACCAATAAAAATTCTGATCTAATGCAAAAATAATTATTGAAAAATGAGAAATCAACATTACTAGAAAACGAAAAAAGGGGTGCAACACGAGGCCTTCCCAGGAGGTCACCCATCCTAGTACTACTCTCGCCCAAGCACGCTTAACTGCGGAGTTCTGATGGGATCCGGTGCATTAGTGCGGTAGCAAGAGAACCGGGGAAAGTAGACAGAAAAGACAGTTCTTTTCTATTATATCTTTTCTATTATATTAGTATATGATCGCACCCGAATGCTTATGCCACTAATTTCCTTATATTACCTCCCACCACCCCTCAATTCCTCATCCACCACCCTAAAACCGCTGCCGGTTCACGTTTTCGCTGTGTATCGTCTCCCGAGTCACCAATTCCCTCGATCCCCGTAATTTTATCACTAGCTCACCAATAAAAATTCTGATCTAATGCAAAAATAATTATTGAAAAATGAGAAATCAACATTACTGGAAAACGAAAAAAGGGGTGCAACACGAGGCCTTCCCAGGAGGTCACCCATCCTAGTACTACTCTCGCCCAAGCACGCTTAACTGCGGAGTTCTGATGGGATCCGGTGCATTAGTGCTGGTATGATCGCACCCGAATGCTTATGCCACTAATTTCCTTATATTACCTCCCACCACCCCTCAATTCCTCATCCACCACCCTAAAACCGCTGCCGGTTCACGTTTTCGCTGTGTATCGTCTCCCGAGTCACCAATTCCCTCGATCCCCGTAATTTTATCACTAGCTCACCAATAAAAATTCTGATCTAATGCAAAAATAATTATTGAAAAATGAGAAATCAACATTACTGGAAAACGAAAAAAGGGGTGCAACACGAGGCCTTCCCAGGAGGTCACCCATCCTAGTACTACTCTCGCCCAAGCACGCTTAACTGCGGAGTTCTGATGGGATCCGGTGCATTAGTGCTGGTATGATCGCACCCGAATGCTTATGCCACTAATTTCCTTATATTACCTCCCACCACCCCTCAATTCCTCATCCACCACCCTAAAACCGCTGCCGGTTCACGTTTTCGCTGTGTATCGTCTCCCGAGTCACCAATTCCCTCGATCCCCGTAATTTTATCACTAGCTCACCAATAAAAATTCTGATCTAATGCAAAAATAATTATTGAAAAATGAGAAATCAACATTACTGGAAAACGGAAAAAGGGGTGCAACACGAGGCCTTCCCAGGAGGTCACCCATCCTAGTACTACTCTCGCCCAAGCACGCTTAACTGCGGAGTTCTGATGGGATCCGGTGCATTAGTGCTGGTATGATCGCACCCGAATGCTTATGCCACTAATTTCCTTATATTACCTCCCACCACCCCTCAATTCCTCATCCACCACCCTAAAACCGCTGCCGGTTCACGTTTTCGCTGTGTATCGTCTCCCGAGTCACCAATTCCCTCGATCCCCGTAATTTTATCACTAGCTCACCAATAAAAATTCTGATCTAATGCAAAAATAATTATTGAAAAATGAGAAATCAACATTACTGGAAAACGGAAAAAGGGGTGCAACACGAGGCCTTCCCAGGAGGTCACCCATCCTAGTACTACTCTCGCCCAAGCACGCTTAACTGCGGAGTTCTGATAGGATCCGGTGCATTAGTGCTGGTATGATCGCACCCGAATGTTTATGCCACTAATTTCCTTATATTACCTCCCACCACCCCTCAATTCCTCATCCACCACCCTAAAACCGATGCCGGTTCACGTTTTCGCTGTGTATCGTCTCCCGAGTCACCAATTCCCTCGATCCCCGTAATTTTATCACTAGATCACCACTAAAAATTCTGATCTAATGCAAAAATAATTATTGAAAAATGAGAAATCAACATTACTGGAAAACGAAAAAAGGGGTGCAACACGAGGCCTTCCCAGGAGGTCACCCATCCTAGTACTACTCTCGCCCAAGCACGCTTAACTGCGGAGTTCTGATGGGATCCGGTGCATTAGTGCTGGTATGATCGCACCCGAATGTTTATGCCACTAATTTCCTTATATTACCTCCCACCACCCCTCAATTCCTCATCCACCACCCTAAAACCGCTGCCGGTTCACGTTTTCGCTGTGTATCGTCTCCCGAGTCACCAATTCCCTCGATCCCCGTAATTTTATCACTAGCTCACCACTAAAAATTCTGATCTAATGCAAAAATAATTATTGAAAAATGAGAAATCAACATTACTGGAAAACGAAAAAAGGGGTGCAACACGAGGCCTTCCCAGGAGGTCACCCATCCTAGTACTACTCTCGCCCAAGCACGCTTAACTGCGGAGTTCTGATGGGATCCGGTGCATTAGTGCTGGTATGATCGCACCCAAATGTTTATGCCACTAATTTCCTTATATTACCTCCCACCACCCCTCAATTCCTCATCCACCACCCTAAAACCGCTGCCGGTTCACGTTTTCGCTGTGTATCGTCTCCCGAGTCACCAATTCCCTCGATCCCCGTAATTTTATCACTAGCTCACCAATAAAAATTCTGATCTAATGCAAAAATAATTATTGAAAAATGAGAAATCAACATTACTGGAAAACGAAAAAAGGGGTGCAACACGAGGCCTTCCCAGGAGGTCACCCACCCAAGTACTACTCTCGCCCAAGCACGCTTAACTGCGGAGTTCTGATGGGATCCGGTGCATTAGTGCTGGTATGATCGCACCCGAATGTTTATGCCACTAATTTCCTTATATTACCTCCCACCACCCTAAAACCGCTGCCGGTTCACGTTTTCGCTGTGTATCGTCTCCCGAGTCACCAATTCCCTCGATCCCCGTAATTTTATCACTAGCTCACCAATAAAAATTCTGATCTAATGCAAAAATAATTATTGAAAAATGAGAAATCAACATTACTGGAAAACGAAAAAAGGGGTGCAACACGAGGCCTTCCCAGGAGGTCACCCATCCTAGTACTACTCTCGCCCAAGCACGCTTAACTGCGGAGTTCTGATGGGATCCGGTGCATTAGTGCTGGTATGATCGCACCCGAATGCTTATGCCACTAATTTCCTTATATTACCTCCCACCACCCCTCAATTCCTCATCCACCACCCTAAAACCGCTGCCGGTTCACGTTTTCGCTGTGTATCGTCTCCCGAGTCACCAATTCCCTCGATCCCCGTAATTTTATCACTAGCTCACCAATAAAAATTCTGATCTAATGCAAAAATAATTATTGAAAAATGAGAAATCAACATTACTGGAAAACGGAAAAAGGGGTGCAACACGAGGCCTTCCCAGGAGGTCACCCATCCTAGTACTACTCTCGCCCAAGCACGCTTAACTGCGGAGTTCTGATGGGATCCGGTGCATTAGTGCTGGTATGATCACACCCGAATGCTTATGCCACTAATTTCCTTATATTACCTCCCACCACCCCTCAATTCCTCATCCACCACCCTAAAACCGCTGCCGGTTCACGTTTTCGCTGTGTATCGTCTCCCGAGTCACCAATTCCCTCGATCCCCGTAATTTTATCACTAGCTCACCAATAAAAATTCTGATCTAATGCAAAAATAATTATTGAAAAATGAGAAATCAACATTACTGGAAAACGAAAAAAGGGGTGCAACACGAGGCCTTCCCAGGAGGTCACCCATCCTAGTACTACTCTCGCCCAAGCACGCTTAACTGCGGAGTTCTGATGGGATCCGGTGCATTAGTGCTGGTATGATCGCACCCGAATGCTTATGCCACTAATTTCCTTATATTACCTCCCACCACCCCTCAATTCCTCATCCACCACCCTAAAACCGCTGCCGGTTCACGTTTTCGCTGTGTATCGTCTCCCGAGTCACCAATTCCCTCGATCCCCGTAATTTTATCACTAGCTCACCAATAAAAATTCTGATCTAATGCAAAAATAATTATTGAAAAATGAGAAATCAACATTACTGGAAAACGGAAAAAGGGGTGCAACACGAGGCCTTCCCAGGAGGTCACCCATCCTAGTACTACTCTCGCCCAAGCACGCTTAACTGCGGAGTTCTGATGGGATCCGGTGCATTAGTGCTGGTATGATCGCACCCGAATGCTTATGCCACTAATTTCCTTATATTACCTCCCACCACCCCTCAATTCCTCATCCACCACCCTAAAACCGCTGCCGGTTCACGTTTTCGCTGTGTATCGTCTCCCGAGTCACCAATTCCCTCGATCCCCGTAATTTTATCACTAGCTCACCAATAAAAATTCTGATCTAATGCAAAAATAATTATTGAAAAATGAGAAATCAACATTACTGGAAAACGGAAAAAGGGGTGCAACACGAGGCCTTCCCAGGAGGTCACCCATCCTAGTACTACTCTCGCCCAAGCACGCTTAACTGCGGAGTTCTGATGGGATCCGGTGCATTAGTGCTGGTATGATCGCACCCGAATGCTTATGCCACTAATTTCCTTATATTACCTCCCACCACCCCTCAATTCCTCATCCACCACCCTAAAACCGCTGCCGGTTCACGTTTTCGCTGTGTATCGTCTCCCGAGTCACCAATTCCCTCGATCCCCGTAATTTTATCACTAGCTCACCAATAAAAATTCTGATCTAATGCAAAAATAATTATTGAAAAATGAGAAATCAACATTACTGGAAAACGGAAAAAGGGGTGCAACACGAGGCCTTCCCAGGAGGTCACCCATCCTAGTACTACTCTCGCCCAAGCACGCTTAACTGCGGAGTTCTGATGGGATCCGGTGCATTAGTGCTGGTATGATCGCACCCGAATGCTTATGCCACTAATTTCCTTATATTACCTCCCACCACCCCTCAATTCCTCATCCACCACCCTAAAACCGCTGCCGGTTCACGTTTTCGCTGTGTATCGTCTCCCGAGTCACCAATTCCCTCGATCCCCGTAATTTTATCACTAGCTCACCAATAAAAATTCTGATCTAATGCAAAAATAATTATTGAAAAATGAGAAATCAACATTACTGGAAAACGGAAAAAGGGGTGCAACACGAGGCCTTCCCAGGAGGTCACCCATCCTAGTACTACTCTCGCCCAAGCACGCTTAACTGCGGAGTTCTGATGGGATCCGGTGCATTAGTGCTGGTATGATCGCACCCGAATGCTTATGCCACTAATTTCCTTATATTACCTCCCACCACCCCTCAATTCCTCATCCACCACCCTAAAACCGCTGCCGGTTCACGTTTTCGCTGTGTATCGTCTCCCGAGTCACCAATTCCCTCGATCCCCGTAATTTTATCACTAGCTCACCAATAAAAATTCTGATCTAATGCAAAAATAATTATTGAAAAATGAGAAATCAACATTACTGGAAAACGGAAAAAGGGGTGCAACACGAGGCCTTCCCAGGAGGTCACCCATCCTAGTACTACTCTCGCCCAAGCACGCTTAACTGCGGAGTTCTGATGGGATCCGGTGCATTAGTGCTGGTATGATCGCACCCGAATGCTTATGCCACTAATTTCCTTATATTACCTCCCACCACCCCTCAATTCCTCATCCACCACCCTAAAACCGCTGCCGGTTCACGTTTTCGCTGTGTATCGTCTCCCGAGTCACCAATTCCCTCGATCCCCGTAATTTTATCACTAGCTCACCAATAAAAATTCTGATCTAATGCAAAAATAATTATTGAAAAATGAGAAATCAACATTACTGGAAAACGGAAAAAGGGGTGCAACACGAGGCCTTCCCAGGAGGTCACCCATCCTAGTACTACTCTCGCCCAAGCACGCTTAACTGCGGAGTTCTGATGGGATCCGGTGCATTAGTGCTGGTATGATCGCACCCGAATGCTTATGCCACTAATTTCCTTATATTACCTCCCACCACCCCTCAATTCCTCATCCACCACCCTAAAACCGCTGCCGGTTCACGTTTTCGCTGTGTATCGTCTCCCGAGTCACCAATTCCCTCGATCCCCGTAATTTTATCACTAGCTCACCAATAAAAATTCTGATCTAATGCAAAAATAATTATTGAAAAATGAGAAATCAACATTACTGGAAAACGGAAAAAGGGGTGCAACACGAGGCCTTCCCAGGAGGTCACCCATCCTAGTACTACTCTCGCCCAAGCACGCTTAACTGCGGAGTTCTGATGGGATCCGGTGCATTAGTGCTGGTATGATCGCACCCGAATGCTTATGCCACTAATTTCCTTATATTACCTCCCACCACCCCTCAATTCCTCATCCACCACCCTAAAACCGCTGCCGGTTCACGTTTTCGCTGTGTATCGTCTCCCGAGTCACCAATTCCCTCGATCCCCGTAATTTTATCACTAGCTCACCAATAAAAATTCTGATCTAATGCAAAAATAATTATTGAAAAATGAGAAATCAACATTACTGGAAAACGGAAAAAGGGGTGCAACACGAGGCCTTCCCAGGAGGTCACCCATCCTAGTACTACTCTCGCCCAAGCACGCTTAACTGCGGAGTTCTGATGGGATCCGGTGCATTAGTGCTGGTATGATCGCACCCGAATGCTTATGCCACTAATTTCCTTATATTACCTCCCACCACCCCTCAATTCCTCATCCACCACCCTAAAACCGCTGCCGGTTCACGTTTTCGCTGTGTATCGTCTCCCGAGTCACCAATTCCCTCGATCCCCGTAATTTTATCACTAGCTCACCAATAAAAATTCTGATCTAATGCAAAAATAATTATTGAAAAATGAGAAATCAACATTACTGGAAAACGGAAAAAGGGGTGCAACACGAGGCCTTCCCAGGAGGTCACCCATCCTAGTACTACTCTCGCCCAAGCACGCTTAACTGCGGAGTTCTGATGGGATCCGGTGCATTAGTGCTGGTATGATCGCACCCGAATGCTTATGCCACTAATTTCCTTATATTACCTCCCACCACCCCTCAATTCCTCATCCACCACCCTAAAACCGCTGCCGGTTCACGTTTTCGCTGTGTATCGTCTCCCGAGTCACCAATTCCCTCGATCCCCGTAATTTTATCACTAGCTCACCAATAAAAATTCTGATCTAATGCAAAAATAATTATTGAAAAATGAGAAATCAACATTACTGGAAAACGGAAAAAGGGGTGCAACACGAGGCCTTCCCAGGAGGTCACCCATCCTAGTACTACTCTCGCCCAAGCACGCTTAACTGCGGAGTTCTGATGGGATCCGGTGCATTAGTGCTGGTATGATCGCACCCGAATGCTTATGCCACTAATTTCCTTATATTACCTCCCACCACCCCTCAATTCCTCATCCACCACCCTAAAACCGCTGCCGGTTCACGTTTTCGCTGTGTATCGTCTCCCGAGTCACCAATTCCCTCGATCCCCGTAATTTTATCACTAGCTCACCAATAAAAATTCTGATCTAATGCAAAAATAATTATTGAAAAATGAGAAATCAACATTACTGGAAAACGGAAAAAGGGGTGCAACACGAGGCCTTCCCAGGAGGTCACCCATCCTCGTACTACTCTCGCCCAAGCACGCTTAACTGCGGAGTTCTGATGGGATCCGGTGCATTAGTGCTGGTATGATCGCACCCGAATGCTTATGCCACTAATTTCCTTATATTACCTCCCACCACCCCTCAATTCCTCATCCACCACCCTAAAACCGCTGCCGGTTCACGTTTTCGCTGTGTATCGTCTCCCGAGTCACCAATTCCCTCGATCCCCGTAATTTTATCACTAGCTCACCAATAAAAATTCTGATCTAATGCAAAAATAATTATTGAAAAATGAGAAATCAACATTACTGGAAAACGGAAAAAGGGGTGCAACACGAGGCCTTCCCAGGAGGTCACCCATCCTAGTACTACTCTCGCCCAAGCACGCTTAACTGCGGAGTTCTGATGGGATCCGGTGCATTAGTGCTGGTATGATCGCACCCGAATGCTTATGCCACTAATTTCCTTATATTACCTCCCACCACCCCTCAATTCCTCATCCACCACCCTAAAACCGCTGCCGGTTCACGTTTTCGCTGTGTATCGTCTCCCGAGTCACCAATTCCCTCGATCCCCGTAATTTTATCACTAGCTCACCAATAAAAATTCTGATCTAATGCAAAAATAATTATTGAAAAATGAGAAATCAACATTACTGGAAAACGGAAAAAGGGGTGCAACACGAGGCCTTCCCAGGAGGTCACCCATCCTAGTACTACTCTCGCCCAAGCACGCTTAACTGCGGAGTTCTGATGGGATCCGGTGCATTAGTGCTGGTATGATCGCACCCGAATGCTTATGCCACTAATTTCCTTATATTACCTCCCACCACCCCTCAATTCCTCATCCACCACCCTAAAACCGCTGCCGGTTCACGTTTTCGCTGTGTATCGTCTCCCGAGTCACCAATTCCCTCGATCCCCGTAATTTTATCACTAGCTCACCAATAAAAATTCTGATCTAATGCAAAAATAATTATTGAAAAATGAGAAATCAACATTACTGGAAAACGAAAAAAGGGGTGCAACACGAGGCCTTCCCAGGAGGTCACCCATCCTAGTACTACTCTCGCCCAAGCACGCTTAACTGCGGAGTTCTGATGGGATCCGGTGCATTAGTGCTGGTATGATCGCACCCGAATGCTTATGCCACTAATTTCCTTATATTACCTCCCACCACCCCTCAATTCCTCATCCACCACCCTAAAACCGCTGCCGGTTCACGTTTTCGCTGTGTATCGTCTCCCGAGTCACCAATTCCCTCGATCCCCGTAATTTTATCACTAGCTCACCAATAAAAATTCTGATCTAATGCAAAAATAATTATTGAAAAATGAGAAATCAACATTACTGGAAAACGGAAAAAGGGGTGCAACACGAGGCCTTCCCAGGAGGTCACCCATCCTAGTACTACTCTCGCCCAAGCACGCTTAACTGCGGAGTTCTGATGGGATCCGGTGCATTAGTGCTGGTATGATCGCACCCGAATGCTTATGCCACTAATTTCCTTATATTACCTCCCACCACCCCTCAATTCCTCATCCACCACCCTAAAACCGCTGCCGGTTCACGTTTTCGCTGTGTATCGTCTCCCGAGTCACCAATTCCCTCGATCCCCGTAATTTTATCACTAGCTCACCAATAAAAATTCTGATCTAATGCAAAAATAATTATTGAAAAATGAGAAATCAACATTACTGGAAAACGGAAAAAGGGGTGCAACACGAGGCCTTCCCAGGAGGTCACCCATCCTAGTACTACTCTCGCCCAAGCACGCTTAACTGCGGAGTTCTGATGGGATCCGGTGCATTAGTGCTGGTATGATCGCACCCAAATGCTTATGCCACTAATTTCCTTATATTACCTCCCACCACCCCTCAATTCCTCATCCACCACCCTAAAACCGCTGCCGGTTCACGTTTTCGCTGTGTATCGTCTCCCGAGTCACCAATTCCCTCGATCCCCGTAATTTTATCACTAGCTCACCAATAAAAATTCTGATCTAATGCAAAAATAATTATTGAAAAATGAGAAATCAACATTACTGGAAAACGGAAAAAGGGGTGCAACACGAGGCCTTCCCAGGAGGTCACCCATCCTAGTACTACTCTCGCCCAAGCACGCTTAACTGCGGAGTTCTGATGGGATCCGGTGCATTAGTGCTGGTATGATCGCACCCGAATGCTTATGCCACTAATTTCCTTATATTACCTCCCACCACCCCTCAATTCCTCATCCACCACCCTAAAACCGCTGCCGGTTCACGTTTTCGCTGTGTATCGTCTCCCGAGTCACCAATTCCCTCGATCCCCGTAATTTTATCACTAGCTCACCAATAAAAATTCTGATCTAATGCAAAAATAATTATTGAAAAATGAGAAATCAACATTACTGGAAAACGGAAAAAGGGGTGCAACACGAGGCCTTCCCAGGAGGTCACCCATCCTAGTACTACTCTCGCCCAAGCACGCTTAACTGCGGAGTTCTGATGGGATCCGGTGCATTAGTGCTGGTATGATCGCACCCGAATGCTTATGCCACTAATTTCCTTATATTACCTCCCACCACCCCTCAATTCCTCATCCACCACCCTAAAACCGCTGCCGGTTCACGTTTTCGCTGTGTATCGTCTCCCGAGTCACCAATTCCCTCGATCCCCGTAATTTTATCACTAGCTCACCAATAAAAATTCTGATCTAATGCAAAAATAATTATTGAAAAATGAGAAATCAACATTACTGGAAAACGGAAAAAGGGGTGCAACACGAGGCCTTCCCAGGAGGTCACCCATCCTAGTACTACTCTCGCCCAAGCACGCTTAACTGCGGAGTTCTGATGGGATCCGGTGCATTAGTGCTGGTATGATCGCACCCGAATGCTTATGCCACTAATTTCCTTATATTACCTCCCACCACCCCTCAATTCCTCATCCACCACCCTAAAACCGCTGCCGGTTCACGTTTTCGCTGTGTATCGTCTCCCGAGTCACCAATTCCCTCGATCCCCGTAATTTTATCACTAGCTCACCAATAAAAATTCTGATCTAATGCAAAAATAATTATTGAAAAATGAGAAATCAACATTACTGGAAAACGGAAAAAGGGGTGCAACACGAGGCCTTCCCAGGAGGTCACCCATCCTAGTACTACTCTCGCCCAAGCACGCTTAACTGCGGAGTTCTGATGGGATCCGGTGCATTAGTGCTGGTATGATCGCACCCGAATGCTTATGCCACTAATTTCCTTATATTACCTCCCACCACCCCTCAATTCCTCATCCACCACCCTAAAACCGCTGCCGGTTCACGTTTTCGCTGTGTATCGTCTCCCGAGTCACCAATTCCCTCGATCCCCGTAATTTTATCACTAGCTCACCAATAAAAATTCTGATCTAATGCAAAAATAATTATTGAAAAATGAGAAATCAACATTACTGGAAAACGGAAAAAGGGGTGCAACACGAGGCCTTCCCAGGAGGTCACCCATCCTAGTACTACTCTCGCCCAAGCACGCTTAACTGCGGAGTTCTGATGGGATCCGGTGCATTAGTGCTGGTATGATCGCACCCGAATGCTTATGCCACTAATTTCCTTATATTACCTCCCACCACCCCTCAATTCCTCATCCACCACCCTAAAACCGCTGCCGGTTCACGTTTTCGCTGTGTATCGTCTCCCGAGTCACCAATTCCCTCGATCCCCGTAATTTTATCACTAGCTCACCAATAAAAATTCTGATCTAATGCAAAAATAATTATTGAAAAATGAGAAATCAACATTACTGGAAAACGGAAAAAGGGGTGCAACACGAGGCCTTCCCAGGAGGTCACCCATCCTAGTACTACTCTCGCCCAAGCACGCTTAACTGCGGAGTTCTGATGGGATCCGGTGCATTAGTGCTGGTATGATCGCACCCGAATGCTTATGCCACTAATTTCCTTATATTACCTCCCACCACCCCTCAATTCCTCATCCACCACCCTAAAACCGCTGCCGGTTCACGTTTTCGCTGTGTATCGTCTCCCGAGTCACCAATTCCCTCGATCCCCGTAATTTTATCACTAGCTCACCAATAAAAATTCTGATCTAATGCAAAAATAATTATTGAAAAATGAGAAATCAACATTACTGGAAAACGAAAAAAGGGGTGCAACACGAGGCCTTCCCAGGAGGTCACCCATCCTAGTACTACTCTCGCCCAAGCACGCTTAACTGCGGAGTTCTGATGGGATCCGGTGCATTAGTGCTGGTATGATCGCACCCGAATGCTTATGCCACTAATTTCCTTATATTACCTCCCACCACCCCTCAATTCCTCATCCACCACCCTAAAACCGCTGCCGGTTCACGTTTTCGCTGTGTATCGTCTCCCGAGTCACCAATTCCCTCGATCCCCGTAATTTTATCACTAGCTCACCAATAAAAATTCTGATCTAATGCAAAAATAATTATTGAAAAATGAGAAATCAACATTACTGGAAAACGAAAAAAGGGGTGCAACACGAGGCCTTCCCAGGAGGTCACCCATCCTAGTACTACTCTCGCCCAAGCACGCTTAACTGCGGAGTTCTGATGGGATCCGGTGCATTAGTGCGGGTATGATCGCACCCGAATGCTTATGCCACTAATTTCCTTATATTACCTCCCACCACCCCTCAATTCCTCCTCCACCACCCTAAAACCGCTGCCGGTTCACGTTTTCGCTGTGTATCGTCTCCCGAGTCACCAATTCCCTCGATCCCCGTAATTTTATCACTAGCTCACCAATAAAAATTCTGATCTAATGCAAAAATAATTATTGAAAAATGAGAAATCAACATTACTGGAAAACGAAAAAAGGGGTGCAACACGAGGCCTTCCCAGGAGGTCACCCATCCTAGTACTACTCTCGCCCAAGCACGCTTAACTGCGGAGTTCTGATGGGATCCGGTGCATTAGTGCTGGTATGATCGCACCCGAATGCTTATGCCACTAATTTCCTTATATTACCTCCCACCACCCCTCAATTCCTCATCCACCACCCTAAAACCGCTGCCGGTTCACGTTTTCGCTGTGTATCGTCTCCCGAGTCACCAATTCCCTCGATCCCCGTAATTTTATCACTAGCTCACCAATAAAAATTCTGATCTAATGCAAAAATAATTATTGAAAAATGAGAAATCAACATTACTGGAAAACGGAAAAAGGGGTGCAACACGAGGCCTTCCCAGGAGGTCACCCATCCTAGTACTACTCTCGCCCAAGCACGCTTAACTGCGGAGTTCTGATGGGATCCGGTGCATTAGTGCTGGTATGATCGCACCCGAATGCTTATGCCACTAATTTCCTTATATTACCTCCCACCACCCCTCAATTCCTCATCCACCACCCTAAAACCGCTGCCGGTTCACGTTTTCGCTGTGTATCGTCTCCCGAGTCACCAATTCCCTCGATCCCCGTAATTTTATCACTAGCTCACCAATAAAAATTCTGATCTAATGCAAAAATAATTATTGAAAAATGAGAAATCAACATTACTGGAAAACGGAAAAAGGGGTGCAACACGAGGCCTTCCCAGGAGGTCACCCATCCTAGTACTACTGTCGCCCAAGCACGCTTAACTGCGGAGTTCTGATGGGATCCGGTGCATTAGTGCTGGTATGATCGCACCCGAATGCTTATGCCACTAATTTCCTTATATTACCTCCCACCACCCCTCAATTCCTCATCCACCACCCTAAAACCGCTGCCGGTTCACGTTTTCGCTGTGTATCGTCTCCCGAGTCACCAATTCCCTCGATCCCCGTAATTTTATCACTAGCTCACCAATAAAAATTCTGATCTAATGCAAAAATAATTATTGAAAAATGAGAAATCAACATTACTGGAAAACGGAAAAAGGGGTGCAACACGAGGCCTTCCCAGGAGGTCACCCATCCTAGTACTACTCTCGCCCAAGCACGCTTAACTGCGGAGTTCTGATGGGATCCGGTGCATTAGTGCTGGTATGATCGCACCCGAATGCTTATGCCACTAATTTCCTTATATTACCTCCCACCACCCCTCAATTCCTCATCCACCACCCTAAAACCGCTGCCGGTTCACGTTTTCGCTGTGTATCGTCTCCCGAGTCACCAATTCCCTCGATCCCCGTAATTTTATCACTAGCTCACCAATAAAAATTCTGATCTAATGCAAAAATAATTATTGAAAAATGAGAAATCAACATTACTGGAAAACGAAAAAAGGGGTGCAACACGAGGCCTTCCCAGGAGGTCACCCATCCTAGTACTACTCTCGCCCAAGCACGCTTAACTGCGGAGTTCTGATGGGATCCGGTGCATTAGTGCTGGTATGATCGCACCCGAATGCTTATGCCACTAATTTCCTTATATTACCTCCCACCACCCCTCAATTCCTCATCCACCACCCTAAAACCGCTGCCGGTTCACGTTTTCGCTGTGTATCGTCTCCCGAGTCACCAATTCCCTCGATCCCCGTAATTTTATCACTAGCTCACCAATAAAAATTCTGATCTAATGCAAAAATAATTATTGAAAAATGAGAAATCAACATTACTGGAAAACGAAAAAAGGGGTGCAACACGAGGCCTTCCCAGGAGGTCACCCATCCTAGTACTACTCTCGCCCAAGCACGCTTAACTGCGGAGTTCTGATGGGATCCGGTGCATTAGTGCTGGTATGATCGCACCCGAAGGCTTATGCCACTAATTTCCTTATATTACCTCCCACCACCCCTCAATTCCTCATCCACCACCCTAAAACCGCTGCCGGTTCACGTTTTCGCTGTGTATCGTCTCCCGAGTCACCAATTCCCTCGATCCCCGTAATTTTATCACTAGCTCACCAATAAAAATTCTGATCTAATGCAAAAATAATTATTGAAAAATGAGAAATCAACATTACTGGAAAACGAAAAAAGGGGTGCAACACGAGGCCTTCCCAGGAGGTCACCCATCCTAGTACTACTCTCGCCCAAGCACGCTTAACTGCGGAGTTCTGATGGGATCCGGTGCATTAGTGCTGGTATGATCGCACCCGAATGCTTATGCCACTAATTTCCTTATATTACCTCCCACCACCCCTCAATTCCTCATCCACCACCCTAAAACCGCTGCCGGTTCACGTTTTCGCTGTGTATCGTCTCCCGAGTCACCAATTCCCTCGATCCCCGTAATTTTATCACTAGCTCACCAATAAAAATTCTGATCTAATGCAAAAATAATTATTGAAAAATGAGAAATCAACATTACTGGAAAACGAAAAAAGGGGTGCAACACGAGGCCTTCCCAGGAGGTCACCCATCCTAGTACTACTCTCGCCCAAGCACGCTTAACTGCGGAGTTCTGATGGGATCCGGTGCATTAGTGCTGGTATGATCGCACCCGAATGCTTATGCCACTAATTTCCTTATATTACCTCCCACCACCCCTCAATTCCTCATCCACCACCCTAAAACCGCTGCCGGTTCACGTTTTCGCTGTGTATCGTCTCCCGAGTCACCAATTCCCTCGATCCCCGTAATTTTATCACTAGCTCACCAATAAAAATTCGGATCTAATGCAAAAATAATTATTGAAAAATGAGAAATCAACATTACTGGAAAACGAAAAAAGGGGTGCAACACGAGGCCTTCCCAGGAGGTCACCCATCCTAGTACTACTCTCGCCCAAGCACGCTTAACTGCGGAGTTCTGATGGGATCCGGTGCATTAGTGCTGGTATGATCGCACCCGAATGCTTATGCCACTAATTTCCTTATATTACCTCCCACCACCCCTCAATTCCTCATCCACCACCCTAAAACCGCTGCCGGTTCACGTTTTCGCTGTGTATCGTCTCCCGAGTCACCAATTCCCTCGATCCCCGTAATTTTATCACTAGCTCACCAATAAAAATTCGGATCTAATGCAAAAATAATTATTGAAAAATGAGAAATCAACATTACTGGAAAACGAAAAAAGGGGTGCAACACGAGGCCTTCCCAGGAGGTCACCCATCCTAGTACTACTCTCGCCCAAGCACGCTTAACTGCGGAGTTCTGATGGGATCCGGTGCATTAGTGCTGGTATGATCGCACCCGAATGCTTATGCCACTAATTTCCTTATATTACCTCCCACCACCCCTCAATTCCTCATCCACCACCCTAAAACCGCTGCCGGTTCACGTTTTCGCTGTGTATCGTCTCCCGAGTCACCAATTCCCTCGATCCCCGTAATTTTATCACTAGCTCACCAATAAAAATTCTGATCTAATGCAAAAATAATTATTGAAAAATGAGAAATCAACATTACTGGAAAACGAAAAAAGGGGTGCAACACGAGGCCTTCCCAGGAGGTCACCCATCCTAGTACTACTCTCGCCCAAGCACGCTTAACTGCGGAGTTCTGATGGGATCCGGTGCATTAGTGCTGGTATGATCGCACCCGAATGCTTATGCCACTAATTTCCTTATATTACCTCCCACCACCCCTCAATTCCTCATCCACCACCCTAAAACCGCTGCCGGTTCACGTTTTCGCTGTGTATCGTCTCCCGAGTCACCAATTCCCTCGATCCCCGTAATTTTATCACTAGCTCACCAATAAAAATTTTGATCTAATGCAAAAATAATTATTGAAAAATGAGAAATCAACATTACTGGAAAACGAAAAAAGGGGTGCAACACGAGGCCTTCCCAGGAGGTCACCCATCCTAGTACTACTCTCGCCCAAGCACGCTTAACTGCGGAGTTCTGATGGGATCCGGTGCATTAGTGCTGGTATGATCGCACCCGAATGCTTATGCCACTAATTTCCTTATATTACCTCCCACCACCCCTCAATTCCTCATCCACCACCCTAAAACCGCTGCCGGTTCACGTTTTCGCTGTGTATCGTCTCCCGAGTCACCAATTCCCTCGATCCCCGTAATTTTATCACTAGCTCACCAATAAAAATTCTGATCTAATGCAAAAATAATTATTGAAAAATGAGAAATCAACATTACTGGAAAACGAAAAAAGGGGTGCAACACGACGCCTTCCCAGGAGGTCACCCATCCTAGTACTACTCTCGCCCAAGCACGCTTAACTGCGGAGTTCTGATGGGATCCGGTGCATTAGTGCTGGTATGATCGCACCCGAATGCTTATGCCACTAATTTCCTTATATTACCTCCCACCACCCCTCAATTCCTCATCCACCACCCTAAAACCGCTGCCGGTTCACGTTTTCGCTGTGTATCGTCTCCCGAGTCACCAATTCCCTCGATCCCCGTAATTTTATCACTAGCTCACCAATAAAAATTCTGATCTAATGCAAAAATAATTATTGAAAAATGAGAAATCAACATTACTGGAAAACGAAAAAAGGGGTGCAACACGAGGCCTTCCCAGGAGGTCACCCATCCTAGTACTACTCTCGCCCAACCACGCTTAACTGCGGAGTTCTGATGGGATCCGGTGCATTAGTGCTGGTATGATCGCACCCGAATGCTTATGCCACTAATTTCCTTATATTACCTCCCACCACCCCTCAATTCCTCATCCACCACCCTAAAACCGCTGCCGGTTCACGTTTTCGCTGTGTATCGTCTCCCGAGTCACCAATTCCCTCGATCCCCGTAATTTTATCACTAGCTCACCAATAAAAATTCGGATCTAATGCAAAAATAATTATTGAAAAATGAGAAATCAACATTACTGGAAAACGAAAAAAGGGGTGCAACACGAGGCCTTCCCAGGAGGTCACCCATCCTAGTACTACTCTCGCCCAAGCACGCTTAACTGCGGAGTTCTGATGGGATCCGGTGCATTAGTGCTGGTATGATCGCACCCGAATGCTTATGCCACTAATTTCCTTATATTACCTCCCACCACCCCTCAATTCCTCATCCACCACCCTAAAACCGCTGCCGGTTCACGTTTTCGCTGTGTATCGTCTCCCGAGTCACCAATTCCCTCGATCCCCGTAATTTTATCACTAGCTCACCAATAAAAATTCTGATCTAATGCAAAAATAATTATTGAAAAATGAGAAATCAACATTACTGGAAAACGGAAAAAGGGGTGCAACACGAGGCCTTCCCAGGAGGTCACCCATCCTAGTACTACTCTCGCCCAAGCACGCTTAACTGCGGAGTTCTGATGGGATCCGGTGCATTAGTGCTGGTATGATCGCACCCGAATGCTTATGCCACTAATTTCCTTATATTACCTCCCACCACCCCTCAATTCCTCATCCACCACCCTAAAACCGCTGCCGGTTCACGTTTTCGCTGTGTATCGTCTCCCGAGTCACCAATTCCCTCGATCCCCGTAATTTTATCACTAGCTCACCAATAAAAATTCTGATCTAATGCAAAAATAATTATTGAAAAATGAGAAATCAACATTACTGGAAAACGGAAAAAGGGGTGCAACACGAGGCCTTCCCAGGAGGTCACCCATCCTAGTACTACTCTCGCCCAAGCACGCTTAACTGCGGAGTTCTGATGGGATCCGGTGCATTAGTGCTGGTATGATCGCACCCGAATGCTTATGCCACTAATTTCCTTATATTACCTCCCACCACCCCTCAATTCCTCATCCACCACCCTAAAACCGCTGCCGGTTCACGTTTTCGCTGTGTATCGTCTCCCGAGTCACCAATTCCCTCGATCCCCGTAATTTTATCACTAGCTCACCAATAAAAATTCGGATCTAATGCAAAAATAATTATTGAAAAATGAGAAATCAACATTACTGGAAAACGAAAAAAGGGGTGCAACACGAGGCCTTCCCAGGAGGTCACCCATCCTAGTACTACTCTCGCCCAAGCACGCTTAACTGCGGAGTTCTGATGGGATCCGGTGCATTAGTGCTGGTATGATCGCACCCGAATGCTTATGCCACTAATTTCCTTATATTACCTCCCACCACCCCTCAATTCCTCATCCACCACCCTAAAACCGCTGCCGGTTCACGTTTTCGCTGTGTATCGTCTCCCGAGTCACCAATTCCCTCGATCCCCGTAATTTTATCACTAGCTCACCAATAAAAGTTCTGATCTAATGCAAAAATAATTATTGAAAAATGAGAAATCAACATTACTGGAAAACGAAAAAAGGGGTGCAACACGAGGCCTTCCCAGGAGGTCACCCATCCTAGTACTACTCTCGCCCAAGCACGCTTAACTGCGGAGTTCTGATGGGATCCGGTGCATTAGTGCTGGTATGATCGCACCCGAATGCTTATGCCACTAATTTCCTTATATTACCTCCCACCACCCCTCAATTCCTCATCCACCACCCTAAAACCGCTGCCGGTTCACGTTTTCGCTGTGTATCGTCTCCCGAGTCACCAATTCCCTCGATCCCCGTAATTTTATCACTAGCTCACCAATAAAAGTTCTGATCTAATGCAAAAATAATTATTGAAAAATGAGAAATCAACATTACTGGAAAACGAAAAAAGGGGTGCAACACGAGGCCTTCCCAGGAGGTCACCCATCCTAGTACTACTCTCGCCCAAGCACGCTTAACTGCGGAGTTCTGATGGGATCCGGTGCATTAGTGCTGGTATGATCGCACCCGAATGCTTATGCCACTAATTTCCTTATATTACCTCCCACCACCCCTCAATTCCTCATCCACCACCCTAAAACCGCTGCCGGTTCACGTTTTCGCTGTGTATCGTCTCCCGAGTCACCAATTCCCTCGATCCCCGTAATTTTATCACTAGCTCACCAATAAAAATTCTGATCTAATGCAAAAATAATTATTGAAAAATGAGAAATCAACATTACTGGAAAACGAAAAAAGGGGTGCAACACGAGGCCTTCCCAGGAGGTCACCCATCCTAGTACTACTCTCGCCCAAGCACGCTTAACTGCGGAGTTCTGATGGGATCCGGTGCATTAGTGCTGGTATGATCGCACCCGAATGCTTATGCCACTAATTTCCTTATATTACCTCCCACCACCCCTCAATTCCTCATCCACCACCCTAAAACCGCTGCCGGTTCACGTTTTCGCTGTGTATCGTCTCCCGAGTCACCAATTCCCTCGATCCCCGTAATTTTATCACTAGCTCACCAATAAAAGTTCTGATCTAATGCAAAAATAATTATTGAAAAATGAGAAATCAACATTACTGGAAAACGAAAAAAGGGGTGCAACACGAGGCCTTCCCAGGAGGTCACCCATCCTAGTACTACTCTCGCCCAAGCACGCTTAACTGCGGAGTTCTGATGGGATCCGGTGCATTAGTGCTGGTATGATCGCACCCGAATGCTTATGCCACTAATTTCCTTATATTACCTCCCACCACCCCTCAATTCCTCATCCACCACCCTAAAACCGCTGCCGGTTCACGTTTTCGCTGTGTATCGTCTCCCAAGTCACCAATTCCCTCGATCCCCGTAATTTTATCACTAGCTCACCAATAAAAGTTCTGATCTAATGCAAAAATAATTATTGAAAAATGAGAAATCAACATTACTGGAAAACGAAAAAAGGGGTGCAACACGAGGCCTTCCCAGGAGGTCACCCATCCTAGTACTACTCTCGCCCAAGCACGCTTAACTGCGGAGTTCTGATGGGATCCGGTGCATTAGTGCTGGTATGATCGCACCCGAATGCTTATGCCACTAATTTCCTTATATTACCTCCCACCACCCCTCAATTCCTCATCCACCACCCTAAAACCGCTGCCGGTTCACGTTTTCGCTGTGTATCGTCTCCCGAGTCACCAATTCCCTCGATCCCCGTAATTTTATCACTAGCTCACCAATAAAAATTCTGATCTAATGCAAAAATAATTATTGAAAAATGAGAAATCAACATTACTGGAAAACGAAAAAAGGGGTGCAACACGAGGCCTTCCCAGGAGGTCACCCATCCTAGTACTACTCTCGCCCAAGCACGCTTAACTGCGGAGTTCTGATGGGATCCGGTGCATTAGTGCTGGTATGATCGCACCCGAATGCTTATGCCACTAATTTCCTTATATTACCTCCCACCACCCCTCAATTCCTCATCCACCACCCTAAAACCGCTGCCGGTTCACGTTTTCGCTGTGTATCGTCTCCCGAGTCACCAATTCCCTCGATCCCCGTAATTTTATCACTAGCTCACCAATAAAAATTCTGATCTAATGCAAAAATAATTATTGAAAAATGAGAAATCAACATTACTGGAAAACGAAAAAAGGGGTGCAACACGAGGCCTTCCCAGGAGGTCACCCATCCTAGTACTACTCTCGCCCAAGCACGCTTAACTGCGGAGTTCTGATGGGATCCGGTGCATTAGTGCTGGTATGATCGCACCCGAATGCTTATGCCACTAATTTCCTTATATTACCTCCCACCACCCCTCAATTCCTCATCCACCACCCTAAAACCGCTGCCGGTTCACGTTTTCGCTGTGTATCGTCTCCCGAGTCACCAATTCCCTCGATCCCCGTAATTTTATCACTAGCTCACCAATAAAAGTTCTGATCTAATGCAAAAATAATTATTGAAAAATGAGAAATCAACATTACTGGAAAACGAAAAAAGGGGTGCAACACGAGGCCTTCCCAGGAGGTCACCCATCCTAGTACTACTCTCGCCCAAGCACGCTTAACTGCGGAGTTCTGATGGGATCCGGTGCATTAGTGCTGGTATGATCGCACCCGAATGCTTATGCCACTAATTTCCTTATATTACCTCCCACCACCCCTCAATTCCTCATCCACCACCCTAAAACCGCTGCCGGTTCACGTTTTCGCTGTGTATCGTCTCCCGAGTCACCAATTCCCTCGATCCCCGTAATTTTATCACTAGCTCACCAATAAAAATTCTGATCTAATGCAAAAATAATTATTGAAAAATGAGAAATCAACATTACTGGAAAACGAAAAAAGGGGTGCAACACGAGGCCTTCCCAGGAGGTCACCCATCCTAGTACTACTCTCGCCCAAGCACGCTTAACTGCGGAGTTCTGATGGGATCCGGTGCATTAGTGCTGGTATGATCGCACCCGAATGCTTATGCCACTAATTTCCTTATATTACCTCCCACCACCCCTCAATTCCTCATCCACCACCCTAAAACCGCTGCCGGTTCACGTTTTCGCTGTGTATCGTCTCCCGAGTCACCAATTCCCTCGATCCCCGTAATTTTATCACTAGCTCACCAATAAAAGTTCTGATCTAATGCAAAAATAATTATTGAAAAATGAGAAATCAACATTACTGGAAAACGAAAAAAGGGGTGCAACACGAGGCCTTCCCAGGAGGTCACCCATCCTAGTACTACTCTCGCCCAAGCACGCTTAACTGCGGAGTTCTGATGGGATCCGGTGCATTAGTGCTGGTATGATCGCACCCGAATGCTTATGCCACTAATTTCCTTATATTACCTCCCACCACCCCTCAATTCCTCATCCACCACCCTAAAACCGCTGCCGGTTCACGTTTTCGCTGTGTATCGTCTCCCGAGTCACCAATTCCCTCGATCCCCGTAATTTTATCACTAGCTCACCAATAAAAGTTCTGATCTAATGCAAAAATAATTATTGAAAAATGAGAAATCAACATTACTGGAAAACGAAAAAAGGGGTGCAACACGAGGCCTTCCCAGGAGGTCACCCATCCTAGTACTACTCTCGCCCAAGCACGCTTAACTGCGGAGTTCTGATGGGATCCGGTGCATTAGTGCTGGTATGATCGCACCCGAATGCTTATGCCACTAATTTCCTTATATTACCTCCCACCACCCCTCAATTCCTCATCCACCACCCTAAAACCGCTGCCGGTTCACGTTTTCGCTGTGTATCGTCTCCCGAGTCACCAATTCCCTCGATCCCCGTAATTTTATCACTAGCTCACCAATAAAAGTTCTGATCTAATGCAAAAATAATTATTGAAAAATGAGAAATCAACATTACTGGAAAACGAAAAAAGGGGTGCAACACGACGCCTTCCCAGGAGGTCACCCATCCTAGTACTACTCTCGCCCAAGCACGCTTAACTGCGGAGTTCTGATGGGATCCGGTGCATTAGTGCTGGTATGATCGCACCCGAATGCTTATGCCACTAATTTCCTTATATTACCTCCCACCACCCCTCAATTCCTCATCCACCACCCTAAAACCGCTGCCGGTTCACGTTTTCGCTGTGTATCGTCTCCCGAGTCACCAATTCCCTCGATCCCCGTAATTTTATCACTAGCTCACCAATAAAAATTCTGATCTAATGCAAAAATAATTATTGAAAAATGAGAAATCAACATTACTGGAAAACGAAAAAAGGGGTGCAACACGAGGCTTTCCCAGGAGGTCACCCATCCTAGTACTACTCTCGCCCAAGCACGCTTAACTGCGGAGTTCTGATGGGATCCGGTGCATTAGTGCTGGTATGATCGCACCCGAATGCTTATGCCACTAATTTCCTTATATTACCTCCCACCACCCCTCAATTCCTCATCCACCACCCTAAAACCGCTGCCGGTTCACGTTTTCGCTGTGTATCGTCTCCCGAGTCACCAATTCCCTCGATCCCCGTAATTTTATCACTAGCTCACCAATAAAAATTCTGATCTAATGCAAAAATAATTATTGAAAAATGAGAAATCAACATTACTGGAAAACGAAAAAAGGGGTGCAACACGAGGCCTTCCCAGGAGGTCACCCATCCTAGTACTACTCTCGCCCAAGCACGCTTAACTGCGGAGTTCTGATGGGATCCGGTGCATTAGTGCTGGTATGATCGCACCCGAATGCTTATGCCACTAATTTCCTTATATTACCTCCCACCACCCCTCAATTCCTCATCCACCACCCTAAAACCGCTGCCGGTTCACGTTTTCGCTGTGTATCGTCTCCCGAGTCACCAATTCCCTCGATCCCCGTAATTTTATCACTAGCTCACCAATAAAAATTCTGATCTAATGCAAAAATAATTATTGAAAAATGAGAAATCAACATTACTGGAAAACGGAAAAAGGGGTGCAACACGAGGCCTTCCCAGGAGGTCACCCATCCTAGTACTACTCTCGCCCAAGCACGCTTAACTGCGGAGTTCTGATGGGATCCGGTGCATTAGTGCTGGTATGATCGCACCCGAATGCTTATGCCACTAATTTCCTTATATTACCTCCCACCACCCCTCAATTCCTCATCCACCACCCTAAAACCGCTGCCGGTTCACGTTTTCGCTGTGTATCGTCTCCCGAGTCACCAATTCCCTCGATCCCCGTAATTTTATCACTAGCTCACCAATAAAAATTCTGATCTAATGCAAAAATAATTATTGAAAAATGAGAAATCAACATTACTGGAAAACGGAAAAAGGGGTGCAACACGAGGCCTTCCCAGGAGGTCACCCATCCTAGTACTACTCTCGCCCAAGCACGCTTAACTGCGGAGTTCTGATGGGATCCGGTGCATTAGTGCTGGTATGATCGCACCCGAATGCTTATGCCACTAATTTCCTTATATTACCTCCCACCACCCCTCAATTCCTCATCCACCACCCTAAAACCGCTGCCGGTTCACGTTTTCGCTGTGTATCGTCTCCCGAGTCACCAATTCCCTCGATCCCCGTAATTTTATCACTAGCTCACCAATAAAAATTCTGATCTAATGCAAAAATAATTATTGAAAAATGAGAAATCAACATTACTGGAAAACGAAAAAAGGGGTGCAACACGACGCCTTCCCAGGAGGTCACCCATCCTAGTACTACTCTCGCCCAAGCACGCTTAACTGCGGAGTTCTGATGGGATCCGGTGCATTAGTGCTGGTATGATCGCACCCGAATGCTTATGCCACTAATTTCCTTATATTACCTCCCACCACCCCTCAATTCCTCATCCACCACCCTAAAACCGCTGCCGGTTCACGTTTTCGCTGTGTATCGTCTCCCGAGTCACCAATTCCCTCGATCCCCGTAATTTTATCACTAGCTCACCAATAAAAATTCTGATCTAATGCAAAAATAATTATTGAAAAATGAGAAATCAACATTACTGGAAAACGAAAAAAGGGGTGCAACACGAGGCTTTCCCAGGAGGTCACCCATCCTAGTACTACTCTCGCCCAAGCACGCTTAACTGCGGAGTTCTGATGGGATCCGGTGCATTAGTGCTGGTATGATCGCACCCGAATGCTTATGCCACTAATTTCCTTATATTACCTCCCACCACCCCTCAATTCCTCATCCACCACCCTAAAACCGCTGCCGGTTCACGTTTTCGCTGTGTATCGTCTCCCGAGTCACCAATTCCCTCGATCCCCGTAATTTTATCACTAGCTCACCAATAAAAATTCTGATCTAATGCAAAAATAATTATTGAAAAATGAGAAATCAACATTACTGGAAAACGAAAAAAGGGGTGCAACACGAGGCCTTCCCAGGAGGTCACCCATCCTAGTACTACTCTCGCCCAAGCACGCTTAACTGCGGAGTTCTGATGGGATCCGGTGCATTAGTGCTGGTATGATCGCACCCGAATGCTTATGCCACTAATTTCCTTATATTACCTCCCACCACCCCTCAATTCCTCATCCACCACCCTAAAACCGCTGCCGGTTCACGTTTTCGCTGTGTATCGTCTCCCGAGTCACCAATTCCCTCGATCCCCGTAATTTTATCACTAGCTCACCAATAAAAATTCTGATCTAATGCAAAAATAATTATTGAAAAATGAGAAATCAACATTACTGGAAAACGGAAAAAGGGGTGCAACACGAGGCCTTCCCAGGAGGTCACCCATCCTAGTACTACTCTCGCCCAAGCACGCTTAACTGCGGAGTTCTGATGGGATCCGGTGCATTAGTGCTGGTATGATCGCACCCGAATGCTTATGCCACTAATTTCCTTATATTACCTCCCACCACCCCTCAATTCCTCATCCACCACCCTAAAACCGCTGCCGGTTCACGTTTTCGCTGTGTATCGTCTCCCGAGTCACCAATTCCCTCGATCCCCGTAATTTTATCACTAGCTCACCAATAAAAATTCTGATCTAATGCAAAAATAATTATTGAAAAATGAGAAATCAACATTACTGGAAAACGGAAAAAGGGGTGCAACACGAGGCCTTCCCAGGAGGTCACCCATCCTAGTACTACTCTCGCCCAAGCACGCTTAACTGCGGAGTTCTGATGGGATCCGGTGCATTAGTGCTGGTATGATCGCACCCGAATGCTTATGCCACTAATTTCCTTATATTACCTCCCACCACCCCTCAATTCCTCATCCACCACCCTAAAACCGCTGCCGGTTCACGTTTTCGCTGTGTATCGTCTCCCGAGTCACCAATTCCCTCGATCCCCGTAATTTTATCACTAGCTCACCAATAAAAGTTCTGATCTAATGCAAAAATAATTATTGAAAAATGAGAAATCAACATTACTGGAAAACGAAAAAAGGGGTGCAACACGAGGCCTTCCCAGGAGGTCACCCATCCTAGTACTACTCTCGCCCAAGCACGCTTAACTGCGGAGTTCTGATGGGATCCGGTGCATTAGTGCTGGTATGATCGCACCCGAATGCTTATGCCACTAATTTCCTTATATTACCTCCCACCACCCCTCAATTCCTCATCCACCACCCTAAAACCGCTGCCGGTTCACGTTTTCGCTGTGTATCGTCTCCCGAGTCACCAATTCCCTCGATCCCCGTAATTTTATCACTAGCTCACCAATAAAAGTTCTGATCTAATGCAAAAATAATTATTGAAAAATGAGAAATCAACATTACTGGAAAACGAAAAAAGGGGTGCAACACGAGGCCTTCCCAGGAGGTCACCCATCCTAGTACTACTCTCGCCCAAGCACGCTTAACTGCGGAGTTCTGATGGGATCCGGTGCATTAGTGCTGGTATGATCGCACCCGAATGTTTATGCCACTAATTTCCTTATATTACCTCCCACCACCCCTCAATTCCTCATCCACCACCCTAAAACCGCTGCCGGTTCACGTTTTCGCTGTGTATCGTCTCCCGAGTCACCAATTCCCTCGATCCCCGTAATTTTATCACTAGCTCACCAATAAAAATTCTGATCTAATGCAAAAATAATTATTGAAAAATGAGAAATCAACATTACTGGAAAACGAAAAAAGGGGTGCAACACGAGGCCTTCCCAGGAGGTCACCCATCCTAGTACTACTCTCGCCCAAGCACGCTTAACTGCGGAGTTCTGATGGGATCCGGTGCATTAGTGCTGGTATGATCGCACCCGAATGCTTATGCCACTAATTTCCTTATATTACCTCCCACCACCCCTCAATTCCTCATCCACCACCCTAAAACCGCTGCCGGTTCACGTTTTCGCTGTGTATCGTCTCCCGAGTCACCAATTCCCTCGATCCCCGTAATTTTATCACTAGCTCACCAATAAAAGTTCTGATCTAATGCAAAAATAATTATTGAAAAATGAGAAATCAACATTACTGGAAAACGAAAAAAGGGGTGCAACACGAGGCCTTCCCAGGAGGTCACCCATCCTAGTACTACTCTCGCCCAAGCACGCTTAACTGCGGAGTTCTGATGGGATCCGGTGCATTAGTGCTGGTATGATCGCACCCGAATGCTTATGCCACTAATTTCCTTATATTACCTCCCACCACCCCTCAATTCCTCATCCACCACCCTAAAACCGCTGCCGGTTCACGTTTTCGCTGTGTATCGTCTCCCGAGTCACCAATTCCCTCGATCCCCGTAATTTTATCACTAGCTCACCAATAAAAATTCTGATCTAATGCAAAAATAATTATTGAAAAATGAGAAATCAACATTACTGGAAAACGAAAAAAGGGGTGCAACACGAGGCCTTCCCAGGAGGTCACCCATCCTAGTACTACTCTCGCCCAAGCACGCTTAACTGCGGAGTTCTGATGGGATCCGGTGCATTAGTGCTGGTATGATCGCACCCGAATGCTTATGCCACTAATTTCCTTATATTACCTCCCACCACCCCTCAATTCCTCATCCACCACCCTAAAACCGCTGCCGGTTCACGTTTTCGCTGTGTATCGTCTCCCGAGTCACCAATTCCCTCGATCCCCGTAATTTTATCACTAGCTCACCAATAAAAATTCTGATCTAATGCAAAAATAATTATTGAAAAATGAGAAATCAACATTACTGGAAAACGAAAAAAGGGGTGCAACACGAGGCCTTCCCAGGAGGTCACCCATCCTAGTACTACTCTCGCCCAAGCACGCTTAACTGCGGAGTTCTGATGGGATCCGGTGCATTAGTGCTGGTATGATCGCACCCGAATGCTTATGCCACTAATTTCCTTATATTACCTCCCACCACCCCTCAATTCCTCATCCACCACCCTAAAACCGCTGCCGGTTCACGTTTTCGCTGTGTATCGTCTCCCGAGTCACCAATTCCCTCGATCCCCGTAATTTTATCACTAGCTCACCAATAAAAATTCTGATCTAATGCAAAAATAATTATTGAAAAATGAGAAATCAACATTACTGGAAAACGGAAAAAGGGGTGCAACACGAGGCCTTCCCAGGAGGTCACCCATCCTAGTACTACTCTCGCCCAAGCACGCTTAACTGCGGAGTTCTGATGGGATCCGGTGCATTAGTGCTGGTATGATCGCACCCGAATGCTTATGCCACTAATTTCCTTATATTACCTCCCACCACCCCTCAATTCCTCATCCACCACCCTAAAACCGCTGCCGGTTCACGTTTTCGCTGTGTATCGTCTCCCGAGTCACCAATTCCCTCGATCCCCGTAATTTTATCACTAGCTCACCAATAAAAGTTCTGATCTAATGCAAAAATAATTATTGAAAAATGAGAAATCAACATTACTGGAAAACGAAAAAAGGGGTGCAACACGAGGCCTTCCCAGGAGGTCACCCATCCTAGTACTACTCTCGCGCCAAGCACGCTTAACTGCGGAGTTCTGATGGGATCCGGTGCATTAGTGCTGGTATGATCGCACCCGAATGCTTATGCCACTAATTTCCTTATATTACCTCCCACCACCCCTCAATTCCTCATCCACCACCCTAAAACCGCTGCCGGTTCACGTTTTCGCTGTGTATCGTCTCCCGAGTCACCAATTCCCTCGATCCCCGTAATTTTATCACTAGCTCACCAATAAAAGTTCTGATCTAATGCAAAAATAATTATTGAAAAATGAGAAATCAACATTACTGGAAAACGAAAAAAGGGGTGCAACACGAGGCCTTCCCAGGAGGTCACCCATCCTAGTACTACTCTCGCCCAAGCACGCTTAACTGCGGAGTTCTGATGGGATCCGGTGCATTAGTGCTGGTATGATCGCACCCGAATGTTTATGCCACTAATTTCCTTATATTACCTCCCACCACCCCTCAATTCCTCATCCACCACCCTAAAACCGCTGCCGGTTCACGTTTTCGCTGTGTATCGTCTCCCGAGTCACCAATTCCCTCGATCCCCGTAATTTTATCACTAGCTCACCAATAAAAATTCTGATCTAATGCAAAAATAATTATTGAAAAATGAGAAATCAACATTACTGGAAAACGAAAAAAGGGGTGCAACACGAGGCCTTCCCAGGAGGTCACCCATCCTAGTACTACTCTCGCCCAAGCACGCTTAACTGCGGAGTTCTGATGGGATCCGGTGCATTAGTGCTGGTATGATCGCACCCGAATGCTTATGCCACTAATTTCCTTATATTACCTCCCACCACCCCTCAATTCCTCATCCACCACCCTAAAACCGCTGCCGGTTCACGTTTTCGCTGTGTATCGTCTCCCGAGTCACCAATTCCCTCGATCCCCGTAATTTTATCACTAGCTCACCAATAAAAGTTCTGATCTAATGCAAAAATAATTATTGAAAAATGAGAAATCAACATTACTGGAAAACGAAAAAAGGGGTGCAACACGAGGCCTTCCCAGGAGGTCACCCATCCTAGTACTACTCTCGCCCAAGCACGCTTAACTGCGGAGTTCTGATGGGATCCGGTGCATTAGTGCTGGTATGATCGCACCCGAATGCTTATGCCACTAATTTCCTTATATTACCTCCCACCACCCCTCAATTCCTCATCCACCACCCTAAAACCGCTGCCGGTTCACGTTTTCGCTGTGTATCGTCTCCCGAGTCACCAATTCCCTCGATCCCCGTAATTTTATCACTAGCTCACCAATAAAAATTCTGATCTAATGCAAAAATAATTATTGAAAAATGAGAAATCAACATTACTGGAAAACGAAAAAAGGGGTGCAACACGAGGCCTTCCCAGGAGGTCACCCATCCTAGTACTACTCTCGCCCAAGCACGCTTAACTGCGGAGTTCTGATGGGATCCGGTGCATTAGTGCTGGTATGATCGCACCCGAATGCTTATGCCACTAATTTCCTTATATTACCTCCCACCACCCCTCAATTCCTCATCCACCACCCTAAAACCGCTGCCGGTTCACGTTTTCGCTGTGTATCGTCTCCCGAGTCACCAATTCCCTCGATCCCCGTAATTTTATCACTAGCTCACCAATAAAAATTCTGATCTAATGCAAAAATAATTATTGAAAAATGAGAAATCAACATTACTGGAAAACGAAAAAAGGGGTGCAACACGAGGCCTTCCCAGGAGGTCACCCATCCTAGTACTACTCTCGCCCAAGCACGCTTAACTGCGGAGTTCTGATGGGATCCGGTGCATTAGTGCTGGTATGATCGCACCCGAATGCTTATGCCACTAATTTCCTTATATTACCTCCCACCACCCCTCAATTCCTCATCCACCACCCTAAAACCGCTGCCGGTTCACGTTTTCGCTGTGTATCGTCTCCCGAGTCACCAATTCCCTCGATCCCCGTAATTTTATCACTAGCTCACCAATAAAAATTCTGATCTAATGCAAAAATAATTATTGAAAAATGAGAAATCAACATTACTGGAAAACGGAAAAAGGGGTGCAACACGAGGCCTTCCCAGGAGGTCACCCATCCTAGTACTACTCTCGCCCAAGCACGCTTAACTGCGGAGTTCTGATGGGATCCGGTGCATTAGTGCTGGTATGATCGCACCCGAATGCTTATGCCACTAATTTCCTTATATTACCTCCCACCACCCCTCAATTCCTCATCCACCACCCTAAAACCGCTGCCGGTTCACGTTTTCGCTGTGTATCGTCTCCCGAGTCACCAATTCCCTCGATCCCCGTAATTTTATCACTAGCTCACCAATAAAAATTCTGATCTAATGCAAAAATAATTATTGAAAAATGAGAAATCAACATTACTGGAAAACGGAAAAAGGGGTGCAACACGAGGCCTTCCCAGGAGGTCACCCATCCTAGTACTACTCTCGCCCAAGCACGCTTAACTGCGGAGTTCTGATGGATCCGGTGCATTAGTGCTGGTATGATCGCACCCGAATGCTTATGCCACTAATTTCCTTATATTACCTCCCACCACCCCTCAATTCCTCATCCACCACCCTAAAACCGCTGCCGGTTCACGTTTTCGCTGTGTATCGTCTCCCGAGTCACCAATTCCCTCGATCCCCGTAATTTTATCACTAGCTCACCAATAAAAATTCTGATCTAATGCAAAAATAATTATTGAAAAATGAGAAATCAACATTACTGGAAAACGGAAAAAGGGGTGCAACACGAGGCCTTCCCAGGAGGTCACCCATCCTAGTACTACTCTCGCCCAAGCACGCTTAACTGCGGAGTTCTGATGGGATCCGGTGCATTAGTGCTGGTATGATCGCACCCGAATGCTTATGCCACTAATTTCCTTATATTACCTCCCACCACCCCTCAATTCCTCATCCACCACCCTAAAACCGCTGCCGGTTCACGTTTTCGCTGTGTATCGTCTCCCGAGTCACCAATTCCCTCGATCCCCGTAATTTTATCACTAGCTCACCAATAAAAATTCTGATCTAATGCAAAAATAATTATTGAAAAATGAGAAATCAACATTACTGGAAAACGGAAAAAGGGGTGCAACACGAGGCCTTCCCAGGAGGTCACCCATCCTAGTACTACTCTCGCCCAAGCACGCTTAACTGCGGAGTTCTGATGGGATCCGGTGCATTAGTGCTGGTATGATCGCACCCGAATGCTTATGCCACTAATTTCCTTATATTACCTCCCACCACCCCTCAATTCCTCATCCACCACCCTAAAACCGCTGCCGGTTCACGTTTTCGCTGTGTATCGTCTCCCGAGTCACCAATTCCCTCGATCCCCGTAATTTTATCACTAGCTCACCAATAAAAATTCTGATCTAATGCAAAAATAATTATTGAAAAATGAGAAATCAACATTACTGGAAAACGGAAAAAGGGGTGCAACACGAGGCCTTCCCAGGAGGTCACCCATCCTAGTACTACTCTCGCCCAAGCACGCTTAACTGCGGAGTTCTGATGGGATCCGGTGCATTAGTGCTGGTATGATCGCACCCGAATGCTTATGCCACTAATTTCCTTATATTACCTCCCACCACCCCTCAATTCCTCATCCACCACCCTAAAACCGCTGCCGGTTCACGTTTTCGCTGTGTATCGTCTCCCGAGTCACCAATTCCCTCGATCCCCGTAATTTTATCACTAGCTCACCAATAAAAATTCTGATCTAATGCAAAAATAATTATTGAAAAATGAGAAATCAACATTACTGGAAAACGGAAAAAGGGGTGCAACACGAGGCCTTCCCAGGAGGTCACCCATCCTAGTACTACTCTCGCCCAAGCACGCTTAACTGCGGAGTTCTGATGGGATCCGGTGCATTAGTGCTGGTATGATCGCACCCGAATGCTTATGCCACTAATTTCCTTATATTACCTCCCACCACCCCTCAATTCCTCATCCACCACCCTAAAACCGCTGCCGGTTCACGTTTTCGCTGTGTATCGTCTCCCGAGTCACCAATTCCCTCGATCCCCGTAATTTTATCACTAGCTCACCAATAAAAGTTCTGATCTAATGCAAAAATAATTATTGAAAAATGAGAAATCAACATTACTGGAAAACGAAAAAAAGGGGTGCAACACGAGGCCTTCCCAGGAGGTCACCCATCCTAGTACTACTCTCGCCCAAGCACGCTTAACTGCGGAGTTCTGATGGGATCCGGTGCATTAGTGCTGGTATGATCGCACCCGAATGTTTATGCCACTAATTTCCTTATATTACCTCCCACCACCCCTCAATTCCTCATCCACCACCCTAAAACCGCTGCCGGTTCACGTTTTCGCTGTGTATCGTCTCCCGAGTCACCAATTCCCTCGATCCCCGTAATTTTATCACTAGCTCACCAATAAAAGTTCTGATCTAATGCAAAAATAATTATTGAAAAATGAGAAATCAACATTACTGGAAAACGAAAAAAAGGGGTGCAACACGAGGCCTTCCCAGGAGGTCACCCATCCTAGTACTACTCTCGCCCAAGCACGCTTAACTGCGGAGTTCTGATGGGATCCGGTGCATTAGTGCTGGTATGATCGCACCCGAATGTTTATGCCACTAATTTCCTTATATTACCTCCCACCACCCCTCAATTCCTCATCCACCACCCTAAAACCGCTGCCGGTTCACGTTTTCGCTGTGTATCGTCTCCCGAGTCACCAATTCCCTCGATCCCCGTAATTTTATCACTAGCTCACCAATAAAAGTTCTGATCTAATGCAAAAATAATTATTGAAAAATGAGAAATCAACATTACTGGAAAACGAAAAAAAGGGGTGCAACACGAGGCCTTCCCAGGAGGTCACCCATCCTAGTACTACTCTCGCCCAAGCACGCTTAACTGCGGAGTTCTGATGGGATCCGGTGCATTAGTGCTGGTATGATCGCACCCGAATGTTTATGCCACTAATTTCCTTATATTACCTCCCACCACCCCTCAATTCCTCATCCACCACCCTAAAACCGCTGCCGGTTCACGTTTTCGCTGTGTATCGTCTCCCGAGTCACCAATTCCCTCGATCCCCGTAATTTTATCACTAGCTCACCAATAAAAGGTCTGATCTAATGCAAAAATAATTATTGAAAAATGAGAAATCAACATTACTGGAAAACGAAAAAAAGGGGTGCAACACGAGGCCTTCCCAGGAGGTCACCCATCCTAGTACTACTCTCGCCCAAGCACGCTTAACTGCGGAGTTCTGATGGGATCCGGTGCATTAGTGCTGGTATGATCGCACCCGAATGTTTATGCCACTAATTTCCTTATATTACCTCCCACCACCCCTCAATTCCTCATCCACCACCCTAAAACCGCTGCCGGTTCACGTTTTCGCTGTGTATCGTCTCCCGAGTCACCAATTCCCTCGATCCCCGTAATTTTATCACTAGCTCACCAATAAAAGTTCTGATCTAATGCAAAAATAATTATTGAAAAATGAGAAATCAACATTACTGGAAAACGAAAAAAAGGGGTGCAACACGAGGCCTTCCCAGGAGGTCACCCATCCTAGTACTACTCTCGCCCAAGCACGCTTAACTGCGGAGTTCTGATGGGATCCGGTGCATTAGTGCTGGTATGATCGCACCCGAATGCTTATGCCACTAATTTCCTTATATTACCTCCCACCACCCCTCAATTCCTCATCCACCACCCTAAAACCGCTGCCGGTTCACGTTTTCGCTGTGTATCGTCTCCCGAGTCACCAATTCCCTCGATCCCCGTAATTTTATCACTAGCTCACCAATAAAAGTTCTGATCTAATGCAAAAATAATTATTGAAAAATGAGAAATCAACATTACTGGAAAACGAAAAAAAGGGGTGCAACACGAGGCCTTCCCAGGAGGTCACCCATCCTAGTACTACTCTCGCCCAAGCACGCTTAACTGCGGAGTTCTGATGGGATCCGGTGCATTAGTGCTGGTATGATCGCACCCGAATGCTTATGCCACTAATTTCCTTATATTACCTCCCACCACCCCTCAATTCCTCATCCACCACCCTAAAACCGCTGCCGGTTCACGTTTTCGCTGTGTATCGTCTCCCGAGTCACCAATTCCCTCGATCCCCGTAATTTTATCACTAGCTCACCAATAAAAGTTCTGATCTAATGCAAAAATAATTATTGAAAAATGAGAAATCAACATTACTGGAAAACGAAAAAAAGGGGTGCAACACGAGGCCTTCCCAGGAGGTCACCCATCCTAGTACTACTCTCGCCCAAGCACGCTTAACTGCGGAGTTCTGATGGGATCCGGTGCATTAGTGCTGGTATGATCGCACCCGAATGCTTATGCCACTAATTTCCTTATATTACCTCCCACCACCCCTCAATTCCTCATCCACCACCCTAAAACCGCTGCCGGTTCACGTTTTCGCTGTGTATCGTCTCCCGAGTCACCAATTCCCTCGATCCCCGTAATTTTATCACTAGCTCACCAATAAAAGTTCTGATCTAATGCAAAAATAATTATTGAAAAATGAGAAATCAACATTACTGGAAAACGAAAAAAAGGGGTGCAACACGAGGCCTTCCCAGGAGGTCACCCATCCTAGTACTACTCTCGCCCAAGCACGCTTAACTGCGGAGTTCTGATGGGATCCGGTGCATTAGTGCTGGTATGATCGCACCCGAATGCTTATGCCACTAATTTCCTTATATTACCTCCCACCACCCCTCAATTCCTCATCCACCACCCTAAAACCGCTGCCGGTTCACGTTTTCGCTGTGTATCGTCTCCCGAGTCACCAATTCCCTCGATCCCCGTAATTTTATCACTAGCTCACCAATAAAAGTTCTGATCTAATGCAAAAATAATTATTGAAAAATGAGAAATCAACATTACTGGAAAACGAAAAAAAGGGGTGCAACACGAGGCCTTCCCAGGAGGTCACCCATCCTAGTACTACTCTCGCCCAAGCACGCTTAACTGCGGAGTTCTGATGGGATCCGGTGCATTAGTGCTGGTATGATCGCACCCGAATGCTTATGCCACTAATTTCCTTATATTACCTCCCACCACCCCTCAATTCCTCATCCACCACCCTAAAACCGCTGCCGGTTCACGTTTTCGCTGTGTATCGTCTCCCGAGTCACCAATTCCCTCGATCCCCGTAATTTTATCACTAGCTCACCAATAAAAGTTCTGATCTAATGCAAAAATAATTATTGAAAAATGAGAAATCAACATTACTGGAAAACGAAAAAAAGGGGTGCAACACGAGGCCTTCCCAGGAGGTCACCCATCCTAGTACTACTCTCGCCCAAGCACGCTTAACTGCGGAGTTCTGATGGGATCCGGTGCATTAGTGCTGGTATGATCGCACCCGAATGCTTATGCCACTAATTTCCTTATATTACCTCCCACCACCCCTCAATTCCTCATCCACCACCCTAAAACCGCTGCCGGTTCACGTTTTCGCTGTGTATCGTCTCCCGAGTCACCAATTCCCTCGATCCCCGTAATTTTATCACTAGCTCACCAATAAAAATTCTGATCTAATGCAAAAATAATTATTGAAAAATGAGAAATCAACATTACTGGAAAACGAAAAAAAGGGGTGCAACACGAGGCCTTCCCAGGAGGTCACCCATCCTAGTACTACTCTCGCCCAAGCACGCTTAACTGCGGAGTTCTGATGGGATCCGGTGCATTAGTGCTGGTATGATCGCACCCGAATGCTTATGCCACTAATTTCCTTATATTACCTCCCACCACCCCTCAATTCCTCATCCACCACCCTAAAACCGCTGCCGGTTCACGTTTTCGCTGTGTATCGTCTCCCGAGTCACCAATTCCCTCGATCCCCGTAATTTTATCACTAGCTCACCAATAAAAGTTCTGATCTAATGCAAAAATAATTATTGAAAAATGAGAAATCAACATTACTGGAAAACGAAAAAAAGGGGTGCAACACGAGGCCTTCCCAGGAGGTCACCCATCCTAGTACTACTCTCGCCCAAGCACGCTTAACTGCGGAGTTCTGATGGGATCCGGTGCATTAGTGCTGGTATGATCGCACCCGAATGCTTATGCCACTAATTTCCTTATATTACCTCCCACCACCCCTCAATTCCTCATCCACCACCCTAAAACCGCTGCCGGTTCACGTTTTCGCTGTGTATCGTCTCCCGAGTCACCAATTCCCTCGATCCCCGTAATTTTATCACTAGCTCACCAATAAAAGTTCTGATCTAATGCAAAAATAATTATTGAAAAATGAGAAATCAACATTACTGGAAAACGAAAAAAAGGGGTGCAACACGAGGCCTTCCCAGGAGGTCACCCATCCTAGTACTACTCTCGCCCAAGCACGCTTAACTGCGGAGTTCTGATGGGATCCGGTGCATTAGTGCTGGTATGATCGCACCCGAATGCTTATGCCACTAATTTCCTTATATTACCTCCCACCACCCCTCAATTCCTCATCCACCACCCTAAAACCGCTGCCGGTTCACGTTTTCGCTGTGTATCGTCTCCCGAGTCACCAATTCCCTCGATCCCCGTAATTTTATCACTAGCTCACCAATAAAAATTCTGATCTAATGCAAAAATAATTATTGAAAAATGAGAAATCAACATTACTGGAAAACGAAAAAAGGGGTGCAACACGAGGCCTTCCCAGGAGGTCACCCATCCTAGTACTACTCTCGCCCAAGCACGCTGAACTGCGGAGTTCTGATGGGATCCGGTGCATTAGTGCTGGTATGATCGCACCCGAATGCTTATGCCACTAATTTCCTTATATTACCTCCCACCACCCCTCAATTCCTCATCCACCACCCTAAAACCGCTGCCGGTTCACGTTTTCGCTGTGTATCGTCTCCCGAGTCACCAATTCCCTCGATCCCCGTAATTTTATCACTAGCTCACCAATAAAAATTCTGATCTAATGCAAAAATAATTATTGAAAAATGAGAAATCAACATTACTGGAAAACGAAAAAAGGGGTGCAACACGAGGCCTTCCCAGGAGGTCACCCATCCTAGTACTACTCTCGCCCAAGCACGCTGAACTGCGGAGTTCTGATGGGATCCGGTGCATTAGTGCTGGTATGATCGCACCCGAATGCTTATGCCACTAATTTCCTTATATTACCTCCCACCACCCCTCAATTCCTCATCCACCACCCTAAAACCGCTGCCGGTTCACGTTTTCGCTGTGTATCGTCTCCCGAGTCACCAATTCCCTCGATCCCCGTAATTTTATCACTAGCTCACCAATAAAAATTCTGATCTAATGCAAAAATAATTATTGAAAAATGAGAAATCAACATTACTGGAAAACGAAAAAAGGGGTGCAACACGAGGCCTTCCCAGGAGGTCACCCATCCTAGTACTACTCTCGCCCAAGCACGCTTAACTGCGGAGTTCTGATGGGATCCAGTGCATTAGTGCTGGTATGATCGCACCCGAATGTTTATGCCACTAATTTCCTTATATTACCTCCCACCACCCCTCAATTCCTCATCCACCACCCTAAAACCGCTGCCGGTTCACGTTTTCGCTGTGTATCGTCTCCCGAGTCACCAATTCCCTCGATCCCCGTAATTTTATCACTAGCTCACCAATAAAAGTTCTGATCTAATGCAAAAATAATTATTGAAAAATGAGAAATCAACATTACTGGAAAACGAAAAAAGGGGTGCAACACGAGGCCTTCCCAGGAGGTCACCCATCCTAGTACTACTCTCGCCCAAGCACGCTTAACTGCGGAGTTCTGATGGGATCCGGTGCATTAGTGCTGGTATGATCGCACCCGAATGTTTATGCCACTAATTTCCTTATATTACCTCCCACCACCCCTCAATTCCTCATCCACCACCCTAAAACCGCTGCCGGTTCACGTTTTCGCTGTGTATCGTCTCCCGAGTCACCAATTCCCTCGATCCCCGTAATTTTATCACTAGCTCACCAATAAAAGTTCTGATCTAATGCAAAAATAATTATTGAAAAATGAGAAATCAACATTACTGGAAAACGAAAAAAGGGGTGCAACACGAGGCCTTCCCAGGAGGTCACCCATCCTAGTACTACTCTCGCCCAAGCACGCTTAGCTGCGGAGTTCTGATGGGATCCGGTGCATTAGTGCTGGTATGATCGCACCCGAATGTTTATGCCACTAATTTCCTTATATTACCTCCCACCACCCCTCAATTCCTCATCCACCACCCTAAAACCGCTGCCGGTTCACGTTTTCGCTGTGTATCGTCTCCCGAGTCACCAATTCCCTCGATCCCCGTAATTTTATCACTAGCTCACCAATAAAAATTCTGATCTAATGCAAAAATAATTATTGAAAAATGAGAAATCAACATTACTGGAAAACGAAAAAAGGGGTGCAACACGAGGCCTTCCCAGGAGGTCACCCATCCTAGTACTACTCTCGCCCAAGCACGCTTAGCTGCGGAGTTCTGATGGGATCCGGTGCATTAGTGCTGGTATGATCGCACCCGAATGTTTATGCCACTAATTTCCTTATATTACCTCCCACCACCCCTCAATTCCTCATCCACCACCCTAAAACCGCTGCCGGTTCACGTTTTCGCTGTGTATCGTCTCCCGAGTCACCAATTCCCTCGATCCCCGTAATTTTATCACTAGCTCACCAATAAAAATTCTGATCTAATGCAAAAATAATTATTGAAAAATGAGAAATCAACATTACTGGAAAACGAAAAAAGGGGTGCAACACGAGGCCTTCCCAGGAGGTCACCCATCCTAGTACTACTCTCGCCCAAGCACGCTTAACTGCGGAGTTCTGATGGGATCCGGTGCATTAGTGCTGGTATGATCGCACCCGAATGTTTATGCCACTAATTTCCTTATATTACCTCCCACCACCCCTCAATTCCTCATCCACCACCCTAAAACCGCTACCGGTTCACGTTTTCGCTGTGTATCGTCTCCCGAGTCACCAATTCCCTCGATCCCCGTAATTTTATCACTAGCTCACCAATAAAAATTCTGATCTAATGCAAAAATAATTATTGAAAAATGAGAAATCAACATTACTGGAAAACGAAAAAAGGGGTGCAACACGAGGCCTTCCCAGGAGGTCACCCATCCTAGTACTACTCTCGCCCAAGCACGCTTAGCTGCGGAGTTCTGATGGGATCCGGTGCATTAGTGCTGGTATGATCGCACCCGAATGCTTATGCCACTAATTTCCTTATATTACCTCCCACCACCCCTCAATTCCTCATCCACCACCCTAAAACCGCTGCCGGTTCACGTTTTCGCTGTGTATCGTCTCCCGAGTCACCAATTCCCTCGATCCCCGTAATTTTATCACTAGCTCACCAATAAAAATTCTGATCTAATGCAAAAATAATTATTGAAAAATGAGAAATCAACATTACTGGAAAACGAAAAAAGGGGTGCAACACGAGGCCTTCCCAGGAGGTCACCCATCCTAGTACTACTCTCGCCCAAGCACGCTTAGCTGCGGAGTTCTGATGGGATCCGGTGCATTAGTGCTGGTATGATCGCACCCGAATGCTTATGCCACTAATTTCCTTATATTACCTCCCACCACCCCTCAATTCCTCATCCACCACCCTAAAACCGCTGCCGGTTCACGTTTTCGCTGTGTATCGTCTCCCGAGTCACCAATTCCCTCGATCCCCGTAATTTTATCACTAGCTCACCAATAAAAATTCTGATCTAATGCAAAAATAATTATTGAAAAATGAGAAATCAACATTACTGGAAAACGAAAAAAGGGGTGCAACACGAGGCCTTCCCAGGAGGTCACCCATCCTAGTACTACTCTCGCCCAAGCACGCTTAGCTGCGGAGTTCTGATGGGATCCGGTGCATTAGTGCTGGTATGATCGCACCCGAATGCTTATGCCACTAATTTCCTTATATTACCTCCCACCACCCCTCAATTCCTCATCCACCACCCTAAAACCGCTGCCGGTTCACGTTTTCGCTGTGTATCGTCTCCCGAGTCACCAATTCCCTCGATCCCCGTAATTTTATCACTAGCTCACCAATAAAAATTCTGATCTAATGCAAAAATAATTATTGAAAAATGAGAAATCAACATTACTGGAAAACGAAAAAAGGGGTGCAACACGAGGCCTTCCCAGGAGGTCACCCATCCTAGTACTACTCTCGCCCAAGCACGCTTAGCTGCGGAGTTCTGATGGGATCCGGTGCATTAGTGCTGGTATGATCGCACCCGAATGCTTATGCCACTAATTTCCTTATATTACCTCCCACCACCCCTCAATTCCTCATCCACCACCCTAAAACCGCTGCCGGTTCACGTTTTCGCTGTGTATCGTCTCCCGAGTCACCAATTCCCTCGATCCCCGTAATTTTATCACTAGCTCACCAATAAAAATTCTGATCTAATGCAAAAATAATTATTGAAAAATGAGAAATCAACATTACTGGAAAACGAAAAAAGGGGTGCAACACGAGGCCTTCCCAGGAGGTCACCCATCCTAGTACTACTCTCGCCCAAGCACGCTTAGCTGCGGAGTTCTGATGGGATCCGGTGCATTAGTGCTGGTATGATCGCACCCGAATGCTTATGCCACTAATTTCCTTATATTACCTCCCACCACCCCTCAATTCCTCATCCACCACCCTAAAACCGCTGCCGGTTCACGTTTTCGCTGTGTATCGTCTCCCGAGTCACCAATTCCCTCGATCCCCGTAATTTTATCACTAGCTCACCAATAAAAATTCTGATCTAATGCAAAAATAATTATTGAAAAATGAGAAATCAACATTACTGGAAAACGAAAAAAGGGGTGCAACACGAGGCCTTCCCAGGAGGTCACCCATCCTAGTACTACTCTCGCCCAAGCACGCTTAGCTGCGGAGTTCTGATGGGATCCGGTGCATTAGTGCTGGTATGATCGCACCCGAATGCTTATGCCACTAATTTCCTTATATTACCTCCCACCACCCCTCAATTCCTCATCCACCACCCTAAAACCGCTGCCGGTTCACGTTTTCGCTGTGTATCGTCTCCCGAGTCACCAATTCCCTCGATCCCCGTAATTTTATCACTAGCTCACCAATAAAAATTCTGATCTAATGCAAAAATAATTATTGAAAAATGAGAAATCAACATTACTGGAAAACGAAAAAAGGGGTGCAACACGAGGCCTTCCCAGGAGGTCACCCATCCTAGTACTACTCTCGCCCAAGCACGCTTAGCTGCGGAGTTCTGATGGGATCCGGTGCATTAGTGCTGGTATGATCGCACCCGAATGCTTATGCCACTAATTTCCTTATATTACCTCCCACCACCCCTCAATTCCTCATCCACCACCCTAAAACCGCCGCCGGTTCACGTTTTCGCTGTGTATCGTCTCCCGAGTCACCAATTCCCTCGATCCCCGTAATTTTATCACTAGCTCACCAATAAAAATTCTGATCTAATGCAAAAATAATTATTGAAAAATGAGAAATCAACATTACTGGAAAACGAAAAAAGGGGTGCAACACGAGGCCTTCCCAGGAGGTCACCCATCCTAGTACTACTCTCGCCCAAGCACGCTTAGCTGCGGAGTTCTGATGGGATCCGGTGCATTAGTGCTGGTATGATCGCACCCGAATGCTTATGCCACTAATTTCCTTATATTACCTCCCACCACCCCTCAATTCCTCATCCACCACCCTAAAACCGCCGCCGGTTCACGTTTTCGCTGTGTATCGTCTCCCGAGTCACCAATTCCCTCGATCCCCGTAATTTTATCACTAGCTCACCAATAAAAATTCTGATCTAATGCAAAAATAATTATTGAAAAATGAGAAATCAACATTACTGGAAAACGAAAAAAGGGGTGCAACACGAGGCCTTCCCAGGAGGTCACCCATCCTAGTACTACTCTCGCCCAAGCACGCTTAGCTGCGGAGTTCTGATGGGATCCGGTGCATTAGTGCTGGTATGATCGCACCCGAATGCTTATGCCACTAATTTCCTTATATTACCTCCCACCACCCCTCAATTCCTCATCCACCACCCTAAAACCGCCGCCGGTTCACGTTTTCGCTGTGTATCGTCTCCCGAGTCACCAATTCCCTCGATCCCCGTAATTTTATCACTAGCTCACCAATAAAAATTCTGATCTAATGCAAAAATAATTATTGAAAAATGAGAAATCAACATTACTGGAAAACGAAAAAAGGGGTGCAACACGAGGCCTTCCCAGGAGGTCACCCATCCTAGTACTACTCTCGCCCAAGCACGCTTAGCTGCGGAGTTCTGATGGGATCCGGTGCATTAGTGCTGGTATGATCGCACCCGAATGCTTATGCCACTAATTTCCTTATATTACCTCCCACCACCCCTCAATTCCTCATCCACCACCCTAAAACCGCCGCCGGTTCACGTTTTCGCTGTGTATCGTCTCCCGAGTCACCAATTCCCTCGATCCCCGTAATTTTATCACTAGCTCACCAATAAAAATTCTGATCTAATGCAAAAATAATTATTGAAAAATGAGAAATCAACATTACTGGAAAACGAAAAAAGGGGTGCAACACGAGGCCTTCCCAGGAGGTCACCCATCCTAGTACTACTCTCGCCCAAGCACGCTTAACTGCGGAGTTCTGATGGGATCCGGTGCATTAGTGCTGGTATGATCGCACCCGAATGCTTATGCCACTAATTTCCTTATATTACCTCCCACCACCCCTCAATTCCTCATCCACCACCCTAAAACCGCCGCCGGTTCACGTTTTCGCTGTGTATCGTCTCCCGAGTCACCAATTCCCTCGATCCCCGTAATTTTATCACTAGCTCACCAATAAAAATTCTGATCTAATGCAAAAATAATTATTGAAAAATGAGAAATCAACATTACTGGAAAACGAAAAAAGGGGTGCAACACGAGGCCTTCCCAGGAGGTCACCCATCCTAGTACTACTCTCGCCCAAGCACGCTTAACTGCGGAGTTCTGATGGGATCCGGTGCATTAGTGCTGGTATGATCGCACCCGAATGCTTATGCCACTAATTTCCTTATATTACCTCCCACCACCCCTCAATTCCTCATCCACCACCCTAAAACCGCCGCCGGTTCACGTTTTCGCTGTGTATCGTCTCCCGAGTCACCAATTCCCTCGATCCCCGTAATTTTATCACTAGCTCACCAATAAAAATTCTGATCTAATGCAAAAATAATTATTGAAAAATGAGAAATCAACATTACTGGAAAACGAAAAAAGGGGTGCAACACGAGGCCTTCCCTGGAGGTCACCCATCCTAGTACTACTCTCGCCCAAGCACGCTTAACTGCGGAGTTCTGATGGGATCCGGTGCATTAGTGCTGGTATGATCGCACCCGAATGCTTATGCCACTAATTTCCTTATATTACCTCCCACCACCCCTCAATTCCTCATCCACCACCCTAAAACCGCCGCCGGTTCACGTTTTCGCTGTGTATCGTCTCCCGAGTCACCAATTCCCTCGATCCCCGTAATTTTATCACTAGCTCACCAATAAAAATTCTGATCTAATGCAAAAATAATTATTGAAAAATGAGAAATCAACATTACTGGAAAACGAAAAAAGGGGTGCAACACGAGGCCTTCCCTGGAGGTCACCCATCCTAGTACTACTCTCGCCCAAGCACGCTTAGCTGCGGAGTTCTGATGGGATCCGGTGCATTAGTGCTGGTATGATCGCACCCGAATGTTTATGCCACTAATTTCCTTATATTACCTCCCACCACCCCTCAATTCCTCATCCACCACCCTAAAACCGCTGCCGGTTCACGTTTTCGCTGTGTATCGTCTCCCGAGTCACCAATTCCCTCGATCCCCGTAATTTTATCACTAGCTCACCAATAAAAATTCTGATCTAATGCAAAAATAATTATTGAAAAATGAGAAATCAACATTACTGGAAAACGAAAAAAGGGGTGCAACACGAGGCCTTCCCAGGAGGTCACCCATCCTAGTACTACTCTCGCCCAAGCACGCTTAACTGCGGAGTTCTGATGGGATCCGGTGCATTAGTGCTGGTATGATCGCACCCGAATGTTTATGCCACTAATTTCCTTATATTACCTCCCACCACCCCTCAATTCCTCATCCACCACCCTAAAACCGCTACCGGTTCACGTTTTCGCTGTGTATCGTCTCCCGAGTCACCAATTCCCTCGATCCCCGTAATTTTATCACTAGCTCACCAATAAAAATTCTGATCTAATGCAAAAATAATTATTGAAAAATGAGAAATCAACATTACTGGAAAACGAAAAAAGGGGTGCAACACGAGGCCTTCCCAGGAGGTCACCCATCCTAGTACTACTCTCGCCCAAGCACGCTTAGCTGCGGAGTTCTGATGGGATCCGGTGCATTAGTGCTGGTATGATCGCACCCGAATGCTTATGCCACTAATTTCCTTATATTACCTCCCACCACCCCTCAATTCCTCATCCACCACCCTAAAACCGCTGCCGGTTCACGTTTTCGCTGTGTATCGTCTCCCGAGTCACCAATTCCCTCGATCCCCGTAATTTTATCACTAGCTCACCAATAAAAATTCTGATCTAATGCAAAAATAATTATTGAAAAATGAGAAATCAACATTACTGGAAAACGAAAAAAGGGGTGCAACACGAGGCCTTCCCAGGAGGTCACCCATCCTAGTACTACTCTCGCCCAAGCACGCTTAGCTGCGGAGTTCTGATGGGATCCGGTGCATTAGTGCTGGTATGATCGCACCCGAATGCTTATGCCACTAATTTCCTTATATTACCTCCCACCACCCCTCAATTCCTCATCCACCACCCTAAAACCGCTGCCGGTTCACGTTTTCGCTGTGTATCGTCTCCCGAGTCACCAATTCCCTCGATCCCCGTAATTTTATCACTAGCTCACCAATAAAAATTCTGATCTAATGCAAAAATAATTATTGAAAAATGAGAAATCAACATTACTGGAAAACGAAAAAAGGGGTGCAACACGAGGCCTTCCCAGGAGGTCACCCATCCTAGTACTACTCTCGCCCAAGCACGCTTAGCTGCGGAGTTCTGATGGGATCCGGTGCATTAGTGCTGGTATGATCGCACCCGAATGCTTATGCCACTAATTTCCTTATATTACCTCCCACCACCCCTCAATTCCTCATCCACCACCCTAAAACCGCTGCCGGTTCACGTTTTCGCTGTGTATCGTCTCCCGAGTCACCAATTCCCTCGATCCCCGTAATTTTATCACTAGCTCACCAATAAAAATTCTGATCTAATGCAAAAATAATTATTGAAAAATGAGAAATCAACATTACTGGAAAACGAAAAAAGGGGTGCAACACGAGGCCTTCCCAGGAGGTCACCCATCCTAGTACTACTCTCGCCCAAGCACGCTTAGCTGCGGAGTTCTGATGGGATCCGGTGCATTAGTGCTGGTATGATCGCACCCGAATGCTTATGCCACTAATTTCCTTATATTACCTCCCACCACCCCTCAATTCCTCATCCACCACCCTAAAACCGCTGCCGGTTCACGTTTTCGCTGTGTATCGTCTCCCGAGTCACCAATTCCCTCGATCCCCGTAATTTTATCACTAGCTCACCAATAAAAATTCTGATCTAATGCAAAAATAATTATTGAAAAATGAGAAATCAACATTACTGGAAAACGAAAAAAGGGGTGCAACACGAGGCCTTCCCAGGAGGTCACCCATCCTAGTACTACTCTCGCCCAAGCACGCTTAGCTGCGGAGTTCTGATGGGATCCGGTGCATTAGTGCTGGTATGATCGCACCCGAATGCTTATGCCACTAATTTCCTTATATTACCTCCCACCACCCCTCAATTCCTCATCCACCACCCTAAAACCGCTGCCGGTTCACGTTTTCGCTGTGTATCGTCTCCCGAGTCACCAATTCCCTCGATCCCCGTAATTTTATCACTAGCTCACCAATAAAAATTCTGATCTAATGCAAAAATAATTATTGAAAAATGAGAAATCAACATTACTGGAAAACGAAAAAAGGGGTGCAACACGAGGCCTTCCCAGGAGGTCACCCATCCTAGTACTACTCTCGCCCAAGCACGCTTAGCTGCGGAGTTCTGATGGGATCCGGTGCATTAGTGCTGGTATGATCGCACCCGAATGCTTATGCCACTAATTTCCTTATATTACCTCCCACCACCCCTCAATTCCTCATCCACCACCCTAAAACCGCTGCCGGTTCACGTTTTCGCTGTGTATCGTCTCCCGAGTCACCAATTCCCTCGATCCCCGTAATTTTATCACTAGCTCACCAATAAAAATTCTGATCTAATGCAAAAATAATTATTGAAAAATGAGAAATCAACATTACTGGAAAACGAAAAAAGGGGTGCAACACGAGGCCTTCCCAGGAGGTCACCCATCCTAGTACTACTCTCGCCCAAGCACGCTTAGCTGCGGAGTTCTGATGGGATCCGGTGCATTAGTGCTGGTATGATCGCACCCGAATGCTTATGCCACTAATTTCCTTATATTACCTCCCACCACCCCTCAATTCCTCATCCACCACCCTAAAACCGCCGCCGGTTCACGTTTTCGCTGTGTATCGTCTCCCGAGTCACCAATTCCCTCGATCCCCGTAATTTTATCACTAGCTCACCAATAAAAATTCTGATCTAATGCAAAAATAATTATTGAAAAATGAGAAATCAACATTACTGGAAAACGAAAAAAGGGGTGCAACACGAGGCCTTCCCAGGAGGTCACCCATCCTAGTACTACTCTCGCCCAAGCACGCTTAGCTGCGGAGTTCTGATGGGATCCGGTGCATTAGTGCTGGTATGATCGCACCCGAATGCTTATGCCACTAATTTCCTTATATTACCTCCCACCACCCCTCAATTCCTCATCCACCACCCTAAAACCGCCGCCGGTTCACGTTTTCGCTGTGTATCGTCTCCCGAGTCACCAATTCCCTCGATCCCCGTAATTTTATCACTAGCTCACCAATAAAAATTCTGATCTAATGCAAAAATAATTATTGAAAAATGAGAAATCAACATTACTGGAAAACGAAAAAAGGGGTGCAACACGAGGCCTTCCCAGGAGGTCACCCATCCTAGTACTACTCTCGCCCAAGCACGCTTAGCTGCGGAGTTCTGATGGGATCCGGTGCATTAGTGCTGGTATGATCGCACCCGAATGCTTATGCCACTAATTTCCTTATATTACCTCCCACCACCCCTCAATTCCTCATCCACCACCCTAAAACCGCCGCCGGTTCACGTTTTCGCTGTGTATCGTCTCCCGAGTCACCAATTCCCTCGATCCCCGTAATTTTATCACTAGCTCACCAATAAAAATTCTGATCTAATGCAAAAATAATTATTGAAAAATGAGAAATCAACATTACTGGAAAACGAAAAAAGGGGTGCAACACGAGGCCTTCCCAGGAGGTCACCCATCCTAGTACTACTCTCGCCCAAGCACGCTTAGCTGCGGAGTTCTGATGGGATCCGGTGCATTAGTGCTGGTATGATCGCACCCGAATGCTTATGCCACTAATTTCCTTATATTACCTCCCACCACCCCTCAATTCCTCATCCACCACCCTAAAACCGCCGCCGGTTCACGTTTTCGCTGTGTATCGTCTCCCGAGTCACCAATTCCCTCGATCCCCGTAATTTTATCACTAGCTCACCAATAAAAATTCTGATCTAATGCAAAAATAATTATTGAAAAATGAGAAATCAACATTACTGGAAAACGAAAAAAGGGGTGCAACACGAGGCCTTCCCAGGAGGTCACCCATCCTAGTACTACTCTCGCCCAAGCACGCTTAACTGCGGAGTTCTGATGGGATCCGGTGCATTAGTGCTGGTATGATCGCACCCGAATGCTTATGCCACTAATTTCCTTATATTACCTCCCACCACCCCTCAATTCCTCATCCACCACCCTAAAACCGCCGCCGGTTCACGTTTTCGCTGTGTATCGTCTCCCGAGTCACCAATTCCCTCGATCCCCGTAATTTTATCACTAGCTCACCAATAAAAATTCTGATCTAATGCAAAAATAATTATTGAAAAATGAGAAATCAACATTACTGGAAAACGAAAAAAGGGGTGCAACACGAGGCCTTCCCAGGAGGTCACCCATCCTAGTACTACTCTCGCCCAAGCACGCTTAACTGCGGAGTTCTGATGGGATCCGGTGCATTAGTGCTGGTATGATCGCACCCGAATGCTTATGCCACTAATTTCCTTATATTACCTCCCACCACCCCTCAATTCCTCATCCACCACCCTAAAACCGCCGCCGGTTCACGTTTTCGCTGTGTATCGTCTCCCGAGTCACCAATTCCCTCGATCCCCGTAATTTTATCACTAGCTCACCAATAAAAATTCTGATCTAATGCAAAAATAATTATTGAAAAATGAGAAATCAACATTACTGGAAAACGAAAAAAGGGGTGCAACACGAGGCCTTCCCTGGAGGTCACCCATCCTAGTACTACTCTCGCCCAAGCACGCTTAACTGCGGAGTTCTGATGGGATCCGGTGCATTAGTGCTGGTATGATCGCACCCGAATGCTTATGCCACTAATTTCCTTATATTACCTCCCACCACCCCTCAATTCCTCATCCACCACCCTAAAACCGCCGCCGGTTCACGTTTTCGCTGTGTATCGTCTCCCGAGTCACCAATTCCCTCGATCCCCGTAATTTTATCACTAGCTCACCAATAAAAATTCTGATCTAATGCAAAAATAATTATTGAAAAATGAGAAATCAACATTACTGGAAAACGAAAAAAGGGGTGCAACACGAGGCCTTCCCTGGAGGTCACCCATCCTAGTACTACTCTCGCCCAAGCACGCTTAGCTGCGGAGTTCTGATGGGATCCGGTGCATTAGTGCTGGTATGATCGCACCCGAATGTTTATGCCACTAATTTCCTTATATTACCTCCCACCACCCCTCAATTCCTCATCCACCACCCTAAAACCGCCGCCGGTTCACGTTTTCGCTGTGTATCGTCTCCCGAGTCACCAATTCCCTCGATCCCCGTAATTTTATCACTAGCTCACCAATAAAAATTCTGATCTAATGCAAAAATAATTATTGAAAAATGAGAAATCAACATTACTGGAAAACGAAAAAAGGGGTGCAACACGAGGCCTTCCCAGGAGGTCACCCATCCTAGTACTACTCTCGCCCAAGCACGCTTAGCTGCGGAGTTCTGATGGGATCCGGTGCATTAGTGCTGGTATGATCGCACCCGAATGTTTATGCCACTAATTTCCTTATATTACCTCCCACCACCCCTCAATTCCTCATCCACCACCCTAAAACCGCCGCCGGTTCACGTTTTCGCTGTGTATCGTCTCCCGAGTCACCAATTCCCTCGATCCCCGTAATTTTATCACTAGCTCACCAATAAAAATTCTGATCTAATGCAAAAATAATTATTGAAAAATGAGAAATCAACATTACTGGAAAACGAAAAAAGGGGTGCAACACGAGGCCTTCCCAGGAGGTCACCCATCCTAGTACTACTCTCGCCCAAGCACGCTTAGCTGCGGAGTTCTGATGGGATCCGGTGCATTAGTGCTGGTATGATCGCACCCGAATGTTTATGCCACTAATTTCCTTATATTACCTCCCACCACCCCTCAATTCCTCATCCACCACCCTAAAACCGCCGCCGGTTCACGTTTTCGCTGTGTATCGTCTCCCGAGTCACCAATTCCCTCGATCCCCGTAATTTTATCACTAGCTCACCAATAAAAATTCTGATCTAATGCAAAAATAATTATTGAAAAATGAGAAATCAACATTACTGGAAAACGAAAAAAGGGGTGCAACACGAGGCCTTCCCAGGAGGTCACCCATCCTAGTACTACTCTCGCCCAAGCACGCTTAGCTGCGGAGTTCTGATGGGATCCGGTGCATTAGTGCTGGTATGATCGCACCCGAATGCTTATGCCACTAATTTCCTTATATTACCTCCCACCACCCCTCAATTCCTCATCCACCACCCTAAAACCGCTGCCGGTTCACGTTTTCGCTGTGTATCGTCTCCCGAGTCACCAATTCCCTCGATCCCCGTAATTTTATCACTAGCTCACCAATAAAAATTCTGATCTAATGCAAAAATAATTATTGAAAAATGAGAAATCAACATTACTGGAAAACGAAAAAAGGGGTGCAACACGAGGCCTTCCCAGGAGGTCACCCATCCTAGTACTACTCTCGCCCAAGCACGCTTAGCTGCGGAGTTCTGATGGGATCCGGTGCATTAGTGCTGGTATGATCGCACCCGAATGCTTATGCCACTAATTTCCTTATATTACCTCCCACCACCCCTCAATTCCTCATCCACCACCCTAAAACCGCTGCCGGTTCACGTTTTCGCTGTGTATCGTCTCCCGAGTCACCAATTCCCTCGATCCCCGTAATTTTATCACTAGCTCACCAATAAAAATTCTGATCTAATGCAAAAATAATTATTGAAAAATGAGAAATCAACATTACTGGAAAACGAAAAAAGGGGTGCAACACGAGGCCTTCCCAGGAGGTCACCCATCCTAGTACTACTCTCGCCCAAGCACGCTTAGCTGCGGAGTTCTGATGGGATCCGGTGCATTAGTGCTGGTATGATCGCACCCGAATGCTTATGCCACTAATTTCCTTATATTACCTCCCACCACCCCTCAATTCCTCATCCACCACCCTAAAACCGCTGCCGGTTCACGTTTTCGCTGTGTATCGTCTCCCGAGTCACCAATTCCCTCGATCCCCGTAATTTTATCACTAGCTCACCAATAAAAATTCTGATCTAATGCAAAAATAATTATTGAAAAATGAGAAATCAACATTACTGGAAAACGAAAAAAGGGGTGCAACACGAGGCCTTCCCAGGAGGTCACCCATCCTAGTACTACTCTCGCCCAAGCACGCTTAGCTGCGGAGTTCTGATGGGATCCGGTGCATTAGTGCTGGTATGATCGCACCCGAATGCTTATGCCACTAATTTCCTTATATTACCTCCCACCACCCCTCAATTCCTCATCCACCACCCTAAAACCGCCGCCGGTTCACGTTTTCGCTGTGTATCGTCTCCCGAGTCACCAATTCCCTCGATCCCCGTAATTTTATCACTAGCTCACCAATAAAAATTCTGATCTAATGCAAAAATAATTATTGAAAAATGAGAAATCAACATTACTGGAAAACGAAAAAAGGGGTGCAACACGAGGCCTTCCCAGGAGGTCACCCATCCTAGTACTACTCTCGCCCAAGCACGCTTAGCTGCGGAGTTCTGATGGGATCCGGTGCATTAGTGCTGGTATGATCGCACCCGAATGCTTATGCCACTAATTTCCTTATATTACCTCCCACCACCCCTCAATTCCTCATCCACCACCCTAAAACCGCCGCCGGTTCACGTTTTCGCTGTGTATCGTCTCCCGAGTCACCAATTCCCTCGATCCCCGTAATTTTATCACTAGCTCACCAATAAAAATTCTGATCTAATGCAAAAATAATTATTGAAAAATGAGAAATCAACATTACTGGAAAATGAAAAAAGGGGTGCAACACGAGGCCTTCCCAGGAGGTCACCCATCCTAGTACTACTCTCGCCCAAGCACGCTTAGCTGCGGAGTTCTGATGGGATCCGGTGCATTAGTGCTGGTATGATCGCACCCGAATGCTTATGCCACTAATTTCCTTATATTACCTCCCACCACCCCTCAATTCCTCATCCACCACCCTAAAACCGCCGCCGGTTCACGTTTTCGCTGTGTATCGTCTCCCGAGTCACCAATTCCCTCGATCCCCGTAATTTTATCACTAGCTCACCAATAAAAATTCTGATCTAATGCAAAAATAATTATTGAAAAATGAGAAATCAACATTACTGGAAAACGAAAAAAGGGGTGCAACACGAGGCCTTCCCAGGAGGTCACCCATCCTAGTACTACTCTCGCCCAAGCACGCTTAGCTGCGGAGTTCTGATGGGATCCGGTGCATTAGTGCTGGTATGATCGCACCCGAATGCTTATGCCACTAATTTCCTTATATTACCTCCCACCACCCCTCAATTCCTCATCCACCACCCTAAAACCGCCGCCGGTTCACGTTTTCGCTGTGTATCGTCTCCCGAGTCACCAATTCCCTCGATCCCCGTAATTTTATCACTAGCTCACCAATAAAAATTCTGATCTAATGCAAAAATAATTATTGAAAAATGAGAAATCAACATTACTGGAAAACGAAAAAAGGGGTGCAACACGAGGCCTTCCCAGGAGGTCACCCATCCTAGTACTACTCTCGCCCAAGCACGCTTAACTGCGGAGTTCTGATGGGATCCGGTGCATTAGTGCTGGTATGATCGCACCCGAATGCTTATGCCACTAATTTCCTTATATTACCTCCCACCACCCCTCAATTCCTCATCCACCACCCTAAAACCGCCGCCGGTTCACGTTTTCGCTGTGTATCGTCTCCCGAGTCACCAATTCCCTCGATCCCCGTAATTTTATCACTAGCTCACCAATAAAAATTCTGATCTAATGCAAAAATAATTATTGAAAAATGAGAAATCAACATTACTGGAAAACGAAAAAAGGGGTGCAACACGAGGCCTTCCCAGGAGGTCACCCATCCTAGTACTACTCTCGCCCAAGCACGCTTAACTGCGGAGTTCTGATGGGATCCGGTGCATTAGTGCTGGTATGATCGCACCCGAATGCTTATGCCACTAATTTCCTTATATTACCTCCCACCACCCCTCAATTCCTCATCCACCACCCTAAAACCGCCGCCGGTTCACGTTTTCGCTGTGTATCGTCTCCCGAGTCACCAATTCCCTCGATCCCCGTAATTTTATCACTAGCTCACCAATAAAAATTCTGATCTAATGCAAAAATAATTATTGAAAAATGAGAAATCAACATTACTGGAAAACGAAAAAAGGGGTGCAACACGAGGCCTTCCCTGGAGGTCACCCATCCTAGTACTACTCTCGCCCAAGCACGCTTAACTGCGGAGTTCTGATGGGATCCGGTGCATTAGTGCTGGTATGATCGCACCCGAATGCTTATGCCACTAATTTCCTTATATTACCTCCCACCACCCCTCAATTCCTCATCCACCACCCTAAAACCGCCGCCGGTTCACGTTTTCGCTGTGTATCGTCTCCCGAGTCACCAATTCCCTCGATCCCCGTAATTTTATCACTAGCTCACCAATAAAAATTCTGATCTAATGCAAAAATAATTATTGAAAAATGAGAAATCAACATTACTGGAAAACGAAAAAAGGGGTGCAACACGAGGCCTTCCCTGGAGGTCACCCATCCTAGTACTACTCTCGCCCAAGCACGCTTAGCTGCGGAGTTCTGATGGGATCCGGTGCATTAGTGCTGGTATGATCGCACCCGAATGTTTATGCCACTAATTTCCTTATATTACCTCCCACCACCCCTCAATTCCTCATCCACCACCCTAAAACCGCCGCCGGTTCACGTTTTCGCTGTGTATCGTCTCCCGAGTCACCAATTCCCTCGATCCCCGTAATTTTATCACTAGCTCACCAATAAAAATTCTGATCTAATGCAAAAATAATTATTGAAAAATGAGAAATCAACATTACTGGAAAACGAAAAAAGGGGTGCAACACGAGGCCTTCCCAGGAGGTCACCCATCCTAGTACTACTCTCGCCCAAGCACGCTTAGCTGCGGAGTTCTGATGGGATCCGGTGCATTAGTGCTGGTATGATCGCACCCGAATGTTTATGCCACTAATTTCCTTATATTACCTCCCACCACCCCTCAATTCCTCATCCACCACCCTAAAACCGCCGCCGGTTCACGTTTTCGCTGTGTATCGTCTCCCGAGTCACCAATTCCCTCGATCCCCGTAATTTTATCACTAGCTCACCAATAAAAATTCTGATCTAATGCAAAAATAATTATTGAAAAATGAGAAATCAACATTACTGGAAAACGAAAAAAGGGGTGCAACACGAGGCCTTCCCAGGAGGTCACCCATCCTAGTACTACTCTCGCCCAAGCACGCTTAGCTGCGGAGTTCTGATGGGATCCGGTGCATTAGTGCTGGTATGATCGCACCCGAATGTTTTTGCCACTAATTTCCTTATATTACCTCCCACCACCCCTCAATTCCTCATCCACCACCCTAAAACCGCCGCCGGTTCACGTTTTCGCTGTGTATCGTCTCCCGAGTCACCAATTCCCTCGATCCCCGTAATTTTATCACTAGCTCACCAATAAAAATTCTGATCTAATGCAAAAATAATTATTGAAAAATGAGAAATCAACATTACTGGAAAACGAAAAAAGGGGTGCAACACGAGGCCTTCCCAGGAGGTCACCCATCCTAGTACTACTCTCGCCCAAGCACGCTTAGCTGCGGAGTTCTGATGGGATCCGGTGCATTAGTGCTGGTATGATCGCACCCGAAGGTTTATGCCACTAATTTCCTTATATTACCTCCCACCACCCCTCAATTCCTCATCCACCACCCTAAAACCGCTGCCGGTTCACGTTTTCGCTGTGTATCGTCTCCCGAGTCACCAATTCCCTCGATCCCCGTAATTTTATCACTAGCTCACCAATAAAAATTCTGATCTAATGCAAAAATAATTATTGAAAAATGAGAAATCAACATTACTGGAAAACGAAAAAAGGGGTGCAACACGAGGCCTTCCCAGGAGGTCACCCATCCTAGTACTACTCTCGCCCAAGCACGCTTAGCTGCGGAGTTCTGATGGGATCCGGTGCATTAGTGCTGGTATGATCGCACCCGAATGTTTATGCCACTAATTTCCTTATATTACCTCCCACCACCCCTCAATTCCTCATCCACCACCCTAAAACCGCCGCCGGTTCACGTTTTCGCTGTGTATCGTCTCCCGAGTCACCAATTCCCTCGATCCCCGTAATTTTATCACTAGCTCACCAATAAAAATTCTGATCTAATGCAAAAATAATTATTGAAAAATGAGAAATCAACATTACTGGAAAACGAAAAAAGGGGTGCAACACGAGGCCTTCCCAGGAGGTCACCCATCCTAGTACTACTCTCGCCCAAGCACGCTTAGCTGCGGAGTTCTGATGGGATCCGGTGCATTAGTGCTGGTATGATCGCACCCGAATGTTTATGCCACTAATTTCCTTATATTACCTCCCACCACCCCTCAATTCCTCATCCACCACCCTAAAACCGCTGCCGGTTCACGTTTTCGCTGTGTATCGTCTCCCGAGTCACCAATTCCCTCGATCCCCGTAATTTTATCACTAGCTCACCAATAAAAATTCTGATCTAATGCAAAAATAATTATTGAAAAATGAGAAATCAACATTACTGGAAAACGAAAAAAGGGGTGCAACACGAGGCCTTCCCAGGAGGTCACCCATCCTAGTACTACTCTCGCCCAAGCACGCTTAACTGCGGAGTTCTGATGGGATCCGGTGCATTAGTGCTGGTATGATCGCACCCGAAGGTTTATGCCACTAATTTCCTTATATTACCTCCCACCACCCCTCAATTCCTCATCCACCACCCTAAAACCGCTGCCGGTTCACGTTTTCGCTGTGTATCGTCTCCCGAGTCACCAATTCCCTCGATCCCCGTAATTTTATCACTAGCTCACCAATAAAAATTCTGATCTAATGCAAAAATAATTATTGAAAAATGAGAAATCAACATTACTGGAAAACGAAAAAAGGGGTGCAACACGAGGCCTTCCCAGGAGGTCACCCATCCTAGTACTACTCTCGCCCAAGCACGCTTAGCTGCGGAGTTCTGATGGGATCCGGTGCATTAGTGCTGGTATGATCGCACCCGAATGTTTATGCCACTAATTTCCTTATATTACCTCCCACCACCCCTCAATTCCTCATCCACCACCCTAAAACCGCTGCCGGTTCACGTTTTCGCTGTGTATCGTCTCCCGAGTCACCAATTCCCTCGATCCCCGTAATTTTATCACTAGCTCACCAATAAAAATTCTGATCTAATGCAAAAATAATTATTGAAAAATGAGAAATCAACATTACTGGAAAACGAAAAAAGGGGTGCAACACGAGGCCTTCCCAGGAGGTCACCCATCCTAGTACTACTCTCGCCCAAGCACGCTTAACTGCGGAGTTCTGATGGGATCCGGTGCATTAGTGCTGGTATGATCGCACCCGAAGGTTTATGCCACTAATTTCCTTATATTACCTCCCACCACCCCTCAATTCCTCATCCACCACCCTAAAACCGCTGCCGGTTCACGTTTTCGCTGTGTATCGTCTCCCGAGTCACCAATTCCCTCGATCCCCGTAATTTTATCACTAGCTCACCAATAAAAATTCTGATCTAATGCAAAAATAATTATTGAAAAATGAGAAATCAACATTACTGGAAAACGAAAAAAGGGGTGCAACACGAGGCCTTCCCAGGAGGTCACCCATCCTAGTACTACTCTCGCCCAAGCACGCTTAACTGCGGAGTTCTGATGGGATCCGGTGCATTAGTGCTGGCATGATCGCACCCGAAGGTTTATGCCACTAATTTCCTTATATTACCTCCCACCACCCCTCAATTCCTCATCCACCACCCTAAAACCGCTGCCGGTTCACGTTTTCGCTGTGTATCGTCTCCCGAGTCACCAATTCCCTCGATCCCCGTAATTTTATCACTAGCTCACCAATAAAAATTCTGATCTAATGCAAAAATAATTATTGAAAAATGAGAAATCAACATTACTGGAAAACGAAAAAAGGGGTGCAACACGAGGCCTTCCCAGGAGGTCACCCATCCTAGTACTACTCTCGCCCAAGCACGCTTAACTGCGGAGTTCTGATGGGATCCGGTGCATTAGTGCTGGCATGATCGCACCCGAAGGTTTATGCCACTAATTTCCTTATATTACCTCCCACCACCCCTCAATTCCTCATCCACCACCCTAAAACCGCTGCCGGTTCACGTTTTCGCTGTGTATCGTCTCCCGAGTCACCAATTCCCTCGATCCCCGTAATTTTATCACTAGCTCACCAATAAAAATTCTGATCTAATGCAAAAATAATTATTGAAAAATGAGAAATCAACATTACTGGAAAACGAAAAAAGGGGTGCAACACGAGGCCTTCCCAGGAGGTCACCCATCCTAGTACTACTCTCGCCCAAGCACGCTTAACTGCGGAGTTCTGATGGGATCCGGTGCATTAGTGCTGGTATGATCGCACCCGAAGGTTTATGCCACTAATTTCCTTATATTACCTCCCACCACCCCTCAATTCCTCATCCACCACCCTAAAACCGCTGCCGGTTCACGTTTTCGCTGTGTATCGTCTCCCGAGTCACCAATTCCCTCGATCCCCGTAATTTTATCACTAGCTCACCAATAAAAATTCTGATCTAATGCAAAAATAATTATTGAAAAATGAGAAATCAACATTACTGGAAAACGAAAAAAGGGGTGCAACACGAGGCCTTCCCAGGAGGTCACCCATCCTAGTACTACTCTCGCCCAAGCACGCTTAACTGCGGAGTTCTGATGGGATCCGGTGCATTAGTGCTGGTATGATCGCACCCGAAGGTTTATGCCACTAATTTCCTTATATTACCTCCCACCACCCCTCAATTCCTCATCCACCACCCTAAAACCGCTGCCGGTTCACGTTTTCGCTGTGTATCGTCTCCCGAGTCACCAATTCCCTCGATCCCCGTAATTTTATCACTAGCTCACCAATAAAAATTCTGATCTAATGCAAAAATAATTATTGAAAAATGAGAAATCAACATTACTGGAAAACGAAAAAAGGGGTGCAACACGAGGCCTTCCCAGGAGGTCACCCATCCTAGTACTACTCTCGCCCAAGCACGCTTAACTGCGGAGTTCTGATGGGATCCGGTGCATTAGTGCTGGTATGATCGCACCCGAAGGTTTATGCCACTAATTTCCTTATATTACCTCCCACCACCCCTCAATTCCTCATCCACCACCCTAAAACCGCTGCCGGTTCACGTTTTCGCTGTGTATCGTCTCCCGAGTCACCAATTCCCTCGATCCCCGTAATTTTATCACTAGCTCACCAATAAAAATTCTGATCTAATGCAAAAATAATTATTGAAAAATGAGAAATCAACATTACTGGAAAACGAAAAAAGGGGTGCAACACGAGGCCTTCCCAGGAGGTCACCCATCCTAGTACTACTCTCGCCCAAGCACGCTTAACTGCGGAGTTCTGATGGGATCCGGTGCATTAGTGCTGGTATGATCGCACCCGAAGGTTTATGCCACTAATTTCCTTATATTACCTCCCACCACCCCTCAATTCCTCATCCACCACCCTAAAACCGCTGCCGGTTCACGTTTTCGCTGTGTATCGTCTCCCGAGTCACCAATTCCCTCGATCCCCGTAATTTTATCACTAGCTCACCAATAAAAATTCTGATCTAATGCAAAAATAATTATTGAAAAATGAGAAATCAACATTACTGGAAAACGAAAAAAGGGGTGCAACACGAGGCCTTCCCAGGAGGTCACCCATCCTAGTACTACTCTCGCCCAAGCACGCTTAACTGCGGAGTTCTGATGGGATCCGGTGCATTAGTGCTGGTATGATCGCACCCGAAGGTTTATGCCACTAATTTCCTTATATTACCTCCCACCACCCCTCAATTCCTCATCCACCACCCTAAAACCGCTGCCGGTTCACGTTTTCGCTGTGTATCGTCTCCCGAGTCACCAATCCCCTCGATCCCCGTAATTTTATCACTAGCTCACCACTAAAAATTCTGATCTAATGCAAAAATAACTATTGAAAAATGAGAAATCAACATTACTGGAAAACGAAAAAAGGGGTGCAACACGAGGCCTTCCCAGGAGGTCACCCATCCTAGTACTACTCTCGCCCAAGCACGCTTAACTGCGGAGTTCTGATGGGATCCGGTGCATTAGTGCTGGTATGATCGCACCCGAAGGTTTATGCCACTAATTTCCTTATATTACCTCCCACCACCCCTCAATTCCTCATCCACCACCCTAAAACCGCTGCCGGTTCACGTTTTCGCTGTGTATCGTCTCCCGAGTCACCAATCCCCTCGATCCCCGTAATTTTATCACTAGCTCACCACTAAAAATTCTGATCTAATGCAAAAATAACTATTGAAAAATGAGAAATCAACATTACTGGAAAACGAAAAAAGGGGTGCAACACGAGGCCTTCCCAGGAGGTCACCCATCCTAGTACTACTCTCGCCCAAGCACGCTTAACTGCGGAGTTCTGATGGGATCCGGTGCATTAGTGCTGGTATGATCGCACCCGAAGGTTTATGCCACTAATTTCCTTATATTACCTCCCACCACCCCTCAATTCCTCATCCACCACCCTAAAACCGCTGCCGGTTCACGTTTTCGCTGTGTATCGTCTCCCGAGTCACCAATTCCCTCGATCCCCGTAATTTTATCACTAGCTCACCAATAAAAATTCTGATCTAATGCAAAAATAATTATTGAAAAATGAGAAATCAACATTACTGGAAAACGAAAAAAGGGGTGCAACACGAGGCCTTCCCAGGAGGTCACCCATCCTAGTACTACTCTCGCCCAAGCACGCTTAACTGCGGAGTTCTGATGGGATCCGGTGCATTAGTGCTGGTATGATCGCACCCGAAGGTTTATGCCACTAATTTCCTTATATTACCTCCCACCACCCCTCAATTCCTCATCCACCACCCTAAAACCGCTGCCGGTTCACGTTTTCGCTGTGTATCGTCTCCCGAGTCACCAATTCCCTCGATCCCCGTAATTTTATCACTAGCTCACCAATAAAAATTCTGATCTAATGCAAAAATAATTATTGAAAAATGAGAAATCAACATTACTGGAAAACGAAAAAAGGGGTGCAACACGAGGCCTTCCCAGGAGGTCACCCATCCTAGTACTACTCTCGCCCAAGCACGCTTAGCTGCGGAGTTCTGATTGGATCCGGTGCATTAGTGCTGGTATGATCGCACCCGAAGGTTTATGCCACTAATTTCCTTATATTACCTCCCACCACCCCTCAATTCCTCATCCACCACCCTAAAACCGCTGCCGGTTCACGTTTTCGCTGTGTATCGTCTCCCGAGTCACCAATTCCCTCGATCCCCGTAATTTTATCACTAGCTCACCAATAAAAATTCTGATCTAATGCAAAAATAATTATTGAAAAATGAGAAATCAACATTACTGGAAAACGAAAAAAGGGGTGCAACACGAGGCCTTCCCAGGAGGTCACCCATCCTAGTACTACTCTCGCCCAAGCACGCTTAACTGCGGAGTTCTGATGGGATCCGGTGCATTAGTGCTGGTATGATCGCACCCGAAGGTTTATGCCACTAATTTCCTTATATTACCTCCCACCACCCCTCAATTCCTCATCCACCACCCTAAAACCGCTGCCGGTTCACGTTTTCGCTGTGTATCGTCTCCCGAGTCACCAATTCCCTCGATCCCCGTAATTTTATCACTAGCTCACCAATAAAAATTCTGATCTAATGCAAAAATAATTATTGAAAAATGAGAAATCAACATTACTGGAAAACGAAAAAAGGGGTGCAACACGAGGCCTTCCCAGGAGGTCACCCATCCTAGTACTACTCTCGCCCAAGCACGCTTAGCTGCGGAGTTCTGATGGGATCCGGTGCATTAGTGCTGGTATGATCGCACCCGAATGTTTATGCCACTAATTTCCTTATATTACCTCCCACCACCCCTCAATTCCTCATCCACCACCCTAAAACCGCCGCCGGTTCACGTTTTCGCTGTGTATCGTCTCCCGAGTCACCAATTCCCTCGATCCCCGTAATTTTATCACTAGCTCACCAATAAAAATTCTGATCTAATGCAAAAATAATTATTGAAAAATGAGAAATCAACATTACTGGAAAACGAAAAAAGGGGTGCAACACGAGGCCTTCCCAGGAGGTCACCCATCCTAGTACTACTCTCGCCCAAGCACGCTTAGCTGCGGAGTTCTGATGGGATCCGGTGCATTAGTGCTGGTATGATCGCACCCGAAGGTTTATGCCACTAATTTCCTTATATTACCTCCCACCACCCCTCAATTCCTCATCCACCACCCTAAAACCGCTGCCGGTTCACGTTTTCGCTGTGTATCGTCTCCCGAGTCACCAATTCCCTCGATCCCCGTAATTTTATCACTAGCTCACCAATAAAAATTCTGATCTAATGCAAAAATAATTATTGAAAAATGAGAAATCAACATTACTGGAAAACGAAAAAAGGGGTGCAACACGAGGCCTTCCCAGGAGGTCACCCATCCTAGTACTACTCTCGCCCAAGCACGCTTAGCTGCGGAGTTCTGATGGGATCCGGTGCATTAGTGCTGGTATGATCGCACCCGAATGTTTATGCCACTAATTTCCTTATATTACCTCCCACCACCCCTCAATTCCTCATCCACCACCCTAAAACCGCTGCCGGTTCACGTTTTCGCTGTGTATCGTCTCCCGAGTCACCAATTCCCTCGATCCCCGTAATTTTATCACTAGCTCACCAATAAAAATTCTGATCTAATGCAAAAATAATTATTGAAAAATGAGAAATCAACATTACTGGAAAACGAAAAAAGGGGTGCAACACGAGGCCTTCCCAGGAGGTCACCCATCCTAGTACTACTCTCGCCCAAGCACGCTTAACTGCGGAGTTCTGATGGGATCCGGTGCATTAGTGCTGGTATGATCGCACCCGAAGGTTTATGCCACTAATTTCCTTATATTACCTCCCACCACCCCTCAATTCCTCATCCACCACCCTAAAACCGCTGCCGGTTCACGTTTTCGCTGTGTATCGTCTCCCGAGTCACCAATTCCCTCGATCCCCGTAATTTTATCACTAGCTCACCAATAAAAATTCTGATCTAATGCAAAAATAATTATTGAAAAATGAGAAATCAACATTACTGGAAAACGAAAAAAGGGGTGCAACACGAGGCCTTCCCAGGAGGTCACCCATCCTAGTACTACTCTCGCCCAAGCACGCTTAACTGCGGAGTTCTGATGGGATCCGGTGCATTAGTGCTGGTATGATCGCACCCGAAGGTTTATGCCACTAATTTCCTTATATTACCTCCCACCACCCCTCAATTCCTCATCCACCACCCTAAAACCGCTGCCGGTTCACGTTTTCGCTGTGTATCGTCTCCCGAGTCACCAATTCCCTCGATCCCCGTAATTTTATCACTAGCTCACCAATAAAAATTCTGATCTAATGCAAAAATAATTATTGAAAAATGAGAAATCAACATTACTGGAAAACGAAAAAAGGGGTGCAACACGAGGCCTTCCCAGGAGGTCACCCATCCTAGTACTACTCTCGCCCAAGCACGCTTAACTGCGGAGTTCTGATGGGATCCGGTGCATTAGTGCTGGTATGATCGCACCCGAAGGTTTATGCCACTAATTTCCTTATATTACCTCCCACCACCCCTCAATTCCTCATCCACCACCCTAAAACCGCTGCCGGTTCACGTTTTCGCTGTGTATCGTCTCCCGAGTCACCAATTCCCTCGATCCCCGTAATTTTATCACTAGCTCACCAATAAAAATTCTGATCTAATGCAAAAATAATTATTGAAAAATGAGAAATCAACATTACTGGAAAACGAAAAAAGGGGTGCAACACGAGGCCTTCCCAGGAGGTCACCCATCCTAGTACTACTCTCGCCCAAGCACGCTTAACTGCGGAGTTCTGATGGGATCCGGTGCATTAGTGCTGGTATGATCGCACCCGAAGGTTTATGCCACTAATTTCCTTATATTACCTCCCACCACCCCTCAATTCCTCATCCACCACCCTAAAACCGCTGCCGGTTCACGTTTTCGCTGTGTATCGTCTCCCGAGTCACCAATTCCCTCGATCCCCGTAATTTTATCACTAGCTCACCAATAAAAATTCTGATCTAATGCAAAAATAATTATTGAAAAATGAGAAATCAACATTACTGGAAAACGAAAAAAGGGGTGCAACACGAGGCCTTCCCAGGAGGTCACCCATCCTAGTACTACTCTCGCCCAAGCACGCTTAACTGCGGAGTTCTGATGGGATCCGGTGCATTAGTGCTGGTATGATCGCACCCGAAGGTTTATGCCACTAATTTCCTTATATTACCTCCCACCACCCCTCAATTCCTCATCCACCACCCTAAAACCGCTGCCGGTTCACGTTTTCGCTGTGTATCGTCTCCCGAGTCACCAATTCCCTCGATCCCCGTAATTTTATCACTAGCTCACCAATAAAAATTCTGATCTAATGCAAAAATAACTATTGAAAAATGAGAAATCAACATTACTGGAAAACGAAAAAAGGGGTGCAACACGAGGCCTTCCCAGGAGGTCACCCATCCTAGTACTACTCTCGCCCAAGCACGCTTAACTGCGGAGTTCTGATGGGATCCGGTGCATTAGTGCTGGTATGATCGCACCCGAATGTTTATGCCACTAATTTCCTTATATTACCTCCCACCACCCCTCAATTCCTCATCCACCACCCTAAAACCGCTGCCGGTTCACGTTTTCGCTGTGTATCGTCTCCCGAGTCACCAATCCCCTCGATCCCCGTAATTTTATCACTAGCTCACCACTAAAAATTCTGATCTAATGCAAAAATAACTATTGAAAAATGAGAAATCAACATTACTGGAAAACGAAAAAAGGGGTGCAACACGAGGCCTTCCCAGGAGGTCACCCATCCTAGTACTACTCTCGCCCAAGCACGCTTAACTGCGGAGTTCTGATGGGATCCGGTGCATTAGTGCTGGTATGATCGCACCCGAATGTTTATGCCACTAATTTCCTTATATTACCTCCCACCACCCCTCAATTCCTCATGCACCACCCTAAAACCGCTGCCGGTTCACGTTTTCGCTGTGTATCGTCTCCCGAGTCACCAATCCCCTCGATCCCCGTAATTTTATCACTAGCTCACCACTAAAAATTCTGATCTAATGCAAAAATAATTATTGAAAAATGAGAAATCAACATTACTGGAAAACGAAAAAAGGGGTGCAACACGAGGCCTTCCCAGGAGGTCACCCATCCTAGTACTACTCTCGCCCAAGCACGCTTAACTGCGGAGTTCTGATGGGATCCGGTGCATTAGTGCTGGTATGATCGCACCCGAATGTTTATGCCACTAATTTCCTTATATTACCTCCCACCACCCCTCAATTCCTCATCCACCACCCTAAAACCGCTGCCGGTTCACGTTTTCGCTGTGTATCGTCTCCCGAGTCACCAATCCCCTCGATCCCCGTAATTTTATCACTAGCTCACCACTAAAAATTCTGATCTAATGCAAAAATAACTATTGAAAAATGAGAAATCAACATTACTGGAAAACGAAAAAAGGGGTGCAACACGAGGCCTTCCCAGGAGGTCACCCATCCTAGTACTACTCTCGCCCAAGCACGCTTAACTGCGGAGTTCTGATGGGATCCGGTGCATTAGTGCTGGTATGATCGCACCCGAAGGTTTATGCCACTAATTTCCTTATATTACCTCCCACCACCCCTCAATTCCTCATCCACCACCCTAAAACCGCTGCCGGTTCACGTTTTCGCTGTGTATCGTCTCCCGAGTCACCAATTCCCTCGATCCCCGTAATTTTATCACTAGCTCACCACTAAAAATTCTGATCTAATGCAAAAATAATTATTGAAAAATGAGAAATCAACATTACTGGAAAACGAAAAAAGGGGTGCAACACGAGGCCTTCCCAGGAGGTCACCCATCCTAGTACTACTCTCGCCCAAGCACGCTTAACTGCGGAGTTCTGATGGGATCCGGTGCATTAGTGCTGGTATGATCGCACCCGAAGGTTTATGCCACTAATTTCCTTATATTACCTCCCACCACCCCTCAATTCCTCATGCACCACCCTAAAACCGCTGCCGGTTCACGTTTTCGCTGTGTATCGTCTCCCGAGTCACCAATCCCCTCGATCCCCGTAATTTTATCACTAGCTCACCACTAAAAATTCTGATCTAATGCAAAAATAATTATTGAAAAATGAGAAATCAACATTACTGGAAAACGAAAAAAGGGGTGCAACACGAGGCCTTCCCAGGAGGTCACCCATCCTAGTACTACTCTCGCCCAAGCACGCTTAACTGCGGAGTTCTGATGGGATCCGGTGCATTAGTGCTGGTATGATCGCACCCGAAGGTTTATGCCACTAATTTCCTTATATTACCTCCCACCACCCCTCAATTCCTCATGCACCACCCTAAAACCGCTGCCGGTTCACGTTTTCGCTGTGTATCGTCTCCCGAGTCACCAATCCCCTCGATCCCCGTAATTTTATCACTAGCTCACCACTAAAAATTCTGATCTAATGCAAAAATAACTATTGAAAAATGAGAAATCAACATTACTGGAAAACGAAAAAAGGGGTGCAACACGAGGCCTTCCCAGGAGGTCACCCATCCTAGTACTACTCTCGCCCAAGCACGCTTAACTGCGGAGTTCTGATGGGATCCGGTGCATTAGTGCTGGTATGATCGCACCCGAATGTTTATGCCACTAATTTCCTTATATTACCTCCCACCACCCCTCAATTCCTCATGCACCACCCTAAAACCGCTGCCGGTTCACGTTTTCGCTGTGTATCGTCTCCCGAGTCACCAATCCCCTCGATCCCCGTAATTTTATCACTAGCTCACCACTAAAAATTCTGATCTAATGCAAAAATAATTATTGAAAAATGAGAAATCAACATTACTGGAAAACGAAAAAAGGGGTGCAACACGAGGCCTTCCCAGGAGGTCACCCATCCTAGTACTACTCGCGCCCAAGCACGCTTAACTGCGGAGTTCTGATGGGATCCGGTGCATTAGTGCTGGTATGATCGCACCCGAATGTTTATGCCACTAATTTCCTTATATTACCTCCCACCACCCCTCAATTCCTCATCCACCACCCTAAAACCGCTGCCGGTTCACGTTTTCGCTGTGTATCGTCTCCCGAGTCACCAATCCCCTCGATCCCCGTAATTTTATCACTAGCTCACCACTAAAAATTCTGATCTAATGCAAAAATAACTATTGAAAAATGAGAAATCAACATTACTGGAAAACGAAAAAAGGGGTGCAACACGAGGCCTTCCCAGGAGGTCACCCATCCTAGTACTACTCTCGCCCAAGCACGCTTAACTGCGGAGTTCTGATGGGATCCGGTGCATTAGTGCTGGTATGATCGCACCCGAAGGTTTATGCCACTAATTTCCTTATATTACCTCCCACCACCCCTCAATTCCTCATCCACCACCCTAAAACCGCTGCCGGTTCACGTTTTCGCTGTGTATCGTCTCCCGAGTCACCAATCCCCTCGATCCCCGTAATTTTATCACTAGCTCACCACTAAAAATTCTGATCTAATGCAAAAATAATTATTGAAAAATGAGAAATCAACATTACTGGAAAACGAAAAAAGGGGTGCAACACGAGGCCTTCCCAGGAGGTCACCCATCCTAGTACTACTCTCGCCCAAGCACGCTTAACTGCGGAGTTCTGATGGGATCCGGTGCATTAGTGCTGGTATGATCGCACCCGAAGGTTTATGCCACTAATTTCCTTATATTACCTCCCACCACCCCTCAATTCCTCATGCACCACCCTAAAACCGCTGCCGGTTCACGTTTTCGCTGTGTATCGTCTCCCGAGTCACCAATCCCCTCGATCCCCGTAATTTTATCACTAGCTCACCACTAAAAATTCTGATCTAATGCAAAAATAACTATTGAAAAATGAGAAATCAACATTACTGGAAAACGAAAAAAGGGGTGCAACACGAGGCCTTCCCAGGAGGTCACCCATCCTAGTACTACTCTCGCCCAAGCACGCTTAACTGCGGAGTTCTGATGGGATCCGGTGCATTAGTGCTGGTATGATCGCACCCGAATGTTTATGCCACTAATTTCCTTATATTACCTCCCACCACCCCTCAATTCCTCATGCACCACCCTAAAACCGCTGCCGGTTCACGTTTTCGCTGTGTATCGTCTCCCGAGTCACCAATCCCCTCGATCCCCGTAATGTTATCACTAGCTCACCACTAAAAATTCTGATCTAATGCAAAAATAATTATTGAAAAATGAGAAATCAACATTACTGGAAAACGAAAAAAGGGGTGCAACACGAGGCCTTCCCAGGAGGTCACCCATCCTAGTACTACTCTCGCCCAAGCACGCTTAACTGCGGAGTTCTGATGGGATCCGGTGCATTAGTGCTGGTATGATCGCACCCGAATGTTTATGCCACTAATTTCCTTATATTACCTCCCACCACCCCTCAATTCCTCATCCACCACCCTAAAACCGCTGCCGGTTCACGTTTTCGCTGTGTATCGTCTCCCGAGTCACCAATCCCCTCGATCCCCGTAATTTTATCACTAGCTCACCACTAAAAATTCTGATCTAATGCAAAAATAACTATTGAAAAATGAGAAATCAACATTACTGGAAAACGAAAAAAGGGGTGCAACACGAGGCCTTCCCAGGAGGTCACCCATCCTAGTACTACTCTCGCCCAAGCACGCTTAACTGCGGAGTTCTGATGGGATCCGGTGCATTAGTGCTGGTATGATCGCACCCGAAGGTTTATGCCACTAATTTCCTTATATTACCTCCCACCACCCCTCAATTCCTCATCCACCACCCTAAAACCGCTGCCGGTTCACGTTTTCGCTGTGTATCGTCTCCCGAGTCACCAATTCCCTCGATCCCCGTAATTTTATCACTAGCTCACCACTAAAAATTCTGATCTAATGCAAAAATAATTATTGAAAAATGAGAAATCAACATTACTGGAAAACGAAAAAAGGGGTGCAACACGAGGCCTTCCCAGGAGGTCACCCATCCTAGTACTACTCTCGCCCAAGCACGCTTAACTGCGGAGTTCTGATGGGATCCGGTGCATTAGTGCTGGTATGATCGCACCCGAAGGTTTATGCCACTAATTTCCTTATATTACCTCCCACCACCCCTCAATTCCTCATGCACCACCCTAAAACCGCTGCCGGTTCACGTTTTCGCTGTGTATCGTCTCCCGAGTCACCAATCCCCTCGATCCCCGTAATTTTATCACTAGCTCACCACTAAAAATTCTGATCTAATGCAAAAATAACTATTGAAAAATGAGAAATCAACATTACTGGAAAACGAAAAAAGGGGTGCAACACGAGGCCTTCCCAGGAGGTCACCCATCCTAGTACTACTCTCGCCCAAGCACGCTTAACTGCGGAGTTCTGATGGGATCCGGTGCATTAGTGCTGGTATGATCGCACCCGAAGGTTTATGCCACTAATTTCCTTATATTACCTCCCACCACCCCTCAATTCCTCATGCACCACCCTAAAACCGCTGCCGGTTCACGTTTTCGCTGTGTATCGTCTCCCGAGTCACCAATCCCCTCGATCCCCGTAATTTTATCACTAGCTCACCACTAAAAATTCTGATCTAATGCAAAAATAATTATTGAAAAATGAGAAATCAACATTACTGGAAAACGAAAAAAGGGGTGCAACACGAGGCCTTCCCAGGAGGTCACCCATCCTAGTACTACTCTCGCCCAAGCACGCTTAACTGCGGAGTTCTGATGGGATCCGGTGCATTAGTGCTGGTATGATCGCACCCGAATGTTTATGCCACTAATTTCCTTATATTACCTCCCACCACCCCTCAATTCCTCATGCACCACCCTAAAACCGCTGCCGGTTCACGTTTTCGCTGTGTATCGTCTCCCGAGTCACCAATCCCCTCGATCCCCGTAATTTTATCACTAGCTCACCACTAAAAATTCTGATCTAATGCAAAAATAATTATTGAAAAATGAGAAATCAACATTACTGGAAAACGAAAAAAGGGGTGCAACACGAGGCCTTCCCAGGAGGTCACCCATCCTAGTACTACTCTCGCCCAAGCACGCTTAACTGCGGAGTTCTGATGGGATCCGGTGCATTAGTGCTGGTATGATCGCACCCGAATGTTTATGCCACTAATTTCCTTATATTACCTCCCACCACCCCTCAATTCCTCATCCACCACCCTAAAACCGCTGCCGGTTCACGTTTTCGCTGTGTATCGTCTCCCGAGTCACCAATCCCCTCGATCCCCGTAATTTTATCACTAGCTCACCACTAAAAATTCTGATCTAATGCAAAAATAACTATTGAAAAATGAGAAATCAACATTACTGGAAAACGAAAAAAGGGGTGCAACACGAGGCCTTCCCAGGAGGTCACCCATCCTAGTACTACTCTCGCCCAAGCACGCTTAACTGCGGAGTTCTGATGGGATCCGGTGCATTAGTGCTGGTATGATCGCACCCGAATGTTTATGCCACTAATTTCCTTATATTACCTCCCACCACCCCTCAATTCCTCATCCACCACCCTAAAACCGCTGCCGGTTCACGTTTTCGCTGTGTATCGTCTCCCGAGTCACCAATCCCCTCGATCCCCGTAATTTTATCACTAGCTCACCACTAAAAATTCTGATCTAATGCAAAAATAATTATTGAAAAATGAGAAATCAACATTACTGGAAAACGAAAAAAGGGGTGCAACACGAGGCCTTCCCAGGAGGTCACCCATCCTAGTACTACTCTCGCCCAAGCACGCTTAACTGCGGAGTTCTGATGGGATCCGGTGCATTAGTGCTGGTATGATCGCACCCGAATGTTTATGCCACTAATTTCCTTATATTACCTCCCACCACCCCTCAATTCCTCATCCACCACCCTAAAACCGCTGCCGGTTCACGTTTTCGCTGTGTATCGTCTCCCGAGTCACCAATCCCCTCGATCCCCGTAATTTTATCACTAGCTCACCACTAAAAATTCTGATCTAATGCAAAAATAACTATTGAAAAATGAGAAATCAACATTCCTGGAAAACGAAAAAAGGGGTGCAACACGAGGCCTTCCCAGGAGGTCACCCATCCTAGTACTACTCTCGCCCAAGCACGCTTGACTGCGGAGTTCTGATGGGATCCGGTGCATTAGTGCTGGTATGATCGCACCCGAAGGTTTATGCCACTAATTTCCTTATATTACCTCCCACCACCCCTCAATTCCTCATCCACCACCCTAAAACCGCTGCCGGTTCACGTTTTCGCTGTGTATCGTCTCCCGAGTCACCAATCCCCTCGATCCCCGTAATTTTATCACTAGCTCACCACTAAAAATTCTGATCTAATGCAAAAATAACTATTGAAAAATGAGAAATCAACATTACTGGAAAACGAAAAAAGGGGTGCAACACGAGGCCTTCCCAGGAGGTCACCCATCCTAGTACTACTCTCGCCCAAGCACGCTTCACTGCGGAGTTCTGATGGGATCCGGTGCATTAGTGCTGGTATGATCGCACCCGAATGTTTATGCCACTAATTTCCTTATATTACCTCCCACCACCCCTCAATTCCTCATCCACCACCCTAAAACCGCTGCCGGTTCACGTTTTCGCTATGTATCGTCTCCCGAGTCACCAATCCCCTCGATCCCCGTAATTTTATCACTAGCTCACCACTAAAAATTCTGATCTAATGCAAAAATAATTATTGAAAAATGAGAAATCAACATTACTGGAAAACGAAAAAAGGGGTGCAACACGAGGCCTTCCCAGGAGGTCACCCATCCTAGTACTACTCTCGCCCAAGCACGCTTCACTGCGGAGTTCTGATGGGATCCGGTGCATTAGTGCTGGTATGATCGCACCCGAATGTTTATGCCACTAATTTCCTTATATTACCTCCCACCACCCCTCAATTCCTCATCCACCACCCTAAAACCGCTGCCGGTTCACGTTTTCGCTGTGTATCGTCTCCCGAGTCACCAATTCCCTCGATCCCCGTAATTTTATCACTAGCTCACCACTAAAAATTCTGATCTAATGCAAAAATAACTATTGAAAAATGAGAAATCAACATTACTGGAAAACGAAAAAAGGGGTGCAACACGAGGCCTTCCCAGGAGGTCACCCATCCTAGTACTACTCTCGCCCAAGCACGCTTGACTGCGGAGTTCTGATGGGATCCGGTGCATTAGTGCTGGTATGATCGCACCCGAAGGTTTATGCCACTAATTTCCTTATATTACCTCCCACCACCCCTCAATTCCTCATCCACCACCCTAAAACCGCTGCCGGTTCACGTTTTCGCTGTGTATCGTCTCCCGAGTCACCAATTCCCTCGATCCCCGTAATTTTATCACTAGCTCACCACTAAAAATTCTGATCTAATGCAAAAATAATTATTGAAAAATGAGAAATCAACATTACTGGAAAACGAAAAAAGGGGTGCAACACGAGGCCTTCCCAGGAGGTCACCCATCCTAGTACTACTCTCGCCCAAGCACGCTTGACTGCGGAGTTCTGTTGGGATCCGGTGCATTAGTGCTGGTATGATCGCACCCGAAGGTTTATGCCACTAATTTCCTTATATTACCTCCCACCACCCCTCAATTCCTCATCCACCACCCTAAAACCGCTGCCGGTTCACGTTTTCGCTGTGTATCGTCTCCCGAGTCACCAATTCCCTCGATCCCCGTAATTTTATCACTAGCTCACCACTAAAAATGCTGATCTAATGCAAAAATAATTATTGAAAAATGAGAAATCAACATTACTGGAAAACGAAAAAAGGGGTGCAACACGAGGCCTTCCCAGGAGGTCACCCATCCTAGTACTACTCTCGCCCAAGCACGCTTAACTGCGGAGTTCTGATGGGATCCGGTGCATTAGTGCTGGTATGATCGCACCCGAAGGTTTATGCCACTAATTTCCTTATATTACCTCCCACCACCCCTCAATTCCTCATCCACCACCCTAAAACCGCTGCCGGTTCACGTTTTCGCTGTGTATCGTCTCCCGAGTCACCAATTCCCTCGATCCCCGTAATTTTATCACTAGCTCACCACTAAAAATGCTGATCTAATGCAAAAATAATTATTGAAAAATGAGAAATCAACATTACTGGAAAACGAAAAAAGGGGTGCAACACGAGGCCTTCCCAGGAGGTCACCCATCCTAGTACTACTCTCGCCCAAGCACGCTTAACTGCGGAGTTCTGATGGGATCCGGTGCATTAGTGCTGGTATGATCGCACCCGGAGGTTTATGCCACTAATTTCCTTATATTACCTCCCACCACCCCTCAATTCCTCATCCACCACCCTAAAACCGCTGCCGGTTCACGTTTTCGCTGTGTATCGTCTCCCGAGTCACCAATTCCCTCGATCCCCGTAATTTTATCACTAGCTCACCACTAAAAATTCTGATCTAATGCAAAAATAATTATTGAAAAATGAGAAATCAACATTACTGGAAAACGAAAAAAGGGGTGCAACACGAGGCCTTCCCAGGAGGTCACCCATCCTAGTACTACTCTCGCCCAAGCACGCTTAACTGCGGAGTTCTGATGGGATCCGGTGCATTAGTGCTGGTATGATCGCACCCGAAGGTTTATGCCACTAATTTCCTTATATTACCTCCCACCACCCCTCAATTCCTCATCCACCACCCTAAAACCGCTGCCGGTTCACGTTTTCGCTGTGTATCGTCTCCCGAGTCACCAATTCCCTCGATCCCCGTAATTTTATCACTAGCTCACCACTAAAAATTCTGATCTAATGCAAAAATAATTATTGAAAAATGAGAAATCAACATTACTGGAAAACGAAAAAAGGGGTGCAACACGAGGCCTTCCCAGGAGGTCACCCATCCTAGTACTACTCTCGCCCAAGCACGCTTAACTGCGGAGTTCTGATGGGATCCGGTGCATTAGTGCTGGTATGATCGCACCCGAATGTTTATGCCACTAATTTCCTTATATTACCTCCCACCACCCCTCAATTCCTCATCCACCACCCTAAAACCGCTGCCGGTTCACGTTTTCGCTGTGTATCGTCTCCCGAGTCACCAATTCCCTCGATCCCCGTAATTTTATCACTAGCTCACCACTAAAAATTCTGATCTAATGCAAAAATAATTATTGAAAAATGAGAAATCAACATTACTGGAAAACGAAAAAAGGGGTGCAACACGAGGCCTTCCCAGGAGGTCACCCATCCTAGTACTACTCTCGCCCAAGCACGCTTAACTGCGGAGTTCTGATGGGATCCGGTGCATTAGTGCTGGTATGATCGCACCCGAAGGTTTATGCCACTAATTTCCTTATATTACCTCCCACCACCCCTCAATTCCTCATCCACCACCCTAAAACCGCTGCCGGTTCACGTTTTCGCTGTGTATCGTCTCCCGAGTCACCAATTCCCTCGATCCCCGTAATTTTATCACTAGCTCACCACTAAAAATTCTGATCTAATGCAAAAATAATTATTGAAAAATGAGAAATCAACATTACTGGAAAACGAAAAAAGGGGTGCAACACGAGGCCTTCCCAGGAGGTCACCCATCCTAGTACTACTCTCGCCCAAGCACGCTTAACTGCGGAGTTCTGATGGGATCCGGTGCATTAGTGCTGGTATGATCGCACCCGAAGGTTTATGCCACTAATTTCCTTATATTACCTCCCACCACCCCTCAATTCCTCATCCACCACCCTAAAACCGCTGCCGGTTCACGTTTTCGCTGTGTATCGTCTCCCGAGTCACCAATTCCCTCGATCCCCGTAATTTTATCACTAGCTCACCACTAAAAATGCTGATCTAATGCAAAAATAATTATTGAAAAATGAGAAATCAACATTACTGGAAAACGAAAAAAGGGGTGCAACACGAGGCCTTCCCAGGAGGTCACCCATCCTAGTACTACTCTCGCCCAAGCACGCTTAACTGCGGAGTTCTGATGGGATCCGGTGCATTAGTGCTGGTATGATCGCACCCGAAGGTTTATGCCACTAATTTCCTTATATTACCTCCCACCACCCCTCAATTCCTCATCCACCACCCTAAAACCGCTGCCGGTTCACGTTTTCGCTGTGTATCGTCTCCCGAGTCACCAATTCCCTCGATCCCCGTAATTTTATCACTAGCTCACCACTAAAAATGCTGATCTAATGCAAAAATAATTATTGAAAAATGAGAAATCAACATTACTGGAAAACGAAAAAAGGGGTGCAACACGAGGCCTTCCCAGGAGGTCACCCATCCTAGTACTACTCTCGCCCAAGCACGCTTAACTGCGGAGTTCTGATGGGATCCGGTGCATTAGTGCTGGTATGATCGCACCCGAAGGTTTATGCCACTAATTTCCTTATATTACCTCCCACCACCCCTCAATTCCTCATCCACCACCCTAAAACCGCTGCCGGTTCACGTTTTCGCTGTGTATCGTCTCCCGAGTCACCAATTCCCTCGATCCCCGTAATTTTATCACTAGCTCACCACTAAAAATGCTGATCTAATGCAAAAATAATTATTGAAAAATGAGAAATCAACATTACTGGAAAACGAAAAAAGGGGTGCAACACGAGGCCTTCCCAGGAGGTCACCCATCCTAGTACTACTCTCGCCCAAGCACGCTTAACTGCGGAGTTCTGATGGGATCCGGTGCATTAGTGCTGGTATGATCGCACCCGAAGGTTTATGCCACTAATTTCCTTATATTACCTCCCACCACCCCTCAATTCCTCATCCACCACCCTAAAACCGCTGCCGGTTCACGTTTTCGCTGTGTATCGTCTCCCGAGTCACCAATTCCCTCGATCCCCGTAATTTTATCACTAGCTCACCACTAAAAATGCTGATCTAATGCAAAAATAATTATTGAAAAATGAGAAATCAACATTACTGGAAAACGAAAAAAGGGGTGCAACACGAGGCCTTCCCAGGAGGTCACCCATCCTAGTACTACTCTCGCCCAAGCACGCTTAACTGCGGAGTTCTGATGGGATCCGGTGCATTAGTGCTGGTATGATCGCACCCGAAGGTTTATGCCACTAATTTCCTTATATTACCTCCCACCACCCCTCAATTCCTCATCCACCACCCTAAAACCGCTGCCGGTTCACGTTTTCGCTGTGTATCGTCTCCCGAGTCACCAATTCCCTCGATCCCCGTAATTTTATCACTAGCTCACCACTAAAAATGCTGATCTAATGCAAAAATAATTATTGAAAAATGAGAAATCAACATTACTGGAAAACGAAAAAAGGGGTGCAACACGAGGCCTTCCCAGGAGGTCACCCATCCTAGTACTACTCTCGCCCAAGCACGCTTAACTGCGGAGTTCTGATGGGATCCGGTGCATTAGTGCTGGTATGATCGCACGCGAAGGTTTATGCCACTAATTTCCTTATATTACCTCCCACCACCCCTCAATTCCTCATCCACCACCCTAAAACCGCTGCCGATTCACGTTTTCGCTGTGTATCGTCTCCCGAGTCACCAATTCCCTCGATCCCCGTAATTTTATCACTAGCTCACCACTAAAAATGCTGATCTAATGCAAAAATAATTATTGAAAAATGAGAAATCAACATTACTGGAAAACGAAAAAAGGGGTGCAACACGAGGCCTTCCCAGGAGGTCACCCATCCTAGTACTACTCTCGCCCAAGCACGCTTAACTGCGGAGTTCTGATGGGATCCGGTGCATTAGTGCTGGTATGATCGCACCCGAAGGTTTATGCCACTAATTTCCTTATATTACCTCCCACCACCCCTCAATTCCTCATCCACCACCCTAAAACCGCTGCCGGTTCACGTTTTCGCTGTGTATCGTCTCCCGAGTCACCAATTCCCTCGATCCCCGTAATTTTATCACTAGCTCACCACTAAAAATGCTGATCTAATGCAAAAATAATTATTGAAAAATGAGAAATCAACATTACTGGAAAACGAAAAAAGGGGTGCAACACGAGGCCTTCCCAGGAGGTCACCCATCCTAGTACTACTCTCGCCCAAGCACGCTTAACTGCGGAGTTCTGATGGGATCCGGTGCATTAGTGCTGGTATGATCGCACCCGAAGGTTTATGCCACTAATTTCCTTATATTACCTCCCACCACCCCTCAATTCCTCATCCACCACCCTAAAACCGCTGCCGGTTCACGTTTTCGCTGTGTATCGTCTCCCGAGTCACCAATTCCCTCGATCCCCGTAATTTTATCACTAGCTCACCACTAAAAATGCTGATCTAATGCAAAAATAATTATTGAAAAATGAGAAATCAACATTACTGGAAAACGAAAAAAGGGGTGCAACACGAGGCCTTCCCAGGAGGTCACCCATCCTAGTACTACTCTCGCCCAAGCACGCTTAACTGCGGAGTTCTGATGGGATCCGGTGCATTAGTGCTGGTATGATCGCACCCGGAGGTTTATGCCACTAATTTCCTTGTATTACCTCCCACCACCCCTCAATTCCTCATCCACCACCCTAAAACCGCTGCCGGTTCACGTTTTCGCTGTGTATCGTCTCCCGAGTCACCAATTCCCTCGATCCCCGTAATTTTATCACTAGCTCACCACTAAAAATTCTGATCTAATGCAAAAATAATTATTGAAAAATGAGAAATCAACATTACTGGAAAACGAAAAAAGGGGTGCAACACGAGGCCTTCCCAGGAGGTCACCCATCCTAGTACTACTCTCGCCCAAGCACGCTTAACTGCGGAGTTCTGATGGGATCCGGTGCATTAGTGCTGGTATGATCGCACCCGGAGGTTTATGCCACTAATTTCCTTATATTACCTCCCACCACCCCTCAATTCCTCATCCACCACCCTAAAACCGCTGCCGGTTCACGTTTTCGCTGTGTATCGTCTCCCGAGTCACCAATTCCCTCGATCCCCGTAATTTTATCACTAGCTCACCACTAAAAATTCTGATCTAATGCAAAAATAATTATTGAAAAATGAGAAATCAACATTACTGGAAAACGAAAAAAGGGGTGCAACACGAGGCCTTCCCAGGAGGTCACCCATCCTAGTACTACTCTCGCCCAAGCACGCTTAACTGCGGAGTTCTGATGGGATCCGGTGCATTAGTGCTGGTATGATCGCACCCGAAGGTTTATGCCACTAATTTCCTTGTATTACCTCCCACCACCCCTCAATTCCTCATCCACCACCCTAAAACCGCTGCCGGTTCACGTTTTCGCTGTGTATCGTCTCCCGAGTCACCAATTCCCTCGATCCCCGTAATTTTATCACTAGCTCACCACTAAAAATTCTGATCTAATGCAAAAATAATTATTGAAAAATGAGAAATCAACATTACTGGAAAACGAAAAAAGGGGTGCAACACGAGGCCTTCCCAGGAGGTCACCCATCCTAGTACTACTCTCGCCCAAGCACGCTTAACTGCGGAGTTCTGGTGGGATCCGGTGCATTAGTGCTGGTATGATCGCACCCGAAGGTTTATGCCACTAATTTCCTTGTATTACCTCCCACCACCCCTCAATTCCTCATCCACCACCCTAAAACCGCTGCCGGTTCACGTTTTCGCTGTGTATCGTCTCCCGAGTCACCAATTCCCTCGATCCCCGTAATTTTATCACTAGCTCACCACTAAAAATTCTGATCTAATGCAAAAATAATTATTGAAAAATGAGAAATCAACATTACTGGAAAACGAAAAAAGGGGTGCAACACGAGGCCTTCCCAGGAGGTCACCCATCCTAGTACTACTCTCACCCAAGCACGCTTAACTGCGGAGTTCTGATGGGATCCGGTGCATTAGTGCTGGTATGATCGCACCCGGAGGTTTATGCCACTAATTTCCTTGTATTACCTCCCACCACCCCTCAATTCCTCATCCACCACCCTAAAACCGCTGCCGGTTCACGTTTTCGCTGTGTATCGTCTCCCGAGTCACCAATTCCCTCGATCCCCGTAATTTTATCACTAGCTCACCACTAAAAATTCTGATCTAATGCAAAAATAATTATTGAAAAATGAGAAATCAACATTACTGGAAAACGAAAAAAGGGGTGCAACACGAGGCCTTCCCAGGAGGTCACCCATCCTAGTACTACTCTCGCCCAAGCACGCTTAACTGCGGAGTTCTGATGGGATCCGGTGCATTAGTGCTGGTATGATCGCACCCGGAGGTTTATGCCACTAATTTCCTTATATTACCTCCCACCACCCCTCAATTCCTCATCCACCACCCTAAAACCGCTGCCGGTTCACGTTTTCGCTGTGTATCGTCTCCCGAGTCACCAATTCCCTCGATCCCCGTAATTTTATCACTAGCTCACCACTAAAACTTCTGATCTAATGCAAAAATAATTATTGAAAAATGAGAAATCAACATTACTGGAAAACGAAAAAAGGGGTGCAACACGAGGCCTTCCCAGGAGGTCACCCATCCTAGTACTACTCTCGCCCAAGCACGCTTAACTGCGGAGTTCTGATGGGATCCGGTGCATTAGTGCTGGTATGATCGCACCCGAAGGTTTATGCCACTAATTTCCTTATATTACCTCCCACCACCCCTCAATTCCTCATCCACCACCCTAAAACCGCTGCCGGTTCACGTTTTCGCTGTGTATCGTCTCCCGAGTCACCAATTCCCTCGATCCCCGTAATTTTATCACTAGCTCACCACTAAAAATTCTGATCTAATGCAAAAATAATTATTGAAAAATGAGAAATCAACATTACTGGAAAACGAAAAAAGGGGTGCAACACGAGGCCTTCCCAGGAGGTCACCCATCCTAGTACTACTCTCGCCCAAGCACGCTTAACTGCGGAGTTCTGATGGGATCCGGTGCATTAGTGCTGGTATGATCGCACCCGAAGGTTTATGCCACTAATTTCCTTATATTACCTCCCACCACCCCTCAATTCCTCATCCACCACCCTAAAACCGCTGCCGGTTCACGTTTTCGCTGTGTATCGTCTCCCGAGTCACCAATTCCCTCGATCCCCGTAATTTTATCACTAGCTCACCACTAAAAATTCTGATCTAATGCAAAAATAATTATTGAAAAATGAGAAATCAACATTACTGGAACACGAAAAAAGGGGTGCAACACGAGGCCTTCCCAGGAGGTCACCCATCCTAGTACTACTCTCGCCCAAGCACGCTTAACTGCGGAGTTCTGATGGGATCCGGTGCATTAGTGCTGGTATGATCGCACCCGAAGGTTTATGCCACTAATTTCCTTATATTACCTCCCACCACCCCTCAATTCCTCATCCACCACCCTAAAACCGCTGCCGGTTCACGTTTTCGCTGTGTATCGTCTCCCGAGTCACCAATTCCCTCGATCCCCGTAATTTTATCACTAGCTCACCACTAAAAATTCTGATCTAATGCAAAAATAATTATTGAAAAATGAGAAATCAACATTACTGGAAAACGAAAAAAGGGGTGCAACACGAGGCCTTCCCAGGAGGTCACCCATCCTAGTACTACTCTCGCCCAAGCACGCTTAACTGCGGAGTTCTGATGGGATCCGGTGCATTAGTGCTGGTATGATCGCACCCGAAGGTTTATGCCACTAATTTCCTTATATTACCTCCCACCACCCCTCAATTCCTCATCCACCACCCTAAAACCGCTGCCGGTTCACGTTTTCGCTGTGTATCGTCTCCCGAGTCACCAATTCCCTCGATCCCCGTAATTTTATCACTAGCTCACCACTAAAAATTCTGATCTAATGCAAAAATAATTATTGAAAAATGAGAAATCAACATTACTGGAAAACGAAAAAAGGGGTGCAACACGAGGCCTTCCCAGGAGGTCACCCATCCTAGTACTACTCTCGCCCAAGCACGCTTAACTGCGGAGTTCTGATGGGATCCGGTGCATTAGTGCTGGTATGATCGCACCCGAAGGTTTATGCCACTAATTTCCTTATATTACCTCCCACCACCCCTCAATTCCTCATCCACCACCCTAAAACCGCTGCCGGTTCACGTTTTCGCTGTGTATCGTCTCCCGAGTCACCAATTCCCTCGATCCCCGTAATTTTATCACTAGCTCACCACTAAAAATTCTGATCTAATGCAAAAATAATTATTGAAAAATGAGAAATCAACATTACTGGAAAACGAAAAAAGGGGTGCAACACGAGGCCTTCCCAGGAGGTCACCCATCCTAGTACTACTCTCGCCCAAGCACGCTTAACTGCGGAGTTCTGATGGGATCCGGTGCATTAGTGCTGGTATGATCGCACCCGAAGGTTTATGCCACTAATTTCCTTATATTACCTCCCACCACCCCTCAATTCCTCATCCACCACCCTAAAACCGCTGCCGGTTCACGTTTTCGCTGTGTATCGTCTCCCGAGTCACCAATTCCCTCGATCCCCGTAATTTTATCACTAGCTCACCACTAAAAATTCTGATCTAATGCAAAAATAATTATTGAAAAATGAGAAATCAACATTACTGGAAAACGAAAAAAGGGGTGCAACACGAGACCTTCCCAGGAGGTCACCCATCCTAGTACTACTCTCGCCCAAGCACGCTTAACTGCGGAGTTCTGATGGGATCCGGTGCATTAGTGCTGGTATGATCGCACCCGAAGGTTTATGCCACTAATTTCCTTATATTACCTCCCACCACCCCTCAATTCCTCATCCACCACCCTAAAACCGCTGCCGGTTCACGTTTTCGCTGTGTATCGTCTCCCGAGTCACCAATTCCCTCGATCCCCGTAATTTTATCACTAGCTCACCACTAAAAATTCTGATCTAATGCAAAAATAATTATTGAAAAATGAGAAATCAACATTACTGGAAAACGAAAAAAGGGGTGCAACACGAGGCCTTCCCAGGAGGTCACCCATCCTAGTACTACTCTCGCCCAAGCACGCTTAACTGCGGAGTTCTGATGGGATCCGGTGCATTAGTGCTGGTATGATTGCACCCGAAGGTTTATGCCACTAATTTCCTTGTATTACCTCCCACCACCCCTCAATTCCTCATCCACCACCCTAAAACCGCTGCCGGTTCACGTTTTCGCTGTGTATCGTCTCCCGAGTCACCAATTCCCTCGATCCCCGTAATTTTATCACTAGCTCACCACTAAAAATTCTGATCTAATGCAAAAATAATTATTGAAAAATGAGAAATCAACATTACTGGAAAACGAAAAAAGGGGTGCAACACGAGGCCTTCCCAGGAGGTCACCCATCCTAGTACTACTCTCGCCCAAGCACGCTTAACTGCGGAGTTCTGATGGGATCCGGTGCATTAGTGCTGGTATGATCGCACCCGAAGGTTTATGCCACTAATTTCCTTGTATTACCTCCCACCACCCCTCAATTCCTCATCCACCACCCTAAAACCGCTGCCGGTTCACGTTTTCGCTGTGTATCGTCTCCCGAGTCACCAATTCCCTCGATCCCCGTAATTTTATCACTAGCTCACCACTAAAAATTCTGATCTAATGCAAAAATAATTATTGAAAAATGAGAAATCAACATTACTGGAAAACGAAAAAAGGGGTGCAACACGAGGCCTTCCCAGGAGGTCACCCATCCTAGTACTACTCTCGCCCAAGCACGCTTAACTGCGGAGTTCTGATGGGATCCGGTGCATTAGTGCTGGTATGATCGCACCCGAAGGTTTATGCCACTAATTTCCTTGTATTACCTCCCACCACCCCTCAATTCCTCATCCACCACCCTAAAACCGCTGCCGGTTCACGTTTTCGCTGTGTATCGTCTCCCGAGTCACCAATTCCCTCGATCCCCGTAATTTTATCACTAGCTCACCACTAAAAATTCTGATCTAATGCAAAAATAATTATTGAAAAATGAGAAATCAACATTACTGGAAAACGAAAAAAGGGGTGCAACACGAGGCCTTCCCAGGAGGTCACCCATCCTAGTACTACTCTCGCCCAAGCACGCTTAACTGCGGAGTTCTGATGGGATCCGGTGCATTAGTGCTGGTATGATCGCACCCGAAGGTTTATGCCACTAATTTCCTTGTATTACCTCCCACCACCCCTCAATTCCTCATCCACCACCCTAAAACCGCTGCCGGTTCACGTTTTCGCTGTGTATCGTCTCCCGAGTCACCAATTCCCTCGATCCCCGTAATTTTATCACTAGCTCACCACTAAAAATTCTGATCTAATGCAAAAATAATTATTGAAAAATGAGAAATCAACATTACTGGAAAACGAAAAAAGGGGTGCAACACGAGGCCTTCCCAGGAGGTCACCCATCCTAGTACTACTCTCGCCCAAGCACGCTTAACTGCGGAGTTCTGATGGGATCCGGTGCATTAGTGCTGGTATGATCGCACCCGAAGGTTTATGCCACTAATTTCCTTGTATTACCTCCCACCACCCCTCAATTCCTCATCCACCACCCTAAAACCGCTGCCGGTTCACGTTTTCGCTGTGTATCGTCTCCCGAGTCACCAATTCCCTCGATCCCCGTAATTTTATCACTAGCTCACCACTAAAAATTCTGATCTAATGCAAAAATAATTATTGAAAAATGAGAAATCAACATTACTGGAAAACGAAAAAAGGGGTGCAACACGAGGCCTTCCCAGGAGGTCACCCATCCTAGTACTACTCTCGCCCAAGCACGCTTAACTGCGGAGTTCTGATGGGATCCGGTGCATTAGTGCTGGTATGATCGCACCCGAAGGTTTATGCCACTAATTTCCTTGTATTACCTCCCACCACCCCTCAATTCCTCATCCACCACCCTAAAACCGCTGCCGGTTCACGTTTTCGCTGTGTATCGTCTCCCGAGTCACCAATTCCCTCGATCCCCGTAATTTTATCACTAGCTCACCACTAAAAATTCTGATCTAATGCAAAAATAATTATTGAAAAATGAGAAATCAACATTACTGGAAAACGAAAAAAGGGGTGCAACACGAGGCCTTCCCAGGAGGTCACCCATCCTAGTACTACTCTCGCCCAAGCACGCTTAACTGCGGAGTTCTGATGGGATCCGGTGCATTAGTGCTGGTATGATCGCACCCGAAGGTTTATGCCACTAATTTCCTTGTATTACCTCCCACCACCCCTCAATTCCTCATCCACCACCCTAAAACCGCTGCCGGTTCACGTTTTCGCTGTGTATCGTCTCCCGAGTCACCAATTCCCTCGATCCCCGTAATTTTATCACTAGCTCACCACTAAAAATTCTGATCTAATGCAAAAATAATTATTGAAAAATGAGAAATCAACATTACTGGAAAACGAAAAAAGGGGTGCAACACGAGGCCTTCCCAGGAGGTCACCCATCCTAGTACTACTCTCGCCCAAGCACGCTTAACTGCGGAGTTCTGATGGGATCCGGTGCATTAGTGCTGGTATGATCGCACCCGAAGGTTTATGCCACTAATTTCCTTATATTACCTCCCACCACCCCTCAATTCCTCATCCACCACCCTAAAACCGCTGCCGGTTCACGTTTTCGCTGTGTATCGTCTCCCGAGTCACCAATTCCCTCGATCCCCGTAATTTTATCACTAGCTCACCACTAAAAATTCTGATCTAATGCAAAAATAATTATTGAAAAATGAGAAATCAACATTACTGGAAAACGAAAAAAGGGGTGCAACACGAGGCCTTCCCAGGAGGTCACCCATCCTAGTACTACTCTCGCCCAAGCACGCTTAACTGCGGAGTTCTGATGGGATCCGGTGCATTAGTGCTGGTATGATCGCACCCGAAGGTTTATGCCACTAATTTCCTTATATTACCTCCCACCACCCCTCAATTCCTCATCCACCACCCTAAAACCGCTGCCGGTTCACGTTTTCGCTGTGTATCGTCTCCCGAGTCACCAATTCCCTCGATCCCCGTAATTTTATCACTAGCTCACCACTAAAAATTCTGATCTAATGCAAAAATAATTATTGAAAAATGAGAAATCAACATTACTGGAAAACGAAAAAAGGGGTGCAACACGAGGCCTTCCCAGGAGGTCACCCATCCTAGTACTACTCTCGCCCAAGCACGCTTAACTGCGGAGTTCTGATGGGATCCGGTGCATTAGTGCTGGTATGATCGCACCCGAAGGTTTATGCCACTAATTTCCTTATATTACCTCCCACCACCCCTCAATTCCTCATCCACCACCCTAAAACCGCTGCCGGTTCACGTTTTCGCTGTGTATCGTCTCCCGAGTCACCAATTCCCTCGATCCCCGTAATTTTATCACTAGCTCACCACTAAAAATTCTGATCTAATGCAAAAATAATTATTGAAAAATGAGAAATCAACATTACTGGAAAACGAAAAAAGGGGTGCAACACGAGGCCTTCCCAGGAGGTCACCCATCCTAGTACTACTCTCGCCCAAGCACGCTTAACTGCGGAGTTCTGATGGGATCCGGTGCATTAGTGCTGGTATGATCGCACCCGAAGGTTTACGCCACTAATTTCCTTATATTACCTCCCACCACCCCTCAATTCCTCATCCACCACCCTAAAACCGCTGCCGGTTCACGTTTTCGCTGTGTATCGTCTCCCGAGTCACCAATTCCCTCGATCCCCGTAATTTTATCACTAGCTCACCACTAAAAATTCTGATCTAATGCAAAAATAATTATTGAAAAATGAGAAATCAACATTACTGGAAAACGAAAAAAGGGGTGCAACACGAGGCCTTCCCAGGAGGTCACCCATCCTAGTACTACTCTCGCCCAAGCACGCTTAACTGCGGAGTTCTGATGGGATCCGGTGCATTAGTGCTGGTATGATCGCACCCGAAGGTTTATGCCACTAATTTCCTTATATTACCTCCCACCACCCCTCAATTCCTCATCCACCACCCTAAAACCGCTGCCGGTTCACGTTTTCGCTGTGTATCGTCTCCCGAGTCACCAATTCCCTCGATCCCCGTAATTTTATCACTAGCTCACCACTAAAAATTCTGATCTAATGCAAAAATAATTATTGAAAAATGAGAAATCAACATTACTGGAAAACGAAAAAAGGGGTGCAACACGAGGCCTTCCCAGGAGGTCACCCATCCTAGTACTACTCTCGCCCAAGCACGCTTAACTGCGGAGTTCTGATGGGATCCGGTGCATTAGTGCTGGTATGATCGCACCCGAAGGTTTATGCCACTAATTTCCTTATATTACCTCCCACCACCCCTCAATTCCTCATCCACCACCCTAAAACCGCTGCCGGTTCACGTTTTCGCTGTGTATCGTCTCCCGAGTCACCAATTCCCTCGATCCCCGTAATTTTATCACTAGCTCACCACTAAAAATTCTGATCTAATGCAAAAATAATTATTGAAAAATGAGAAATCAACATTACTGGAAAACGAAAAAAGGGGTGCAACACGAGGCCTTCCCAGGAGGTCACCCATCCTAGTACTACTCTCGCCCAAGCACGCTTAACTGCGGAGTTCTGATGGGATCCGGTGCATTAGTGCTGGTATGATCGCACCCGAAGGTTTATGCCACTAATTTCCTTATATTACCTCCCACCACCCCTCAATTCCTCATCCACCACCCTAAAACCGCTGCCGGTTCACGTTTTCGCTGTGTATCGTCTCCCGAGTCACCAATTCCCTCGATCCCCGTAATTTTATCACTAGCTCACCACTAAAAATTCTGATCTAATGCAAAAATAATTATTGAAAAATGAGAAATCAACATTACTGGAAAACGAAAAAAGGGGTGCAACACGAGGCCTTCCCAGGAGGTCACCCATCCTAGTACTACTCTCGCCCAAGCACGCTTAACTGCGGAGTTCTGATGGGATCCGGTGCATTAGTGCTGGTATGATCGCACCCGAAGGTTTATGCCACTAATTTCCTTCTATTACCTCCCACCACCCCTCAATTCCTCATCCACCACCCTAAAACCGCTGCCGGTTCACGTTTTCGCTGTGTATCGTCTCCCGAGTCACCAATTCCCTCGATCCCCGTAATTTTATCACTAGCTCACCACTAAAAATTCTGATCTAATGCAAAAATAATTATTGAAAAATGAGAAATCAACATTACTGGAAAACGAAAAAAGGGGTGCAACACGAGGCCTTCCCAGGAGGTCACCCATCCTAGTACTACTCTCGCCCAAGCACGCTTAACTGCGGAGTTCTGATGGGATCCGGTGCATTAGTGCTGGTATGATCGCACCCGAAGGTTTATGCCACTAATTTCCTTCTATTACCTCCCACCACCCCTCAATTCCTCATCCACCACCCTAAAACCGCTGCCGGTTCACGTTTTCGCTGTGTATCGTCTCCCGAGTCACCAATTCCCTCGATCCCCGTAATTTTATCACTAGCTCACCACTAAAAATTCTGATCTAATGCAAAAATAATTATTGAAAAATGAGAAATCAACATTACTGGAAAACGAAAAAAGGGGTGCAACACGAGGCCTTCCCAGGAGGTCACCCATCCTAGTACTACTCTCGCCCAAGCACGCTTAACTGCGGAGTTCTGATGGGATCCGGTGCATTAGTGCTGGTATGATCGCACCCGAATGTTTATGCCACTAATTTCCTTATATTACCTCCCACCACCCCTCAATTCCTCATCCACCACCCTAAAACCGCTGCCGGTTCACGTTTTCGCTGTGTATCGTCTCCCGAGTCACCAATTCCCTCGATCCCCGTAATTTTATCACTAGCTCACCACTAAAAATTCTGATCTAATGCAAAAATAATTATTGAAAAATGAGAAATCAACATTACTGGAAAACGAAAAAAGGGGTGCAACACGAGGCCTTCCCAGGAGGTCACCCATCCTAGTACTACTCTCGCCCAAGCACGCTTAACTGCGGAGTTCTGATGGGATCCGGTGCATTAGTGCTGGTATGATCGCACCCGAAGGTTTATGCCACTAATTTCCTTATATTACCTCCCACCACCCCTCAATTCCTCATCCACCACCCTAAAACCGCTGCCGGTTCACGTTTTCGCTGTGTATCGTCTCCCGAGTCACCAATTCCCTCGATCCCCGTAATTTTATCACTAGCTCACCACTAAAAATTCTGATCTAATGCAAAAATAATTATTGAAAAATGAGAAATCAACATTACTGGAAAACGAAAAAAGGGGTGCAACACGAGGCCTTCCCAGGAGGTCACCCATCCTAGTACTACTCTCGCCCAAGCACGCTTAACTGCGGAGTTCTGATGGGATCCGGTGCATTAGTGCTGGTATGATCGCACCCGAAGGTTTATGCCACTAATTTCCTTATATTACCTCCCACCACCCCTCAATTCCTCATCCACCACCCTAAAACCGCTGCCGGTTCACGTTTTCGCTGTGTATCGTCTCCCGAGTCACCAATTCCCTCGATCCCCGTAATTTTATCACTAGCTCACCACTAAAAATTCTGATCTAATGCAAAAATAATTATTGAAAAATGAGAAATCAACATTACTGGAAAACGAAAAAAGGGGTGCAACACGAGGCCTTCCCAGGAGGTCACCCATCCTAGTACTACTCTCGCCCAAGCACGCTTAACTGCGGAGTTCTGATGGGATCCGGTGCATTAGTGCTGGTATGATCGCACCCGAAGGTTTACGCCACTAATTTCCTTATATTACCTCCCACCACCCCTCAATTCCTCATCCACCACCCTAAAACCGCTGCCGGTTCACGTTTTCGCTGTGTATCGTCTCCCGAGTCACCAATTCCCTCGATCCCCGTAATTTTATCACTAGCTCACCACTAAAAATTCTGATCTAATGCAAAAATAATTATTGAAAAATGAGAAATCAACATTACTGGAAAACGAAAAAAGGGGTGCAACACGAGGCCTTCCCAGGAGGTCACCCATCCTAGTACTACTCTCGCCCAAGCACGCTTAACTGCGGAGTTCTGATGGGATCCGGTGCATTAGTGCTGGTATGATCGCACCCGAATGTTTATGCCACTAATTTCCTTATATTACCTCCCACCACCCCTCAATTCCTCATCCACCACCCTAAAACCGCTGCCGGTTCACGTTTTCGCTCTGTATCGTCTCCCGAGTCACCAATTCCCTCGATCCCCGTAATTTTATCACTAGCTCACCACTAAAAATTCTGATCTAATGCAAAAATAATTATTGAAAAATGAGAAATCAACATTACTGGAAAACGAAAAAAGGGGTGCAACACGAGGCCTTCCCAGGAGGTCACCCATCCTAGTACTACTCTCGCCCAAGCACGCTTAACTGCGGAGTTCTGATGGGATCCGGTGCATTAGTGCTGGTATGATCGCACCCGAATGTTTATGCCACTAATTTCCTTATATTACCTCCCACCACCCCTCAATTCCTCATCCACCACCCTAAAACCGCTGCCGGTTCACGTTTTCGCTGTGTATCGTCTCCCGAGTCACCAATTCCCTCGATCCCCGTAATTTTATCACTAGCTCACCACTAAAAATTCTGATCTAATGCAAAAATAATTATTGAAAAATGAGAAATCAACATTACTGGAAAACGAAAAAAGGGGTGCAACACGAGGCCTTCCCAGGAGGTCACCCATCCTAGTACTACTCTCGCCCAAGCACGCTTAACTGCGGAGTTCTGATGGGATCCGGTGCATTAGTGCTGGTATGATCGCACCCGAAGGTTTATGCCACTAATTTCCTTATATTACCTCCCACCACCCCTCAATTCCTCATCCACCACCCTAAAACCGCTGCCGGTTCACGTTTTCGCTGTGTATCGTCTCCCGAGTCACCAATTCCCTCGATCCCCGTAATTTTATCACTAGCTCACCACTAAAAATTCTGATCTAATGCAAAAATAATTATTGAAAAATGAGAAATCAACATTACTGGAAAACGAAAAAAGGGGTGCAACACGAGGCCTTCCCAGGAGGTCACCCATCCTAGTAGTACTCTCGCCCAAGCACGCTTAACTGCGGAGTTCTGATGGGATCCGGTGCATTAGTGCTGGTATGATCGCACCCGAAGGTTTATGCCACTAATTTCCTTATATTACCTCCCACCACCCCTCAATTCCTCATCCACCACCCTAAAACCGCTGCCGGTTCACGTTTTCGCTGTGTATCGTCTCCCGAGTCACCAATTCCCTCGATCCCCGTAATTTTATCACTAGCTCACCACTAAAAATTCTGATCTAATGCAAAAATAATTATTGAAAAATGAGAAATCAACATTACTGGAAAACGAAAAAAGGGGTGCAACACGAGGCCTTCCCAGGAGGTCACCCATCCTAGTACTACTCTCGCCCAAGCACGCTTAACTGCGGAGTTCTGATGGGATCCGGTGCATTAGTGCTGGTATGATCGCACCCGAAGGTTTACGCCACTAATTTCCTTATATTACCTCCCACCACCCCTCAATTCCTCATCCACCACCCTAAAACCGCTGCCGGTTCACGTTTTCGCTGTGTATCGTCTCCCGAGTCACCAATTCCCTCGATCCCCGTAATTTTATCACTAGCTCACCACTAAAAATTCTGATCTAATGCAAAAATAATTATTGAAAAATGAGAAATCAACATTACTGGAAAACGAAAAAAGGGGTGCAACACGAGGCCTTCCCAGGAGGTCACCCATCCTAGTACTACTCTCGCCCAAGCACGCTTAACTGCGGAGTTCTGATGGGATCCGGTGCATTAGTGCTGGTATGATCGCACCCGAAGGTTTATGCCACTAATTTCCTTATATTACCTCCCACCACCCCTCAATTCCTCATCCACCACCCTAAAACCGCTGCCGGTTCACGTTTTCGCTGTGTATCGTCTCCCGAGTCACCAATTCCCTCGATCCCCGTAATTTTATCACTAGCTCACCACTAAAAATTCTGATCTAATGCAAAAATAATTATTGAAAAATGAGAAATCAACATTACTGGAAAACGAAAAAAGGGGTGCAACACGAGGCCTTCCCAGGAGGTCACCCATCCTAGTACTACTCTCGCCCAAGCACGCTTAACTGCGGAGTTCTGATGGGATCCGGTGCATTAGTGCTGGTATGATCGCACCCGAAGGTTTATGCCACTAATTTCCTTATATTACCTCCCACCACCCCTCAATTCCTCATCCACCACCCTAAAACCGCTGCCGGTTCACGTTTTCGCTGTGTATCGTCTCCCGAGTCACCAATTCCCTCGATCCCCGTAATTTTATCACTAGCTCACCACTAAAAATTCTGATCTAATGCAAAAATAATTATTGAAAAATGAGAAATCAACATTACTGGAAAACGAAAAAAGGGGTGCAACACGAGGCCTTCCCAGGAGGTCACCCATCCTAGTACTACTCTCGCCCAAGCACGCTTAACTGCGGAGTTCTGATGGGATCCGGTGCATTAGTGCTGGTATGATCGCACCCGAAGGTTTATGCCACTAATTTCCTTATATTACCTCCCACCACCCCTCAATTCCTCATCCACCACCCTAAAACCGCTGCCGGTTCACGTTTTCGCTGTGTATCGTCTCCCGAGTCACCAATTCCCTCGATCCCCGTAATTTTATCACTAGCTCACCACTAAAAATTCTGATCTAATGCAAAAATAATTATTGAAAAATGAGAAATCAACATTACTGGAAAACGAAAAAAGGGGTGCAACACGAGGCCTTCCCAGGAGGTCACCCATCCTAGTACTACTCTCGCCCAAGCACGCTTAACTGCGGAGTTCTGATGGGATCCGGTGCATTAGTGCTGGTATGATCGCACCCGAAGGTTTATGCCACTAATTTCCTTATATTACCTCCCACCACCCCTCAATTCCTCATCCACCACCCTAAAACCGCTGCCGGTTCACGTTTTCGCTGTGTATCGTCTCCCGAGTCACCAATTCCCTCGATCCCCGTAATTTTATCACTAGCTCACCACTAAAAATTCTGATCTAATGCAAAAATAATTATTGAAAAATGAGAAATCAACATTACTGGAAAACGAAAAAAGGGGTGCAACACGAGGCCTTCCCAGGAGGTCACCCATCCTAGTACTACTCTCGCCCAAGCACGCTTAACTGCGGAGTTCTGATGGGATCCGGTGCATTAGTGCTGGTATGATCGCACCCGAAGGTTTATGCCACTAATTTCCTTATATTACCTCCCACCACCCCTCAATTCCTCATCCACCACCCTAAAACCGCTGCCGGTTCACGTTTTCGCTGTGTATCGTCTCCCGAGTCACCAATTCCCTCGATCCCCGTAATTTTATCACTAGCTCACCACTAAAAATTCTGATCTAATGCAAAAATAATTATTGAAAAATGAGAAATCAACATTACTGGAAAACGAAAAAAGGGGTGCAACATGAGGCCTTCCCAGGAGGTCACCCATCCTAGTACTACTCTCGCCCAAGCACGCTTAACTGCGGAGTTCTGATGGGATCCGGTGCATTAGTGCTGGTATGATCGCACCCGAAGGTTTATGCCACTAATTTCCTTATATTACCTCCCACCACCCCTCAATTCCTCATCCACCACCCTAAAACCGCTGCCGGTTCACGTTTTCGCTGTGTATCGTCTCCCGAGTCACCAATTCCCTCGATCCCCGTAATTTTATCACTAGCTCACCACTAAAAATTCTGATCTAATGCAAAAATAATTATTGAAAAATGAGAAATCAACATTACTGGAAAACGAAAAAAGGGGTGCAACACGAGGCCTTCCCAGGAGGTCACCCATCCTAGTACTACTCTCGCCCAAGCACGCTTAACTGCGGAGTTCTGATGGGATCCGGTGCATTAGTGCTGGTATGATCGCACCCGAAGGTTTACGCCACTAATTTCCTTATATTACCTCCCACCACCCCTCAATTCCTCATCCACCACCCTAAAACCGCTGCCGGTTCACGTTTTCGCTGTGTATCGTCTCCCGAGTCACCAATTCCCTCGATCCCCGTAATTTTATCACTAGCTCACCACTAAAAATTCTGATCTAATGCAAAAATAATTATTGAAAAATGAGAAATCAACATTACTGGAAAACGAAAAAAGGGGTGCAACACGAGGCCTTCCCAGGAGGTCACCCATCCTAGTACTACTCTCGCCCAAGCACGCTTAACTGCGGAGTTCTGATGGGATCCGGTGCATTAGTGCTGGTATGATCGCACCCGAAGGTTTATGCCACTAATTTCCTTATATTACCTCCCACCACCCCTCAATTCCTCATCCACCACCCTAAAACCGCTGCCGGTTCACGTTTTCGCTGTGTATCGTCTCCCGAGTCACCAATTCCCTCGATCCCCGTAATTTTATCACTAGCTCACCACTAAAAATTCTGATCTAATGCAAAAATAATTATTGAAAAATGAGAAATCAACATTACTGGAAAACGAAAAAAGGGGTGCAACACGAGGCCTTCCCAGGAGGTCACCCATCCTAGTACTACTCTCGCCCAAGCACGCTTAACTGCGGAGTTCTGATGGGATCCGGTGCATTAGTGCTGGTATGATTGCACCCGAAGGTTTATGCCACTAATTTCCTTATATTACCTCCCACCACCCCTCAATTCCTCATCCACCACCCTAAAACCGCTGCCGGTTCACGTTTTCGCTGTGTATCGTCTCCCGAGTCACCAATTCCCTCGATCCCCGTAATTTTATCACTAGCTCACCACTAAAAATTCTGATCTAATGCAAAAATAATTATTGAAAAATGAGAAATCAACATTACTGGAAAACGAAAAAAGGGGTGCAACACGAGGCCTTCCCAGGAGGTCACCCATCCTAGTACTACTCTCGCCCAAGCACGCTTAACTGCGGAGTTCTGATGGGATCCGGTGCATTAGTGCTGGTATGATCGCACCCGAAGGTTTATGCCACTAATTTCCTTATATTACCTCCCACCACCCCTCAATTCCTCATCCACCACCCTAAAACCGCTGCCGGTTCACGTTTTCGCTGTGTATCGTCTCCCGAGTCACCAATTCCCTCGATCCCCGTAATTTTATCACTAGCTCACCACTAAAAATTCTGATCTAATGCAAAAATAATTATTGAAAAATGAGAAATCAACATTACTGGAAAACGAAAAAAGGTGTGCAACACGAGGCCTTCCCAGGAGGTCACCCATCCTAGTACTACTCTCGCCCAAGCACGCTTAACTGCGGAGTTCTGATGGGATCCGGTGCATTAGTGCTGGTATGATCGCACCCGAATGTTTATGCCACTAATTTCCTTATATTACCTCCCACCACCCCTCAATTCCTCATCCACCACCCTAAAACCGCTGCCGGTTCACGTTTCGCTCTGTATCGTCTCCCGAGTCACCAATTCCCTCGATCCCCGTAATTTTATCACTAGCTCACCACTAAAAATTCTGATCTAATGCAAAAATAATTATTGAAAAATGAGAAATCAACATTACTGGAAAACGAAAAAAGGGGTGCAACACGAGGCCTTCCCAGGAGGTCACCCATCCTAGTACTACTCTCGCCCAAGCACGCTTAACTGCGGAGTTCTGATGGGATCCGGTGCATTAGTGCTGGTATGATCGCACCCGAATGTTTATGCCACTAATTTCCTTATATTACCTCCCACCACCCCTCAATTCCTCATCCACCACCCTAAAACCGCTGCCGGTTCACGTTTTCGCTGTGTATCGTCTCCCGAGTCACCAATTCCCTCGATCCCCGTAATTTTATCACTAGCTCACCACTAAAAATTCTGATCTAATGCAAAAATAATTATTGAAAAATGAGAAATCAACATTACTGGAAAACGAAAAAAGGGGTGCAACACGAGGCCTTCCCAGGAGGTCACCCATCCTAGTACTACTCTCGCCCAAGCACGCTTAACTGCGGAGTTCTGATGGGATCCGGTGCATTAGTGCTGGTATGATCGCACCCGAAGGTTTATGCCACTAATTTCCTTATATTACCTCCCACCACCCCTCAATTCCTCATCCACCACCCTAAAACCGCTGCCGGTTCACGTTTTCGCTGTGTATCGTCTCCCGAGTCACCAATTCCCTCGATCCCCGTAATTTTATCACTAGCTCACCACTAAAAATTCTGATCTAATGCAAAAATAATTATTGAAAAATGAGAAATCAACATTACTGGAAAACGAAAAAAGGGGTGCAACACGAGGCCTTCCCAGGAGGTCACCCATCCTAGTACTACTCTCGCCCAAGCACGCTTAACTGCGGAGTTCTGATGGGATCCGGTGCATTAGTGCTGGTATGATCGCACCCGAAGGTTTATGCCACTAATTTCCTTATATTACCTCCCACCACCCCTCAATTCCTCATCCACCACCCTAAAACCGCTGCCGGTTCACGTTTTCGCTGTGTATCGTCTCCCGAGTCACCAATTCCCTCGATCCCCGTAATTTTATCACTAGCTCACCACTAAAAATTCTGATCTAATGCAAAAATAATTATTGAAAAATGAGAAATCAACATTACTGGAAAACGAAAAAAGGGGTGCAACACGAGGCCTTCCCAGGAGGTCACCCATCCTAGTACTACTCTCGCCCAAGCACGCTTAACTGCGGAGTTCTGATGGGATCCGGTGCATTAGTGCTGGTATGATCGCACCCGAAGGTTTACGCCACTAATTTCCTTATATTACCTCCCACCACCCCTCAATTCCTCATCCACCACCCTAAAACCGCTGCCGGTTCACGTTTTCGCTGTGTATCGTCTCCCGAGTCACCAATTCCCTCGATCCCCGTAATTTTATCACTAGCTCACCACTAAAAATTCTGATCTAATGCAAAAATAATTATTGAAAAATGAGAAATCAACATTACTGGAAAACGAAAAAAGGGGTACAACACGAGGCCTTCCCAGGAGGTCACCCATCCTAGTACTACTCTCGCCCAAGCACGCTTAACTGCGGAGTTCTGATGGGATCCGGTGCATTAGTGCTGGTATGATCGCACCCGAATGTTTATGCCACTAATTTCCTTATATTACCTCCCACCACCCCTCAATTCCTCATCCACCACCCTAAAACCGCTGCCGGTTCACGTTTTCGCTCTGTATCGTCTCCCGAGTCACCAATTCCCTCGATCCCCGTAATTTTATCACTAGCTCACCACTAAAAATTCTGATCTAATGCAAAAATAATTATTGAAAAATGAGAAATCAACATTACTGGAAAACGAAAAAAGGGGTGCAACACGAGGCCTTCCCAGGAGGTCACCCATCCTAGTACTACTCTCGCCCAAGCACGCTTAACTGCGGAGTTCTGATAGGATCCGGTGCATTAGTGCTGGTATGATCGCACCCGAATGTTTATGCCACTAATTTCCTTATATTACCTCCCACCACCCCTCAATTCCTCATCCACCACCCTAAAACCGCTGCCGGTTCACGTTTCGCTCTGTATCGTCTCCCGAGTCACCAATTCCCTCGATCCCCGTAATTTTATCACTAGCTCACCACTAAAAATTCTGATCTAATGCAAAAATAATTATTGAAAAATGAGAAATCAACATTACTGGAAAACGAAAAAAGGGGTGCAACACGAGGCCTTCCCAGGAGGTCACCCATCCTAGTACTACTCTCGCCCAAGCACGCTTAACTGCGGAGTTCTGATGGGATCCGGTGCATTAGTGCTGGTATGATCGCACCCGAATGTTTATGCCACTAATTTCCTTATATTACCTCCCACCACCCCTCAATTCCTCATCCACCACCCTAAAACCGCTGCCGGTTCACGTTTTCGCTGTGTATCGTCTCCCGAGTCACCAATTCCCTCGATCCCCGTAATTTTATCACTAGCTCACCACTAAAAATTCTGATCTAATGCAAAAATAATTATTGAAAAATGAGAAATCAACATTACTGGAAAACGAAAAAAGGGGTGCAACACGAGGCCTTCCCAGGAGGTCACCCATCCTAGTACTACTCTCGCCCAAGCACGCTTAACTGCGGAGTTCTGATGGGATCCGGTGCATTAGTGCTGGTATGATCGCACCCGAAGGTTTATGCCACTAATTTCCTTATATTACCTCCCACCACCCCTCAATTCCTCATCCACCACCCTAAAACCGCTGCCGGTTCACGTTTTCGCTGTGTATCGTCTCCCGAGTCACCAATTCCCTCGATCCCCGTAATTTTATCACTAGCTCACCACTAAAAATTCTGATCTAATGCAAAAATAATTATTGAAAAATGAGAAATCAACATTACTGGAAAACGAAAAAAGGGGTGCAACACGAGGCCTTCCCAGGAGGTCACCCATCCTAGTAGTACTCTCGCCCAAGCACGCTTAACTGCGGAGTTCTGATGGGATCCGGTGCATTAGTGCTGGTATGATCGCACCCGAAGGTTTATGCCACTAATTTCCTTATATTACCTCCCACCACCCCTCAATTCCTCATCCACCACCCTAAAACCGCTGCCGGTTCACGTTTTCGCTGTGTATCGTCTCCCGAGTCACCAATTCCCTCGATCCCCGTAATTTTATCACTAGCTCACCACTAAAAATTCTGATCTAATGCAAAAATAATTATTGAAAAATGAGAAATCAACATTACTGGAAAACGAAAAAAGGGGTGCAACACGAGGCCTTCCCAGGAGGTCACCCATCCTAGTACTACTCTCGCCCAAGCACGCTTAACTGCGGAGTTCTGATGGGATCCGGTGCATTAGTGCTGGTATGATCGCACCCGAAGGTTTACGCCACTAATTTCCTTATATTACCTCCCACCACCCCTCAATTCCTCATCCACCACCCTAAAACCGCTGCCGGTTCACGTTTTCGCTGTGTATCGTCTCCCGAGTCACCAATTCCCTCGATCCCCGTAATTTTATCACTAGCTCACCACTAAAAATTCTGATCTAATGCAAAAATAATTATTGAAAAATGAGAAATCAACATTACTGGAAAACGAAAAAAGGGGTGCAACACGAGGCCTTCCCAGGAGGTCACCCATCCTAGTACTACTCTCGCCCAAGCACGCTTAACTGCGGAGTTCTGATGGGATCCGGTGCATTAGTGCTGGTATGATCGCACCCGAAGGTTTATGCCACTAATTTCCTTATATTACCTCCCACCACCCCTCAATTCCTCATCCACCACCCTAAAACCGCTGCCGGTTCACGTTTTCGCTGTGTATCGTCTCCCGAGTCACCAATTCCCTCGATCCCCGTAATTTTATCACTAGCTCACCACTAAAAATTCTGATCTAATGCAAAAATAATTATTGAAAAATGAGAAATCAACATTACTGGAAAACGAAAAAAGGGGTGCAACACGAGGCCTTCCCAGGAGGTCACCCATCCTAGTACTACTCTCGCCCAAGCACGCTTAACTGCGGAGTTCTGATGGGATCCGGTGCATTAGTGCTGGTATGATCGCACCCGAAGGTTTATGCCACTAATTTCCTTATATTACCTCCCACCACCCCTCAATTCCTCATCCACCACCCTAAAACCGCTGCCGGTTCACGTTTTCGCTGTGTATCGTCTCCCGAGTCACCAATTCCCTCGATCCCCGTAATTTTATCACTAGCTCACCACTAAAAATTCTGATCTAATGCAAAAATAATTATTGAAAAATGAGAAATCAACATTACTGGAAAACGAAAAAAGGGGTGCAACACGAGGCCTTCCCAGGAGGTCACCCATCCTAGTACTACTCTCGCCCAAGCACGCTTAACTGCGGAGTTCTGATGGGATCCGGTGCATTAGTGCTGGTATGATCGCACCCGAAGGTTTATGCCACTAATTTCCTTATATTACCTCCCACCACCCCTCAATTCCTCATCCACCACCCTAAAACCGCTGCCGGTTCACGTTTTCGCTGTGTATCGTCTCCCGAGTCACCAATTCCCTCGATCCCCGTAATTTTATCACTAGCTCACCACTAAAAATTCTGATCTAATGCAAAAATAATTATTGAAAAATGAGAAATCAACATTACTGGAAAACGAAAAAAGGGGTGCAACACGAGGCCTTCCCAGGAGGTCACCCATCCTAGTACTACTCTCGCCCAAGCACGCTTAACTGCGGAGTTCTGATGGGATCCGGTGCATTAGTGCTGGTATGATTGCACCCGAAGGTTTATGCCACTAATTTCCTTATATTACCTCCCACCACCCCTCAATTCCTCATCCACCACCCTAAAACCGCTGCCGGTTCACGTTTTCGCTGTGTATCGTCTCCCGAGTCACCAATTCCCTCGATCCCCGTAATTTTATCACTAGCTCACCACTAAAAATTCTGATCTAATGCAAAAATAATTATTGAAAAATGAGAAATCAACATTACTGGAAAACGAAAAAAGGGGTGCAACACGAGGCCTTCCCAGGAGGTCACCCATCCTAGTACTACTCTCGCCCAAGCACGCTTAACTGCGGAGTTCTGATGGGATCCGGTGCATTAGTGCTGGTATGATCGCACCCGAAGGTTTATGCCACTAATTTCCTTATATTACCTCCCACCACCCCTCAATTCCTCATCCACCACCCTAAAACCGCTGCCGGTTCACGTTTTCGCTGTGTATCGTCTCCCGAGTCACCAATTCCCTCGATCCCCGTAATTTTATCACTAGCTCACCACTAAAAATTCTGATCTAATGCAAAAATAATTATTGAAAAATGAGAAATCAACATTACTGGAAAACGAAAAAAGGTGTGCAACACGAGGCCTTCCCAGGAGGTCACCCATCCTAGTACTACTCTCGCCCAAGCACGCTTAACTGCGGAGTTCTGATGGGATCCGGTGCATTAGTGCAGGTATGATCGCACCCGAATGTTTATGCCACTAATTTCCTTATATTACCTCCCACCACCCCTCAATTCCTCATCCACCACCCTAAAACCGCTGCCGGTTCACGTTTTCGCTCTGTATCGTCTCCCGAGTCACCAATTCCCTCGATCCCCGTAATTTTATCACTAGCTCACCACTAAAAATTCTGATCTAATGCAAAAATAATTATTGAAAAATGAGAAATCAACATTACTGGAAAACGAAAAAAGGGGTGCAACACGAGGCCTTCCCAGGAGGTCACCCATCCTAGTACTACTCTCGCCCAAGCACGCTTAACTGCGGAGTTCTAATGGGATCCGGTGCATTAGTGCTGGTATGATCGCACCCGAATGTTTATGCCACTAATTTCCTTATATTACCTCCCACCACCCCTCAATTCCTCATCCACCACCCTAAAACCGCTGCCGGTTCACGTTTTCGCTGTGTATCGTCTCCCGAGTCACCAATTCCCTCGATCCCCGTAATTTTATCACTAGCTCACCACTAAAAATTCTGATCTAATGCAAAAATAATTATTGAAAAATGAGAAATCAACATTACTGGAAAACGAAAAAAGGGGTGCAACACGAGGCCTTCCCAGGAGGTCACCCATCCTAGTACTACTCTCGCCCAAGCACGCTTAACTGCGGAGTTCTGATGGGATCCGGTGCATTAGTGCTGGTATGATCGCACCCGAAGGTTTATGCCACTAATTTCCTTATATTACCTCCCACCACCCCTCAATTCCTCATCCACCACCCTAAAACCGCTGCCGGTTCACGTTTTCGCTGTGTATCGTCTCCCGAGTCACCAATTCCCTCGATCCCCGTAATTTTATCACTAGCTCACCACTAAAAATTCTGATCTAATGCAAAAATAATTATTGAAAAATGAGAAATCAACATTACTGGAAAACGAAAAAAGGGGTGCAACACGAGGCCTTCCCAGGAGGTCACCCATCCTAGTACTACTCTCGCCCAAGCACGCTTAACTGCGGAGTTCTGATGGGATCCGGTGCATTAGTGCTGGTATGATCGCACCCGAAGGTTTATGCCACTAATTTCCTTATATTACCTCCCACCACCCCTCAATTCCTCATCCACCACCCTAAAACCGCTGCCGGTTCACGTTTTCGCTGTGTATCGTCTCCCGAGTCACCAATTCCCTCGATCCCCGTAATTTTATCACTAGCTCACCACTAAAAATTCTGATCTAATGCAAAAATAATTATTGAAAAATGAGAAATCAACATTACTGGAAAACGAAAAAAGGTGTGCAACACGAGGCCTTCCCAGGAGGTCACCCATCCTAGTACTACTCTCGCCCAAGCACGCTTAACTGCGGAGTTCTGATGGGATCCGGTGCATTAGTGCAGGTATGATCGCACCCGAATGTTTATGCCACTAATTTCCTTATATTACCTCCCACCACCCCTCAATTCCTCATCCACCACCCTAAAACCGCTGCCGGTTCACGTTTTCGCTCTGTATCGTCTCCCGAGTCACCAATTCCCTCGATCCCCGTAATTTTATCACTAGCTCACCACTAAAAATTCTGATCTAATGCAAAAATAATTATTGAAAAATGAGAAATCAACATTACTGGAAAACGAAAAAAGGGGTGCAACACGAGGCCTTCCCAGGAGGTCACCCATCCTAGTACTACTCTCGCCCAAGCACGCTTAACTGCGGAGTTCTAATGGGATCCGGTGCATTAGTGCTGGTATGATCGCACCCGAATGTTTATGCCACTAATTTCCTTATATTACCTCCCACCACCCCTCAATTCCTCATCCACCACCCTAAAACCGCTGCCGGTTCACGTTTTCGCTGTGTATCGTCTCCCGAGTCACCAATTCCCTCGATCCCCGTAATTTTATCACTAGCTCACCACTAAAAATTCTGATCTAATGCAAAAATAATTATTGAAAAATGAGAAATCAACATTACTGGAAAACGAAAAAAGGGGTGCAACACGAGGCCTTCCCAGGAGGTCACCCATCCTAGTACTACTCTCGCCCAAGCACGCTTAACTGCGGAGTTCTGATGGGATCCGGTGCATTAGTGCTGGTATGATCGCACCCGAAGGTTTATGCCACTAATTTCCTTATATTACCTCCCACCACCCCTCAATTCCTCATCCACCACCCTAAAACCGCTGCCGGTTCACGTTTTCGCTGTGTATCGTCTCCCGAGTCACCAATTCCCTCGATCCCCGTAATTTTATCACTAGCTCACCACTAAAAATTCTGATCTAATGCAAAAATAATTATTGAAAAATGAGAAATCAACATTACTGGAAAACGAAAAAAGGGGTGCAACACGAGGCCTTCCCAGGAGGTCACCCATCCTAGTACTACTCTCGCCCAAGCACGCTTAACTGCGGAGTTCTGATGGGATCCGGTGCATTAGTGCTGGTATGATCGCACCCGAAGGTTTATGCCACTAATTTCCTTATATTACCTCCCACCACCCCTCAATTCCTCATCCACCACCCTAAAACCGCTGCCGGTTCACGTTTTCGCTGTGTATCGTCTCCCGAGTCACCAATTCCCTCGATCCCCGTAATTTTATCACTAGCTCACCACTAAAAATTCTGATCTAATGCAAAAATAATTATTGAAAAATGAGAAATCAACATTACTGGAAAACGAAAAAAGGGGTGCAACACGAGGCCTTCCCAGGAGGTCACCCATCCTAGTACTACTCTCGCCCAAGCACGCTTAACTGCGGAGTTCTGATGGGATCCGGTGCATTAGTGCTGGTATGATCGCACCCGAAGGTTTACGCCACTAATTTCCTTATATTACCTCCCACCACCCCTCAATTCCTCATCCACCACCCTAAAACCGCTGCCGGTTCACGTTTTCGCTGTGTATCGTCTCCCGAGTCACCAATTCCCTCGATCCCCGTAATTTTATCACTAGCTCACCACTAAAAATTCTGATCTAATGCAAAAATAATTATTGAAAAATGAGAAATCAACATTACTGGAAAACGAAAAAAGGGGTGCAACACGAGGCCTTCCCAGGAGGTCACCCATCCTAGTACTACTCTCGCCCAAGCACGCTTAACTGCGGAGTTCTGATGGGATCCGGTGCATTAGTGCTGGTATGATCGCACCCGAAGGTTTATGCCACTAATTTCCTTATATTACCTCCCACCACCCCTCAATTCCTCATCCACCACCCTAAAACCGCTGCCGGTTCACGTTTTCGCTGTGTATCGTCTCCCGAGTCACCAATTCCCTCGATCCCCGTAATTTTATCACTAGCTCACCACTAAAAATTCTGATCTAATGCAAAAATAATTATTGAAAAATGAGAAATCAACATTACTGGAAAACGAAAAAAGGGGTGCAACACGAGGCCTTCCCAGGAGGTCACCCATCCTAGTACTACTCTCGCCCAAGCACGCTTAACTGCGGAGTTCTGATGGGATCCGGTGCATTAGTGCTGGTATGATCGCACCCGAAGGTTTATGCCACTAATTTCCTTATATTACCTCCCACCACCCCTCAATTCCTCATCCACCACCCTAAAACCGCTGCCGGTTCACGTTTTCGCTGTGTATCGTCTCCCGAGTCACCAATTCCCTCGATCCCCGTAATTTTATCACTAGCTCACCACTAAAAATTCTGATCTAATGCAAAAATAATTATTGAAAAATGAGAAATCAACATTACTGGAAAACGAAAAAAGGGGTGCAACACGAGGCCTTCCCAGGAGGTCACCCATCCTAGTACTACTCTCGCCCAAGCACGCTTAACTGCGGAGTTCTGATGGGATCCGGTGCATTAGTGCTGGTATGATCGCACCCGAATGTTTATGCCACTAATTTCCTTATATTACCTCCCACCACCCCTCAATTCCTCATCCACCACCCTAAAGCCGCTGCCGGTTCACGTTTTCGCTGTGTATCGTCTCCCGAGTCACCAATTCCCTCGATCCCCGTAATTTTATCACTAGCTCACCACTAAAAATTCTGATCTAATGCAAAAATAATTATTGAAAAATGAGAAATCAACATTATTGGAAAACGAAAAAAGGGGTGCAACACGAGGCCTTCCCAGGAGGTCACCAATCCTAGTACTACTCTCGCCCAAGCACGCCTAACTGCGGAGTTCTGATGGGATCCGGTGCATTAGTGCTGGTATGATCGCACCCGAATGTTTATGCCACTAATTTCCTTATATTACCTCCCACCACCCCTCAATTCCTCATCCACCACCCTAAAACCGCTGCCGGTTCACGTTTTCGCTGTGTATCGTCTCCCGAGTCACCAATTCCCTCGATCCCCGTAATTTTATCACTAGCTCACCACTAAAAATTCTGATCTAATGCAAAAATAATTATTGAAAAATGAGAAATCAACATTACTGGAAAACGAAAAAAGGGGTGCAACACGGGGCCTTCCCAGGAGGTCACCCATCCTAGTACTACTCTCGCCCAAGCACGCTTAACTGCGGAGTTCTGATGGGATCCGGTGCATTAGTGCTGGTATGATCGCACCCGAAGGTTTATGCCACTAATTTCCTTATATTACCTCCCACCACCCCTCAATTCCTCATCCACCACCCTAAAACCGCTGCCGGTTCACGTTTTCGCTGTGTATCGTCTCCCGAGTCACCAATTCCCTCGATCCCCGTAATTTTATCACTAGCTCACCACTAAAAATTCTGATCTAATGCAAAAATAATTATTGAAAAATGAGAAATCAACATTACTGGAAAACGAAAAAAGGGGTGCAACACGAGGCCTTCCCAGGAGGTCACCCATCCTAGTACTACTCTCGCCCAAGCACGCCTAACTGCGGAGTTCTGATGGGATTCGGTGCATTAGTGCTGGTATGATCGCACCCGAATGCTTATGCCACTAATTTCCTTATATTACCTCCCACCACCCCTCAATTCCTCATCCACCACCCTAAAACCGCTGCCGGTTCACGTTTTCGCTGTGTATCGTCTCCCGAGTCACCAATTCCCTCGATCCCCGTAATTTTATCACTAGCTCACCACTAAAAATTCTGATCTAATGCAAAAATAATTATTGAAAAATGAGAAATCAACATTACTGGAAAACGAAAAAAGGGGTGCAACACGAGGCCTTCCCAGGAGGTCACCCATCCTAGTAATACTCTCGCCCAAGCACGCCTAACTGCGGAGTTCTGATGGGATCCGGTGCATTAGTGCTGGTATGATCGCACCCGAATGCTTATGGCACTAATTTCCTTATATTACCTCCCACCACCCCTCAATTCCTCATCCACCACCCTAAAACCGCTGCCGGTTCACGTTTTCGCTGTGTATCGTCTCCCGAGTCACCAATTCCCTCGATCCCCGTAATTTTATCACTAGCTCACCACTAAAAATTCTGATCTAATGCAAAAATAATTATTGAAAAATGAGAAATCAACATTACTGGAAAACGAAAAAAGGGGTGCAACACGAGGCCTTCCCAGGAGGTCACCCATCCTAGTACTACTCTCGCCCAAGCACGCCTAACTGCGGAGTTCTGATGGGATCTGGTGCATTAGTGCTGGTATGATCGCACCCGAATGCTTATGCCACTAATTTCCTTATATTACCTCCCACCACCCCTCAATTCCTCATCCACCACCCTAAAACCGCTGCCGGTTCACGTTTTCGCTGTGTATCGTCTCCCGAGTCACCAATTCCCTCGATCCCCGTAATTTTATCACTAGCTCACCACTAAAAATTCTGATCTAATGCAAAAATAATTATTGAAAAATGAGAAATCAACATTACTGGAAAACGAAAAAAGGGGTGCAACACGAGGCCTTCCCAGGAGGTCACCCATCCTAGTACTACTCTCGCCCAAGCACGCCGAACTGCGGAGTTCTGATGGGATCCGGTGCATTAGTGCTGGTATGATCGCACCCGAATGCTTATGCCACTAATTTCCTTATATTACCTCCCACCACCCCTCAATTCCTCATCCACCACCCTAAAACCGCTGCCGGTTCACGTTTTCGCTGTGTATCGTCTCCCGAGTCACCAATTCCCTCGATCCCCGTAATTTTATCACTAGCTCACCACTAAAAATTCTGATCTAATGCAAAAATAATTATTGAAAAATGAGAAATCAACATTACTGGAAAACGAAAAAAGGGGTGCAACACGAGGCCTTCCCAGGAGGTCACCCATCCTAGTACTACTCTCGCCCAAGCACCCTTAACTGCGGAGTTCTGATGGGATCCGGTGCATTAGTGCTGGTATGATCGCACCCGAATGCTTATGCCACTAATTTCCTTATATTACCTCCCACCACCCCTCAATTCCTCATCCACCACCCTAAAACCGCTGCCGGTTCACGTTTTCGCTGTGTATCGTCTCCCGAGTCACCAATTCCCTCGATCCCCGTAATTTTATCACTAGCTCACCACTAAAAATTCTGATCTAATGCAAAAATAATTATTGAAAAATGAGAAATCAACATTACTGGAAAACGAAAAAAGGGGTGCAACACGAGGCCTTCCCAGGAGGTCACCCATCCTAGTACTACTCTCGCCCAAGCACGCTTAACTGCGGAGTTCTGATGGGATCCGGTGCATTAGTGCTGGTATGATCGCACCCGAATGCTTATGCCACTAATTTCCTTATATTACCTCCCACCACCCCTCAATTCCTCATCCACCACCCTAAAACCGCTGCCGGTTCACGTTTTCGCTGTGTATCGTCTCCCGAGTCACCAATTCCCTCGATCCCCGTAATTTTATCACTAGCTCACCACTAAAAATTCTGATCTAATGCAAAAATAATTATTGAAAAATGAGAAATCAACATTACTGGAAAACGAAAAAAGGGGTGCAACACGAGGCCTTCCCAGGAGGTCACCCATCCTAGTACTACTCTCGCCCAAGCACGCTTAACTGCGGAGTTCTGATGGGATCCGGTGCATTAGTGCTGGTATGATCGCACCCGAATGCTTATGCCACTAATTTCCTTATATTACCTCCCACCACCCCTCAATTCCTCATCCACCACCCTAAAACCGCTGCCGGTTCACGTTTTCGCTGTGTATCGTCTCCCGAGTCACCAATTCCCTCGATCCCCGTAATTTTATCACTAGCTCACTACTAAAAATTCTGATCTAATGCAAAAATAATTATTGAAAAATGAGAAATCAACATTACTGGAAAACGAAAAAAGGGGTGCAACACGAGGCCTTCCCAGGAGGTCACCCATCCTAGTACTACTCTCGCCCAAGCACGCTTAACTGCGGAGTTCTGATGGGATACGGTGCATTAGTGCTGGTATGATCGCACCCGAATGTTTATGCCACTAATTTCCTTATATTACCTCCCACCACCCCTCAATTCCTCATCCACCACCCTAAAACCGCTGCCGGTTCACGTTTTCGCTGTGTATCGTCTCCCGAGTCACCAATTCCCTCGATCCCCGTAATTTTATCACTAGCTCACCACTAAAAATACTGATCTAATGCAAAAATAATTATTGAAAAATGAGAAATCAACATTACTGGAAAACGAAAAAAGGGGTGCAACACGAGGCCTTCCCAGGAGGTCACCCATCCTAGTACTACTCTCGCCCAAGCACGCTTAACTGCGGAGTTCTGATGGGATCCGGTGCATTAGTGCTGGTATGATCGCACCCGAATGCTTATGCCACTAATTTCCTTATATTACCTCCCACCACCCCTCAATTCCTCATCCACCACCCTAAAACCGCTGCCGGTTCACGTTTTCGCTGTGTATCGTCTCCCGAGTCACCAATTCCCTCGATCCCCGTAATTTTATCACTAGCTCACCAATAAAAATTCTGATCTAATGCAAAAATAATTATTGAAAAATGAGAAATCAACATTACTGGAAAACGAAAAAAGGGGTGCAACACGAGGCCTTCCCAGGAGGTCACCCATCCTAGTTCTACTCTCGCCCAAGCACGCCTAACTGCGGAGTTCTGATGGGATCCGGTGCATTAGTGCTGGTATGATCGCACCCGAATGCTTATGCCACTAATTTCCTTATATTACCTCCCACCACCCCTCAATTCCTCATCCACCACCCTAAAACCGCTGCCGGTTCACGTTTTCGCTGTGTATCGTCTCCCGAGTCACCAATTCCCTCGATCCCCGTAATTTTATCACTAGCTCACCAATAAAAATTCTGATCTAATGCAAAAATAATTATTGAAAAATGAGAAATCAACATTACTGGAAAACGAAAAAAGGGGTGCAACACGAGGCCTTCCCAGGAGGTCACCCATCCTAGTACTACTCTCGCCCAAGCACGCTTAACTGCGGAGTTCTGATGGGATCCGGTGCATTAGTGCTGGTATGATCGCACCCGAATGCTTATGCCACTAATTTCCTTATATTACCTCCCACCACCCCTCAATTCCTCATCCACCACCCTAAAACCGCTGCCGGTTCACGTTTTCGCTGTGTATCGTCTCCCGAGTCACCAATTCCCTCGATCCCCGTAATTTTATCACTAGCTCACCAATAAAAATTCTGATCTAATGCAAAAATAATTATTGAAAAATGAGAAATCAACATTACTGGAAAACGAAAAAAGGGGTGCAACACGAGGCCTTCCCAGGAGGTCACCCATCCTAGTTCTACTCTCGCCCAAGCACGCCTAACTGCGGAGTTCTGATGGGATCCGGTGCATTAGTGCTGGTATGATCGCACCCGAATGCTTATGCCACTAATTTCCTTATATTACCTCCCACCACCCCTCAATTCCTCATCCACCACCCTAAAACCGCTGCCGGTTCACGTTTTCGCTGTGTATCGTCTCCCGAGTCACCAATTCCCTCGATCCCCGTAATTTTATCACTAGTTCACCAATAAAAATTCTGATCTAATGCAAAAATAATTATTGAAAAATGAGAAATCAACATTACTGGAAAACGAAAAAAGGGGTGCAACACGAGGCCTTCCCAGGAGGTCACCCATCCTAGTACTACTCTCGCCCAAGCACGCTTAGCTGCGGAGTTCTGATGGGATCCGGTGCATTAGTGCTGGTATGATCGCACCCGAATGCTTATGCCACTAATTTCCTTATATTACCTCCCACCACCCCTCAATTCCTCATCCACCACCCTAAAACCGCTGCCGGTTCACGTTTTCGCTGTGTATCGTCTCCCGAGTCACCAATTCCCTCGATCCCCGTAATTTTATCACTAGCTCACCAATAAAAATTCTGATCTAATGCAAAAATAATTATTGAAAAATGAGAAATCAACATTACTGGAAAACGAAAAAAGGGGTGCAACACGAGGCCTTCCCAGGAGGTCACCCATCCTAGTACTACTCTCGCCCAAGCACGCTTAGCTGCGGAGTTCTGATGGGATCCGGTGCATTAGTGCTGGTATGATCGCACCCGAATGCTTATGCCACTAATTTCCTTATATTACCTCCCACCACCCCTCAATTCCTCATCCACCACCCTAAAACCGCTGCCGGTTCACGTTTTCGCTGTGTATCGTCTCCCGAGTCACCAATTCCCTCGATCCCCGTAATTTTATCACTAGCTCACCAATAAAAATTCTGATCTAATGCAAAAATAATTATTGAAAAATGAGAAATCAACATTACTGGAAAACGAAAAAAGGGGTGCAACACGAGGCCTTCCCAGGATTCACCCATCCTAGTACTACTCTCGCCCAAGCACGCTTAGCTGCGGAGTTCTGATGGGATCCGGTGCATTAGTGCTGGTATGATCGCACCCGAATGCTTATGCCACTAATTTCCTTATATTACCTCCCACCACCCCTCAATTCCTCATCCACCACCCTAAAACCGCTGCCGGTTCACGTTTTCGCTGTGTATCGTCTCCCGAGTCACCAATTCCCTCGATCCCCGTAATTTTATCACTAGCTCACCAATAAAAATTCTGATCTAATGCAAAAATAATTATTGAAAAATGAGAAATCAACATTACTGGAAAACGAAAAAAGGGGTGCAACACGAGGCCTTCCCAGGAGGTCACCCATCCTAGTACTACTCTCGCCCAAGCACGCTTAGCTGCGGAGTTCTGATGGGATCCGGTGCATTAGTGCTGGTATGATCGCACCCGAATGCTTATGCCACTAATTTCCTTATATTACCTCCCACCACCCCTCAATTCCTCATCCACCACCCTAAAACCGCTGCAGGTTCACGTTTTCGCTGTGTATCGTCTCCCGAGTCACCAATTCCCTCGATCCCCGTAATTTTATCACTAGCTCACCAATAAAAATTCTGATCTAATGCAAAAATAATTATTGAAAAATGAGAAATCAACATTACTGGAAAACGAAAAAAGGGGTGCAACACGAGGCCTTCCCAGGAGGTCACCCATCCTAGTACTACTCTCGCCCAAGCACGCTTAGCTGCGGAGTTCTGATGGGATCCGGTGCATTAGTGCTGGTATGATCGCACCCGAATGCTTATGCCACTAATTTCCTTATATTACCTCCCACCACCCCTCAATTCCTCATCCACCACCCTAAAACCGCTGCCGGTTCACGTTTTCGCTGTGTATCGTCTCCCGAGTCACCAATTCCCTCGATCCCCGTAATTTTATCACTAGCTCACCAATAAAAATTCTGATCTAATGCAAAAATAATTATTGAAAAATGAGAAATCAACATTACTGGAAAACGAAAAAAGGGGTGCAACACGAGGCCTTCCCAGGAGGTCACCCATCCTAGTACTACTCTCGCCCAAGCACGCTTAGCTGCGGAGTTCTGATGGGATCCGGTGCATTAGTGCTGGTATGATCGCACCCGAATGCTTATGCCACTAATTTCCTTATATTACCTCCCACCACCCCTCAATTCCTCATCCACCACCCTAAAACCGCTGCCGGTTCACGTTTTCGCTGTGTATCGTCTCCCGAGTCACCAATTCCCTCGATCCCCGTAATTTTATCACTAGCTCACCAATAAAAATTCTGATCTAATGCAAAAATAATTATTGAAAAATGAGAAATCAACATTACTGGAAAACGAAAAAAGGGGTGCAACACGAGGCCTTCCCAGGAGGTCACCCATCCTAGTACTACTCTCGCCCAAGCACGCTTAGCTGCGGAGTTCTGATGGGATCCGGTGCATTAGTGCTGGTATGATCGCACCCGAATGCTTATGCCACTAATTTCCTTATATTACCTCCCACCACCCCTCAATTCCTCATCCACCACCCTAAAACCGCTGCCGGTTCACGTTTTCGCTGTGTATCGTCTCCCGAGTCACCAATTCCCTCGATCCCCGTAATTTTATCACTAGCTCACCAATAAAAATTCTGATCTAATGCAAAAATAATTATTGAAAAATGAGAAATCAACATTACTGGAAAACGAAAAAAGGGGTGCAACACGAGGCCTTCCCAGGAGGTCACCCATCCTAGTACTACTCTCGCCCAAGCACGCTTAGCTGCGGAGTTCTGATGGGATCCGGTGCATTAGTGCTGGTATGATCGCACCCGAATGCTTATGCCACTAATTTCCTTATATTACCTCCCACCACCCCTCAATTCCTCATCCACCACCCTAAAACCGCTGCCGGTTCACGTTTTCGCTGTGTATCGTCTCCCGAGTCACCAATTCCCTCGATCCCCGTAATTTTATCACTAGCTCACCAATAAAAATTCTGATCTAATGCAAAAATAATTATTGAAAAATGAGAAATCAACATTACTGGAAAACGAAAAAAGGGGTGCAACACGAGGCCTTCCCAGGAGGTCACCCATCCTAGTACTACTCTCGCCCAAGCACGCTTAGCTGCGGAGTTCTGATGGGATCCGGTGCATTAATGCTGGTATGATCGCACCCGAATGCTTATGCCACTAATTTCCTTATATTACCTCCCACCACCCCTCAATTCCTCATCCACCACCCTAAAACCGCTGCCGGTTCACGTTTTCGCTGTGTATCGTCTCCCGAGTCACCAATTCCCTCGATCCCCGTAATTTTATCACTAGCTCACCAATAAAAATTCTGATCTAATGCAAAAATAATTATTGAAAAATGAGAAATCAACATTACTGGAAAACGAAAAAAGGGGTGCAACACGAGGCCTTCCCAGGAGGTCACCCATCCTAGTACTACTCTCGCCCAAGCACGCTTAGCTGCGGAGTTCTGATGGGATCCGGTGCATTAGTGCTGGTATGATCGCACCCGAATGTTTATGCCACTAATTTCCTTATATTACCTCCCACCACCCCTCAATTCCTCATCCACCACCCCTCAATTCCTCATCCACCACCCTAAAACCGCTGCCGGTTCACGTTTTCGCTGTGTATCGTCTCCCGAGTCACCAATTCCCTCGATCCCCGTAATTTTATCACTAGCTCACCACTAAAAATTCTGATCTAATGCAAAAATAATTATTGAAAAATGAGAAATCAACATTACTGGAAAACGAAAAAAGGGGTGCAACACGAGGCCTTCCCAGGAGGTCACCCATCCTAGTACTACTCTCGCCCAAGCACGCTTAACTGCGGAGTTCTGATGGGATCCGGTGCATTAGTGCTGGTATGATCGCACCCGAATGCTTATGCCACTAATTTCCTTATATTACCTCCCACCACCCCTCAATTCCTCATCCACCACCCTAAAACCGCTGCCGGTTCACGTTTTCGCTGTGTATCGTCTCCCGAGTCACCAATTCCCTCGATCCCCGTAATTTTATCACTAGCTCACCAATAAAAATTCTGATCTAATGCAAAAATAATTATTGAAAAATGAGAAATCAACATTACTGGAAAACGAAAAAAGGGGTGCAACACGAGGCCTTCCCAGGAGGTCACCCATCCTAGTACTACTCTCGCCCAAGCACGCTTAACTGCGGAGTTCTGATGGGATCCGGTGCATTAGTGCTGGTATGATCGCACCCGAATGCTTATGCCACTAATTTCCTTATATTACCTCCCACCACCCCTCAATTCCTCATCCACCACCCTAAAACCGCTGCCGGTTCACGTTTTCGCTGTGTATCGTCTCCCGAGTCACCAATTCCCTCGATCCCCGTAATTTTATCACTAGCTCACCACTAAAAATTCTGATCTAATGCAAAAATGATTATTGAAAAATGAGAAATCAACATTACTGGAAAACGAAAAAAGGGGTGCAACACGAGGCCTTCCCAGGAGGTCACCCATCCTAGTACTACTCTCGCCCAAGCACGCTTAACTGCGGAGTTCTGATGGGATCCGGTGCATTAGTGCTGGTATGATCGCACCCGAATGTTTATGCCACTAATTTCCTTATATTACCTCCCACCACCCCTCAATTCCTCATCCACCACCCTAAAACCGCTGCCGGTTCACGTTTTCGCTGTGTATCGTCTCCCGAGTCACCAATTCCCTCGATCCCCGTAATTTTATCACTAGCTCACCACTAAAAATTCTGATCTAATGCAAAAATAATTATTGAAAAATGAGAAATCAACATTACTGGAAAACGAAAAAAGGGGTGCAACACGAGGCCTTCCCAGGAGGTCACCCATCCTAGTACTACTCTCGCCCAAGCACGCTTAACTGCGGAGTTCTGATGGGATCCGGTGCATTAGTGCTGGTATGATCGCACCCGAATGCTTATGCCACTAATTTCCTTATATTACCTCCCACCACCCCTCAATTCCTCATCCACCACCCTAAAACCGCTGCCGGTTCACGTTTTCGCTGTGTATCGTCTCCCGAGTCACCAATTCCCTCGATCCCCGTAATTTTATCACTAGCTCACCAATAAAAATTCTGATCTAATGCAAAAATAATTATTGAAAAATGAGAAATCAACATTACTGGAAAACGAAAAAAGGGGTGCAACACGGGGCCTTCCCAGGAGGTCACCCATCCTAGTACTACTCTCGCCCAAGCACGCTTAACTGCGGAGTTCTGATGGGATCCGGTGCATTAGTGCTGGTATGATCGCACCCGAATGCTTATGCCACTAATTTCCTTATATTACCTCCCACCACCCCTCAATTCCTCATCCACCACCCTAAAACCGCTGCCGGTTCACGTTTTCGCTGTGTATCGTCTCCCGAGTCACCAATTCCCTCGATCCCCGTAATTTTATCACTAGCTCACCAATAAAAATTCTGATCTAATGCAAAAATAATTATTGAAAAATGAGAAATCAACATTACTGGAAAACGAAAAAAGGGGTGCAACACGGGGCCTTCCCAGGAGGTCACCCATCCTAGTACTACTCTCGCCCAAGCACGCTTAACTGCGGAGTTCTGATGGGATCCGGTGCATTAGTGCTGGTATGATCGCACCCGAATGCTTATGCCACTAATTTCCTTATATTACCTCCCACCACCCCTCAATTCCTCATCCACCACCCTAAAACCGCTGCCGGTTCACGTTTTCGCTGTGTATCGTCTCCCGAGTCACCAATTCCCTCGATCCCCGTAATTTTATCACTAGCTCACCAATAAAAATTCTGATCTAATGCAAAAATAATTATTGAAAAATGAGAAATCAACATTACTGGAAAACGAAAAAAGGGGTGCAACACGGGGCCTTCCCAGGAGGTCACCCATCCTAGTACTACTCTCGCCCAAGCACGCTTAACTGCGGAGTTCTGATGGGATCCGGTGCATTAGTGCTGGTATGATCGCACCCGAATGCTTATGCCACTAATTTCCTTATATTACCTCCCACCACCCCTCAATTCCTCATCCACCACCCTAAAACCGCTGCCGGTTCACGTTTTCGCTGTGTATCGTCTCCCGAGTCACCAATTCCCTCGATCCCCGTAATTTTATCACTAGCTCACCAATAAAAATTCTGATCTAATGCAAAAATAATTATTGAAAAATGAGAAATCAACATTACTGGAAAACGAAAAAAGGGGTGCAACACGGGGCCTTCCCAGGAGGTCACCCATCCTAGTACTACTCTAGCCCAAGCACGCTTAACTGCGGAGTTCTGATGGGATCCGGTGCATTAGTGCTGGTATGATCGCACCCGAATGCTTATGCCACTAATTTCCTTATATTACCTCCCACCACCCCTCAATTCCTCATCCACCACCCTAAAACCGCTGCCGGTTCACGTTTTCGCTGTGTATCGTCTCCCGAGTCACCAATTCCCTCGATCCCCGTAATTTTATCACTAGCTCACCAATAAAAATTCTGATCTAATGCAAAAATAATTATTGAAAAATGTGAAATCAACATTACTGGAAAACGAAAAAAGGGGTGCAACACGGGGCCTTCCCAGGAGGTCACCCATCCTAGTACTACTCTCGCCCAAGCACGCTTAACTGCGGAGTTCTGATGGGATCCGGTGCATTAGTGCTGGTATGATCGCACCCGAATGCTTATGCCACTAATTTCCTTATATTACCTCCCACCACCCCTCAATTCCTCATCCACCACCCTAAAACCGCTGCCGGTTCACGTTTTCGCTGTGTATCGTCTCCCGAGTCACCAATTCCCTCGATCCCCGTAATTTTATCACTAGCTCACCAATAAAAATTCTGATCTAATGCAAAAATAATTATTGAAAAATGAGAAATCAACATTACTGGAAAACGAAAAAAGGGGTGCAACACGGGGCCTTCCCAGGAGGTCACCCATCCTAGTACTACTCTCGCCCAAGCACGCTTAACTGCGGAGTTCTGATGGGATCCGGTGCATTAGTGCTGGTATGATCGCACCCGAATGCTTATGCCACTAATTTCCTTATATTACCTCCCACCACCCCTCAATTCCTCATCCACCACCCTAAAACCGCTGCCGGTTCACGTTTTCGCTGTGTATCGTCTCCCGAGTCACCAATTCCCTCGATCCCCGTAATTTTATCACTAGCTCACCAATAAAAATTCTGATCTAATGCAAAAATAATTATTGAAAAATGTGAAATCAACATTACTGGAAAACGAAAAAAGGGGTGCAACACGGGGCCTTCCCAGGAGGTCACCCATCCTAGTACTACTCTCGCCCAAGCACGCTTAACTGCGGAGTTCTGATGGGATCCGGTGCATTAGTGCTGGTATGATCGCACCCGAATGCTTATGCCACTAATTTCCTTATATTACCTCCCACCACCCCTCAATTCCTCATCCACCACCCTAAAACCGCTGCCGGTTCACGTTTTCGCTGTGTATCGTCTCCCGAGTCACCAATTCCCTCGATCCCCGTAATTTTATCACTAGCTCACCAATAAAAATTCTGATCTAATGCAAAAATAATTATTGAAAAATGAGAAATCAACATTACTGGAAAACGAAAAAAAGGGGTGCAACACGGGGCCTTCCCAGGAGGTCACCCATCCTAGTACTACTCTCGCCCAAGCACGCTTAACTGCGGAGTTCTGATGGGATCCGGTGCATTAGTGCTGGTATGATCGCACCCGAATGCTTATGCCACTAATTTCCTTATATTACCTCCCACCACCCCTCAATTCCTCATCCACCACCCTAAAACCGCTGCCGGTTCACGTTTTCGCTGTGTATCGTCTCCCGAGTCACCAATTCCCTCGATCCCCGTAATTTTATCACTAGCTCACCAATAAAAATTCTGATCTAATGCAAAAATAATTATTGAAAAATGAGAAATCAACATTACTGGAAAACGAAAAAAGGGGTGCAACACGGGGCCTTCCCAGGAGGTCACCCATCCTAGTACTACTCTCGCCCAAGCACGCTTAACTGCGGAGTTCTGATGGGATCCGGTGCATTAGTGCTGGTATGATCGCACCCGAATGCTTATGCCACTAATTTCCTTATATTACCTCCCACCACCCCTCAATTCCTCATCCACCACCCTAAAACCGCTGCCGGTTCACGTTTTCGCTGTGTATCGTCTCCCGAGTCACCAATTCCCTCGATCCCCGTAATTTTATCACTAGCTCACCAATAAAAATTCTGATCTAATGCAAAAATAATTATTGAAAAATGAGAAATCAACATTACTGGAAAACGAAAAAAGGGGTGCAACACGGGGCCTTCCCAGGAGGTCACCCATCCTAGTACTACTCTCGCCCAAGCACGCTTAACTGCGGAGTTCTGATGGGATCCGGTGCATTAGTGCTGGTATGATCGCACCCGAATGCTTATGCCACTAATTTCCTTATATTACCTCCCACCACCCCTCAATTCCTCATCCACCACCCTAAAACCGCTGCCGGTTCACGTTTTCGCTGTGTATCGTCTCCCGAGTCACCAATTCCCTCGATCCCCGTAATTTTATCACTAGCTCACCAATAAAAATTCTGATCTAATGCAAAAATAATTATTGAAAAATGAGAAATCAACATTACTGGAAAACGAAAAAAGGGGTGCAACACGGGGCCTTCCCAGGAGGTCACCCATCCTAGTACTACTCTCGCCCAAGCACGCTTAACTGCGGAGTTCTGATGGGATCCGGTGCATTAGTGCTGGTATGATCGCACCCGAATGCTTATGCCACTAATTTCCTTATATTACCTCCCACCACCCCTCAATTCCTCATCCACCACCCTAAAACCGCTGCCGGTTCACGTTTTCGCTGTGTATCGTCTCCCGAGTCACCAATTCCCTCGATCCCCGTAATTTTATCACTAGCTCACCAATAAAAATTCTGATCTAATGCAAAAATAATTATTGAAAAATGAGAAATCAACATTACTGGAAAACGAAAAAAGGGGTGCAACACGGGGCCTTCCCAGGAGGTCACCCATCCTAGTACTACTCTCGCCCAAGCACGCTTAACTGCGGAGTTCTGATGGGATCCGGTGCATTAGTGCTGGTATGATCGCACCCGAATGCTTATGCCACTAATTTCCTTATATTACCTCCCACCACCCCTCAATTCCTCATCCACCACCCTAAAACCGCTGCCGGTTCACGTTTTCGCTGTGTATCGTCTCCCGAGTCACCAATTCCCTCGATCCCCGTAATTTTATCACTAGCTCACCAATAAAAATTCTGATCTAATGCAAAAATAATTATTGAAAAATGAGAAATCAACATTACTGGAAAACGAAAAAAGGGGTGCAACACGGGGCCTTCCCATGAGGTCACCCATCCTAGTACTACTCTCGCCCAAGCACGCTTAACTGCGGAGTTCTGATGGGATCCGGTGCATTAGTGCTGGTATGATCGCACCCGAATGCTTATGCCACTAATTTCCTTATATTACCTCCCACCACCCCTCAATTCCTCATCCACCACCCTAAAACCGCTGCCGGTTCACGTTTTCGCTGTGTATCGTCTCCCGAGTCACCAATTCCCTCGATCCCCGTAATTTTATCACTAGCTCACCAATAAAAATTCTGATCTAATGCAAAAATAATTATTGAAAAATGAGAAATCAACATTACTGGAAAACGAAAAAAGGGGTGCAACACGGGGCCTTCCCAGGAGGTCACCCATCCTAGTACTACTCTCGCCCAAGCACGCTTAACTGCGGAGTTCTGATGGGATCCGGTGCATTAGTGCTGGTATGATCGCACCCGAATGCTTATGCCACTAATTTCCTTATATTACCTCCCACCACCCCTCAATTCCTCATCCACCACCCTAAAACCGCTGCCGGTTCACGTTTTCGCTGTGTATCGTCTCCCGAGTCACCAATTCCCTCGATCCCCGTAATTTTATCACTAGCTCACCAATAAAAATTCTGATCTAATGCAAAAATAATTATTGAAAAATGTGAAATCAACATTACTGGAAAACGAAAAAAGGGGTGCAACACGGGGCCTTCCCAGGAGGTCACCCATCCTAGTACTACTCTCGCCCAAGCACGCTTAACTGCGGAGTTCTGATGGGATCCGGTGCATTAGTGCTGGTATGATCGCACCCGAATGCTTATGCCACTAATTTCCTTATATTACCTCCCACCACCCCTCAATTCCTCATCCACCACCCTAAAACCGCTGCCGGTTCACGTTTTCGCTGTGTATCGTCTCCCGAGTCACCAATTCCCTCGATCCCCGTAATTTTATCACTAGCTCACCAATAAAAATTCTGATCTAATGCAAAAATAATTATTGAAAAATGAGAAATCAACATTACTGGAAAACGAAAAAAAGGGGTGCAACACGGGGCCTTCCCAGGAGGTCACCCATCCTAGTACTACTCTCGCCCAAGCACGCTTAACTGCGGAGTTCTGATGGGATCCGGTGCATTAGTGCTGGTATGATCGCACCCGAATGCTTATGCCACTAATTTCCTTATATTACCTCCCACCACCCCTCAATTCCTCATCCACCACCCTAAAACCGCTGCCGGTTCACGTTTTCGCTGTGTATCGTCTCCCGAGTCACCAATTCCCTCGATCCCCGTAATTTTATCACTAGCTCACCAATAAAAATTCTGATCTAATGCAAAAATAATTATTGAAAAATGAGAAATCAACATTACTGGAAAACGAAAAAAGGGGTGCAACACGGGGCCTTCCCAGGAGGTCACCCATCCTAGTACTACTCTCGCCCAAGCACGCTTAACTGCGGAGTTCTGATGGGATCCGGTGCATTAGTGCTGGTATGATCGCACCCGAATGCTTATGCCACTAATTTCCTTATATTACCTCCCACCACCCCTCAATTCCTCATCCACCACCCTAAAACCGCTGCCGGTTCACGTTTTCGCTGTGTATCGTCTCCCGAGTCACCAATTCCCTCGATCCCCGTAATTTTATCACTAGCTCACCAATAAAAATTCTGATCTAATGCAAAAATAATTATTGAAAAATGAGAAATCAACATTACTGGAAAACGAAAAAAGGGGTGCAACACGGGGCCTTCCCAGGAGGTCACCCATCCTAGTACTACTCTCGCCCAAGCACGCTTAACTGCGGAGTTCTGATGGGATCCGGTGCATTAGTGCTGGTATGATCGCACCCGAATGCTTATGCCACTAATTTCCTTATATTACCTCCCACCACCCCTCAATTCCTCATCCACCACCCTAAAACCGCTGCCGGTTCACGTTTTCGCTGTGTATCGTCTCCCGAGTCACCAATTCCCTCGATCCCCGTAATTTTATCACTAGCTCACCAATAAAAATTCTGATCTAATGCAAAAATAATTATTGAAAAAGAAATCAACATTACTGGAAAACGAAAAAAGGGGTGCAACACGGGGCCTTCCCAGGAGGTCACCCATCCTAGTACTACTCTCGCCCAAGCACGCTTAACTGCGGAGTTCTGATGGGATCCGGTGCATTAGTGCTGGTATGATCGCACCCGAATGCTTATGCCACTAATTTCCTTATATTACCTCCCACCACCCCTCAATTCCTCATCCACCACCCTAAAACCGCTGCCGGTTCACGTTTTCGCTGTGTATCGTCTCCCGAGTCACCAATTCCCTCGATCCCCGTAATTTTATCACTAGCTCACCAATAAAAATTCTGATCTAATGCAAAACTAATCTATTGAAAATGAGAAATCAACATTACTGGAAAACGAAAAAAGGGGTGCAACACGGGGCCTTCCCAGGAGGTCACCCATCCTAGTACTACTCTCGCCCAAGCACGCTTAACTGCGGAGTTCTGATGGGATCCGGTGCATTAGTGCTGGTATGATCGCACCCGAATGCTTATGCCACTAATTTCCTTATATTACCTCCCACCACCCCTCAATTCCTCATCCACCACCCTAAAACCGCTGCCGGTTCACGTTTTCGCTGTGTATCGTCTCCCGAGTCACCAATTCCCTCGATCCCCGTAATTTTATCACTAGCTCACCAATAAAAATTCTGATCTAATGCAAAAATAATTATTGAAAAATGAGAAATCAACATTACTGGAAAACGAAAAAAGGGGTGCAACACGGGGCCTTCCCAGGAGGTCACCCATCCTAGTACTACTCTCGCCCAAGCACGCTTAACTGCGGAGTTCTGATGGGATCCGGTGCATTAGTGCTGGTATGATCGCACCCGAATGCTTATGCCACTAATTTCCTTATATTACCTCCCACCACCCCTCAATTCCTCATCCACCACCCTAAAACCGCTGCCGGTTCACGTTTTCGCTGTGTATCGTCTCCCGAGTCACCAATTCCCTCGATCCCCGTAATTTTATCACTAGCTCACCAATAAAAATTCTGATCTAATGCAAAAATAATTATTGAAAAATGAGAAATCAACATTACTGGAAAACGAAAAAAGGGGTGCAACACGGGGCCTTCCCAGGAGGTCACCCATCCTAGTACTACTCTCGCCCAAGCACGCTTAACTGCGGAGTTCTGATGGGATCCGGTGCATTAGTGCTGGTATGATCGCACCCGAATGCTTATGCCACTAATTTCCTTATATTACCTCCCACCACCCCTCAATTCCTCATCCACCACCCTAAAACCGCTGCCGGTTCACGTTTTCGCTGTGTATCGTCTCCCGAGTCACCAATTCCCTCGATCCCCGTAATTTTATCACTAGCTCACCAATAAAAATTCTGATCTAATGCAAAAATAATTATTGAAAAATGAGAAATCAACATTACTGGAAAACGAAAAAAGGGGTGCAACACGGGGCCTTCCCAGGAGGTCACCCATCCTAGTACTACTCTCGCCCAAGCACGCTTAACTGCGGAGTTCTGATGGGATCCGGTGCATTAGTGCTGGTATGATCGCACCCGAATGCTTATGCCACTAATTTCCTTATATTACCTCCCACCACCCCTCAATTCCTCATCCACCACCCTAAAACCGCTGCCGGTTCACGTTTTCGCTGTGTATCGTCTCCCGAGTCACCAATTCCCTCGATCCCCGTAATTTTATCACTAGCTCACCAATAAAAATTCTGATCTAATGCAAAAATAATTATTGAAAAATGAGAAATCAACATTACTGGAAAACGAAAAAAGGGGTGCAACACGGGGCCTTCCCAGGAGGTCACCCATCCTAGTACTACTCTCGCCCAAGCACGCTTAACTGCGGAGTTCTGATGGGATCCGGTGCATTAGTGCTGGTATGATCGCACCCGAATGCTTATGCCACTAATTTCCTTATATTACCTCCCACCACCCCTCAATTCCTCATCCACCACCCTAAAACCGCTGCCGGTTCACGTTTTCGCTGTGTATCGTCTCCCGAGTCACCAATTCCCTCGATCCCCGTAATTTTATCACTAGCTCACCAATAAAAATTCTGATCTAATGCAAAAATAATTATTGAAAAATGAGAAATCAACATTACTGGAAAACGAAAAAAGGGGTGCAACACGGGGCCTTCCCAGGAGGTCACCCATCCTAGTACTACTCTCGCCCAAGCACGCTTAACTGCGGAGTTCTGATGGGATCCGGTGCATTAGTGCTGGTATGATCGCACCCGAATGCTTATGCCACTAATTTCCTTATATTACCTCCCACCACCCCTCAATTCCTCATCCACCACCCTAAAACCGCTGCCGGTTCACGTTTTCGCTGTGTATCGTCTCCCGAGTCACCAATTCCCTCGATCCCCGTAATTTTATCACTAGCTCACCAATAAAAATTCTGATCTAATGCAAAAATAATTATTGAAAAATGAGAAATCAACATTACTGGAAAACGAAAAAAGGGGTGCAACACGCGGGGCCTTCCCAGGAGGTCACCCATCCTAGTACTACTCTCGCCCAAGCACGCTTAACTGCGGAGTTCTGATGGGATCCGGTGCATTAGTGCTGGTATGATCGCACCCGAATGCTTATGCCACTAATTTCCTTATATTACCTCCCACCACCCCTCAATTCCTCATCCACCACCCTAAAACCGCTGCCGGTTCACGTTTTCGCTGTGTATCGTCTCCCGAGTCACCAATTCCCTCGATCCCCGTAATTTTATCACTAGCTCACCAATAAAAATTCTGATCTAATGCAAAAATAATTATTGAAAAATGAGAAATCAACATTACTGGAAAACGAAAAAAAGGGGTGCAACACGGGGCCTTCCCAGGAGGTCACCCATCCTAGTACTACTCTCGCCCAAGCACGCTTAACTGCGGAGTTCTGATGGGATCCGGTGCATTAGTGCTGGTATGATCGCACCCGAATGCTTATGCCACTAATTTCCTTATATTACCTCCCACCACCCCTCAATTCCTCATCCACCACCCTAAAACCGCTGCCGGTTCACGTTTTCGCTGTGTATCGTCTCCCGAGTCACCAATTCCCTCGATCCCCGTAATTTTATCACTAGCTCACCAATAAAAATTCTGATCTAATGCAAAAATAATTATTGAAAAATGAGAAATCAACATTACTGGAAAACGAAAAAAGGGGTGCAACACGGGGCCTTCCCATGAGGTCACCCATCCTAGTACTACTCTCGCCCAAGCACGCTTAACTGCGGAGTTCTGATGGGATCCGGTGCATTAGTGCTGGTATGATCGCACCCGAATGCTTATGCCACTAATTTCCTTATATTACCTCCCACCACCCCTCAATTCCTCATCCACCACCCTAAAACCGCTGCCGGTTCACGTTTTCGCTGTGTATCGTCTCCCGAGTCACCAATTCCCTCGATCCCCGTAATTTTATCACTAGCTCACCAATAAAAATTCTGATCTAATGCAAAAATAATTATTGAAAAATGAGAAATCAACATTACTGGAAAACGAAAAAAGGGGTGCAACACGGGGCCTTCCCAGGAGGTCACCCATCCTAGTACTACTCTCGCCCAAGCACGCTTAACTGCGGAGTTCTGATGGGATCCGGTGCATTAGTGCTGGTATGATCGCACCCGAATGCTTATGCCACTAATTTCCTTATATTACCTCCCACCACCCCTCAATTCCTCATCCACCACCCTAAAACCGCTGCCGGTTCACGTTTTCGCTGTGTATCGTCTCCCGAGTCACCAATTCCCTCGATCCCCGTAATTTTATCACTAGCTCACCAATAAAAATTCTGATCTAATGCAAAAATAATTATTGAAAAATGTGAAATCAACATTACTGGAAAACGAAAAAAGGGGTGCAACACGGGGCATTCCCAGGAGGTCACCCATCCTAGTACTACTCTCGCCCAAGCACGCTTAACTGCGGAGTTCTGATGGGATCCGGTGCATTAGTGCTGGTATGATCGCACCCGAATGCTTATGCCACTAATTTCCTTATATTACCTCCCACCACCCCTCAATTCCTCATCCACCACCCTAAAACCGCTGCCGGTTCACGTTTTCGCTGTGTATCGTCTCCCGAGTCACCAATTCCCTCGATCCCCGTAATTTTATCACTAGCTCACCAATAAAAATTCTGATCTAATGCAAAAATAATTATTGAAAAATGAGAAATCAACATTACTGGAAAACGAAAAAAAGGGGTGCAACACGGGGCCTTCCCAGGAGGTCACCCATCCTAGTACTACTCTCGCCCAAGCACGCTTAACTGCGGAGTTCTGATGGGATCCGGTGCATTAGTGCTGGTATGATCGCACCCGAATGTTTATGCCACTAATTTCCTTATATTACCTCCCACCACCCCTCAATTCCTCATCCACCACCCTAAAACCGCTGCCGGTTCACGTTTTCGCTGTGTATCGTCTCCCGAGTCACCAATTCCCTCGATCCCCGTAATTTTATCACTAGCTCACCAATAAAAATTCTGATCTAATGCAAAAATAATTATTGAAAAATGAGAAATCAACATTACTGGAAAACGAAAAAAAGGGGTGCAACACGGGGCCTTCCCAGGAGGTCACCCATCCTAGTACTACTCTCGCCCAAGCACGCTTAACTGCGGAGTTCTGATGGGATCCGGTGCATTAGTGCTGGTATGATCGCACCCGAATGTTTATGCCACTAATTTCCTTATATTACCTCCCACCACCCCTCAATTCCTCATCCACCACCCTAAAACCGCTGCCGGTTCACGTTTTCGCTGTGTATCGTCTCCCGAGTCACCAATTCCCTCGATCCCCGTAATTTTATCACTAGCTCACCAATAAAAATTCTGATCTAATGCAAAAATAACTATTGAAAAATGAGAAATCAACATTACTGGAAAACGAAAAAAGGGGTGCAACACGAGGCCTTCCCAGGAGGTCACCCATCCTAGTACTACTCTCGCCCAAGCACGCTTAACTGCGGAGTTCTGATGGGATCCGGTGCATTAGTGCTGGTATGATCGCACCCGAATGTTTATGCCACTAATTTCCTTATATTACCTCCCACCACCCCTCAATTCCTCATCCACCACCCTAAAACCGCTGCCGGTTCACGTTTTCGCTGTGTATCGTCTCCCGAGTCACCAATTCCCTCGATCCCCGTAATTTTATCACTAGCTCACCAATAAAAATTCTGATCTAATGCAAAAATAATTATTGAAAAATGAGAAATCAACATTACTGGAAAACGAAAAAAAGGGGTGCAACACGGGGCCTTCCCAGGAGGTCACCCATCCTAGTACTACTCTCGCCCAAGCACGCTTAACTGCGGAGTTCTGATGGGATCCGGTGCATTAGTGCTGGTATGATCGCACCCGAATGTTTATGCCACTAATTTCCTTATATTACCTCCCACCACCCCTCAATTCCTCATCCACCACCCTAAAACCGCTGCCGGTTCACGTTTTCGCTGTGTATCGTCTCCCGAGTCACCAATTCCCTCGATCCCCGTAATTTTATCACTAGCTCACCAATAAAAATTCTGATCTAATGCAAAAATAATTATTGAAAAATGAGAAATCAACATTACTGGAAAACGAAAAAAAGGGGTGCAACACGGGGCCTTCCCAGGAGGTCACCCATCCTAGTACTACTCTCGCCCAAGCACGCTTAACTGCGGAGTTCTGATGGGATCCGGTGCATTAGTGCTGGTATGATCGCACCCGAATGTTTATGCCACTAATTTCCTTATATTACCTCCCACCACCCCTCAATTCCTCATCCACCACCCTAAAACCGCTGCCGGTTCACGTTTTCGCTGTGTATCGTCTCCCGAGTCACCAATTCCCTCGATCCCCGTAATTTTATCACTAGCTCACCAATAAAAATTCTGATCTAATACAAAAATAATTATTGAAAAATGAGAAATCAACATTACTGGAAAACGAAAAAAAGGGGTGCAACACGGGGCCTTCCCAGGAGGTCACCCATCCTAGTACTACTCTCGCCCAAGCACGCTTAACTGCGGAGTTCTGACGGGATCCGGTGCATTAGTGCTGGTATGATCGCACCCGAATGTTTATGCCACTAATTTCCTTATATTACCTCCCACCACCCCTCAATTCCTCATCCACCACCCTAAAACCGCTGCCGGTTCACGTTTTCGCTGTGTATCGTCTCCCGAGTCACCAATTCCCTCGATCCCCGTAATTTTATCACTAGCTCACCAATAAAAATTCTGATCTAATGCAAAAATAATTATTGAAAAATGAGAAATCAACATTACTGGAAAACGAAAAAAAGGGGTGCAACACGGGGCCTTCCCAGGAGGTCACCCATCCTAGTACTACTCTCGCCCAAGCACGCTTAACTGCGGAGTTCTGATGGGATCCGGTGCATTAGTGCTGGTATGATCGCACCCGAATGTTTATGCCACTAATTTCCTTATATTACCTCCCACCACCCCTCAATTCCTCATCCACCACCCTAAAACCGCTGCCGGTTCACGTTTTCGCTGTGTATCGTCTCCCGAGTCACCAATTCCCTCGATCCCCGTAATTTTATCACTAGCTCACCAATAAAAATTCTGATCTAATGCAAAAATAATTATTGAAAAATGAGAAATCAACATTACTGGAAAACGAAAAAAAGGGGTGCAACACGGGGCCTTCCCAGGAGGTCACCCATCCTAGTACTACTCTCGCCCAAGCACGCTTAACTGCGGAGTTCTGATGGGATCCGGTGCATTAGTGCTGGTATGATCGCACCCGAATGTTTATGCCACTAATTTCCTTATATTACCTCCCACCACCCCTCAATTCCTCATCCACCACCCTAAAACCGCTGCCGGTTCACGTTTTCGCTGTGTATCGTCTCCCGAGTCACCAATTCCCTCGATCCCCGTAATTTTATCACTAGCTCACCAATAAAAATTCTGATCTAATGCAAAAATAATTATTGAAAAATGAGAAATCAACATTACTGGAAAACGAAAAAAAGGGGTGCAACACGGGGCCTTCCCAGGAGGTCACCCATCCTAGTACTACTCTCGCCCAAGCACGCTTAACTGCGGAGTTCTGATGGGATCCGGTGCATTAGTGCTGGTATGATCGCACCCGAATGTTTATGCCACTAATTTCCTTATATTACCTCCCACCACCCCTCAATTCCTCATCCACCACCCTAAAACCGCTGCCGGTTCACGTTTTCGCTGTGTATCGTCTCCCGAGTCACCAATTCCCTCGATCCCCGTAATTTTATCACTAGCTCACCAATAAAAATTCTGATCTAATGCAAAAATAATTATTGAAAAATGAGAAATCAACATTACTGGAAAACGAAAAAAAGGGGTGCAACACGGGGCCTTCCCAGGAGGTCACCCATCCTAGTACTACTCTCGCCCAAGCACTCTTAACTGCGGAGTTCTGATGGGATCCGGTGCATTAGTGCTGGTATGATCGCACCCGAATGTTTATGCCACTAATTTCCTTATATTACCTCCCACCACCCCTCAATTCCTCATCCACCACCCTAAAACCGCTGCCGGTTCACGTTTTCGCTGTGTATCGTCTCCCGAGTCACCAATTCCCTCGATCCCCGTAATTTTATCACTAGCTCACCAATAAAAATTCTGATCTAATGCAAAAATAATTATTGAAAAATGAGAAATCAACATTACTGGAAAACGAAAAAAAGGGGTGCAACACGGGGCCTTCCCAGGAGGTCACCCATCCTAGTACTACTCTCGCCCAAGCACGCTTAACTGCGGAGTTCTGATGGGATCCGGTGCATTAGTGCTGGTATGATCGCACCCGAATGTTTATGCCACTAATTTCCTTATATTACCTCCCACCACCCCTCAATTCCTCATCCACCACCCTAAAACCGCTGCCGGTTCACGTTTTCGCTGTGTATCGTCTCCCGAGTCACCAATTCCCTCGATCCCCGTAATTTTATCACTAGCTCACCAATAAAAATTCTGATCTAATGCAAAAATAATTATTGAAAAATGAGAAATCAACATTACTGGAAAACGAAAAAAAGGGGTGCAACACGGGGCCTTCCCAGGAGGTCACCCATCCTAGTACTACTCTCGCCCAAGCACGCTTAACTGCGGAGTTCTGATGGGATCCGGTGCATTAGTGCTGGTATGATCGCACCCGAATGTTTATGCCACTAATTTCCTTATATTACCTCCCACCACCCCTCAATTCCTCATCCACCACCCTAAAACCGCTGCCGGTTCACGTTTTCGCTGTGTATCGTCTCCCGAGTCACCAATTCCCTCGATCCCCGTAATTTTATCACTAGCTCACCAATAAAAATTCTGATCTAATGCAAAAATAATTATTGAAAAATGAGAAATCAACATTACTGGAAAACGAAAAAAAGGGGTGCAACACGGGGCCTTCCCAGGAGGTCACCCATCCTAGTACTACTCTCGCCCAAGCACGCTTAACTGCGGAGTTCTGACGGGATCCGGTGCATTAGTGCTGGTATGATCGCACCCGAATGTTTATGCCACTAATTTCCTTATATTACCTCCCACCACCCCTCAATTCCTCATCCACCACCCTAAAACCGCTGCCGGTTCACGTTTTCGCTGTGTATCGTCTCCCGAGTCACCAATTCCCTCGATCCCCGTAATTTTATCACTAGCTCACCAATAAAAATTCTGATCTAATGCAAAAATAATTATTGAAAAATGAGAAATCAACATTACTGGAAAACGAAAAAAAGGGGTGCAACACGGGGCCTTCCCAGGAGGTCACCCATCCTAGTACTACTCTCGCCCAAGCACGCTTAACTGCGGAGTTCTGATGGGATCCGGTGCATTAGTGCTGGTATGATCGCACCCGAATGTTTATGCCACTAATTTCCTTATATTACCTCCCACCACCCCTCAATTCCTCATCCACCACCCTAAAACCGCTGCCGGTTCACGTTTTCGCTGTGTATCGTCTCCCGAGTCACCAATTCCCTCGATCCCCGTAATTTTATCACTAGCTCACCAATAAAAATTCTGATCTAATGCAAAAATAATTATTGAAAAATGAGAAATCAACATTACTGGAAAACGAAAAAAAGGGGTGCAACACGGGGCCTTCCCAGGAGGTCACCCATCCTAGTACTACTCTCGCCCAAGCACGCTTAACTGCGGAGTTCTGATGGGATCCGGTGCATTAGTGCTGGTATGATCGCACCCGAATGTTTATGCCACTAATTTCCTTATATTACCTCCCACCACCCCTCAATTCCTCATCCACCACCCTAAAACCGCTGCCGGTTCACGTTTTCGCTGTGTATCGTCTCCCGAGTCACCAATTCCCTCGATCCCCGTAATTTTATCACTAGCTCACCAATAAAAATTCTGATCTAATGCAAAAATAACTATTGAAAAATGAGAAATCAACATTACTGGAAAACGAAAAAAGGGGTGCAACACGAGGCCTTCCCAGGAGGTCACCCATCCTAGTACTACTCTCGCCCAAGCACGCTTAACTGCGGAGTTCTGATGGGATCCGGTGCATTAGTGCTGGTATGATCGCACCCGAATGTTTATGCCACTAATTTCCTTATATTACCTCCCACCACCCCTCAATTCCTCATCCACCACCCTAAAACCGCTGCCGGTTCACGTTTTCGCTGTGTATCGTCTCCCGAGTCACCAATTCCCTCGATCCCCGTAATTTTATCACTAGCTCACCAATAAAAATTCTGATCTAATGCAAAAATAATTATTGAAAAATGAGAAATCAACATTACTGGAAAACGAAAAAAAGGGGTGCAACACGGGGCCTTCCCAGGAGGTCACCCATCCTAGTACTACTCTCGCCCAAGCACGCTTAACTGCGGAGTTCTGATGGGATCCGGTGCATTAGTGCTGGTATGATCGCACCCGAATGTTTATGCCACTAATTTCCTTATATTACCTCCCACCACCCCTCAATTCCTCATCCACCACCCTAAAACCGCTGCCGGTTCACGTTTTCGCTGTGTATCGTCTCCCGAGTCACCAATTCCCTCGATCCCCGTAATTTTATCACTAGCTCACCAATAAAAATTCTGATCTAATGCAAAAATAATTATTGAAAAATGAGAAATCAACATTACTGGAAAACGAAAAAAAGGGGTGCAACACGGGGCCTTCCCAGGAGGTCACCCATCCTAGTACTACTCTCGCCCAAGCACGCTTAACTGCGGAGTTCTGATGGGATCCGGTGCATTAGTGCTGGTATGATCGCACCCGAATGTTTATGCCACTAATTTCCTTATATTACCTCCCACCACCCCTCAATTCCTCATCCACCACCCTAAAACCGCTGCCGGTTCACGTTTTCGCTGTGTATCGTCTCCCGAGTCACCAATTCCCTCGATCCCCGTAATTTTATCACTAGCTCACCAATAAAAATTCTGATCTAATGCAAAAATAATTATTGAAAAATGAGAAATCAACATTACTGGAAAACGAAAAAAAGGGGTGCAACACGGGGCCTTCCCAGGAGGTCACCCATCCTAGTACTACTCTCGCCCAAGCACGCTTAACTGCGGAGTTCTGATGGGATCCGGTGCATTAGTGCTGGTATGATCGCACCCGAATGTTTATGCCACTAATTTCCTTATATTACCTCCCACCACCCCTCAATTCCTCATCCACCACCCTAAAACCGCTGCCGGTTCACGTTTTCGCTGTGTATCGTCTCCCGAGTCACCAATTCCCTCGATCCCCGTAATTTTATCACTAGCTCACCAATAAAAATTCTGATCTAATGCAAAAATAACTATTGAAAAATGAGAAATCAACATTACTGGAAAACGAAAAAAGGGGTGCAACACGAGGCCTTCCCAGGAGGTCACCCATCCTAGTACTACTCTCGCCCAAGCACGCTTAACTGCGGAGTTCTGATGGGATCCGGTGCATTAGTGCTGGTATGATCGCACCCGAATGTTTATGCCACTAATTTCCTTATATTACCTCCCACCACCCCTCAATTCCTCATCCACCACCCTAAAACCGCTGCCGGTTCACGTTTTCGCTGTGTATCGTCTCCCGAGTCACCAATTCCCTCGATCCCCGTAATTTTATCACTAGCTCACCAATAAAAATTCTGATCTAATGCAAAAATAACTATTGAAAAATGAGAAATCAACATTACTGGAAAACGAAAAAAAGGGGTGCAACACGGGGCCTTCCCAGGAGGTCACCCATCCTAGTACTACTCTCGCCCAAGCACGCTTAACTGCGGAGTTCTGATGGGATCCGGTGCATTAGTGCTGGTATGATCGCACCCGAATGTTTATGCCACTAATTTCCTTATATTACCTCCCACCACCCCTCAATTCCTCATCCACCACCCTAAAACCGCTGCCGGTTCACGTTTTCGCTGTGTATCGTCTCCCGAGTCACCAATTCCCTCGATCCCCGTAATTTTATCACTAGCTCACCAATAAAAATTCTGATCTAATGCAAAAATAACTATTGAAAAATGAGAAATCAACATTACTGGAAAACGAAAAAAGGGGTGCAACACGGGGCCTTCCCAGGAGGTCACCCATCCTAGTACTACTCTCGCCCAAGCACGCTTAACTGCGGAGTTCTGATGGGATCCGGTGCATTAGTGCTGGTATGATCGCACCCGAATGTTTATGCCACTAATTTCCTTATATTACCTCCCACCACCCCTCAATTCCTCATCCACCACCCTAAAACCGCTGCCGGTTCACGTTTTCGCTGTGTATCGTCTCCCGAGTCACCAATTCCCTCGATCCCCGTAATTTTATCACTAGCTCACCAATAAAAATTCTGATCTAATGCAAAAATAACTATTGAAAAATGAGAAATCAACATTACTGGAAAACGAAAAAAGGGGTGCAACACGGGGCCTTCCCAGGAGGTCACCCATCCTAGTACTACTCTCGCCCAAGCACGCTTAACTGCGGAGTTCTGATGGGATCCGGTGCATTAGTGCTGGTATGATCGCACCCGAATGTTTATGCCACTAATTTCCTTATATTACCTCCCACCACCCCTCAATTCCTCATCCACCACCCTAAAACCGCTGCCGGTTCACGTTTTCGCTGTGTATCGTCTCCCGAGTCACCAATTCCCTCGATCCCCGTAATTTTATCACTAGCTCACCAATAAAAATTCTGATCTAATGCAAAAATAACTATTGAAAAATGAAAAATCAACATTACTGGAAAACGAAAAAAAGGGGTGCAACACGGGGCCTTCCCAGGAGGTCACCCATCCTAGTACTACTCTCGCCCAAGCACGCTTAACTGCGGAGTTCTGATGGGATCCGGTGCATTAGTGCTGGTATGATCGCACCCGAATGTTTATGCCACTAATTTCCTTATATTACCTCCCACCACCCCTCAATTCCTCATCCACCACCCTAAAACCGCTGCCGGTTCACGTTTTCGCTGTGTATCGTCTCCCGAGTCACCAATTCCCTCGATCCCCGTAATTTTATCACTAGCTCACCAATAAAAATTCTGATCTAATGCAAAAATAATTATTGAAAAATGAGAAATCAACATTACTGGAAAACGAAAAAAAGGGGTGCAACACGGGGCCTTCCCAGGAGGTCACCCATCCTAGTACTACTCTCGCCCAAGCACGCTTAACTGCGGAGTTCTGATGGGATCCGGTGCATTAGTGCTGGTATGATCGCACCCGAATGTTTATGCCACTAATTTCCTTATATTACCTCCCACCACCCCTCAATTCCTCATCCACCACCCTAAAACCGCTGCCGGTTCACGTTTTCGCTGTGTATCGTCTCCCGAGTCACCAATTCCCTCGATCCCCGTAATTTTATCACTAGCTCACCAATAAAAATTCTGATCTAATGCAAAAATAATTATTGAAAAATGAGAAATCAACATTACTGGAAAACGAAAAAAAGGGGTGCAACACGGGGCCTTCCCAGGAGGTCACCCATCCTAGTACTACTCTCGCCCAAGCACGCTTAACTGCGGAGTTCTGATGGGATCCGGTGCATTAGTGCTGGTATGATCGCACCCGAATGTTTATGCCACTAATTTCCTTATATTACCTCCCACCACCCCTCAATTCCTCATCCACCACCCTAAAACCGCTGCCGGTTCACGTTTTCGCTGTGTATCGTCTCCCGAGTCACCAATTCCCTCGATCCCCGTAATTTTATCACTAGCTCACCAATAAAAATTCTGATCTAATGCAAAAATAATTATTGAAAAATGAGAAATCAACATTACTGGAAAACGAAAAAAAGGGGTGCAACACGGGGCCTTCCCAGGAGGTCACCCATCCTAGTACTACTCTCGCCCAAGCACGCTTAACTGCGGAGTTCTGATGGGATCCGGTGCATTAGTGCTGGTATGATCGCACCCGAATGTTTATGCCACTAATTTCCTTATATTACCTCCCACCACCCCTCAATTCCTCATCCACCACCCTAAAACCGCTGCCGGTTCACGTTTTCGCTGTGTATCGTCTCCCGAGTCACCAATTCCCTCGATCCCCGTAATTTTATCACTAGCTCACCAATAAAAATTCTGATCTAATGCAAAAATAACTATTGAAAAATGAGAAATCAACATTACTGGAAAACGAAAAAAGGGGTGCAACACGGGGCCTTCCCAGGAGGTCACCCATCCTAGTACTACTCTCGCCCAAGCACGCTTAACTGCGGAGTTCTGATGGGATCCGGTGCATTAGTGCTGGTATGATCGCACCCGAATGTTTATGCCACTAATTTCCTTATATTACCTCCCACCACCCCTCAATTCCTCATCCACCACCCTAAAACCGCTGCCGGTTCACGTTTTCGCTGTGTATCGTCTCCCGAGTCACCAATTCCCTCGATCCCCGTAATTTTATCACTAGCTCACCAATAAAAATTCTGATCTAATGCAAAAATAACTATTGAAAAATGAGAAATCAACATTACTGGAAAACGAAAAAAGGGGTGCAACACGGGGCCTTCCCAGGAGGTCACCCATCCTAGTACTACTCTCGCCCAAGCACGCTTAACTGCGGAGTTCTGATGGGATCCGGTGCATTAGTGCTGGTATGATCGCACCCGAATGTTTATGCCACTAATTTCCTTATATTACCTCCCACCACCCCTCAATTCCTCATCCACCACCCTAAAACCGCTGCCGGTTCACGTTTTCGCTGTGTATCGTCTCCCGAGTCACCAATTCCCTCGATCCCCGTAATTTTATCACTAGCTCACCAATAAAAATTCTGATCTAATGCAAAAATAACTATTGAAAAATGAGAAATCAACATTACTGGAAAACGAAAAAAGGGGTGCAACACGGGGCCTTCCCAGGAGGTCACCCATCCTAGTACTACTCTCGCCCAAGCACGCTTAACTGCGGAGTTCTGATGGGATCCGGTGCATTAGTGCTGGTATGATCGCACCCGAATGTTTATGCCACTAATTTCCTTATATTACCTCCCACCACCCCTCAATTCCTCATCCACCACCCTAAAACCGCTGCCGGTTCACGTTTTCGCTGTGTATCGTCTCCCGAGTCACCAATTCCCTCGATCCCCGTAATTTTATCACTAGCTCACCAATAAAAATTCTGATCTAATGCAAAAATAACTATTGAAAAATGAGAAATCAACATTACTGGAAAACGAAAAAAGGGGTGCAACACGGGGCCTTCCCAGGAGGTCACCCATCCTAGTACTACTCTCGCCCAAGCACGCTTAACTGCGGAGTTCTGATGGGATCCGGTGCATTAGTGCTGGTATGATCGCACCCGAATGTTTATGCCACTAATTTCCTTATATTACCTCCCACCACCCCTCAATTCCTCATCCACCACCCTAAAACCGCTGCCGGTTCACGTTTTCGCTGTGTATCGTCTCCCGAGTCACCAATTCCCTCGATCCCCGTAATTTTATCACTAGCTCACCAATAAAAATTCTGATCTAATGCAAAAATAACTATTGAAAAATGAGAAATCAACATTACTGGAAAACGAAAAAAGGGGTGCAACACGGGGCCTTCCCAGGAGGTCACCCATCCTAGTACTACTCTCGCCCAAGCACGCTTAACTGCGGAGTTCTGATGGGATCCGGTGCATTAGTGCTGGTATGATCGCACCCGAATGTTTATGCCACTAATTTCCTTATATTACCTCCCACCACCCCTCAATTCCTCATCCACCACCCTAAAACCGCTGCCGGTTCACGTTTTCGCTGTGTATCGTCTCCCGAGTCACCAATTCCCTCGATCCCCGTAATTTTATCACTAGCTCACCAATAAAAATTCTGATCTAATGCAAAAATAACTATTGAAAAATGAGAAATCAACATTACTGGAAAACGAAAAAAGGGGTGCAACACGGGGCCTTCCCAGGAGGTCACCCATCCTAGTACTACTCTCGCCCAAGCACGCTTAACTGCGGAGTTCTGATGGGATCCGGTGCATTAGTGCTGGTATGATCGCACCCGAATGTTTATGCCACTAATTTCCTTATATTACCTCCCACCACCCCTCAATTCCTCATCCACCACCCTAAAACCGCTGCCGGTTCACGTTTTCGCTGTGTATCGTCTCCCGAGTCACCAATTCCCTCGATCCCCGTAATTTTATCACTAGCTCACCAATAAAAATTCTGATCTAATGCAAAAATAACTATTGAAAAATGAGAAATCAACATTACTGGAAAACGAAAAAAGGGGTGCAACACGGGGCCTTCCCAGGAGGTCACCCATCCTAGTACTACTCTCGCCCAAGCACGCTTAACTGCGGAGTTCTGATGGGATCCGGTGCATTAGTGCTGGTATGATCGCACCCGAATGTTTATGCCACTAATTTCCTTATATTACCTCCCACCACCCCTCAATTCCTCATCCACCACCCTAAAACCGCTGCCGGTTCACGTTTTCGCTGTGTATCGTCTCCCGAGTCACCAATTCCCTCGATCCCCGTAATTTTATCACTAGCTCACCAATAAAAATTCTGATCTAATGCAAAAATAACTATTGAAAAATGAGAAATCAACATTACTGGAAAACGAAAAAAGGGGTGCAACACGGGGCCTTCCCAGGAGGTCACCCATCCTAGTACTACTCTCGCCCAAGCACGCTTAACTGCGGAGTTCTGATGGGATCCGGTGCATTAGTGCTGGTATGATCGCACCCGAATGTTTATGCCACTAATTTCCTTATATTACCTCCCACCACCCCTCAATTCCTCATCCACCACCCTAAAACCGCTGCCGGTTCACGTTTTCGCTGTGTATCGTCTCCCGAGTCACCAATTCCCTCGATCCCCGTAATTTTATCACTAGCTCACCAATAAAAATTCTGATCTAATGCAAAAATAACTATTGAAAAATGAGAAATCAACATTACTGGAAAACGAAAAAAGGGGTGCAACACGGGGCCTTCCCAGGAGGTCACCCATCCTAGTACTACTCTCGCCCAAGCACGCTTAACTGCGGAGTTCTGATGGGATCCGGTGCATTAGTGCTGGTATGATCGCACCCGAATGTTTATGCCACTAATTTCCTTATATTACCTCCCACCACCCCTCAATTCCTCATCCACCACCCTAAAACCGCTGCCGGTTCACGTTTTCGCTGTGTATCGTCTCCCGAGTCACCAATTCCCTCGATCCCCGTAATTTTATCACTAGCTCACCAATAAAAATTCTGATCTAATGCAAAAATAACTATTGAAAAATGAGAAATCAACATTACTGGAAAACGAAAAAAGGGGTGCAACACGGGGCCTTCCCAGGAGGTCACCCATCCTAGTACTACTCTCGCCCAAGCACGCTTAACTGCGGAGTTCTGATGGGATCCGGTGCATTAGTGCTGGTATGATCGCACCCGAATGTTTATGCCACTAATTTCCTTATATTACCTCCCACCACCCCTCAATTCCTCATCCACCACCCTAAAACCGCTGCCGGTTCACGTTTTCGCTGTGTATCGTCTCCCGAGTCACCAATTCCCTCGATCCCCGTAATTTTATCACTAGCTCACCAATAAAAATTCTGATCTAATGCAAAAATAATTATTGAAAAATGAGAAATCAACATTACTGGAAAACGAAAAAAAGGGGTGCAACACGGGGCCTTCCCAGGAGGTCACCCATCCTAGTACTACTCTCGCCCAAGCACGCTTAACTGCGGAGTTCTGATGGGATCCGGTGCATTAGTGCTGGTATGATCGCACCCGAATGTTTATGCCACTAATTTCCTTATATTACCTCCCACCACCCCTCAATTCCTCATCCACCACCCTAAAACCGCTGCCGGTTCACGTTTTCGCTGTGTATCGTCTCCCGAGTCACCAATTCCCTCGATCCCCGTAATTTTATCACTAGCTCACCAATAAAAATTCTGATCTAATGCAAAAATAATTATTGAAAAATGAGAAATCAACATTACTGGAAAACGAAAAAAAGGGGTGCAACACGGGGCCTTCCCAGGAGGTCACCCATCCTAGTACTACTCTCGCCCAAGCACGCTTAACTGCGGAGTTCTGATGGGATCCGGTGCATTAGTGCTGGTATGATCGCACCCGAATGTTTATGCCACTAATTTCCTTATATTACCTCCCACCACCCCTCAATTCCTCATCCACCACCCTAAAACCGCTGTCGGTTCACGTTTTCGCTGTGTATCGTCTCCCGAGTCACCAATTCCCTCGATCCCCGTAATTTTATCACTAGCTCACCAATAAAAATTCTGATCTAATGCAAAAATAATTATTGAAAAATGAGAAATCAACATTACTGGAAAACGAAAAAAAGGGGTGCAACACGGGGCCTTCCCAGGAGGTCACCCATCCTAGTACTACTCTCGCCCAAGCACGCTTAACTGCGGAGTTCTGATGGGATCCGGTGCATTAGTGCTGGTATGATCGCACCCGAATGTTTATGCCACTAATTTCCTTATATTACCTCCCACCACCCCTCAATTCCTCATCCACCACCCTAAAACCGCTGCCGGTTCACGTTTTCGCTGTGTATCGTCTCCCGAGTCACCAATTCCCTCGATCCCCGTAATTTTATCACTAGCTCACCAATAAAAATTCTGATCTAATGCAAAAATAATTATTGAAAAATGAGAAATCAACATTACTGGAAAACGAAAAAAAGGGGTGCAACACGGGGCCTTCCCAGGAGGTCACCCATCCTAGTACTACTCTCGCCCAAGCACGCTTAACTGCGGAGTTCTGATGGGATCCGGTGCATTAGTGCTGGTATGATCGCACCCGAATGTTTATGCCACTAATTTCCTTATATTACCTCCCACCACCCCTCAATTCCTCATCCACCACCCTAAAACCGCTGCCGGTTCACGTTTTCGCTGTGTATCGTCTCCCGAGTCACCAATTCCCTCGATCCCCGTAATTTTATCACTAGCTCACCAATAAAAATTCTGATCTAATGCAAAAATAATTATTGAAAAATGAGAAATCAACATTACTGGAAAACGAAAAAAAGGGGTGCAACACGGGGCCTTCCCAGGAGGTCACCCATCCTAGTACTACTCTCGCCCAAGCACGCTTAACTGCGGAGTTCTGATGGGATCCGGTGCATTAGTGCTGGTATGATCGCACCCGAATGTTTATGCCACTAATTTCCTTATATTACCTCCCACCACCCCTCAATTCCTCATCCACCACCCTAAAACCGCTGCCGGTTCACGTTTTCGCTGTGTATCGTCTCCCGAGTCACCAATTCCCTCGATCCCCGTAATTTTATCACTAGCTCACCAATAAAAATTCTGATCTAATGCAAAAATAATTATTGAAAAATGAGAAATCAACATTACTGGAAAACGAAAAAAAGGGGTGCAACACGGGGCCTTCCCAGGAGGTCACCCATCCTAGTACTACTCTCGCCCAAGCACGCTTAACTGCGGAGTTCTGATGGGATCCGGTGCATTAGTGCTGGTATGATCGCACCCGAATGTTTATGCCACTAATTTCCTTATATTACCTCCCACCACCCCTCAATTCCTCATCCACCACCCTAAAACCGCTGCCGGTTCACGTTTTCGCTGTGTATCGTCTCCCGAGTCACCAATTCCCTCGATCCCCGTAATTTTATCACTAGCTCACCAATAAAAATTCTGATCTAATGCAAAAATAATTATTGAAAAATGAGAAATCAACATTACTGGAAAACGAAAAAAAGGGGTGCAACACGGGGCCTTCCCAGGAGGTCACCCATCCTAGTACTACTCTCGCCCAAGCACGCTTAACTGCGGAGTTCTGATGGGATCCGGTGCATTAGTGCTGGTATGATCGCACCCGAATGTTTATGCCACTAATTTCCTTATATTACCTCCCACCACCCCTCAATTCCTCATCCACCACCCTAAAACCGCTGCCGGTTCACGTTTTCGCTGTGTATCGTCTCCCGAGTCACCAATTCCCTCGATCCCCGTAATTTTATCACTAGCTCACCAATAAAAATTCTGATCTAATGCAAAAATAATTATTGAAAAATGAGAAATCAACATTACTGGAAAACGAAAAAAAGGGGTGCAACACGGGGCCTTCCCAGGAGGTCACCCATCCTAGTACTACTCTCGCCCAAGCACGCTTAACTGCGGAGTTCTGATGGGATCCGGTGCATTAGTGCTGGTATGATCGCACCCGAATGTTTATGCCACTAATTTCCTTATATTACCTCCCACCACCCCTCAATTCCTCATCCACCACCCTAAAACCGCTGCCGGTTCACGTTTTCGCTGTGTATCGTCTCCCGAGTCACCAATTCCCTCGATCCCCGTAATTTTATCACTAGCTCACCAATAAAAATTCTGATCTAATGCAAAAATAATTATTGAAAAATGAGAAATCAACATTACTGGAAAACGAAAAAAAGGGGTGCAACACGGGGCCTTCCCAGGAGGTCACCCATCCTAGTACTACTCTCGCCCAAGCACGCTTAACTGCGGAGTTCTGATGGGATCCGGTGCATTAGTGCTGGTATGATCGCACCCGAATGTTTATGCCACTAATTTCCTTATATTACCTCCCACCACCCCTCAATTCCTCATCCACCACCCTAAAACCGCTGCCGGTTCACGTTTTCGCTGTGTATCGTCTCCCGAGTCACCAATTCCCTCGATCCCCGTAATTTTATCACTAGCTCACCAATAAAAATTCTGATCTAATGCAAAAATAATTATTGAAAAATGAGAAATCAACATTACTGGAAAACGAAAAAAAGGGGTGCAACACGGGGCCTTCCCAGGAGGTCACCCATCCTAGTACTACTCTCGCCCAAGCACGCTTAACTGCGGAGTTCTGATGGGATCCGGTGCATTAGTGCTGGTATGATCGCACCCGAATGTTTATGCCACTAATTTCCTTATATTACCTCCCACCACCCCTCAATTCCTCATCCACCACCCTAAAACCGCTGCCGGTTCACGTTTTCGCTGTGTATCGTCTCCCGAGTCACCAATTCCCTCGATCCCCGTAATTTTATCACTAGCTCACCAATAAAAATTCTGATCTAATGCAAAAATAATTATTGAAAAATGAGAAATCAACATTACTGGAAAACGAAAAAAAGGGGTGCAACACGGGGCCTTCCCAGGAGGTCACCCATCCTAGTACTACTCTCGCCCAAGCACGCTTAACTGCGGAGTTCTGATGGGATCCGGTGCATTAGTGCTGGTATGATCGCACCCGAATGTTTATGCCACTAATTTCCTTATATTACCTCCCACCACCCCTCAATTCCTCATCCACCACCCTAAAACCGCTGCCGGTTCACGTTTTCGCTGTGTATCGTCTCCCGAGTCACCAATTCCCTCGATCCCCGTAATTTTATCACTAGCTCACCAATAAAAATTCTGATCTAATGCAAAAATAATTATTGAAAAATGAGAAATCAACATTACTGGAAAACGAAAAAAAGGGGTGCAACACGGGGCCTTCCCAGGAGGTCACCCATCCTAGTACTACTCTCGCCCAAGCACGCTTAACTGCGGAGTTCTGATGGGATCCGGTGCATTAGTGCTGGTATGATCGCACCCGAATGTTTATGCCACTAATTTCCTTATATTACCTCCCACCACCCCTCAATTCCTCATCCACCACCCTAAAACCGCTGCCGGTTCACGTTTTCGCTGTGTATCGTCTCCCGAGTCACCAATTCCCTCGATCCCCGTAATTTTATCACTAGCTCACCAATAAAAATTCTGATCTAATGCAAAAATAATTATTGAAAAATGAGAAATCAACATTACTGGAAAACGAAAAAAAGGGGTGCAACACGAGGCCTTCCCAGGAGGTCACCCATCCTAGTACTACTCTCGCCCAAGCACGCTTAACTGCGGAGTTCTGATGGGATCCGGTGCATTAGTGCTGGTATGATCGCACCCGAATGTTTATGCCACTAATTTCCTTATATTACCTCCCACCACCCCTCAATTCCTCATCCACCACCCTAAAACCGCTGCCGGTTCACGTTTTCGCTGTGTATCGTCTCCCGAGTCACCAATTCCCTCGATCCCCGTAATTTTATCACTAGCTCACCAATAAAAATTCTGATCTAATGCAAAAATAATTATTGAAAAATGAGAAATCAACATTACTGGAAAACGAAAAAAAGGGGTGCAACACGAGGCCTTCCCAGGAGGTCACCCATCCTAGTACTACTCTCGCCCAAGCACGCTTAACTGCGGAGTTCTGATGGGATCCGGTGCATTAGTGCTGGTATGATCGCACCCGAATGTTTATGCCACTAATTTCCTTATATTACCTCCCACCACCCCTCAATTCCTCATCCACCACCCTAAAACCGCTGCCGGTTCACGTTTTCGCT